>CM055117.1:854240916-855440916 GCA_029206835.1 Rana muscosa
CACAAGAGCCCCGAGGGAGAGCGCTTCTCCAACGGGGCACTTGAGAAGAGGAGCCTGGAGCGCTGCTAAAGAAACCTAGAAGAGGAGGATCGGGGCCACTCTGTGCAAAACCAACTGCACAAAAGGAGGCAAGTATGACATGTTTGTTTGTTTTTAAAAACATGAACGTTTACATATCCTTTACGTTTTTACGAATAGAGGGTACAGATACAAAGAATAGAAAAAGTACAAAGCATGTAAGGTTCAGGTCATCCAAAATGGTAAACTATATACATTGAAAATCTGTAAAAAAACCAAAACTTTGATTCCAGTAATGACAAGCGAAATGCACTGTAGAAGAAGCATTACTGTCTTGGATCATCTAGATCGGGGCAGGGAAGGCACCAACCTAACTAAATTAGTTGAATGCTACCTTCTCCGGGTAACATAGTGACAAGCGACTAAATTTGATTAGCAGGTTTGTCTAGTAGTAAAGAGAAAATATGTGAGCCTATAAGAAGTGTGGCTAGTAGCAAGGGAAGCTAGAAGTTAGGAAGAAATAAAAGAGCGACTTGGGGTAGGAAGAGGAGATGGAAGATCACTGTCACTTCATCATGGCTCGTTGGGGGTTGGAGGAATGGCTTCCTTGATCTAATCCTGAAATGCAGATGAGTAGTGAAACATAGACAAAAAGGTCCAAGTTTTACTGAACTGTCCTTCCCTTGCATTTTCCTGTGACAGCAGAGGTCACAGGTCTCTGATGAAATCAAGTTCAGTTGCCCATGCCACAATAGGAGGAGGTTGTTTTCCAATAAGATTGTAAGACCATTCTGGCCGTGGCTAGGAAGTGCCTACAGAACATCTTTGTTGTGGAATTAAGGGGTCCAGAAATCATGGAGAGGAGTGCTGATAGGAAAGAGAATGGAATTGGAGTAGCCATATGCTTGCAGTAAAGAGTAAGGATTCACACACAGAAAGCATGGATAGGTTACCAGTCCCAACAAATATAAAGCATGGTGCCTTAGGTGGTGTGCCACAACCAAGTTTCTGGGATTGCACAATTGAAGTAGTACAGAATGCAACAACACTGAAAGATTTATTTGCAAAATTTTATAAAAAAAAAAAATGTATCAAAATTTTCAGTATTTTTTGTTTATATAGCAATAACAAATAAGCCAATGGTGATTAAATATTACCATAAGGCCCCTTTCACACTGGGGCGTTTTTCATGCGGTTTAGCGCTAATAATAGCGCTGTTATACCGCATGAAAAAATCCTGCCCTGTGCCTTCAATGTGAAAGCCCGAAGGCTTTCACACTGAAGCGGTGCGCTAGCAGGACCGCTCCAAAAGTCCTGCTAGCCGCTTCTTTACAGCGGTAAAGGAGCGGTGTGTTCACCGCTCCTTTACCGCGGTCTCCCATTGAAATCAATGGGACAGCGCGGTAATACCGCCTGCAAACCGCGGCAATAGCCGCGGTTTGCGGGCGGTATTAACCCTTTTTCGGCCGCTAGCGGGGGTTAAATTAACCCCCCTAGCGACCGCATACCGCGGTAATAACGACGGTATAGCAGCGCTGAAAATCGCGCTGCTATACCGCCACCGCACCTGCCCGCCCCAGTGTGAAAGGGGCCTAAGAAAGCTCTATCTGTCTCAAAAAAATAAAAGATAAAAATGTATTTTGGGTACAGTGTCGCATGACTGAGTAATTGTCATTCAAAGTGTGACAGCGCTGAAAGCTAAAAAATTGGCCTGGGCAGGAAGGGGGTTAAAGTGTCCTATATTAATGTGGTTAAAAAACAATCTAAATGCAAAAAACATGAGAAGCCAATCACATGAAAACAAGCCTTGCTTCCATGGGTTTGTTTCACATAATATTATTTACTTTAGATTGTTTTTTAATCAGTCATGTGATCGTTAGAGTTCCACACACATATTTACCTAGACAGCAAGGATAAACAACGGAGAAATGCAAAGCAACAACCATCCTTAAGCCACCCATGTGGCATGCAGTGTCACATTGAGCAGCAGAGAAGACTACAAATGTTTGAACATCTAGGTCCATAAATAAATGCATTGATGTCATGTGTTTGAATTGACATAAGGATATTTACAAGTTTTTTTTAATCAAGCAACCACCAGAGTTCCGCCCACATATTGCACATAGACTTTACTGAAGAAATGGAGAGAGATCATGTGACCAATTAAAAAACTACATAGAAAAAGGTATTTACAAGCCTTCTAAAACACCATTATATTGACCTTGATTTTATTGATACCATACACCAGTGTTTCTCAACTCCAGTCCTCAAGGCGCCCCAACAGGTCATGTTTTCAGGATTTCCCTCAGCTGTGGCAATTACTAAGGCAGTGAAACTGATCAAATTACCTGTGCAAAATTAAGGAAATCCTGAAAACATGACCTGTTGGGGCGCCTTGAGGACTGGAGTTGAGAAACACTGCCATACACTACATACTGTATATGCTAACCACTTAACAACCACCTGCCGACAAATAACGTCGACAAGGTGGTTGCTTAACTCTGGGAGGACGTTATATAACGTCCTCCCAGAATCGCGCTCCCGCGCGCCCCCTGGGGCGCGCACACGGGAAACTCCGTGACCGCCGGGTCCAGAGGACCCGGCGGATCACGAATCGCGGTAAATCGCCGCTGATAGCGGCCGTTTACCACGTGATCGCTCCGTCAAATGACGGAGCAATCACTTGTAAACAGACCGGCGTCATTTGATGACGCCGGTTCCTCCCTCCCCTCTCTGTACCGATCGGTACAGTGTGAGAGGGGAGGGGGAGGGAGCGGATGGCAGCAGCAGCACTGTGGGCTGGATCTGTGACAATTGCAGTCACAGATCCAGCCATCCATCCATCCCTGCTCAGCCATCCCTGTGCTATACCCTGCCAATACTCTGCAATACACCCTGCCAATACTCTGCAAAATACCCTGCCAATACCCTGGTGCAATACTCTGCAATACCCTGGTGCAATACTCTGCAATACCCTGGTGCAATACTCTGCAATACCCTGGTGCAATACTCTGCAATACCCTGGTGCAATACTCTGCAATACCCTGCGAAATACTCTGCAATACCCTGCGAAATACTCTGCAATACCCTGGTGCAATACTCTGCAATACCCTGGTGCAATACTCTGCAATACCCTGCACAATACTCTGCAATACCCTGCACAATACTCTGCAATACCCTGCACAATACTCTGCAATACCCTGCAAAATACTCTGCAATACCCTGCAAAATACTCTGCAAAATACTCTGCAATACCCTGCACAATACTCTGCAATACCCTGCACAATACTCTGCAATACCCTGCAATACCCTGCACAATACTCTGCAATACCCGCCACAATACTCTGCAATACCCGCCACAATACTCTGCAATACCCTCCACAATACTCTGCAATACCCTCCACAATACTCTGCAATACCCTCCACAATACCCTGTGCAATACCCTCCACAATACCCTGTGCAATACCCGTGCAATACCCTGCCATACACCGCAATACCCTGCCATACACCGCAATACCCTGCCATAGTCCGCAATACCCTGCCATAGTCCGCAATACTCCGCAATGCCCTGCAATACTCCGCAATGCCCGGCAATACTCCGCAATGCCCGGCAATACTCTGCAATAACCACTTCCCGCCCTCCGGCCGTCATATGACGTCCTTGACTTTGTGCGGGGATATCTGAATGATGGGAGCAGCTACAGGCATCATTCAGATATTAGCTTTTTCAGCCGGCGATTCCCTACACCATAAGAACAATCATAGCGGCTGTTCCGCCGCTTGATCATTCTTACGGGAGGCGAGAGGGGATGTCCCCCCCCCCGCCGCCCTCCGGTGCTTCTACCGACTCACCGCTACGATCAAAGCCAGGATTGTTGTTTTTTTTTTGTATTTTTTTTCAGGCTTCCCAGCCTAGAGGTGAGATGTGGGGTCTTATTGACACCCCCCCCCCCCCATATCTCACTGTAAAGAGGACCTGTCATGCCATATTCCTATTACAAGGGATGTTTACGTTCCTTGTAATAGGTATAAAAGTGATCAAAAAAATGTTTAGGGCGGAAAAACATGTCAAACTAAAATAAATAAAGTAAAATGAAGAATAAAATTTTTTTTTTTTTTAAAGCGCCCCTGTCCCCGTGAGCTCGCATACAGAAGCGAACGCATACGTAAGTCCCGCCCACATATGAAAACGGTTTTCAAACCACACATGTGAGGTATCTCTGCGAACGTTAGAGCGAGAGCAATCATTTTGGCCCTAGACCTCCTCTGTAACTCAAAACATGTAACCAGTAAAAATATTTAAAGCGTCGCCTATGGGGATTTTTTAAGTAGCGAAGTTTGGCGCCATTCCACGAGTGTGTGCAATTTTTAAGGGCGACATGTTAGGTATCTATTTACTCGGCGTAACTTCATCTTTCACATTATGCAAAAACATTGGGCTAACTTTACTGTTTTTTTTTTTTTTAAGCACAAAACATTTTTTTTCCGTAAAAAACGTGTTAAAAAAATTGCTGCGCAAATATCGTGCGAGATAAAAAGTTGCAACAACCACCATTATATTCTCTAAGGTCTTTGCTAAAAAAACATATATAATGTTTTGGGGTTCTATGTAATTTTCTAGCAAACAAATGATGATTTTTACATGCAGGAGAGAAATGTCAGAATTGGCCTGGGTGCTCCAGAACGCCTGAAGGTGCTCCCTGCATGTTGGGCCTCTGTATGTGGCCACGCTGTGTAAAAGTCTCACACATGTGGTATCGCCATACTCGGGAGTAATAGCAGAATGTGTTTTGGGGTGTAATTTGTGGAATGCATATGCTGTGTGTGAGAAATAACCTGCTAATATGACAATTTTGTGAAAAAAAAAAAGAGAAAAAAAAAATCTTGATTTTGCAAAGAATTGTGGGAAAAAATTACAACTTCAAAAAAGTCACAATGCCTCTTTCTGAATACCTTGGAATGTCTTCTTTCCAAAAAGGGGTCATTTGGGGGGTATTTGTACTTTTCTGGCATGTTAGGGTCTCAAGAATTGAGATAGGCCGTCAGTACTTCAGGTGTGATCAATTTTCAGATATTGGCACCATAGCTTGTGGACTCTATAACTTTCACAAAGACCAAATAATATCCACCAATTTGTACTTATTTTTACCAAAGATATGTAGCAGTATAAATTTTGGCCAAAATTTATGAAGAAAAAATAGTAATTTGCAAAATTTTATAACAGAAACGAAAAAAAAATCATTTTTTTACAAAATTTTCAGTCTTTTTTCTCTTATAGCGCAAAAAATAAAAAACCCAACAGTGATTAAATACCACCAAAAGAAAGCTCTATTTGTGTGAAAAAAAGGACAAAAATTTCATATGGGTACAGTGTTGTATGACTGAGTAATTGTCATTCAAAATGTGAGAGCACCGAAAGCTGAAAATTGGTCTGGTTATTAAGGGGGTTTAAGTGCCCAGTGGTCAAGTGGCTAAAGGTATGTGCACATAGGTTTAAAGTGTCACTAAACTCAAAAATAATTGCAGTCTTTGTTTAGGTCTGAAATCTATATTTATGTAAAACTTACTCGACAGTCACTACTAGGCAGTGAACTATAGTTCCTTGGTGGCAGCATTGACCTGCAGGCTTATAGAGTTTCTTGATCCTTGCCACCACACTGCGCATGCTCTGTTTCTTTAATTAAAGTAATGGTTAGTCTACACAATGAGAAAATTGAACGAAAATAACCATTGCGATGGATAAGAACAATCTTTCGAAAATAACCATTGCGATGGATAAGAACAATCGTTCGATAATCTAACGGTCGTTAGTGCACAGCTTACGATATCCGATCACGACTGTTCATACGAAAGTTTCTGAAGAAACATGAGCGAAAATTGTTCCCATCAGATAACAGAACTAATGAATATCTTGTAATTAGTATGGTGTTCGCACAAAAGAATTTGAATGTATAAGATCGCAGATGAGCGGAAAAGAAAGAACGAAGCGGAAGAAGAAAAGGGCAACGAAAACAAGTTTTTTTTCACTCAAAATTTAAACAAACAGGGAAAAACCATATTGGGCCTTCAAACACAGTTTGAATGCCATGTTTTCAGGCCTTCAAACACAGTTTGAATGCCATGTTTTCTGAATGACAGTTGATGGAAATGCCCTTAGTGCTGGGGCTAGCATTGCCTGATCTGAATGACTGGTTGGTATTGCAGAGGACTAATCTTTAGTTTTCTTATTCTGTCTGCCTATATGTTGCGTATCTAGTGATTGGTTTGCTAGGTGAGTCTCAACTTGTATCTCTCCTTTGTTTTTTTCCCATCACTATTTGCTGCCCAGGTGCCCTGTTAATGGCATTAGGTGTTTTTTACCTCAAGGTCAGATGTGGAGAGGAGGCGTGGTTTGTTTGGCTTTCTGGTTGGTGCTTTGAGCACTGATTTCGGTGATGCTGGTGACTAGGGATGAGCCGAACACCCCCCCCCCGGTTCGGTTCGCACCAGAACCTGCGAACGGACCAAAAGTTTGCGCGAACTTTAGAACCCCGAAAATAACACCTGCAAGAAAAATGCATACTAGCTCATTATGTGGCACTTACCTCAGATCAAAGCCTCCGAAGCGCTCCTCGTCCCCCTCCGCCGCCATGTCCGCTCTGACCCTCTTCCTGTTGTCGCCGCTCCGGCGCTGTGATTGGCCGGAGCGGCGATGACGTCACACGAATGCGCGCAGGGCCGTCAGTCTCCATTGAGAAAACCGGCAATGCTTAGTGTGCCTGCGCCGTTGTCTACGGCGCACATGCGCATGGGTTTTCTGAAAATATCTCCTTAACTGTGTAGGTTAAGGAGATATTTCTTGCACCTACAGGTAAGCCTTAATCTAGGCTTACCTGTGGGTGCAAGTTGTGTGGTTGGGTTTACAACCACTTTAAAGTCTATGGGACTCGAACGTTCGAAATCAAAAGTGCTAATTATAAATGCTAATATGCAAGTTATTGTCCTAAAAAGGGTTTGGGGATCCGGGTCCTGCTCCAGGGGACATGTATCAAAAAAAAGTTTTAAAAACTGAAGTTTTTTCGGGAGCAGTGATTTTATTGATGCTTAACGTAAAAAAAAAAAAAAAAAAGGTGAAATATTCCTTTAAATATCGTACCTGGGGGTGTCTATAGTATGCCTGTGAAGTGGCATGTGTTTCCCATGTTTAGAACTGTCCCTGCACAAAATGAAATTTCTAAAGGAAAAAAAGTCATATAAAACTGCATGTGTTTCCCGTGTTTAGAACTGTCCCCGCACAAAATGAAATTTCTAAAGGAAAAAAAGTAATATAAAACAGCCCATTACCAGCCCCTTTGGATCTTGTGTGGATATTAAGGGGAATCCCACACCCAAATTAAAAAAAGGAAAGGCGTGGGGCCCCCAGGCCCTATATACTCTGAACAGCAGTATACAGGCGGTGCAAACAAGACAGGGACTGTAGGTTTGTTGTTACATAGAATCAAATTATTTTGTGCGAACACCATACTAATTACAAGATATTCATTAGTTCTGTTATCTGATGGGAACAATTTTCGCTCATGTTTCTTCAGAAACTTTCGTTTGAACAGTCGTGATCGGATATCGTAAGCTGTGCACTAACGGTTAGATTATCGAACGATAAGCCTGCAGGTCAATGCTGCCACCAAGGAACTATAGTTCACTGCCTAGTAGTGACTGTCGAGTATGTTTTACATAAATATAGATTTCAGACCTAAACAAAGACTGCAATTATTTTTGAGTTTAGTGACACTTTAAACCTATGTGCACATACCTTTAGCATATACAGTATGTAGTGTATGGTATCAATAAAATCAAGGTCAATATAATGGTGTTTTAGAAGACTTGTAAATACCTTTTTCTATGTAGTTTTTTAATTGGTCACATGATCTCTCTCCATTTCTTCAGTAAGTCTATGTGCAATATGTGGGCAGAACTCTGGTGGTTGCTTGATTAGAAAAAACTTGTAATATTCAATCTGTTTGTAATTTTGAACTGGTACATTTTTAAAGTGTAGCTCAAGCCAAAAAAATCAATTTTTAAGCTTTTTGGAAAACATAGGGAAGGGTTATCACCCCTGTAACATTTGTTTTGCTGTCTGTGCACCTGTTCAGAACATTTCACCTCACTTTCCGTCCCAATGACAAATGTTTTTTTGAAGATTTGGTGTTTTTAGTGAAACAAGGATTGGTGATAAAGCATCAGTGGAGAGGAGACACCTTTTTCTCATATTAACTCTTACAGAAGAGAATTCCCCTTCCTTGGGTAGATTTCCTCTCATTTCCTGTTGTCTCCTTCCGTTTTCAAGTAGGAGTCGTTTGTAAGTTGGATGTTTGAAAGTAGGGGCCTATAGGTGTTGGTGTTGCCACAACACTGTAAGCCCTCACAGTTACTCTTGGTGGGCGCTGGAACGCCCTGCTGTGAACTATTATATCAAGAATTGTAATAACATGCCATTGTTGAACAGTGGTAAGAAAAATTGGGCTTTTGATGGTGGTGGTGCTGGTGCCACAACACTGTAAGTCCCCACAGTTACTCTTGGTGGGTGCAGGAATGGGCCCAGCTGTGAAATATTAGATTAAGGATTGTAATTACATGCCCCTGTTGAACAGGGGCAGAAAAATTGGGCCTGTGGTGGTGGTGGTGTTGCCACAACACTGTAAGCCCTCACAGTTACTCTTGGTGGGCACATGAATGGGCCCTGCTGTGAAATGTTAGATCATGAATTATAATTACTTGCCCCTGTTGAACAGGGGCTGAAAAATTGGGCCTTAGGCACTGGTGCTGGTGCCACAACACTGCAATCCCTCACAGATACTCTAGTTGGAGCGCAGGAATGAGCCCTGCTGCAAAGTATTGCATCAAAAATTTTATTTACACGCCCTTGTTAAACAGGGGCTGAAAAATTGGGCCTTAGGCACTGGTGCTGGTGCCACAACACTGCAACCCCTCACAGATACTCTAGTTGGAGCGCAGGAATAAGCCCTGCTGCAAAGTATTGCATCAAAAATTGTAAATACACGCCCCTGTTAAACAGGGGCTGAAAAATTGGGCCTTAGCCACTGGTGGCGGTGCCCAGAACCAAAAATGTTCTTACAAGCTATCAGCATGATCATTGAGGAGGAAGAGGATAGTCACTCAGCATAACAGGATAGTCACTCAGCATAAGCATAGGCAGTCTTGAAGGGATCTGAAATTAAAAAAAAAAAGTATTCGTTACATCAGCATCAGGTGCTTGGTAGCTGGTGGTGATCCAAGACTGATTCATTTTTATGAAGGTCAGTCGATCGACAGAGTCGGTGGACAGGCACACCCTGTGATCAGTTACAAAGCCTCCAGCAGCACTGAATGTGCGTTCCGAAAGAACGCTGGATGCAGGACAGGCCAGTAGCTCAATTGCATACTGTGCAAGCTCTGGCCAGTGATCCATCCTCCAGACCCAGTAACCTAGATGATTTTTGGTGGGAAAGGTGTCCAAGTCTGATCTTGCCCCTAGGTATTCCTGCACCATGTAAACCAGACGCTGGCGATGGTTGCTGGAACTGATCATACCTTGGGGCTGCGGTCAAAAAAATTGTCTGAACGCATCTGTCAGACAGCCACCCTCTCCACCGCTCCTTCTTTGACTGACCGAAGCCTCAGCAACACGTTGTCCAGGACCAGGAATTTGTAACCTCCCAGTCTCTGGGAACGCGTTGCACAGACCTTTCTGCAAGGCCTCCCAAAGATGTTTCATCCTCTGCTCCCTCTGCGACGGCAAGATAAGGTCCGCAACCTTAACCTTGTAACGTGGATCAAGGAGGGTTGCCAGCCAGTAATGATCCCTCTCCTTGATAGCACGAATACGAGGATCCTTCCGCAGGCTTTGCAGGATCAGGGAGGCCATTCAGCGTAGGTTTGCTGAGGCATTCGGTCCAGAGTCCTCTGGGTCACTCAGGACGACATGATCCGCAGCCACCTCCTCCCAGCCACGTACAAATCCATGGGTGTCTTGGGATTGTAATTGATCCCTTGAAGACTGCTGCTGATGCTGAGTGCTAGGCTCCACCTCCATGCTGACAAAATCCTCCTTCTCCTCCTCGTCCTCTTCCTGTGTGATAGGCGGGCCAGCAGGAACACTGTCTGGATAAAGGGGGCCTTGAGAGGTAAGGAAGTCCTCCTCTTTCTCCCTCTGTTCTGCCTCAAGTGCCCTGTCCATTATTCCACGCAGCGTGTGCTCCAACAGGTGGACAAGAGGGAAAGTGTCACTGATGCATGCACTGTCACTGCTCACCATCCTCGTGGCCTCCTCAAATGGTGCCAGGACAGTGCATGCTTCCCTGATCATGACCCACTGGCATGGCAAAAAAAAAACAAGCTCCCCTGATCCTGTCCTGGTGCCATATTGGCACAGATACTCATTGATGGCCCTCTGCTGCGTGTGCAGCCGCTGCAGCATGTCAGGTCACCTGTGGCCAGGTGACAGATGCACACCGTAGGGGGTTAGGAGTGCACCACAAGGTAGTGAACCCTATGACTGACTGCTGCGGATAGGATACTGAGTGGTTGTGGAAAGCGGGACCAGAGGAGCACAACCGGGATCCACAGGAAGCTAGAGCCAAGATACCCCAGGGCGTGGAGTCTAAGACCCCGCAGGTCTTCTCCAGAGCCTCTAGTGGTGAGGATGTTACGCTGCAGGCTGGGTCAAGGTCGCGACCCCCAGAGTCTCCTAGCTCACGCCTCGTAGGGTAAGGAGGAAAGAGGGGGAGCAGCAGCACAGGATACAAGAATAGTGAGGGGAAAGGCCAAGGTCGGGGTCACAAGCAGGCAAGGATAAACGAAGGACAAGCCGAAGGTCAAGGGTCACAAGCAGACAGGGATAGTCAAGAACAAGCCTATATCGTAACAGAGAGACAGACGTAGCACACGGCAGGCAGGAACCCAAACACACAATGCTTAAACAAACACGTTGATCAGCAAGGCAGGCTTGCAGTGCACAGGTTAATATAGTGTTCTGTGATAGGGCCTTGGGTGGTCAGGCTGGGAGGAGATTATAAAGGAAGCCAGGTGAAGGAGTCCAGCCTCTAAGATGAACACATGAAGAGGAAAAGGTAAGATGGCAGACAGACATTAGTGCATATCCATGACACAGCATGGCCAACGTTGAGTTCCACCTGGTGGGCATGTCACAGATTAGGCGGTTCTTGGGCAGGTTAAATTCATTTTGCAGGTCAGCCAGCCAAGCAATGGCATTATATGACTGGCGGAAATGCACACAGACTTTCCTGGCCTGCCTCAGGACATCCTGTAAGCCCGGGTACCTGCCCAAGAACCGCTGCACCACCAAGTTAAGGACGTGAGCCAAACAGGGCACATGGGTCAGGTGTCCCTGTAGGAGGGCGGAGAGGAGGTTGGTGCCATTGTCGGAAACCACCATTCCTGGCTTAAGCTGCCGTGGCGTCAACCACCTCTGGCATCTTTTTGCCTGCGTACTTGCATAGCCCCTTGAACGCCTACGGAGCACCGCTGGTTCCAAGGACAAAGCACAGGAAGAGGCCATGGAGGAAGAAGAAAAGGAGGGGTGGAGGAGAGAGGTGTGTCAGAATCACCAGTAGTAGCATTTTGGAGGCGTGGTGGCGGAACAACCTCCAACACTACTGCACCTTGTCCTGCATCCTTCCCAGCTGCCAGCAGAGTCACCCAATGCGTCGTGAAAGATAGGTAAAGTCCCTGTCCATGCCTGCTGGACCATGAGTCAGCGGTAATATGCACCTTACCGCTGACCGCCCTGTCCAGCGAGGCCAAGACATTGCCTTCCACATGCCAGTAGAGAGCCGGAATCGCCTTCCGTGAGAAAAAGTGGCGTTTGGGAACCTGCACTGAGGAACCGCACATTCCACAAACTCACGGAAGGGGGCAGAGTCTACCAACTGAAAAGGCAGCAGTTGAAATGCTAGCAATTTAGCCAAGCTAGCATTCAACCGCTGGGCTTGTGGATGGCTGGGAGCGAACTTCTTTCGGGGGTGCAGCAGCTAGGGCAGGGAAATTTTCCTGGTACAATCTGACGTTGGTGTACCGATAGCAGATTGCCCACAAGTACTTGGCTGTGACACCTAATTCTACACCTTCATTCCTCTCAGTGCAGGTTTCAGAGAGGACTGAAGGTATAGTGGGGTTGGAGATCCCAGCTGATGAGGAGCAAGGAGAGGTCCACTTTGTTCTTTGGTGTGGGTCTTTTAGGTATGCTTGCCAACGAACTGCATGGCAGGTCGACATATGTCTGATCAAGCATGTGGTGCCCAAGCAGATGATGTTTTGGCCACGCGAGATACGCCTGAGACATATGTTGCAAATAGCAGCGCTGCAATCTGATGCACTGGTCTCAAAAAAGGCCCACACTAAAGAACTTTTGGAATAACACACAGAGACAGCAGCGGCCTGCACATGCGGAGCTCTGCAGTGTGATGTTGTCGGTGTGCTGCCCTTAATCTGGCCCCTGGAGGGCATCCTGCCTCATTGGAGATGTGCCTCCTCCTCTTCTCTCCTATCAGGCACCCACGTAGAGTCCGTGACCTCATCATCTCCTCCCTCCTCATCACTGTAGCAAACCTGGCAGTAAGCTGCAGCTGGGGGAACATGACTGCCAGATTGCTGTCCTTCTTGGGCACCCCCTCTTTCTGGGCTCACGTTACTGCCTTCCTCTAGCTGGGTACCATCATCGGAGCCTTCAAAACGCTGGGCATCCTCTTGGAGCATGTACCCAACACTGTGGTCAAACAGTTTGGGGGACTCCTCAGGAGGACATGGTGGGGCTAGGGAAGGAGTGACTGATGCCATTGAGCCGAGGGAAGAGGCCGCTTTGGCAGCTGCTTTGCCAGACAAAGTACTCTGAGCCTGAGTGAGAGAGGATGAGGAGGATGAGGACGGCTTAGTCATCCACTCTACCAAGTCTTCGGCATGTTGCGGCTCAACGCGGCCAGCTGCCGAAAAAAAGGACAAGCGTGTCCCGTGACTGTCTGCCTCTCCTTGTCCTTCCAGACATACTAATGGCCTGCAGGGAGATGTAGCTGCACAAAGCTGGGATGTATATATTGTGACAGCAGGCAGGTAAAGTCACCAGGTTGCATCCAGGATGGAAGGTATATATGTCCTAGATTCAGGCTTTATGCCGATTTATACCACTAGGGGGAGTCTTGCAGGGGAAGAGCTAATGAGCCCAGCTGAAGTAAGTGGGCTCGTTAGGGCCTCTACAAGAACTCCCAGCATACTAAGGGAGATGCTCCAACCTGGAACCAGATCTGTGTGGATAGTCTGGGGAGTGTGACCTCTGTGCGGTGAGCCAAAGCCTGTGTGGTTATTACTAAGAACTTAAAAAAAAGCAGGGAGCTAGGGACTGGGACAGCACAAGGCTGTACCCAGTTGTTAGTTAGGGACACCAACGTGTGTAGTGAGCGGTCAAAGTGACCAGGATTTCTTTTCATGTTTCTTTTGTTTTTGCTGTATTTTTTTGTCTGTATATAGTTCAAATAAAACCACACCCTTTTGTTTTCTCCTACCACTGTCTGCTGTGCCTGTTTTTGTGTGGTGAACCCATCCAGGGGGTCACACACACCCGCTGCTGAGCTAACCCCCTCACAATATATATACTGATTATACTGCAGCTAGCAGAATCAACTGCCTGCCTGTAGTATTATTAGTATGAGAACAACAGCAATTGTCTTCAGTTAGCTTTAGTTGCACACTGTGCAGAGGACACAGTACACTAACTGAAAATACTGCAGCTCCCTGCCTGTGGTATTTGTATCAGAACACCAGCAATTGTATTGAGGTAAGCTTTAGGTGCACACTGTGCAAAGGACACTAAAGCAAAATACTGCAGCTCCCTGCCTGTATTTGTATCAGAAAACCAGCAATTGTATTGAGGTAAGCTTTAGGTGCACACTGTGCAAAGGACACTAAAGCAAAATACTGCAGCTCCCTGCCTATATTTGTATCAGAACACCAACAATTGTATTGAGGTAAGCTTTAGGTGCACACTTTGCAAAGGTCAGTAAAGCAAAATACTGCAGCTCCCTGCCTGTATTTGTATCAGAACACCAGCAATTGTATTGAGGTAAGCTTTAGGTGCACACTGTGCAAAGGACACTAAAGCAAAATACTGCAGCTCCCTGCCTGTATTTGTATCAGAACACCAGCAATTGTATTGAGGTAAGCTTTAGGTGCACACTGTGCAAAGGACACAGTACACTAAGTGAAAATACTGCAGCTAGCACAATCACCTGCCTGCCTGTCAGTATAGGGCAGTGTTTCTCAACTCCAGTCCTCAAGGCGCCCCAACAGGTCATGTTTTCAGGATTTCCCTCAGATGAAACTGCTGTGGTAATTACTAAGGCAGTGAAACTGATCAAATCACCTGTGCAAAATAATGGAAAACCTGAAAACATGACCTGTTGGGGCACCTTGAGGACTGGAGTTGAGAAACACTGGTATAGAGAATAACAGGAATAGATCTAGCTAAACTGAATACAGTGTGTAAATATATATATACACACACAACACCTAGGATGCATATATATCCTCTACACACTGTAACTGAAGCTAACTGACTCGCCTGCCTGCTCTATCTAACTCAAATTAAATGACACTATCTCTCTCTCTGTCTTTAACCACCGCCGCAACACACTACACAAGGCCGCCACGCAGGCGGCCTTATATAGTGTGGGGCGTGTACTAAACCCTGAGACATAATTGGCCAAAGCCACCCTGGCTTTGGCCAATTACGGCTCTCCGTTTTTTTTCGCTATGATTGGCCAAAGCATGTGGGTCATAGTGCATGCTTGGCCAATCATCAGCCAGCAATGCACTGCGATGCCGCAGTGAATTATGGGCCGTGACGCTCCACTCGAATTTGGCGCGAACGGCCCATAATGTTCGAAATTTGGCAATCGGCCGAACAGACGATGTTCGAGTCGAACTCGAAGCTCATCCCTAGTGGTGATGCAGCCGCTACTGTCTCCTTTTTTTCTCCTGCTCCTGTCTCTCCCATTTGAGTGTAAGTGAGTACCAGTTAGGGTAAGCAATACTTTTACCTCTATTTTAATCATTTCATTTAGTCAAGTGCCAAAAAACATGATCTCCAATGAAGGGCAGATGCAACAATCCCTTCTTATACTGTGGCTCCACTGACCAGCACTTAAGCCAAATTGCTGTGTGAATCCAAACCAAACAAAGGTATACCTGAGAACAAACTTGGCAAGCATCTAGCACTGCATCACACATAAAATGTGAAGCAACAATCATCTGACCAACACAATCATTAAACTGGTGATCAGCACCAGCAGCCACCCATCCCACTATGGACTAGATGGATTGAGAAAGTGCTTCCAACATTTTGTCAGTAGGGTCTTTAAAAGATGGAGCATCTTAGATAGGGATGGTCAATGCCCTAAGACACCGAAGAGTCAAGCTTGGCAGGAGTAGATCATTTTTTACAAAATCTTCTGGAAAGAGGTATAAGTTTGGAAATACATTTTTTATAAAATGGGATAAAAGGGATTAAAGTGGTTGTAAACCCACTTTTTCAACTTGCACCTACAGGTAAGCCTAGATTATCCACCGCAGAGACCGCCATTATCGTAAACAGGACCGCTCACTGAAGAGATGGATATCTCGGTTGTGGCAGCAGCTGCTGCCGTTACCGAGATATCCATCTTTTAAAAAATGACGTATATATACAGTGAGCGGTCCTTAAAGCGGAGTTCCACCCTTTTTTTATGTTTATTAAAAGTCAGCAGCTACAAAAAGTGTAGCTGCTGGCTTTTAATAAACATACACTTACCTGCTCCACTGTCCAGCGACGCGCCGCCTGGAGCTCCGCTCCTCTCCCCCTTCCTCCGCCGGCGCGTCCATTCACAGTATGGGCACCCGGCCCTGACAGCTTTCGGCTTCACGGCCGGGCACTCACTGCGCATGCGCGAACGGCGCAGCACTCTGTGAGTGGACAGGCGATCGCCTGGGACCTGTCACGTCCCAGGTGATCGCCTACAGGGAGGAGCCGCCACAAGGCGATATGACGTATCGCCTAGGCGGCTCCAGGGCGGAAGTGGGACAGGAAGTCCCACTCCTACTGAAGCCCCCACTCCCCCCCAAAAAAAATTACATGCCAAATGTGGCATGTAAGGGGGTGAGGAGTGGAATAAAAAAAAGAAAAAAAATTGGGTGGAACTCCACTTTAAGTGGTTAAAAGGGTATGGTTAATTAGAGTCTAGATGACACTGTGCTGTGTTCAAAACTGCACTGTCCAATTTCTCACAGTCAAACAGTGCTATATGAAAAAGGAGATGCTTTTTATGTCAGCTAAGCCCACTTAAAAAAAAAATCTAAACTTTTAATGAGTAGTAATATTATGTCTAAGGGATGGTTCACACCATGCCTGCATCTGAACTGTGAAGAAATGTGCTGTGGATTCCTATACAATTCAACCTGCATGCAAAACGCACTGCTTTTGCGATTTGCAGCAGATGTCAATAAAAAGTTAATGACACCTCAAATGCAGGTCGCAGGTTGTAGTGCGTTTGCCCTGCACCTGCCAGCCGTGGATCACCTGTGATCTGGTTGCAGTGCATACACTACTTTTGGTGCATTGCAATTTTAGCCCATTCAAAATGAATAAGCTTGAAATTGCACTGCACAGACCCGCATGTGAAATGCAAAAGAACGCACAGTGTATTCCTGTGTGATTCAGCTCCAGGCATGGTGTGAACCAGTGATCTAAAAACTTAGACAGAAGTAATAAAAAGTGGGTTTTGAAATATATGGGGATTTCGATTGGTGAAGATGCTGTTTTACCTTCTATTCAACATTAAGTTGGACACATACCCATCCCTTACCCTCCGTCCTCTTTTTTACCCGCTGTCTTTATTTTCCTCTTCTTTTCTTCCTTCTAAAAAGGAATTATGGAAACTCTTTTTCTGGGAATTCTAGTTTCCCATTACAAGTTATGTCTCTTTTATTTAGATTTAATGGGATACTATCAAATGTTTTGTTCGGCCTTGTTTAGTCCATCCCGATCTGTTGGCCCTGATAATCTTCTCGGGGGCCTAATGCCGCGTTCACACGACTGTTTTTAATGACGAGAAAAATGCCATTTTTTAAAATGGTCATTAAAATAATCGTGTGTGGGCTTCAGAGCATTTTTCACAACGTGAAAAATGGCCATGAAAAAATTGGAACATGCTCTAATTTTTCTTATCGTTTTTCACCTCGTCGTTTTTCTCGTCATGAAAAACGGCTGTGTGTAGGCTTTAACGACGTGAAAAAAAATGCGCATGCTCAGAATCAAGTATGAGACGGGAGCGCTCGTTCTGGTAAAACTAGCGTTCGTAATGGAGATAGCACATTCGTCACGCTGTAACGGACTAAGAAGCACGAGGCTGAAAAGCGTGAATCGTCTCTCAACAAACGTTACTAACATGAAGGGTGGCGCCATCCGAATGGAACTTCCCCTTTAAAGTGCCGTCGTATGTGTTGTACGTCACCGCGCTTTACTCGAGCATTTTTTTCCAACGATAGTGTGTAGGCAAGGCAGGCTTGAGAAGAATCACGTCGAGAAAAATGCAGTTTTATTCAATGACATTAAAAACGGTCGTGTGTCAAAGTCAGAAGGAGGTCTCTATGGCTGGAGCAGTTAGTTCCCGATAAGGGGCTCCAGGTTACCAAGGAGAGAGCGTTTCCCTTCTCCCTTCCATTATATTATAAGGATGAAGAGATAAGAGATCTCCCCTGACAAACTTTTGATTGCTTACATGAATCTATCCTTTTTTCTAGGATGTTTTTATTATTGTATCCATTTATTGACTAATGCTTTTGTTTATTCCTAAACACAATCATTTTTCTTTATTTTTATATAACCTGATGTAATGTTCTGTATTATTTATCTTCTTATGAAAATAAAATATTTTGAAAGCAATAAAAGTGGGTTTTGCTGACATTGATGGAATTTCCTTTGTCATGTAGCACTTCTGTGAGAAACTGGGCAGTGCAGTTTAAAACTCAATTTCTCACAGGACAGCTGTGCTACATGAAAAAGCAGACATTAGACTTTACATTGCAGCTAATGTGACTGGGCTAACCTGCAATCCCCCGAGAATACTGGTCCATTGCCACCATAACGCAGCTCATCTGTACACACCAGAAGAAGCCAGGAACGATTATCCTCGAAGCTGGCCACACCCCCTCCCGCCCACTCAAACGACAGGATCTCACAGTCTTGCGCCGACGCTGAGATGTTTAGCCTGAGTGAGCTGCTGAGAAAGGAGGAGGGGAAGGAGGGATTGGGGAGGAGTTGGAGAAAGACTTTTTTTTTAGAACTCTGTTCAGATTGTCCGTCCCCCCCCTGGTGGTCAGGGCCCGGTACAACAGGGCCAGTTGTACTGGCTTATCAGCGGCCCTGGTCAGTTCACAGAGGGGAGGGTAGAAACTGGCAGGGTTAGACAGGTATTTCAGGGGGCTAAATTACACAGCACAAGCACTGTGCTGTATAACATGCTTTAAATGATCAAGATCCATTTTTTTTTTTTAGGGTAACAAACACTTTATATTGATGGGTTTAGTTCCACTTTATGTTTTACTGCTGTTCAGCAGCTCTGAGCTTGAGCAAAATGGCCGCCTCCAGCAAGAAGAAAGAGGAACAATGCTGAAGGCAATTTAGAGCACACACTTGTTTTGGTAGCATAATTATTATTGTAGAATGTATGCTCCTTGCTAATAAACATTTTTTTATCAAGTTGCTATGGCTAAAGTTCCCCTTTAAGGCTGTGTTCACACCTGGGTGCAATTTTCGCATGTTTGATGCGTGCTAAAACGCATATCGCCAAATATGCCTGGCTGGTGGATAAAATTTGGTACATGAGCTCTTCTTTTGACACATTTTCCACACAAGGGGGAAGTCCAGTCAAGTCAATGGGTTGTCACGCTAAAATAGGACGCATCGCTACGCTCAGGTGACTGTAGCCTCAATGGGGCGGTACATACAGAGTATACAGATCTCCTGGTGACTGAACCCACACCATTATCACCATGCACTTCCATAGTATATGAGGAATAACATACTTTCTTATGCCTGGATTATTTTCAGCATGAAGTGACCTGGCTTTGCCTGTCATTATGGACAGTAATGGTCTGCTGACTTCTGAAGTGAAATAATCACCTCCTGTGAAGTCCTCCAACCCCCCCCTGAACACTACAAATAGCCAAAATGGCGGCTACATGTACTGAATGCCGTAATTGCTGGCTGTATCGAGGCCCGTGACGTCAGAAAACATTGACTGGCAACTCCCTCCTGATTGGACGGACAGCCTCGTTGCGTCAACAGCTCAAGAATGAGTTAAAGGACAACCTCACTTTTGCCATAAAACTGCCCCAGTCCTTCATAATCCTGTAACCTAATGTAGAGCAGAGCCCCCCCACTCCGGAGTGTATCTACCTCTTCGTCACAGCAGCGGCCTCCTCCGTTCTTAACATCCTCAGTACAGAAATCTCCGGCACGAGCCGCGCCTGCGCAGTAACTCCCCATAGAATTGAATAGGGCTGTACTCCAAGGAGGGGGCAGCCAGCGCCGGAGGTTCTGCACCGAAGATGTAAACACCGGAGGAGCCCCCCGCCGTCACGGAGAGGTGAGTGAACACGTGGGTGTGTGTATATGTGTGAAGGGGGGGGGGGTCAAACTCACATTAGCTGAGGGGCTATGGAGGAGGAGGGGGGCTGGGTTTGGTGAACTTGTACTTTAAAGGTTTTCCCTATCCCCAGGAAACATCCAGCCTTAATCTCCCGCCCTCTTCTTACGCTCCGCCCCCTCTCTTCTATGATTGGCTGTCGGAGCGCAGAGGCCACGCGCTCTTAGGGCAACTCGCTTCCGAGATTGGCTGAGACGTCTAGTCGGTCAGGCAATGGAGGGCGTGGCTTGGCGGTGGGTTGCGTAGCAGCAGCGCTGTGAGACCGGTGGTGGCGTCAGCGCCTGTCAGGGGGAGCGGAGAGACGGAGTGTCCGGGGTCCGTAGGCTCCCTGCCCCGGGAGAGGCGGCGTCCACTCCACTGGGGTCGGGGGTTGGGTACGGTAAGTACTTTCGGGTGTCTTTCCTTCCCCCTCCCGGTGCGGCGTAGAGAATGGTGTGAGTGAAGAGGAGGCCGCTGGAGGGGGGGGGGGGGGTGAAGCTGCAGGCAGGTGTGGAGAACTGTGTGGTATTGTATGGTGGTGGGCACTTCAGGCCCTGTACTGAGGGGGGGAGACGGCGAACAGCTGTTACTTGGATGTTTTGCTATTCGTATATACATGGAAGCAAACCTAGCGAACACACGATTAGAATGAATGGTGAGGGTTGGGGGAGTCCTAGGCGTCATGGGACGTTGGTTTCTAACTGCAACTACTCATGTCTGGCAGTCCTTTGGTGGAATGGATTCCTCTCCAGTGCGGGCAGTTTCCCATATTTACTATTTTTAATGAAAAAATAAAATCTGAATATTTTAATATCAATTCCAGCGACTTTCCTTCTTTTTTTTTTTTTTTTTTTTTTATCCTTCCGTGAGCCAGTACAAAGATCCCCCGCAGCAGGCTTCCTCTTCTGATGGAGTGGCTCCTTTGCCCCACATAGACCCTATGGAGCCACCCTTGCATGCTAACACCTGATACACAGACCACAGTCAGCAACAGAAGACCAGTAAAGTCCAGAAACAAGTGAAAACATTCAGGCTGGGTTCACACTGGTGCGATGCGGAAATCACAGAGTTTCCTCTGCGGGTTATCGCATCTGAATCGCGGGCAGTTCACACTGGTCTCTGCGAACTGCCAAGGGTGTCAATATAAAGTTAATGACGCCCCAAATCGGTTTGCAGAGCGCAGTGTGAACTATGGAATCAGATTGCATGGGTCGTAAAGTGCTTGTAAACCCTTACAGACCACTTTTACCTACAGGTAAGCCTAGATTAAGGCTTACCTGTAGGTGCAAGAAATATCTCCTAAACCTACACGGTTTAGGAGATATTTGCCAAAAAGAAAGGCACCGATGTCTACAGACAACGGTGCACTGAGCGTACCGTTTCTAACGGCAATCGTACCGTCACTGGCGGCTCACGTGCGTGGGAGTGACGTCATTGAGGCTCTGGCCAGTCACAGCGCCAGAGCCGCGATACCCGGAAGTCACTTTTTTGGGGAGATTAGCCCTGTGCTGAACACATGCAATCAGCACTGTCCAGACACAGGGAAAGGGGTTCTGCAACCTCCTAGGACAATCGGGGGAGAATGAAAACTCCTCCTTCAAGCTTTAAAGATACACTGATGGAAGTCGCAAGACTGCTATATACTGCTGAGAAAAGGTATTTCGCAGTTCATATTTATTAAATATTTGCATTTCCATGTGTACTGTGGGAGACCAGATATTGTGAATGCAGCGTCCTGGGTTTAGTAACACTTTAACAGACCGCCAGACTTCCATTTCCAACTATCAGCATGTTAGCTCAGGTCGCATCCACACTGATAAAGAACAGAGGCCACGCATAGTGTAAAACTGTCAAACAATTTTATTTAAAACAATAGATGGAGGCAGGGGTGGATTTGATTTAAATCGCTAGTAAAAAGGCTTTAAAAATCATTTTTAAAGAGCAATTGTCACCTCCTCTGACCCACTGTTGACTCACAGACGGTCCCATTCACTTTAATGGGAAGGCTGGTGATGCGGCAGTGACACAACAAGGCGAGGGACATGGTGGCAGCAGGTGAGTGGATGCCCGCTAACAGGCACTGCCATAATGAATCTGAAATGACGGGTGCTCTTTAAATGTAAGAACTCATTCATGCTGGTAGTTAGAATCTTTGCAACCAAAATGAAGGTTTCCTATTTAGAACAATAAACTGTCAGGTTGGTAAAACAGCGATATCGGAACCAATTCAATCATACAGTTTGTAGTGTACATATACTTGCAAAACAATGGGATAAATTAATATTACTGAACTTTGTTTTATCTCATGGTTACTGTGAAATCGTGTGAATGCATCAATTTTTTTTTTTAATTAAATTTGGTAAAAATCCAGCTTTGAATCAAGATTTGCACGTCACAGATGTTTTTTACTGGGTGTTTGTGGATTTTTTTTTCATCTGGATGTGCACTCATTGAATGTGTATACATTAACATCTAATATTCTGAATGTTTGGTGGATTCTACTCTGTGCACTTTTTTTTTCTCAGCGCAAAATTAATATTTATTTTTTATTTTTAACATTATCCTAGGCTGGCATGATTCCTGCAGCTTTTTGCTGCAACTGAAAACCTTTAGTTGAAGCTGCCAAGCCTGTCTGCTTTAATGACAGCTGCGACCGCCGCTGACCTATCTGTGACTGTTTGACCAGCCACTGTTACCTGCGGTGATCGATGCTGGACGCACACAAATCATTATGTCAAGCAGTGATCGACACAGGTAACCGCTATCAATAATGTGTATGGGCTTGGCTGCCACAGCTAGCCACTCACAGGTAGTAAAATCAGCAAATTCCTGCCGTTGTCATTTGCACCAGTTTAAAGTTGGGAGCTCGGTATAAACTGTATGTAGTATACAGCAATGCGTTCTGGCATTGAGACGGGGACTTCCCATTCCCAGAACAAAATTGAGCCAGACTGTGCACTGCTCGATCGTTCATAGGAATGATTTCAGAGAGGCATGTGAGTGACGTCATATGAGAACAAGGCTCCTTATGACTGCTCGGCATGAATGGATGTAGTTATGGGATGGCAAGTCACTGTCTACCTGGAATACAGTGCTGTATACTGTATGTATCAGATGCTACATAGTGTTTTTTTTTTTTTTTTTTTTTTTTCTACTGCTCTCTCAAGGCACATCTGTTAAGCTGGCTATAGTCAGATCGAAATTCAACAGGGACTGGACAAATTTTGTGGGGGTACTGCCCCAATTCACCAGGTTTCGGTATGTTTTTGTGTGTGTGGCTGGAGGAAGCTGTTTCATTTCGCTTGGTAAAGGAAGATGTTTGGGCTAGCTTAGCCCAAGTGCACTATTTAAATTCATAGTAAACCTGGAGTTAGGCTTTAGTAGGTATGCAGTTGGATGTCAGCTTTTTGCATTGAAATCTAATTTTGAGCAACAGAACAAAAGACGTGAATTACGAAACGTACGTCGGCGGCGGTACCTGGTCACGTGTGTTTTTATGCTGACGCCACTCCGGCGCTCTGGTTGCAGTACCGTGGATCCCATGCACGCCGACACGGAGGTGATAGCGGAGCGGTGTACAAAGACAAGCTTGCAGCCCCAGTGCCGGGTAGGCACATTTTAAAGTAAGAGGCCAATTGGCGCCCCCTTTTTCACCTTTTGTATTTTAAAAAAACAGTATTATACGATGGGCTTTTCTGTTTTCATTTGCATATCTCACCTGTAACTCCGGGAAGAGGCTTCTTGGATCCACTCGTGTCTTATTTCTGTGTGTGCAGGCACAATCCTGATAAAGCTCATTTGACCATCTTTTTAACTAAAGAGGTCATAGCCATCTGGTAAGCACATATTATATCTGTGCACTTCGGGTGTCAAATATTGTATAGTGTGTGGTGAAGGTTATATTCACATAAGGAAGATTTTCGTTTTCAACAAGCAAATCTGGGACAAGATTGATTGGAGCTATCATCTATTACATGTTGGGACTAATTTTTGTTTGCAGTTCACTTCTCGTATTTGGTGAACAATCACGGATACAGAACTCATGATTATTTAACTAATATTGTTGTATTAACTTAAATGTTTGTTTATGGTTTACATCATTTTAGTAGCGCCCTCTTTTTTAATTTACCAACAGAACAAAATAACAGGCTGAAAATTTTTCCCGTACAGTTGTGAATTTCAACAGTTTCAGTCTCAAAGCAGAGTTCCACCCTGAGGATTTTTTTTTTTTTTTTTTTTTTTTTTACATATTCACAGACCTTTAATAATATAAAGAAACATTTGGGAATTTTTTTTTCTGGGTATAGGCTCTATTGATGAGATGGGAGTTCTCTCCATGTGTCAGCTAGATGACTTGGAGATGACTTTGCTGAAGAGGTCTGGTCGAGTTTAGGATTAAGCATTACATCGGAGTCCTCACATAGTAGCAATGTCCCCTTTGCATGGGTTTGGAGCAAAGAGAAAATATGAGACAGAATGGGTGTTTTACATCTGTTGTGTGTGTATTATGACATGCAGGTTCACTCTAAATGTCTGTGCCCACATACATGCATGCTTTGTACTTCCAAGTTTAAACTTTAATAAATACAGATTGAACTACAATTGTACTGTAAGAGCTAGGGGTGCACCAAATGGATTTTTTTTTTTTTAATCCAAAGTGGGAATTTTTTTATCTTGTCTGCCATCTCTTGCTAAGCCCAGGTTCACACTGGGCAGCGGGAGTGAAGCCGCGCGAGTTTAGCTGAACTCGCACGATTGCACTCTCGCTGGCAGTCCCGATTACAAAGACATCTGACACAGATGTCAATGTAAATCGCGGCCGAAATCGCAAAAAGTAGTACAGAAACTACTTTTTGAAATCGGTGCAGCGCCGCAGCGATTAGGACGGTGCCATTTGCGGAAAATATCGCAGTTTTGACATGCCAAATCGCATGTCAAAACGCACCAGTGTGAACCAGGGCTTAAACACACTGCTAAATAGTATTAGTAAGATTTTCCTTCTGTGCACCTCTAGCCAACATGATACAGGAGATGGTCAGAGACTGCAGACATGATGCAAGAGATCAGATGTAGTCTCACCAGTGTCCATCAGATGCAGCCTGCATGTGTTGTGTGCCCGGATCAGAGCGGCGATCTCCGTGTGTCACACAGCTGGATTTAAATTGCCAGGGCGGCAGTAACAGTGTCCCGCCTCCTGCGATGTCGCACTGATTCAATGTCCCGTCATTGGATCAGTGTACAGTCTATCACAAGAGGCTGGATATTGTTACTGCGGTCCGTGCAATTCAACTCTGACGCAGAGATTATTGCTCTGTGGGAGGGAGGAGGGTAGGGGAGGACTGGGGCATGCCAGGATGACACCCCCCCCCCCCTGCAATAAGCGGCACCAGGGGCAGACCCCACCCCTTTTTCGCCTTTTTATTATTTATCATTTGGCCGATACCGAAAACGCCATTTTCAGCGGCCTAAATTTTAGTGCACCACTAGTAAGAGCACCAGGGTATGCAAATCGGACATCAATAAAGCACAACATAGAAAAATAGTGCAACACGTGTCAATATGGCAGTAGGGTAGAAAGGGGAAGTTGTGGGTCAGTCAGGAAGGGGCAGGGGTTGGAGGACCGGGGTGAAAGAGTAAATAGGGGCAGGAGGGGTCCAAATCAGTAAGGAGGGCAGAAGGGGTCCAAATCTATTCTCAAACCTTGTTTAACGGATTAGGCTTCGAGACTTGGCTCTGTGGGGCATTGAGTCATCTCCAACAGCCTCATTATGGGAATAGGTCCCCACGCTTAAATGATGGACTCAAAAAAAAAAGGGGCTAGGAGGAGACCCTCTGTACTGGAGAAACGGCAAAAATATATAATGAAACTGCTTTGGGGTAGTGGCATGTAAGGAATTATTGAGAAAAATCAGACGAAAGCAAATTGGCAGAAAACATACAACACACTATGGGGTTGCTTTTACTAAGGCTGGGTTCACACTTGTGCGACACGACAGCCGTCCTACTTTGGATCCGACTTTGCCCTGCGACATGAAGCTGACATACCTCCGACTTTCAATGAACGGGGATCCGACTTGGATCCCCGCCAATACCAGGCACTGTTTGGTATCAATCCTGAGCGGGAACTCCATGCCAAATTTTAAATAAAAAGCCGGCATGGGTTCCCCCTCCCAGGAGCATACCAGGCCCTTGGGTCTGGTATGGATTTTAAGGGGAACCCCTACGCCGAACAAACGGCGTGGGGGTTCCCCCAAAATCCAAACCAGACCCTTATCCGAGCACCCTGCCCCCATGTTGATTAGGACAGGGCCTCTTCCCAACAACCCTGGACGTTGGTTGTCGGGGTCTGCGGGGGGTTTATCTGAATCCGGGAGCCCCTCTTTAATAAGGGGGCCCCCAGATCCCGGCCCCTCACCCTATGTGTATGAGTATGGGGTACATCATACCCCTACCCATTCACCTGGTGGAAAAAAAATGGCTATAAAAAAAACACACCAAGCTTTTTAAAGCAATTTATTGCAAAGCTCCGGGGGTCTTCTTCCGACTTCGGGGGTCTCCGCGCTCTCCGGTTCTTCCTTCTGCCGGGCCTCGGCTATCTTCTTCCAGCTCTTTTTTGCTAGCGGGGCCCGGTCTTCTCCGTCGCCTTCTTCCCTCTTCTCCTCCTCGATGTTGACACGTCGCTTCCTCCCGCTGTAATGCTGGCTGTTTGCTCCGCATCGATTTATATAGGCTTCTCATGACGTCAGTCACATGCTCCCATGACGTCACATGCTCCGGAGCATGTGACTGTAACGTTATGAGAGGCCTATATAAATCGGAGTGAACAGCCAGCATTACAGCGGGAGGAAGCGACGTGTCAACATCGAGGAGAAGGGGGGAAGAAGGTGACGGAGAAGACCGGGCCCCGCTAGCAAAAGAGCTGGAAGAAGATAGCAGAGGCCCGGCAGAAGGAAGAAAGAACCGGAGAGCGAAGACCCCCGAAGTCGGAAGAAGACCCCTGGAGCTGTGCAATAAATAGCTTTAAAAAGCTGTGTGTGTGTGTGTGTGTGTGTGTGTGTGTTTTTTTTTTTTTTAATTTTCCCACCAGGTGAATGGGTAGGGGTACGATGTACCCCATAATCATTTACATAGGGTGGGGGGGCCGGGATCTGGGGGCTCCCGTATTCCGATAAGCAGATCCCGACAACCAACGGCCAGGGTTGTCGGGAAGAGGCCCTGTCCTCATCAACATGGGGGCAGGGTGCTTTGGGGTGGGGGGCCCACAGGTCGCCCCCCCCCCCTGCCCCAAAGCACCAAACCCCCCCCCCCCCATGTTGAGGGCATGTGGCCTGGTACGGTTCAGGAGGGAGGGGGGCCGCTCTCTCGTCCCCCCCCCTCTTCCCCTGCAGACTGCCAGGTTGCGTGCTCGGGTAAGCGTCTGGTTTGGCTTTTGGGGGAACCCCCACGCCGTTTTTTCGGCGTAGGGGTTCCCCTTAAAATCCATACCAGACCCAAGGGCTTGGTATGCTCCTGGAGGGGGAACCCATGCCGTTTTTTTTTTTTTTATTTAAAATTTGGCCTGGAGTTCCCCCTCGAGCAGCAGAGCACAAGTCGCATGCCAAAGTCGGATCATGCAAGACTGCGGTCCGACTTTGATCCGACTTCAATGATAGTCAATGAGATGACGTCGGACCAAAGTAGTACAGGGAGCGTTTTCAAAGTCGGACCGACATGTGTCGGACCAGTTAAGACGGCTCCCATAGGGAAACATTGATTTTCACACGTCATGCGACATGAGCTCCCAATGTCAGAGCGTTTGTCGCCCCAGTGTGAACCCGGCCTAACACTGGAGAGTGCAACATTTGGTGCAGCTGTGCATGGTAGCCAATCTGCTTGTTCAATTAAGCTTTAACAAAAAAAAACCTAGATGCTGATTGGTTTCTCTGTCAAAGGGACTAGAAGTAATAAAACCGTAAGGTCATGTAGTCACAATCCATATATAATGCAAGGGAAAATTAAGGTAATGCCCTATTTTTTTATTTTTATTTTTTTAACTGAAGCTTTCGTTGCATGAATATTGCCACGATACTGCCATGATGGCATTTGTTCAGATATTTCCTAATATGAGGCAACATATGATGTCCTGTATGGCAGGGTTTGACAAACCCCGGGCGCCAGGTTGCCATTGTGACTAGAATTAGCCATTGTGACTAGATCACGTTGGGCCGCGCCGGCCGGTAATTGAGGCTGCGGCCTTCTGCAGGCCTGTGATTTGGCGCCATCTTGTGGTGGTCGTTGGTATGACAAGACAACCAGCAATGCTAATGGAGCTTCCCCTGTCTGTTTTCACTGCCATCTCCTTCCCTCTAATTAGAACCCCCAAACATTTTTATTTATATATATAATAATTTTTTTTTATATATTGTGAAAGCTAATGTTACGTTTCATATGCGGGCGCTACTCACGTATGCGTTCGCTTCTGGCTCGGCGGGACGGGGTGCGTACCTGGCTCCTAACTTTTTTAACTGGCTCCTAGATTCCAAGCAAATTTGTCAAGCCCTGCTGTACGGTCAACATGTCACGTATGATCCTGATGAAGACTACGGCCCGTTCGCACATGAGCGTATTGGAATCGTGGGCAGAAATGTGCGATTCTGCCTACGATTCCAGAATCGCAAAAAAAAGTGCGACACACTTGTGGTGCCTTTTTTTTTTTTTGACAACACAAACATGATACGATTTTTTGCCACACCAAGCGTGGCAAAACACACAATGCTAACTATGCCTGACTCTGTCAAAATTTGGCACACAAGCTTCCTTGGCATGTTTTTGGATTCAAAATTAACGGTGTCGCTCTAAAAACGCATACTAGGGGCTCTGCTGAAATACATTGTGGAGGGGTGATTTCCCCCCCCCCCCCCCCCCAATTCCACCAGATAAACTTGGCTAATTAAATTCTCACCACTTTGCAGTTCTCTGCTATGCTGTTACTTTTCTAAAAATACCTAGCACAAGAAGAGGTGCTAGCTTGAGAAACACAGCAGACAGCGATAAGCCAATTTAACACAACCCTAAGCACAGCTGGAAAGCTCTCTGTTGTAAGTACATGTGACCACTTGCTAAGGCTTCTGATGTGTGAATCTGATGCCATTTTGCATTTTTAATGCAAACAGTGTCCACTAATCATTCTAACCAGTACTAGTTAAAGCTGGCCATACATGGATCCAGATTCGGTTGGTTCAAGCCATGTATGGGCAGGCTGGTTGTACAGAAGTCCATCTAATGATCTACCAGCCTGTTGGAAAATATCCACCTGATCAGCGCCGCTGGCTTTATAGCCATCATTTACAGTGGAAGTGTCCCTGCTGTGAAAACACAACACCTGTGGGAAGGATTCCCCCATCTACCTCTGTGTCACAAATGTCTAATTTATGGGCTACCTAAGTAACAATGATACATAGCTCAATATCACTTACACCAGATCCTATGAAAGGACACACACACACACACACACACACACACACACACACACACACACACACACACACACACACACACACTATAAAAAACGGATCCTAAAAGCACTACAGATTACTGTGGATGTGTCAGACTTGTCACTCAGAAGCTGCGTGCAACTCCCACTCCTATTGTATGAATGTCCAAAGCAAACATTTTATACTGTATGCTGTAAACAGCTTTCGCCATACATTATAGAGATGACTAGTGCTAGGTATATGTGTAACAAACTACTTTAAGGCTCCATGTACACAGAAGCTGATAAACTGCAGTTAATGGGCGTTTTGGCGGTTTTTTTAAAAGCCCATTAACTGCACTCTATGTTAGCCTATGTGTTCATGTACACATAACGTTTTTTAGCTTTAATGAGCAGTGGAGTTAATGGGCTTTTTTCTGAACGCAGGAAATTTGCGTTCAAAGTGCCGTTTTTCGGCAGAAAAAACGCAAAAAAACACAAAACGCCTAAAAACGCTCAAACGCTGGCCGCGAGCGTTTTTTGGTCCATTGAAATTTTTTTTTTTTTTTTTTTTTTTTTTTTTTTTAAAGCTAAAAAAAGCTACACTGAAAAACGCTAATAAAAGCTAGTAAAAAAACCGCTGATAAAAGCTAGCTTTTTCTGCTGCTTTAAAAACGGCCGTTTTTGAGCTTCTGTGTACATGGAGCCTAAGCCTGTATACATATGTGGCAAATTCCTCTGGCCAAGTCAAGGAAAGGAATTGCAGAGATGGCCTTCAGACACAGAATTAAGTCAAATGCTTCTGAGATGCTTCAAATTGCCTTTCAGATTCTCACCGAGTTACATCAAGTGTCTCCTGAGGTGCAAAAAGCTGGTGTGTGTTTTTTGCAAAATGGCTCTCTACATCCCAGCAGCCAAGTCATTCATGAAAGCCTAGATGTCTCACTAAGTGATGCAGCCACTCAGCTAAGGCAAGACTTTCATGAGCATCAAAAGGTCTCTAATATGTACCCACAGATGCCCCGAAAGCCAGACTGGTAATTTGCTAAACAATGTAGTGCAACTCCAAATCACAGCCAAAATCTGACAGCTCACCTCCTCCAAGGCCATGTACACAAGATCCACAGCCATGCATGCACCTGGCCGCAGCTTAGTTTGTCACATTGTTTTGAATAACAGTAGTTATTCATGTCGGCTCCATAAGTTTACCTGGCATTAGGAAGAGTTGTGTAGGCAGTACCTAATAAACAGCCTCAGAGCTCAGCAAATGCACACGCTGTATGATGTAACAGTGGGGGACGTCAAGCATTTATTTCTTCAAAAGGTGTTTCTTTTTTGGGCTATTACTGCAAAAAGAAACAGAATGCAGGAGCTTTTTCTCTTTTTGTCCATGGACGGACACGGCTCCTTAAATCTTGACCATTGGGTTATGTTCCTGTTCTATAGGAGAGGACTAGGCAGAACATGTTGGATATTTAATACGTGTTACTTCAACTGTTAAACGGCCCCGCCCAGGGGGTGGTCCCTCCGTACATAACCCTCCACCCTGCAGTTGTAAGTGCACTTATCGATGCTGTGAGAGACACTCTCCAACTGGAAGATACAGCTGGGACTTCCACAGCAGGGTCTGTCCCTTTTGGGTCACACAAACCGACCCGCTCTGTTAAGGTTTTTCCTTATGCCGATTTCTTTGACAAGTTCATAGATGAGGAATGGGAACCGCCGCAGAGGCCCTTTGCGGTCCCTCAGCGCATGGCGGTCCGTAAGGCCCCTTTTACACTGAGGTGTTTTTATTGCGTTTTCGCGGTAAAAATAGCGCTGTAAAAATGCCTGAAATAATCCTGCCCCATCATTCTCAATGTGAAAGCCCTGAGGGCCTTCACACTGAGGCGTTTTGCTGGCTGTGCGTTGGAAAAAATCCTGCAAACAGCTTCTTTGGAGCATCTTTAAGGCGCTAAAAATAACACTGTAAAAACGCCCATCTCCATTGAAATGAATAACGCAGTAAAACACATAGGCGTTAGCGCTATTTTTACCGCAAACGCGGTAAAAAATGTAATGCCGTTTTTTTTTTTTTTTTCAATGCCTCAGTGTGAAAGTAGCCTTACCCGTTTTGAAGAGAGCCTTTTGAAAAAATGGGCTTCTCCTCTGGTCGTTGATCCTCCGGGGTCTCGTTAAATAAAGTAACCACTATTCCGGTGGAGGGGACCCCTGCTTTTAAGGACCCTACTGATAGGAGGTCCGAAGCGGTGAGCTGCTCCATGTTTACCATGCTGGGGTCAGCATTGCGGCCTATATTGGCTGCTACCTTGGTGTCCCAGACACTCGCGGAGTGGGCAAAAATATTGCACCAGACTGTGGAGGAGCATCAGCTCCTTCCAGCATGCGTGTCACTGGCCGAACAGTTGGTACAGGGACTTGTGTACGTCTGTGATGCAACCCTGGATGCAGTCCACTTGATCTTCAGGACCTCCGCATCTGCGGTGGTATTGCGCCGCCTAATATGGTTTGAAATGCTGGTAGGGCTGAAACAACTAATCGATTATGAAGTTAATCGATTACTTTTTTCATAATCGATCGGCCAGTAACATAATGGGGTTAAAAAAAACTAAAATTAGCCCTTTACAGTACAAAGAGCAAATCGCTACTGTAAGGCTTCATGCCCACGGACGTTTTTACAGCTGCGTTTTTTACAGCTTAAAAACACCTGTCCATGTTATTGTACCTTTTTTATTTATTTTATTTTTTATTTTATTTTTTTTGAGAAAAAAAAAAAGTCGGAGCTAAAAAAAACGCGACCGCGCGTTTTTTGACGCTCGCGTTTTTTTCTGCCTAACTCCGACGCTGAGGAACGCACTGGTCCTGTTTTTTTTTTTACAGCTTAAAAACGTCTATGCTATTTGCAGCTCAAAAACGTCTAGGTGGGGATGAAGCTATAGACTAACATGAACAGGCGTTTTTAAGCTGTAAAAAACGCTCAAAAACGCGGCTGTAAAAACGTCCGTGGGCATGAGGCCTTATTATTACTTTCACTGTCTCACAGTAAAAAATGAACCCCTTACAGCGATTATTTGCTCTTTTTGTACTAATTTTATTTTTTTTAACACCATTATGTTACTAATCATCTCAGCCCTGGGTCACACCTCCTGTTTTATTTTTATTTTTTTGGTGCTTTTTGCAGAAACACACTACAGGTCATTTACATGGTTTCCTATGGGACACGTTCTCATCCATGATTTTTTCAGCTGCTGCGAATTTGGAAAGGGCAAGTACTTTTTTTTTTTAGTCTGCCCACCAACAAATTGGCCAAAAAAATGCAAATCGCAGCAAAATTACTTTTTTTTTTATTTTTTGTTTAACGGTTATTAACCGATTAATCGAAACAATAATCGGCCAACTAATCGATTATGAAAATAATCGTTAGTTGCAGCCCTAAATGCTGGTCTGCTGACCAAGCTTCTAAGACGACTCTGGCAGATTTGCCTTTCAAAGGTGGGAGGCTTTTTGGGGCCTCACTGGAGGTAAGAGCACACTTCTCCCTCTGTCCACTAAGGGGAAGGAGCCGCGCCGTAAGCCGGGGCCCTCCTTTCCCACACAGAAGTGGTATTTTCTTCAGTCAGGACCTGCCGGCAGACCCTCCCAAGTGGACAAAGGTCCAGCTGGGGGACAGAAGTGTCCCTGGGTGCGCAAGCCAGCAAACAAGCCTGCTAGTGCATGAAGTTTTGCCCCCGCCCGACTCCAGGGTGGGAGGACGGCTTCGCGGGTTTGCAGCTCGGTGGACCTCCCTGATCTCCGACCAGTGGATCTGTGAGGTGGTCACCTCGGGGTACAACAGGGCGCGACAATCCCCGGGCGCCAGGTCGCAAATGCGACTAGAATTAGCGACCTGGCGCCTGGGGCAGCACAGCTGAGGTTACCTGTATCTCCGTGCGCCCCCCCCCCCTCCGCGATCGCGTGATCTCGTCGGGCCGCGCCGGCCGTTAATTTAGGCCGCGGCTTTGCGGCCTTCTGCAGGCCTAGGCTTCATTCTGTAATCTGGCGCCATCTTGTGGTGGCCGTTGGTATGACAAGTCAACCAGCAATGCTACTGGAGCTTCCCCTGTCTGTTTTCACTGCCATCTCCTTCCTTCTAATTAGAACCCCCAAACGTTATATATATTTTTTATTCTAACACCCTAGAGAATAAAATGGCAGTTGTTGCAATACTTTCTGTCACACCGTATTTGCGCAGCGGTCTTACAAGCGCACTTTGAGGAATAAAATACACTTTTTTTAAATTAAAAAATAAGACAACAGTAAAGTTAGCCGAATTTTTTTATATTGTGAAAGATAATGTTATGCCGAGTAAATTTGATACCCAACATGTCACGCTTCAAAATTGCGACCGCTCGTGGAATGGCGACAAACTTTTACCCTTTAAAATCTCCATAGGCGACATTTAAAAAATTCTACAGGTTGCATGTTTTGAGTTACAGAGCATGTCTAGGGCTAGAATTATTGCTCTCGCTCTACCAATCGCGGCGATACCTCACATGTGTGGTTTAAACACTGCTTTCATATGCGGGCGCTACTCGCGTATGCGTTCGCTTCTGCACGCATTGGTCGTTAAAAAAAAAAAAACTGGCTCCTAACTTTTTTAGCTGGCTCCTAGATTCCAAGCAAATTTGTCAAGCCCTGGGGTACAAGATAGAGTTCCTTTCTTGTCCACCAAACAGATTTTTTCCGTCACATCTGTCTCTCCTTCTGGCTCGTCGCGCTGCCCTCCAGGGGCCAGTGCAAGACTTGTTGAGGTGCGGGGTGATCATACCCGTACCACCATGGGACAGGTTTCAGGGTTTCTACTCAAATCTGTTTGTGATCCCAAAGAAGGATGGAGTCCGTTCAATCTTGGATCTCAAGGATCTCCATCCGGGGGACTTCCTGGCGTCCTTGGATATCAAGGACGCATACTTGCATGTTCCCATCTGCGCCAGGCATCTAAAGTTCCTGCTCTTTGCGATCTGCGAAGACCACTATCAATTTGTGGCTCTTCCCTTTTTGGCCTAGCATCGGCACCAAGAGTTTTCACCAAGGTGCTTGCCCCGATTCTAGCTTTGCTGAGACAGCTCGGCATTGCTATCGTAGGCTACTTGGACGACCTTCTTCTGAGAGCTGCTTCAAGCTCAGAATTGTAGGATGTGTCTATTGCCAGTCAGACCCTTCGGGAGTTTGGTTGGTTACTGAGCCTTCAGAAGTCGGTGTTTGTACCGACCCAGCACCTAGAGTACCTGGGGTTGATTCTGGACTCCTCGGAGGCTAGAGTCTTTCTTCCCTTGGAAAAGTTGCAGGCACTCCAGTCTGCGGTGAGGTTGTTGACATCCCGCAAATGGTCATCTCTCCGTTTTTTGCATGCGAGTCCTGGGCCTCATGGTAGCCTCTTTCGAAGCAGTACCATATGCCCAATTCCACACTCGGGTCTTGCAGAAGGAGATTCTCTCCAAATGGAACAAATCTCTGTTGTCTCTGGATTGTCAGATTCAGATAAGTCCTCTTGTCAGGTCCTCTGAGTTGGTGGCTGAGATCCCTGGCTCTTCGATCTGGGAATTCTTTCCTCCCCTTTCATTTGACTGTGATCACAACAGATGCCAGCCTGACCGGTTGGGGGGAGGAGGAGTCTGGGTGGTTCAGGCAGCCCAGGGCCGCTGGACTCTGACCAAATCCCAGCTACCAATCAATGTTCTGGAACTCCGGGCGATCAGGCTGTGCCTCTCCAAGTGGTCTCGCAGACTGAAAGGGCGTCCAGTCAGGATCCAGTCAGACAACGCCACGGCTGTGGCATACGTCAACCATCAAGGAGGAACAAGAAGCTTGGCTGCAGCGTCGGAGGTCTCTCGCATCCTACAGTGGGTGGAAAAGAGCGTATCGGCAGTTTACATTCCGGGCGTGGAAGGCTGGCAGGCGAACGATCTGAGTCGCCAGATGCTGGGCCACGGGGAATGGTCGTTGCATCCAGAGGTTTTTCAACTCATTTGCCGGAGATGGGGCACTCCAGACGTGGATCTCCTGGCCTCTCGACTCAATCGCAAGGTGTCGAGGTTCGTGGCCAGGTCCAGAGATCCCTGGGCAGACGCGTCAGATGCGTTGGTGGCCCCGTGGAGTCAGTATCGGCTAATTTTATGCCTTTCCCCCACTAAAGTTACTTCCTCGTCTACTCCGCAGAGTAGAGACCAACGGAATTCCAGTGATTCTAATCACCCCAGATTGGCCCAGGCATCCCTGGTACGCCGACCTCGTGCGGCTGGTGGTGGATGTGCCCTGGTGACTACAAATGAGGGAGGACCTTCTCTAGCAAGGTCCCATTCTTCATCCTGCTTTACAGTCGCTGGCTTTAACGGCATGGCTTCTGAAAGCCAGGTACTGAGGGACCGAGGCTTGTCGGATTCGGTCATTTCAACCATGTTGAGGGCACGGAAAGCTTCTTCTAGTAAGATCTACCATTGCACATGGAGAGCCTACATCTCGGTGTGAGGAGATGGAATGGCGTCCACGGACTTATTCGGTTTCCAGGATCCTGCTGTTTTTACAGCGCAAAGTAGATCAGAAACTTGCCTTAAGCACCTTTTTTTTTTTTTTTTTTTTTTTTTTTTTTTAAGGGGCAGATTTCAGCCTTGGTGGTTTTCTTTCAGCAACCCCTGGCGGCTCATTCACTGGTAAGTACGTTTGTGCAAGGGGTCCGACGTGTGGCTCCTCCGGTGCGACCACCACTACCTCCGTGAGAATTGAATCTGGTGCTCTCGGCGCTTCAGAAACCTTCTTTTGAAAACATCAGGGAAATTCCTCTTGACGCGCTCTCAGAAGGTGGCCTTCCTGGTAGCCATCACATCCGTTCAGGAGGGTTTCTGAATTGGCGGCCTTGTTTTGCAAGTCCCCATTTCTCTAGTCGTCTGTCCAGGACAGCACTAGAGAGATGGGCTCCACCTCCAGAGACAGGAAACACATCATACCAATCTTTAAAGGGCGGCTTCCGTCCCTCGTCCTCAGTCTTTGTGTTTCCTCCACCGGAGGAGGAGGCTGGATGGAGCTCTCCTTCCCCCTAAGCCGAGGCAGACTGCTCGTGGAAGGGGGAAGGAGGTCTGCGATACCTGGAAGGTGGCAGGCTTTGTTGGGTCCCCCGGTCAGGCTGCAGTGAAGCTGGTACCGGCGCAATCCTCCGGTATAGCCCGAGGAGGGCTGACGTTCCCCGCAGGACATCCTGGCATCTGCCGGCCAGTTACTGTGGTCTCTGCCGTGGGTGTTCAGCGGGGGGCGGGCGTAGGCCTAGAGTTCCGGCCTGTGGAACGCAGGAGGAGGGCGGGGACTTCCGGCGCAACACTTCCGGTTCTGGGTCGCGTGGCGAGCGTGGACGCTGGGGCCATGGCGGGAAATTTAAAAAACCGCCGGCCACAAGATAGACGGTTCCTTTGAAGATGATCCAGCAGCTGACTACAGAGGTAGGAGACAGCATGGAGACAATGGAACCAGGTGGCAGTGGTGCTGGCCCAGCTCAGGTAGGCAGACACTGGGGTGCCCTGGACCTACAGGGCTGGGGAAGGAGGGGGAAAAAGGGGAAATACCCCCCCCCTCCTCCAGCGACAGGATCCGGGCTAAAGAGCCATGTGAATCCTGTCAGCGGCTGGTGGGGGTGCACATCGGTGTGGTGAAGGTACAATCCCCGATTGTCTGTCTAAAAGGTTTCTGACTACTTGCCCTGGTTTCTTCTCTCCTTCTCTTTCCTAGGCTCAGCCTAAAGACCCGGAGAGGTCAGGGGGGAAGAAGAGGTGTCCGTCATGTACGAACAAACTAAAGGAGGGATGGAGCAAGCCCCTTTTGTAAACCCTGTATTGACAAATTGGTTTACAAGGAGGCAACAGGGGCATGTAAAGAACTAATTGCTGGGGTTCAGAAAGAAATGAAGACCATTAAATCAATGCTGGCAAGCCTTGAAACCCCAAAACCACCAGCTGCAGCCCCCCCTGATTCGGCCCCAGAGGTGGGTGACTCATCAGACGGAGGGGAACCAGATTCCTTGGACGAGCTAAGTGAGGCGGCTTCATCCAGAGATATTCCGAGCCAGGGGACAAGTTTGCCCAGATACAGGCTCTCACTCGAGGAGGTGGATGCCTTATTAGGGGTGATATATGAGACTCTCGATATCAAAGAAGAGCAGGCTTCCTTGTCCTTGCATGACCAGATGTACCAAACCCTGAAAGAGGGTCAGAACAGGGTATTTCCGGTACATAGTACACTGGCAGATTCTATTAAAAAGGAATGGCGGGAACCAGAGAAAAAATTGTTTTTTCCCTTCAGTGAGGATTCCTCCTGTATCTGGAACAAAGTGCCCAAAGTGGATGCGGCCTTTTCCCAGTGTTCCAAGTCTACAGACCTCGCCTTTGAGGACATGGGTGTTCTTAAGGAACCTATGGACAAAAGGATGGAGGTACTGCTGAAAAGGTCATGGGAAGTAGCCATGACAAGTTTAAAGCCAGCAATGGCTACAACTATAGTGGCTCGTAACTTGGAGGTCTGGCTGGACCAGCTACAAAACCATCTGGAAAGTGGGACCTCCAGGAAGGAGATTCTTGATTCCCTGCCTATGCTACACAAGGTGGCGGGCTATATGGCGGACGCATCCGCGGAGTCGGTCAAGCTATCGGCAAAGACCGCTGCCTTAATCAATTCCTCACGCAGGGCTTTATGGCTAAAGTCCTGGTCGGGAGACCCGGCATCAAAAATCAGACTATGTGGCATCCCATTTGAAGGAGACCTTTTGTTCGGGCAAGATCTAGAGAAAGTGCTAGACCGTACTGCCGACAAGAAAAAGGCCTTCCCGGTCAAAAATAAAAGGGTTCAGGGGAAACGTTTTTTTCGTCCCCAAGGACAAAGGCCGATTCAGGGGCAGGCTCCTAAGGGGTCGTCCTCTGGGAAGCAGTGGGGAAAGGGTAAACAGAAAGGTGTCCTGTTTTCCTCTCCTAAAAAGACCACCAAATCCCAGTGACTTAGTTCCAGTGGGAGGGAGATTGGGGCAGTTCCTCCCACAGTGGGAAAAGACTACCCCAAATACATTTATTCGGAGGATAATCAGGGAAGGCTATCGAATTCAGTTCAGGGGCACTCCGCCCACAAGAACGTTCGTAACCTCTCCGCCCAGGGATTTTCAGAAAAAGACAGCCTTGCTGTCACAAATAGGCGACTTGGTAGACCAGGGGGTTCTTATCCCAGTGCCACAGCAGGAGATAAACCTAGGTTTCTACTCGCATGTTTTCATAGTGAGAAAACCGTCGGGCAATTTCCGCCTAATATTAAATCTGAAATCACTAAACAAATGGGTGGCTTACAAAAAATTTCGGATGGAGACAATCCTTTTCGGTGAAGTCAATTCTTCCCCCGGATTGTTTCTTGGCCTCCCTCGGTTTGAGGGATGCCTACTTACACGTCCCTATCCTTCCGGAATCTCAAAAGTTTTTAAGGGTAGCAATCAGATGGGGAAAGCAGGTCCGACATTTTCAATTCAGGGCCCTGCCATTCGGCCTGTCTTCATCCCCCAGAATATTTACAAAAATTTTGGCGGAGGCACTGGCCCCCCTGAGACTGGAAGGGATATCAGTCATCCCTTACCTGGACGACCTTTTATTTTTTGCACCCTCCGCGCTCCAACTGCAAGAGGATCTACGGGTGGCCATATCCTTTTTGGAAAAACTGGGGTGGTTAATAAATTGGGAGAAGTCAAACCTAACCCCGACACAGGTCCTGCAGTACTTGGGCTTCCTAGTAAACTCAGTGACGCAGAAAATTTATCTCACAGCGGAGAAAGTAAAAAAGGTAAAGGCTACGGCAGCCTTCCTTCAAAACAATCTGGCAATTTCTATCCGCTCAGCCATGTTGGGTTTGGGTGTCCTGACGGCAACAATCCCTGCGGTACCATGGGCAAGAGCCCATTTCAGGTGTCTTCAGGCAAATATTCTGAACAACTGGGACGGAACGCAGGAATCGTTGGACGCGACCTTCCACCTATCCCCCAAAGACCAAAAGATCTCTTTGGTGGTGGAGGGACGAAGAGAACCTAGTGCAGGGTCTGTTTTGGTCTCTTCCGGTGTCAGTCCGAATAACCACGGACGCCAGTGCCTGGGGCTGGGGGGCCCATTGGGGATCAAAGGTAGCCCAAGGGCGCTGGGGAAAAAGTGCAGTCCCAAACGTCAGCCAATTGGAGGGAGTTGCAAGCAATCTGGGAAGCCCTAAGGGCATTTGTCGCGGAGCTGAAAAATCACCACGTACAGGTCCTCTCAGTGTGGTAGCAGTCTCATATTTAAACAAGCAAGGAGGAACAATGTGTCCATCCTTAATCAAGATAGCGAGCGCTATCTTTGCCTGGGCAGAAAAAAATCTGAAGTCCATATCCGCGGTCCATCTGAAGGGAGTGGACAATTGCCTGGCGGACTTTCTGAGCCGACACCAAGTGTGCGAATCAGAGTGGTCGCTAAACAGGGAGGTCTTCCAACTAATAGAGAAGTGGGGCATTCCCGAAGTGGACTTGTTTGCCAACAGGTCGAATGCCAAAGTTCCAGCTTACTTTTCGATAGAAAGAGAAATAGGGGCCAAAGAGATAGATGCCCTAGCCCAGAAGTGGCCGTTTCATCCATGTTACGCCTTTCCCCCGTTCAAACTTATTCCTCTGGTCCTGAGGAAATTTGTGCAGGAACGCACCACAATGATCCTAGTGGTCCCGTATTGGCCAAAGAGGCCATGGTTTTCCATACTGTTACGCCTGACAGCGGAACCCCCCCTCATGTTGCCCGTAAGGAAGGATCTGCTATCCCAGGGCCCAGTCCTATTATCCAAGGTTCAGACCCTGAAGCTGTCAGCCTGGTGTCTGAAGAGAGTCTCCTGAAGTCTAATGGGCTCTCGGATAGGGTAGTAAACACCATTCTTTCTAGTAGAAAGAAGGTTACCCAAGCGATTTATGTTAAAGTTTGGAAAAAATTTTGTTCTTGGTTGGATACCAAAAAGGTGTCTGCAAGTATCCCAGCCATCTTGGAGTTTTTACAAGATGGTGCGGATAAAGGACTGGCCATTAGTACACTAAAAGTACAGGTATCGGCCCTGTCAGTTTTTTTTTTAGAGCGACCCCTGGCTATAGACCCGCTAGTGAGCAGGTTCTTCAAGGGGTTAGCCAGAATTAGACCCATTCTATTTAAAGTCCTGCCAAAATGGGACCTGACGACAGTGTTGCAGGGTTGGGCTAAATGGTCACAAGAGAAAGAGCTGTCCCTAAAATGGGTCACGCTCAAAACTGTCTTTCTAGTGGCCATAACCACTGCGAGACGCATTAGTGAGCTGCAGGCACTTTCCATTAAGGAGCCTTTTCTACAAGTTTTTGAAGACAGGCTGGTATTACGGACAGACCCAGGTTTTTTGCCCAAAGTGGTGTCAAAGTTCCATAGGGCTCAAGAAATTGTTTTACCTTCCTTTTTTGGGTCCCCAACCAATCTAAGGGAGACAGAATTCCACAATCTGGACGTGAGAGCCTGTGTCTTACAATATCTGGAGTTGTCCAAAAACATTAGGAAATCCAATGCTCTATTTATTCTACATTTGGGGGAAAAAAATTGGGGTTTCAAGCTTCAAAAGGCACAATCGCAAGATGGATTAAGCAGGCTATTGTGGAAGCTTACAAAATCTTAGGAAAAGAATGCCCTTTTTTTCCCCCCATGGCTCACTCCACATGGGCACTATCGGCCTCTTAGGCAGAGCGAGCTGGAGCAACACCAGAACAAATTTGTCGAGCAGCAACATGGTCAAATTACTCGACGTTCATGAAGCATTATAGATTGGACCTTCCCTCCAAGCGTTTGGGAGGAAAGTCCTCCAAGCGGTAGTCCCCCCCCCCCCCCCCCCCCAATCTGGTAAGTTCTCGCTGATCCTCTCTAGTGCTGTCCTGGACAGACGACTAGAGAAAACTAGAGTTAGACTTACCGGTAACTCTATTTCTAGGAGTCGTCCAGGACAGCAGGGATTCCCTCCCTATATGCTGTTTATAATGGTGGACGAGTGTTTTTTGTTGTTTCAGAAGCCGTTCCGGGGAAGTTCTCGGTTAAAAGACTGAGGACGAGGGACGGAAGCCGCCCTTTAAAGATTGGTATGATGTGTTTCCTGCCTCTGGAGGTGGAGCCTATCTCTCTAGTGCTGTCCTGGACGACTCCTAGAAATAGAGTTACCGGTAAGTCTAACTCTAGTTATTTGGTCCTCCATAAGGACAAAGTGGTGCTACGCCCGCAGCCTTTTTCTTCCGAAGGTGGTTTCAGCCTTTCACCTGAATGAGGACATTATACTTCCATCCTTGTGTCCTCGGCCATTGCATCTCAAGGAGGTTGCGCTACAATCTTTAGACGTGGTACATGCCTTGCAGGTTTACCGGTCTGCTACGGCTCCGCTCCGGAGGTCTAACTCACTGTTTGTGTCGGTGTCTGGTCCGCAGAAGGGCCTGGCAGTCTCGTCGGCCACCATTTCTCGGTGGATCAGGCAGACCGTCATCCAGGCCTATGCCCTTAAGGGGTTGGGCGGCTCCCTTTCCTGTCACCGCGCATTCGACCAGGGCTATTGGTGCCTCCTTGGGCTTTCTGACATCAAGCGTCTGTATCACAAGTGTGTAAAGTGGCGACCTGGTCGTCCGATCACACCACTTTTTTTTTTTTTTTTAAAGTTTTACAAGGTTCCTGTGAGTGCATCTTCGGATGTTTTTGAGGTTGCAACTCCACCGTTGAGGAGCTCTGCTTGTTTGGGGTGAAAATATTTTTTTTTGATTGCTGTGCCCACTCCTCGTTTTTTGACACTGCTTTGGGATGCCCCAATGGTCAAGATTTAAGGAGCTGTGTCCGTCCATGGACGAAAATAGGCTTTTTTGTACTCTCCGTAAAATCCTTTCCTCTGTCGTCCATGGACGGACACAGCACCCACCTTCTTCTTCTTCCTTCTTTCTTCTTTCTTCTTTCTCCTTCTTCTCGGAGGGACCGCCCCCTGGGCAGGGCTGTTCAACTCTGTTAAAGTAACATGTATTTTAAATATCCAACATGTTCTGCCTAGTACTCTCCTATAGAACAGGAACATAACCCAATGGTCAAGATTTAAGGAGCTGTGTCCGTCCATGGACTACAGAGAAAAGGATTTTACGGTGAGTACAAAAAATCCTCTTTTTTTTTTTTTTTTTATATATCCACCCTTTAAAAGGTTTGCTTTATTTTTTTATCCAATTTTAATAAAATGCTTTTGGAGGGGGGGAAAAAAATAGTTTTCTGTTTTAGTTAACTAAGCTCCATTTCATGCTGTATATTCTGCAATATTTAAATTTTTGGTAAACTCGTTCAATAAATCCAAGCTCTGCAAGCTGAGATAACATGCACTGCATTGATGCATTCACACAATTTCACAGTAACCATGAGATAAAACAAAGTTCAGAAATATTCCTTTTATCCCATTGTTTTGCAAATCTATGTACACTGCAAACTATGACTGAATTGGTTCAGATATAGCCGTTTTACTAACCTGACGGCTTATTCTAAATGGGAAACCTTTGTTTTGTTTGCGAATAATAATATTCTAACTACCAGCTAGAATGAGCCCTTAGATTTAAAGAGCACCTGTCATTTCAGATCCATCATGGCAGTGCCTGTCACACCTTGTGTCACTGCCGCATCACCAGCCATCCCATTAAAGAGAATGAGACTGTCTGTGTCAACAGAGGGTCAGAGGAGCCGCTGCGGGACAGATGCCCTTTCAAAATTATGATTTAAAGCGAGTTGGATTTAAATCGGCTCGAGTTAAAATGAAATCCACCCTGATCTTTATGCATCTTTCTTAGGTAAAAATGTAAACAAAGAGCGTCTCTAAAGCCATTTTTAGTTTTGGATAGTGTAAGAAAGGGCAACACAAGGTGTGGGGTTTTTTTTTTTTTTTTGCCATCCGTGCCCCCCTTCATTTGTACCAGTGACCATTGCCACCTAGAAAGAAAGGCGAGACAAACATTTAGTTGACCCCAGAACAAGTAGTAGGGGGAAATCTTCCAAAACGTGGACACCTGCACGAGGGAGAACTATCTAAAGCTGGATATAGACGTATCGAAATTCAGCCAGTTCAGCAGGAGCCAGACGACTTTCAGTATGGGTGATCTGTCAGGAAAACCAGCATCAGCGCAGTATACAAAAGTGGGGCGGTGATCCACATCGCGCGTGTGTGTGTGTGTGTGTGGGGGGGGGGGGGGGGGGGAAATCTGTCTTTGTTCAATCTCAAAAAAAAAAAAGGCAACCAATGTATATTTAGATTTACTTTGGGAGATTTCCTTTTAACTTCCTGTTGCTTTGCTAGGACGGAAAGCGAATAGATTCTCCAATGGTACACTTGAAAAATGAACTGGTAGGGGTTTTAACTCTTCCTGCTCTACCCAAAACCATACATACACTAGGATTTCTTGACAAATCTGTGCAATGTAAAAATGGATGATCACCCACCTGCAAAACTAGATACAGAAAATAGTAGCAACAACTCCATGAACTCGTGCACACAAAGCATTCGAGTAGAAAGAAAGCAGGTAAAAAAAAAATGCCAAAAGTGCCTGTGTACTACAGTCTTTACAGCCTGACATGACGTTAGCAATTAGTTTACCAATAAAAGCAGTAACCCTTTTTTTTACTACGTATCTTAAAGGGACAATGTCAACTGCCCAGTCAGGACGGAGATGTCATCTATCAGAGGTTACACAGGGTTGAAACCTGTAGCGGGGAGTTTAATAGTTGGATCACCAAGCTTGAACTTCACTTCTATAATTTTCTTGTTAATTCCCCACAATTTTCATTTTTTATTGTAAATGCAAAATTTAAGCATGACTTGCTTACAACATGTGGTGGTTTTGCCAGCATAAACTACACAGATCATAAGCATGTCTTGGAAAAATGTCTAATAGCTTCCAAATAACTGATCAAAAGTGTGTGTGTGTGTGTGTGTGTGTGTGTGTGTGTGTGTGTGTGTGTGCGCGCGCACATAGGTGTTTATTCACTAAAACTGGAGAGTTAGTGCCACTTCAGGAAACTCGCCTTATGGGGAGTAAGCTTTTGACCCTTAACCACTTAAGCCCCGGACCATTTTGGCTAGTTAATGACCAAGCCCCTTTTTGCGATTCGGCACTGCGTCGCTTTAACTGACAATTGTGCGACGTGGCTCCCAAACAAAATTTACTTTTTCCTCACAAATAGAGCTTTCTTTTGGTGGTATTTGATCACCTCTGCGGTGTTTATTTTTTGCGCTATAAACAAAAATAGAGCGACAATTTTGAAAAAAATGCAATACTTTTTGCTATAATAAATATCCCCCAAAAATATATATGTAGCGGCCTCACCCCGACCTCTTTAGCTAGGGGTATGTCGAGCGACAGAGTGAGGTGCGCTACGGCCCATGTCCTCCCCGTGCATGTGGGTGAGGTGAAGGCCAGTATCAGTCTTTTTCCTCGGGCCAAATGTGTGCTGGTTATGAGGGTCAGTCCTCCCGTGCCGGAATCTCCCTTTGTTCCCATCAACAGAGTCCATACACCCATCAAAGTCCAAACTCAGGTTTATTGCGTATCTCCACATACAGTCAAATGCAACGGCATGATACGATGGGGAAGCAGGTCGAGGCACTGTACAGGTTCCTAGTCCCTACACTCCCTGTGCTATGACCAGGGGTTGCAGGAATCTTGATGAAAGCTCCTCCGCTCCGCTGTAGCCCATATCAGGGGAAGATGTCCTCCGAGGGAGTTACTGAAGGCCCATCCGTCACCGGGTTGATGCTACACCGGGTCTTCGGACGGGTGACCACCCCCCCCCCCCCAGCCTCCTCGCCTCAGATGCGGGTCCCCTCGCAAGGGGCGCCCTGGAGCAACTTCACCCTCGCGGGACCCAGTCGGAGTCACCGGGTCCCAGGCCTCCTTAATAGTACCTCACCCCGGGCTGAAGGTGCCCGGGATGGACTCCATCTTCGTTCCGGCCAGGCCTTGGGCGCCTAGGCCGGAACCTTGAACCGCCCGCACCCAGGCCTAAGGTGCCTGGGTGCGTGAAGAGATGATCTCTCCCAAAAAGAACCTCGTGGCGAGGGCGTCTCCCCCTTTTATCTCCTCCCATCGACACCACGGCGGGTTCCCCGCCCCAGCCGTACCATCTCCAGGAAGGGACAAAGAAGGGTAGCACTGTGGTAGTGATTCTACCTCGAGCCAGTAGGTACACTGACACCCACTGGTCAAAGAGAATATTACACCACCCAATCCTCCACGAATAAGAAAAAGGGGTCTAATCCCTGACATAATTACACACCTGGGTCTCTCTACCCCCAGGTGTATCCCGCTACACATATAAAAAAAAATTTTTTTCCTCCGTTTAGGTACGTATTCTTCTACATATTTTTGGTTAAAAAAAACAAAACGCAATCGGCGTTTAGTGATTGGTTTGCGCAAAAGTTATAGCGTTTACAAAATGGGGGATAGTTTAATGGAATTTTTATTTTTATTTTTTCTCGTGACTGCGACATTATGGCGGACACTTTTGACCCATTTTTGGGACCATTGTAATTTTTTACAGCGATCAGTGCTATAAAAATGCACTTTTTACTGTAAAAATGGCAGTGAACGGGGTTAACCACTAGGGGCGCTGAAGGGCTTAAGTGTGCTCAAGGGAGTGATTACTACTGTTAAGGGGCGTGGCTACGAGTGACACGTCGCTGATCTCTGCTCTGATTACACAGAGCGGAAATCGGTGATAGTGTCAGTAGGCGAACGGGGAGATGTTGTGTTTACAATAACATCTCCCCGCTCCATCCCTCCGTGAGACGATCGCGGTGATCGAGTCCGCGGGACCCGCGTCGGGCAGTTAAAGGCGATGTACAGGTACGTTGATATGCCTGTACGTGCCATTCTGCCGACGTATATCTACTGGAGGGGGTCCTTAAGTGGTTAAGAAGCCTTGGGTACAGAAGGCTTGCCACGCACACACTACACATTTTCTAGAGGTGTTTCGATATTGATTAGCAGATTCTTACCTTGCACGGTGGAAGATGTATTCACTGACACCGAGGATAAAGATGTTTTGGCCGTGTGTGTGTGTGTGTGTGTATATATACCACCTCCCTTTTGTGGGGACATTCTCATATCTATATATATATATATATATATATATATATATATATATATATTCTATATATATATATATATATATATATATATATATATATATATATATATATATATATATATATATATATTCTATATCTATCTTAGAAAAAAAAAAATTTGTATGGTCCAGCTAAGCTATTGATAATGGGAGACTTTAATGCTATCCTTGCTCCTGCTTTGGATAGACCAACTCCTCCTTTAAAAAAAAAAAAAAAGAGAGCTCTCCAATTGGGCCTAGATGGTGGACCTGGTAGAAACCTGGCGATGGAAAAATCCATCAACAATGTCATATTCGCGTTTTTAAACTTCGTATAAGACCGCCTCCCGCATAGATCTAGCTTTTGCCAATTCGCGATCTTCACAGATATGGTGGATGTAAATACCTGCCAAGCGGTTTATCTGACCATGCTCCACTTATGCTTACACTTCGTCTGCACAGTGCCGATTGGGTACTCATTGGATTTCACATTCAGATATGGTCAAAAACATTCTGCCCCTTCTAGAGTATTGGGAGTTTTAATATAGGGTCGTTCACTTCAGCAATACTATGGGATGCCTTTTAAGGCCTATACAAGAGGACACTCTACATCAGCTAATAAAAGAAGTTAATAAGGCTCAACGAGTAAAGAACAACACCTTAAAGTTTTTATAGTTGATGAAAAAAGCCTAATATGCTGCTGATCCCTCAGAATCCAACTTTAATGCTCTATACAGCAAACGGGCCTTACATTTGCATATGGCCGAAGCCACAAGGATGGATCTATACAAAAAGAAAAAATCTTTTGATCAGGGAGATCACAATGGTCGCTTTTTGGCCAAACGTGAACAACCTAGTATTCCGATTTTGGAAACTTGCACCTCCTCTGGAAATATGGTCTCAACACAGCCTAAAATGATGACATTTTACCAGCCTTTGTATACATCTCATTTGCCTTCTGATTTCCAGCCAACTGAATTGGCGGCTTGGCTGGATTCCGTTGCATTGGCTTGGTTAACAGATAATGAGAGGGAGACGCTAGTACATCCAATAACTTCGGAGGAGGTACTTTCGTTCATTGGCTCTTTTCCATTGGGGAAGTCACCGGGGCCAAATGGCCTTCCTATTAAATTTTTATAGCGCTCATGGACAGCTTTTAGCTCCTGTATTAGCTTCTCTTTACTCTGATTGTCTGAAGGAGGGAGTTTTGCTGGACTCAAATGAGTCATGCCCATATAGTTTTTTAATTCAAAAGCACCGAAAAGATTATACTAATATTTATGCTTCACACCTTAACCACCAGCCTACCGGGCACGAAAACCCCCTTCCTGGCCAAGCCATTTGTCTTATCGTCCATGGACTGACACGGCTCTCATACTGTTTACGTGTGGGTATATGTCCCTGCTCGCAGGAGAAGATCTAGGCAGAATGTTAGAAACATACATTCTAGAACAAAACCAGAGCTGAACAGCCCCACCCAGGGGGGCGGTCCCTCCGGACATAACCCTCCTACCTGCAGCTAGCAGCCTCAGTTTTTTTTTTCTGCCTAGCAGAAGAAGGCGTGGCTCTCTCGGGAGCCAGTCTTCTGGAAGATTTTACTTTAAAATTGTATTCCTTTGGGAATTTTATCTTATTTTTGAGACCTTCAATCAACTGTCGGCTGGGCAACAGGTTGGGTACACTGGTATCCTCGTAGTCTTCCCTGTCCGACCATCGAGCGTGCTTATCCTCGCCTTGTGTGCATGAGACTCCGTTCACGACATGCCCCATGACTCCAGGGGTGGCCGGGTTGCTTTTATGCTCCCGCGGTCCTCTCAAGATTGAACAGTACCTGACTGACTATCTTTTGCGGTGGACCGGGCCGACAGCTACTCAGTACTACTCCGATAGGTCTGTCTGAAACAAGCCAGTGGGTCCCACTGGACGGGTAAGTAGTCTCTCCTGCTGCAGGTGAGTACACGCTGGCTGTGTTTCTTTATATGGGGGGGTTTCTCCCTGTCTCCCCCTTGTTATGCTGCACCCTGTACTGGTGCTGTGCTGTGTGGGGGTGCTTGGGGGTCACTCTGGCCTGACTGGGGGCGCTCATAACTGTGTAGTGGAGAGCAGTGTTCTGGGGGAAAAAAGGGAGTGAGTGTGGGGACTTCATTGCGTGCGCTGTGTGGTGAATTTAAAAAATGCGCTCGGTGGCCATCTTGCCGTGGTTTAATGGCGCAGTAATATGCGGCCGGCGGCCATTTTCTTGAAGCTGCGGTGCTTTCACTTCAGTTTCGGCCTCTAGTGGCGCTGCTGCAGCGCAAATCTCCTCCACAATCTCCTCACGCTTCACTCGCGCTGCAGCGCGGTTCATACAGTGTAACTGAGTGGTCCTTAAGGGTTGGTGAGTCCTCTGGGTATCCTCGCTTCAGCGCAGCCAGTGGGTGAACTGTACTATTCACTATAATAAGTGTATAGGGTCTCAGAGGGTGGCAGTATGGAGTCTGATACACCTGCTTCTCCACACTTGTCAGAGGCAACAGGCGGTGCTCCTGCACCTGCGGTCCCTATGGACCAGTTGTCGGCAGTCCTGGAATCATTCAAAGAAAGGAAAGTCTTCTGGATAGCAGCACTCCGATTTAAAAAGCCTTTATTCCAAAAAAAGCCTTCAGGAAACAAACGCACACTGCAACACAATAAACTGATCACATCTGGCTAACGCGTTTCACACTATTGTAGTGCTTACTCAGAAGTCCTGGAATCATTCCCAGTCAGAATGGAAGCAGTGTGCAAGGGAGCTATAAAGCCCCCCTCTCCCCACAAAAATCTTTAGTGGAGGAGTGCTCTGGTTCAGATATGGGCCTAGCTACTGCTGCTCAGGACCCTAGCTCTGAATATTTTAATGTTTTTGAACAGGACATTCCCTTGTGAGGAAGACTCAAGTTCTGTGTCAGTAAATGACAGGGCGCTTGTAAGTGAACTCATTGATGTGAGGAACACTCTCAAGCTGGATGCTGTGGCTGTGGTACCCCAGGCAGACGCTGTTTCCCTTGGCAACAACAGGGTTTCTGCACCTGTGGTTTCCCGGGGAACGCTCTGAGCTCTGACAGGACCACGGTCTGAGGATCAGAGGTTACCTGTTACCTGCAAGCTGCTTCGGCAGCACAGTTAACCACTTCCTTACTGGGCACATAAACCCCCTTCCTGCCCAGGCGAAATTTCAGCTTTCGGCACTGTCACGCTTTGAATGACAATTGCGTGGTCGTGCGACGTGGCTCCCAAAAAAAATTGACGTCCTTTTTTTTTTTTTCCCACAAATAGAGCTTTCTTTTGGTGGTATTTGATCACCTCTGCGGTTTTTATACTTTGCGCTACAAACAAAGAAATAGCGACAATTTTGAAAAAAACACAATTTTTTGATTTTTGCTATAATAAATATCCCAATTTTTAAAAAAAAATATATTTTTTTTTCCTCAATTTAGGCCGATACGTATTCTTCTACATATTTTTCGTAAAAAAATCGCAATCGGCGTTTATTGATTGGTTTGCGCAAAAGTTATAGCGTTTACAAAATAGGGGATAGATTTATGGCATTTTTATAAAAAAATAATTTTTTATTAGTAATGGCGGCGATCAGTGATTTTTTTCGTGACTGTGACATTATGGCGGACACATCGCACACTTTTGACACATTTTTGGGACCATTCCCATTTTTATACAGCGAACAGTGCTATAAATATGCACTGATTACTGTGTAAATGTGACTGGCAGGGAAGGGGTTAACACTAGGGGGCGAGGAAGGGGTTAAATGTATTCCCTATTGGTGATTCTTACTGTGGTGGGAGGGGACCGACTGGGGGAGGAGACCGATCTGTGTCCCTATGTACAAGGGACACAGCATCGGTCCCCTCTCCCTGACAGGACATGGATCTGTGTGTTTACACACACAGATCCATGTCCTTGTCTGTGTAACCGCCGATCGCGGGTGGTTGGCGGACATCGCGGCCGCCAGGCACGTGCATCGGCATTACAGTGACGCGCCGGGCGCACGCCGCCGGCGGCGCTCGCGCCCCCCCAGTGGCCAAAGAAGCGGAGGCCGTAAAAAGACGGCCTCCCGGATTTGTAGAGCCACCTCGCGGCCGTATATAGTCGTACGGCCGGCGCGAGGTGGTTAAGCAGGTTGGAATTATACCTAGAAGATTATGCGCCTCTGCGCCATAACTTAAACTCATCCTATACCTCTACACTGCATACATTCACAGTGTATGTATGTGTTATTGGTCTCTCTGTCTGTGTGGGTTTCCCCCCACGGTCCAATGCTGTGTTTCAGTGCCATACACGATATAAACATACACTATGTTTATGCACGACTCTAGATACATTCACAGTATATGTATATATTATACTCTCTGGGTCGGTGTGGGTTTCCGCCGGGGGCTCCAGTGTCGTCCTGCACTCTCATGGTATGTGCGCTTCAGCTCTCTGCACAGTATAGACAGGTTTATTGCACATACTATACATATTTACAGTATGGGTATACTGTCTGCATGGGGTTCCTCCGGGTACTCCGGTTTCCTCCCACGCTCCAATTGAAATGCACAGCATAAACATGTGCAATATGTTTATTCACATGCTATCATTCCTACACTGTATCTGTGTGCTGTCTGCGTGGGTTTCTTCCGGGTGTTCCGGTTTCCTCCCACGCTCTGACGGTATGTGCGCCTTTTGGCCCTCTGCACAGTTTAAACATGTTCCATATGTTTATCACGCATGCTATAATACCTACATGGTATGTGTATGCAGTCTGTGTGGGTTTCCTCCGGGTACTCCGGTTCCCTCCCACACTCCAATGGTATGGGCGCTTTCAGCGCTATGCACAGCCTAAATTTGTGCGATTTGATATCCACATACTATCATACCTACTCGGTATATCTGTGCAGGCTGCGTGGGTTTCCTCCGGGTCCTCCAGTTTCCGCCCACGCTACATGACATGCGTGCCTTTGGTGCAATACACGGTATAAACATACACATTACGTTTATACACAACACTAAATAATTCACAGTAGTTGTATGTATTGTATTCTCTGGGTCTGTGTGGGGTTCCTCCGGGTACTTCGGTTTCCTCCCACGCGCCAACGGTGTGCGCGCCTTAGGCATGTGCAAAATGTTTCTCACATACTATAGTATCTACACGGTATGCGTATGCAGTCTGCGTGGGTTTCATCCGGTTTCTCCCCCGCGCTCCAATGGTGTGCGCATTTTCAGCTGTATGCACAGTATAAACATGTGCAATTTTTGTTTATTCGCAGGCTAACCTACCTACAGGGTTGTGTACGCAGTCTGCGTGGCTGGTTTCCGTCCAAGCCCCGATGATGTGCGCGCCTTCGTTGCTGGCACAGTATAAACGTGTTTTTAATATGTTTATCCACACATACTAAACTACATACGCCATATGTGGTTGTATTATGCTCTTTGTGGCTGAGTGGGTTTCCGCCCACACTCTATTTGCGCGTTTTTTGACGCAATACACTGTACAAACACATAGTTTATACTATCGGCACTTATCAATGGGGTAGCTGCTGGATGGAGCATTGTCGTAAGGATCCCTGGTATCAGGGGTACCACTTTCCACCTGCCTCCAGGGTGATCAGAAGCGCTGGCTTGGACTGTGTTCGCCAGGCTGAGGTTAGCGTTACGCCCGTTGGTGGCTGCGTCTCTGGCGTTTCTGAAGCTCAATAACTGGGCAAAAGCATCTGCTTCATCCAGCAGGTGCACTGCAACTGCTTTAGCCTTTAGGGTCTCTGTGCCCGAGGTGGGTTTGCGCCACCTGTGGAGGCGGAGTTACTGGTCCACTGACCGAGTTTCTAGGGAAGCTCTGTAAAGTTGCCTTTCTTGGCCAACAGTTTAGGCACCCCGTAAGCCGGGGTCTCTTTGGGATTTCCATACATCTCGCTGCAGGACGGTACTGTCGGCCGTGTGCATTGCAGGGGAAGGGTCCTTGCATCCGGAGGTGGGGCACCGGATGTGGACCTTTTATGGCCTCTCGACTCACTCGCAAGGTTTCAAGATTCGTGGCCAGGTCCAGGGACCCCTGGGCAGACGCGTCAGATGCGTTGGGGGCCCGTGGGGGCAGTATCGCCTGATATCCACTACTGTTGTTGCTTCGCAGAGTAGGGGCCGAGGCCATTCCCGTGATCCTCATTGCTCCGGAACGGCGACATTGGTACGCCGATCTACTTCGGCTAGTCGCAGACGTTCCTGGGTGACTGCCTATTGGGGTGGACCTTCTGTCTCATGACCCCGTACTTCATCCTGCTTTACAGTCTTTGGCTTTAATGGCATGGCTGTTTTAAAGCCAGGTGCTGAGGGACCGAGGTCTCTCGGATTCGGTCATCTCATCTATGTTGGCACGGAAATCTTCCTCCAGAAAGATGTATCACTGTACCTGGAAGGCTTACATCGCTATGTGCGAGGAGCTTGATTGGCGTCCACGGACGTATTCCGTTCCCAGGATTTTGCTGCTGTTACAGCGTGGTGTGACCCAAAAGCTGGCCTTGCGTACCATCGAGGGCCCGATTTCGGCCCAGGCTGTCTTTTTTTCCACGACCGCTACCGGGCCATTCCTTGAATGGCACCTTTTGTGCAGGGGGTTCACCATGTGATCCCCCCTGTCAAGCCTCTTCTCCCTACTTGGGATCTGAATTTGATGCGTCTCGGTTATGGACTCAGTTTCACAGCGGAGTCTAGTCTGGTCACAGTTAATTATTTGGATCTCACCCTTGTCAAAAAAGACAATAGGATTGGCACGAGGACTTACTTCAAGGCAACGGACAGGAATGTATACAGAGAATAGTGCAGCGCTAAAACTATTAACTGAACAAATATCAATATATAATGATCACGGCATGCAAGAGTTCCAGACAACAAATGTCTAAAGAGTGGCTGCAGAGCAAAGACAGGAAGAAAACACCAGGGATGGATCCTCAAAGGTGATTTAGGGTGCTGATAATAAACTCATGTGTGTCCTAATAGTGCTTCCTTCACCAGTAATGCAGGCCGCTCACCTCAAATCGTGGGTCTCTGAATTAACAGATGACCAAACACACAGTTCCCCACAGAGATAGAAATCCGGTATATTCAGTTGTCTCAAACACCTAGACACTTGCATCATACTTCTAATAGGATGGCAGTGAGTGTATCCCATACACTTGGTGATCAGCATACTCATGTAAAATTAATAGGACAAAACATAGTGCTCTCTGTTTCATAAAATTGATGTTACATTTATTAATAAGAAAAGCACTATACCCCGTGTTAAGGATAAAAGGCATCCGGTACAATAGTCTCTAGAGCAGGGTTCTCAAACTGGCGGCCCTCCAGCTGTTGCAAAACTACAAGTCCCATGAAGCATTGCAAGGCCGACAGTTAAGCCTCTTGCACACGACCGAGTTTCTCGTCGTTACAAACATGTCGTTTTTTTCGACGAGATTCTTGTTAACCTTGACGAATTTCTCGTCAAGCTTTCTATGCATACACACTGACATTTCCCAATTTCCTCGTTGTTGTTCTCCGCGCTCACGTCCAGCACGTACGACGGCACTATAAAGGGGAAGATTGATTTTCTCGGCGCCACCCCTTGGGCTGCTTTTGCTGATCTCGTGTTACCGCGTGTGAAGTAAGTTTGGGAAGAGACGATTCGCGCTTTTTCAGTCTTCGTGCTTTTCAGTTCGTTTTCTGAGGTTCAGTTTGTGCTTGTGGGTTCGTACCTTGACTTTCAGGGCGTCTAGGCAGGTCGTATCTGTTTTACAGTGCGTTCTTGCCCGTTCGTTTCTGATTTTCAGTTCGTTATTCATAGGCCTTGCTGTTCTAAAGTGCGTTCTGTTCTGTACGTTCTGATAAGACTACCGTTTCCTAGCCATGTCGCCTGGACATTCTCATCGCCGAGTTCGTGCTGTGCGTGCGCTTGGTGTTGGTCTGCTTGTTTTGGACCAAGACCAGTCCATGAATGGTGTGAGGAGGAGTTCATGGACCAAGAATTGGTTGCTCCAGCGGGACCAATTCTGCCACATGCCTCTGCTGCGGGAGATAGTCGAGAATAATCCTGAGGACTACAGGAATTTTCTGCGGATGTCTGTATCGGCTAATCTATGCCTTCCCTCCCTTAAGGCTTCTTCCTCTTCTGCTCCGCAGAGTGGAGGCAGAGGGAATTCCAATTATCCTAATCGCTCCAGATTGGCCTTGGCGTCCTTGTTACGCCGATCTAGTACGTCTGGTAGCAGACGTCCCCTGGCGCCTACCACTAAGGAAGGACCTGCTATCGCAAGGTCCCATACTCCATCCTGCTTTACAGTCACTGACTTTAACGGCATGGCTGTTGAGAACCAGGTGCTGAGAGACCGGGGCCTATCAGATTCAGTAATCTCTACTATGAGAAGTGCTCGGAAACCGTCCTCTAGGAAGGTTTATCACCGCACTTGGAAGGCCTACATCTCCAGGTGTGAGGAAATGAAATGGCATCCGCGTACTTATTTGGTTTTCAGAATCCTGCTGTTTTTACAGCATGGGGTGGACCAAAGGCTTGCCTTAAGTACGATTTTAAGGGACAGATCTGCCCTGGCTGTTTTTTTTTTTTTTCAGCGACCCCTGGCGGCTCACTCTCTCGTGAGTACATTTGTGCAGGGGGTTTGACATGTGGCCCCTCCGGTCCGTCCCCCGCTACCTCCGTGGGACTTGAACCTGGTCCTCTCGGTGCTTCAGAAGGCACCGTTTGAGAATATTAGAGATATTCCCCTGTTGACACTTTCTCAGAAGGTGGTCTTTTTGGTGGCTGTTACGTCAGTTAGACGAGTCTCTGAGCTGGCAGCCTTGTCCTGCAAGGCTCCCTATTTGGTTTTCCACAAGGATAAGGTGGTGCTACGGTCGCAGCCTTCCTTTCTTCCGAAGGTCGTTCCGGCTTTTCATCTCAACGAAGACAGTGTACTTCCATCCTTGTGTCCTCATCCGTCGAATCCTAAGGAGTCGGCATTGCATTCCTTGGACGTTGTCCGAGCTTTGAGAGTATACCTATCTGCTACTTCCCTGTTCCCGAAGTCAGACTCACTGTTTGTTTCGGTGGCTGGTCCCAAGAAGGGCCAAGCAGTCTCGTCGGCCACCATCTCTAGGTGGATCCGACAGATAGTAATCCAGGCTTACGCCTTAAAGGGTCAAGCGCCCCCCTTTCCGGTCACGGCGCATTCGACCAGGGCAAGCGGTGCCTCTTGGGCTTTCCGACATCAAGCGTCTGTTTCCCAATTATGTAAAGCGGCGACTTGGTCGTCCGCTCACACTTTCACAAAATTCTACAAAGTTGATGTAGGTGCATCTTCGGATGCCTCTTTTCGGCCGCAAAGTTTTACAAGCGGCTGTTTAGAGTTGCAGCTCCTCCGTTGGAGTGCTGTTTTGTGTTTTGGGGTGAAGTTTATTTTATGCTGTTACCACGCCTCGTTTTTTCTCTGACACTGCTTTGGGACGTCCTACTTCTTCAATAGAGAAGCTGTGTCGGTCCATGGACTCAGAGAAAAGGATTTTACGGTGAGTAAAAAATCCTATTTTTCCTCATATAACTGATATTGATTATGTGGTGGATAAAAATCACTAGATTGTCCACCATATTTATTGGGTACGTCATTGTCCTAGTTTCTAAACAGCGGTTGGAATGAACCACCCCTTTTACCCCTTTTTTTTTTTTTTTATTTATATTCTTCCCTCTTTTGGGCGGTGCATCTACACCTGTGTACTCGGTCATCGTGTGTGTGTATGTATATGTGTATACACTGTTTGGACTTGGGACATAGCTATGTCAACAGGGCTAGCTTGCCACTTGAAGACATTACCCTTAGCAAAGTCATCAGTATCTCTTATGAATTTCTTCTTTTTTCTTACTCTGAGTATCAGAGTCCCATTTTACAAGTCTATTCTTGAGCTCCGTAGATAGTCTCAGGAACTCATCAGACTCTTTATGGGGTTCAAGAAGATTCTTAAGTTCTCATCTGTTCCATCGATTTCAATGGGCAGGGGCGCTTTAGGGGCAGTGTATACACTTCTCCTACAGCGCTGCAAAGATGTGGCTAGCAGGACTTTTTTTTACCGTCCGGCTAGCGCACCGCTCCAGTGTGAAAGCCCTCGGGCTTTCACACTGGAGAGAAAGGAGCTGCTCTTTCAGGGCGTTTTGCAGGCGCTGTTTTTAGCGCTATAGCGCCTGCAAAGCGCCCTAGTGTGAAAGCAGCCTTACAGTAGCGATTATTTGCTCTTTTTGTACCAAATTTTATTTTTATTTTTATTTTTTACCATGGTATGTCACTAAACATCTCAGGCCTGGGTCACACCTCTGTTTTTTGGTGCTTTTTGCAGAAACACACAGTTCATTTACATGGTTTCCTATGGGACACGTTCACATCTGATTTTTTTTCATCTGCTGCGTATTTGGAAAGGGCAAAGAGTTTTTTTTTTATGCAAAACGGTGCTATTTTTGTTTTTTTTTTGGTTCAATACACTTCAATGGAGAAGCTGCAGAAAAGCATGTAATAATGCGTTTTTGCGGCAATTTGTGTTTTTTAACCTGCCCAACAACAAATTGGGCAAACAAATAATTAAGAATGGAAATCGCTGCAAAATTTTTTTTTTAAAGGTTATTAATCGAAACAATCCGCCAACTAATTGATTATGAAAATAATCGTTAGTTGCAGCCCTAGTTTGATATTCCATTGCAATGGGTAGAGACTTTCAAGTATTTAGGAGTGGTAATTTCCCACCAAGCTTCTGAATTTGACTCCAATTCTAGGAGACATTGGGTCAAAATTTAAAAACATGGAAGTCTCTAACATTGTCCTTATTGGAACGTATTAATCTTTTGAAAATGTTATACCAAAATTGATGTACTTATTTAGACATTCTCCTCAGTGGCTACCTGTATCCTTCTTCTTTTTTTACAAGACTAAATCAGCTTTTTTATGAGGATCGAAGAACCCCAGGTTAATAACTACTTTGCTGCGCCCTTGTGAAAAGGGAGGCTTAGTTTTGGATTTATAAAAATATTTCTTGGCCACTCAGCTGGTTACAAAGAAGATTGAAATAGATAGATAGATATCTATCTCCTCTACTTGGCTGGAAGCAGCAGTGGTAGGCTCTATAGAAGCTCTTATGGTGCCCTACAGCCCCTAAAATAAGTGTCTTATCAGTTGACTGCTCTAATACTTTGAGCTTGGGAGGCTGGTCTCAGATGCGAGTATTATCCAAAAGGGGCCATCTCTCCAAATTCCCCTCTATGGTCTAACCCTACCCTCCCCAATTTTTTTTAAAGTTCCAGAGCTTATTGCATGGACTAAATATAATAAAATTTACTCTCGATCACTGATCGGAAACCATCTACCTTTTTCTTCTTGTACACTTACCTAAATTTTTAACTTGCCTAGTTCTTATTTAGATATTTTCCAGCTTCTCCATATTTTTCATGCAGTTTCCACAGGACAGCTTAAGGCCGGGTTCACACTGGGGCGACAAACGCTCCGACATTGGGAGCTCATGTCGCATGATGTGTGAAAATCAATGTTTCCCTATGGGAGCCGTCTTAACTGGTCCGACACATGTCGGTCCGACTTTGAAAATGCTCCCTGTACTACTTTTGGTCCGACTTTGATCCGACTTCAGCCCATTGACTATCATTGAAGTCGGATCAAAGTTGGACCGCAGTCTTGCATGATCCGACTTTGGCATGCGACTTGTGCTCTGCTGATCTTGAGGGGGAACTCCACGCCAAATTTTAAATAAAAAACCGGCATGGGTTCCCCCTCCCAGGAGCATACCAGGCCCTTGGGTCTGGTATGGATTTTAAGGGGAACCCCCTAAGCCGGAAAAAAATGGCGTGGGGTTCCCCCCCCCCCCAAAATCCAAACCAGACCCTTATCCGAGCACGCAACCTGGCAGGCCGCAGGAAAAGAGGGGGGGGGGGGATGAGAGAGCGGCCCCTCCCCCCTGAACCGTACCAGGCCGCATGCCCTCAACATGGGGTGGGGGGGGTTTGGTGCTTTGGAGCAGGGGGACGGCCTGTGGCCCCCCCACCCCAAAGCACCCTGCCCCCATGTTGATGAGGACAGGGCCTCTTTCCGACAACCCTGGCTGTTGGTTGTCGGGGTCTGCGGGCGGGGGCTTATCAGAATCCAGGAGCCCCCTTTAATAAGGGGGGCCCCAGATCCTGGCCCCCCACCCTATGTGAATGAGTGTGGGGTACATCGTACCCCTACCCATTCACCTGGTGGAAAAAAAATGTCAATAAAAAAACACACACAGGTTTTTAAAGTAATTTATTGCACAGCTTCGGGGGTCTTCTTCCGACTTCGGGGGTCTCCGGTTCTTTCTTCCTTCTGCCTATTTTCTTCCAGCTCTTTTGCTAGCGGGGCCCGGTCTTCTCCGTCGCCTTCTTCCCCCTTCTCCTCTTCGATGTTGACACGTCGCTTCCTACAGGTGTAATGCTGGCGGCTCCGATTTTTATATAGGCCTCTGATGACGTCAGTCGCATGCTCCGGGTGGCCACATGCTCCCATGACGTCAGTCACATGCTCCGGGGCCACCAAACCAGACCCTTATCCGAGCACGCAACCTGGCAGGCCAGGAGAAGGGGGGGGACGAGAGCGCCCCCCCCTCCCTCCTTAACCGTACCAGGCCGCATGCCCTCAACATGGGGGGGGGGGGGGGTTTGGTGCTTTGGGGCTTTGGGGCAGGGGGGCGACCTGCGGCCCCCCCACCCCAAAGCAGCTTATGATGAGGGGGCAGGGTCACCGGAGGCCTGCCCCTTATGACACTACCACACATCATGCCCTGGTTGGTGATGTCATAAGGGTGGGGCCTTCGGATGATGTCACAAGGTGACCCCGCCCCATGCAAAAAATAAGTAGTAGTACACCGCACAATTTTACCTCATCCCAGTCCTCGTCCTCCCGCCTGGATTTCAGTTGGTAAGCCTGAGCAGTAAAAAAAAAAGGTGGTTATAAAGTGAAGATATTAATTTCTTAGGATCCTGACCCAAGACCAGATCCGCCAGGTATGAAGAATCAAGACTATGGACAGAATTGCGCATTTGAGAGTTGGAGGTAGCGAAAAACATGATTGGGCAGATTAAAGCCATCTTTAAGGGCTTGAAAAGACGTGATTGTGCCATTAACTATGACCTGTGAGAGGAATATATCCTCCCTGAGCAATCCACAATTTATAGTCTGGGACAGTCTGCAATTCAGGTGAGTGTGGGTTGTCTTCGGTATCACATTTGGCACCTTTCAGGGGGGAGCAGATACCTGTCTAATACAGGTATTTGCTCTCACTTCCAGCTAGAGATCACTGCAGTATCGGCGGCGATCTACGCCATGTCCGGCCCCTCCTGTGTCCCCCCCCCCTTCTGGGACATACAGGTCCCAGAAGACAGCTGGGACCAGTCAGAATGTGCAGTGCGACTAGCGCATGCGCAGTAAGGTTAACAGGCTGTGAAGCTGCAAGACAGGTAACTGTCCTTATTTTTAGTCAGCAGCTGCAGTATTTGTAGCGGCTGACTTTAGTTTTTTTTTGCGCAGGCGGAATTCCGCTTTAAGCTACACTACAGTAGTGTGGTCATATCTGGGCGCTGGGATTACTATCTTCTCTGATACTGAAAGTGCCTCTTTGTGGTAATATACTAAGCAATGTATATCTGATTTTAGGATTTGCACAAATTCTGGTCTGGATTGTTCCTACAATGATTCCTGTTCTAGATGCATCACCCTCAGGGCCGCCATCAGGAATTTTGGGGCCCCTTACACAGCTTCAGGCATGGGCCCCCTGGAGCAGAGGAGAACTGGGGGGGGATGCTGCAAATCGCGAATTGAGAAGCGGGGGGGGGGGGTGATGCCGCCGCAAATTGTTGAGGTCGGGGGGGGGGGGGCTTTGGGTGCAAAGAAAGAAAAAAGGGGGGGGTGGACCTCTGGGCCCCTTACAAAAAAAATTATAAAAATAAAGGGGGGGGGGGTTGCTATCCAGGGGCCTCTGGGGACCTCCTGGGCCCCTTACAAAAAATTAATTCTTTAAAAAAAATGGGGGGGGGGGGCGGTTGCCATCCGGGCCCCTTACAGGTGTACTGCCTGTACCCCCCTGATAGCGGCCCTGATCACCCTTGTCAAACATTGCAATGAAGCCTAACTTTCTTCATTTGTTACTGTAACTTGTATTTATTCAATAAAGCGCCTCTGTTTTAAAAAAAAAAAAAAAAAAAAAAAAAAAAATAAACAGAAGTGTCGGTATGAATGACCCAAAACCAGTTTGTGCTCCTCCAGCTGTAAGACTGCATTCACACCTGAGCATTTTACCGGCGTTTTGTCGCGCGAATTTGCGCCTGTAGAAACGCTTGTTGTCACGCTAGACGCTTGAATCGAGCGTTTTCATTACATTCTATGACTCCTAAAACACCCAAATCTGCCCGATTCGGGTCCGGAACTTGTTTGAGCTTCAGGCATTCGGCTTCAGGCGTATTGGAGTGGAGATGTGAACCATCTCCATAGAGAATAATGGATTTTTTCCCCTCTAGCGTTTTGTAGCTTCAGGCTACAAAACGCTCAGGTGTGAATGCAGCCTTAGAAAGTTTTTTATTATTAAGTGTGTGTGTGTGTGTGTGTGTGTGTGTGTGTGTGTGCGCACATTGTTTTGCTTTACAAAATAAATCCAGCTTTTCCTCCCCAAAACTGATGCATTGTGCATGTAAATCAACCCGTGTCAGATTGTGTAAAAGCAGGTTTCTGTGTCTGAAATTCAGCCAGTAGAAGGCGTGACATCGCAAAGCTCTTGGACTTCCGATTTCCTTTCTTTACCAGTCCTGATACTACACGTCCCATGATCCTTTGAGCCTCTGTAGTTTCAGGGCAGGTGTTTGGACAAATTGTCGAACCTAGCAGAATGTGGAACCCATGTCACTTCCTGTGACTTGACCTCAGCTTTTTCACTTAACCGCACGCACTGCTTCATTGGTTACCTTAGCGCTGACATCGGGACACTGGAATTTGCATGTCATATTCCTGGACCGACGATAAAGCGCATGTAAATACACTAGCTACTGCAGAATTTATGACTACTCTGCCAACCACAGTTACTGCGCATGCATGCCTCAATGATTGGCTGGCTGACTGAATACGAAGAGGATAAACATATGAATAAAGTCTGCTTACATTGGAACAATTACAGTAGTTAAACACTGACCGCATGCATGCGCAGTTAGAGTGGTTGGCAGAGTAGCCGTTAAACACCGTAAATTTTGCAAGCATTGGGGTATTTGCATACACTGTATCGACGGCCGAAGAATTTGACATGCAAATTCCTGAGTGCACCGACGTCAGAGCTGACGTAATCGATGCCGCGCAGCTTTGCCAAACAGCTGATGCCATGTCACAGGAAGTGACGTAGGTTCCATATTCTGCTATGTTTGACAATTTGTCTAAATGCAGGCTGTGGGAGTTGATGTGGGAGGGTCCTAGGGTTACTGTATGTGTTTCTTGGCCTTCATGTGGGTGGCGAAAGACTATTGGAATTCTGCTCTCACCAATCACTCCATTCCTTTCTGCAGTTAACAGAGTGCTGTATAGTAGGAAGTGTAACTTTACAAACCATCTCTTGTAGAAGAAATGTACTATTCTAGCTATAAAGGGCACACCAATATAAGATTGATCACATGATATTTATATATATATATATAATATAATTTATTGTACACAATAACACACTAATATTATTGTGAGCAGAAAATATGCACGCCTTCTATACAAAGTGTGAATGGGGCCTTAGACTTAATGTACACGGACATTTTTACAACCTCTCCTGAACGATTAACTTGACAGATAATAACAATAGTGAAAAAAAGAAAAATAATGCGCACCCCTTTCCTTTCTCAGGCTTATGTGGGTCAACCTAAAGCTGCTACTTTAAAGAAACGGATATTGGAAAAATATTTTTGAATAAATAAAATGGTAGCGCTGTGTATAGTGAATAAATAAATGTAAATCTACACCCTATGAAGGAAAGAAAGGTACATATATCAAATATAAAAGTAAGAATAAGTGTCCATAACGTTCATTCAATACTTGGAAAGCAAATGCAAAAAAGTGATAAATGAGTACACAAGTGGTTATAATCTTTCTAGGGCTGTGGAAATTAACTATTAATTGCTTTGATCGATCAAAATTCTTTGGGCTTGCCGTGTCCATCTGAAGGGCTCCTTTGCTGTGCCTTCATATCTGCATGCTGGCAGGACCTTACTATCTGCCACACGCAAGGGCTGTTACACTTCCCTCTAGCACTTCCCTCTATCTACCTGGGATTCTACAGCCATCCACTGGAAGTTGTGATAGTTCCCTTCACGGGACATCTACATGCCGACGGACTGATGTTAGCCCCTCCTCATCTGGATTCAGCAGTGGTATCGTTGTACACATTTTTATACCAGTATCATACTAAGCTACATGTTTTTATGACTGCTTTTGCTACCGTTAGGTATTCCTTGCACCATTTTTACAGTTTATGTAGCTACATCGATTTTATCTCCAGTGCAATATTTATTTTGTTACCTACTTGAAGACTATAAAAGTTTTAATGCTATTCCCATTGAGCGCTGCCTTTGTGTTTTTTGTATCCTGCTATCAATTTTTCCAGTGGTTGGTAGCTGCACTGGGAATCGGCCTGCAAGGAGATCAGCTAAAAGTAGTTGGATATCTATGTGCGTTTATAATTAATCAAAATTAGTCGATTAATCGATTTTAAAAAAAATCGATTAATCGAACACGAAAATTTTAATCAGTAACAGCCCTAAATATTTCCAAGTGTTTGATTTTCTCACTGAAGTTTAGTCTTCATGCGATATCTTGAATAAAAACTTCCACCACACCATAAGTGCTCAGTGATTCCACTCACCAATAGGATATGCCTCGCACTCTCATGCTTAGCGTCACAGCTTAATTAACCCCCAGGGGTATCAAACAGATCCACACGGTGTATTTAGCAAGCCAGATCACTCCACATGTAAAAATAAAATGTCTCCAATAGTGAAGTATGTCAAACTCTTTATTAAAACAGTACAAGTAGCCTTCAAATATTGCACTCGCATCGAATAGAACAGGTGAAAGCACTTCAGCAGTAAAAGCTTCCAAACACCAGACAAGCTGTGGCAGCCGTGATGTATTACGGTCTCGGACCCAGAATTAAATCACAAATCTCACTCTCCACTTCACTCCAAAGCCCTGCAAACTCCTGCACACACGATAGACGATGTGGCCGGTAAGATCAGAACGTTATGCACCTTGAGCGACAGCTGTGTAGCTACTCCCAGACTAGTTTTGTCTCTCCTGGACTTCTTCCAATGGGATTTAGCTACACGGTCTAGCGCCATCCCCTTTATACTCCATCCGTCATTGAAGCTCTGACGTGTATCTCATTGCGCCTACGCGCATTCAGCGTCCCCATGACCGCAATACATTAGGCATTACCCCATTTGCAATAGGTATAGCGGACAAGTACTGACACAATTTGTGGTTTTATTCCTCCACAATAAACTTTGCAGCCTAACATTTAAAATAGATCTGCTATATAAAACAATATACTTCCAATAGATCTCATGAAATATTAATTTCTTTGGGATAATTATCCCAAAAACTAGTGCAATATCTAAAACCATATTTAAATGAATTATAAAAAGTATAAAAATGCACATATGCTTCAGAGAGATTTACTTTGTCATAGTCTCCTAATATTAATAAATGGCAGAGAGAGAAGTCAAGAAGATATACCAAATGAATTAGAGGACACCCATAAGTGCAAACCTTAAAGACATAAATGCACAATGGGTAAACTAAAATCCACTAGAGATTCTGAAACTCAATTTTAAATTAAAAACTAAACTAAAATTCAAAAATTGCTAATGAAGCAGTTCAAGTCGAGCTCGATGTTTAACCCCCTCGGGTGTAGACTCTTTAGGAGAAATATCCATTTTGTTTCTCTCGATTCGAACCCCTCCATGCTGGAAATGTGCAATCAATCCCATAAAACTGTAAGAGAGATGGGTCCTGACTATGCTTCTCAAAGTGCAACAACACACTATGATGTCGGAAGCCCTTCCTAATGTTGGCCAGGTGCTCTGATCTACGTATTCTCAAGAGCTGTTTGGTTCTTCCCACATAATACAACCCACATGGGCACCATAATAAGTAGACCACAAAGGATGAATTGCATGTAATAAATTGTTCAATTTCAAAAATCTCACCATCTATACTTGCAATACTGGTGGTACCTCTGTTGTCCACTTTCTACTGTTCTACAGCAAATGCATTTGCGACATGAATAGAACCCCTTAAAATCCCTATTTAAACTTTGTCGCTCAGGTGGATCCAGAATTTTTTGTACTGCCCGATCACCAAAATTTGGTGCCCTCCTGTAGATTTAGGTCGCTCTGATAGAATTTCACATATATGTCTATCCCTGCACAAGATATGCCAATATTTTCGAAAGATTTCTTCTATCTCCTTATATTGGCAATGAAATCTAATCTATGCTGGATGGTTTCCACAGCAGAGACCAAATGGTTAATTCCTTTAGACAATTCCCCTCTTGTGGCCCCACTCAACAGAAAGAGGGTGAGAAATAACATGCAAGATCACACCAACTTGGATTCAATGAGTTCATCACATAGACTCCATAATATCAGCAGAGGCATTGGTAAACATACGGAAAAAAGAAGAAAAAAACATCATGTGAAGTACCGCTTATAAACATCCAGCATGGCGCTGCTAGCAAAGACTCCCGAGACTGCGATGTTAAACGAGCGTCAGTGGTGTTCCGGGTACACAGCGTGCGTTCCACGGAAACCGGAAGTAGCGTCACTGGTTCTGGGTTGGCCGGAAATTGCGTCAACGCGTTTCGCCCCTCCAGGGCATCATCAAGGACATCGGGGGGTGTAAATCTGTCTTTGCCGTGGACTCCTCCCCACATGGCAAGAGTCAAATGCTCGTTATGCCCTAGGGCAGTGGTTCTCAACCTGGGGTCGGGACACAAAACAAGAAAGACGGCTAGAGAGATGGATGGGGGGGGGGGGAACCAGCAATTAGGATAGAGAGATAAAAGGAGAACAAAGAGAGTGGTACATCCTAAAATGTACCTGTGACGGAACGTCCCACACTCAGCTTGAGTGCTTCCGTCAGTATATCGCTTCCTAAGTCCTGGAACATGAGACCAATGGATCTGACTATAGTAACCCCCCTAAGAACCAAATGACACCAGTCTTGGAGTACATCAGGAATAGCCTCCTTTTTATTTGAGATCTCACACAAATATATATATATATATATATATATATATATATATATATATATATATACACAAGGATGACCATACAAACTGTAACCAGAAACCTAATTAACATTAGCTAATTACTAATCATTTCGACGGCCTAGGTGACTCAGGCCTGACCTTTCAGGACAGACTTGCAGTCTTTTAGCTCAGAAGACACAATCAACATTTATTATAAATCTAAACCCAGAAAACCTTCTCACAATAGCAGAAGCTACTTGCAATTAACAATACAATCGGTGATCTCCCCCCTCAGCCTAGTAGGCAACAAACTATAGTAGGAGTAGACTGTCCGGCTCCTACCCAATTCTAGAGGCCCTATGATCAGCTCAGTGTGTGTGTGTGTGTGTGTGTGTGTGTGTGTGTGTGTGAATGTGAGAGAGATTTAAGTAACCTTCTCATTGTCCATTTTTCTCATTCACCCTGTGCCTCTAAATGGACACAGGGTGGCTTAGACCTAGGATGTGCACGGGGAGCTGAAACGAGGGTTACCCAACCTCTCCAAGGGATTCTTGTTTCCACGGGCCCTCCCGTCACAGTACCATAAGGGGCTTAATACTGTACGAGTGGAAGGGACTCGCTAAATGTCCGTGGGTTAGGGGCGCAAATTACTTGTCTTGGGTGCCAACAACCTACGCTCCGAAAATTATTTTACTGTGAGGGGTCCCACAACTTGGGAAATTTTATGGAGGGGTCACGGCACTAGTAGGTTGAAAGCCACTGTCCTAGGGGTACAGGAACAGGCATTGCTACCTACCCTATCCCCCATTCCAACGCTGCCTTCTCTAATGCTCCAGTCTGTGGGAGGTCCATCAACATCAAGTACAATGTATGGCCATTAACCCTGAACTGATGTTTCAGGAGCAAGGGTGTGACACTGGCCGGGAGCGCCTTAAGAGTTTGTAAACGATCACCTTGTAAAACAACCTATTCCATTTGAAATAGGAATGAAAGGCAAAACATTTGTGTAATGGATATAAAAAGGATTTATAATTTATTTTGGTGATCATTTCCTCTGTTCTCAGCTGTATAAGAGCTGGAGGAGGAGAAACAGCAGTACACGCTGCGCTTCCCAGTGACTAGCTGTGCAGCCGGGGCGTGTCAGGACAAGTCTGATCATTGGAGGAGAGTAGGCCGAGTTCCCAGCATAGCTAGAGAACTGACTACGGTGTGCTGACCTGGCAGGAACACTAGGGCTTTCACACAATGGAAGCAATACAGAGAGAACAGGATACATTCTCATACAAGTACATGGTCTAGCAGGCACATATCAGAAATATGAAATGCTGCAGTAACAAACGCTTTAAGACTAATTTTGATGCATGTATGGGCAGGGAGGTTGTACAGTTGATCTGCCAATCAACTTCTTTATAATTATTCTGCCAGGTTTTTGTTGCATGATCAGCACCTCTGGCAATGGCAGGCAACGCTGATCGCTGTATTCTGACAGCAGGAAAGTCTCCCGGCTGTTGAACTACAATAGCTGAGCTGGAGGAATCCCCCATCCACATAAAGTTAGAATACGCTGATCAAGCAACAAAAACAGGGCAGTTGAACGAAAGACTCGTGTATGGGATGCTGGGGACTTTAGAGGGACCCTGCTGAAGCATTGTAGAATATAATTTTTATATAGGTTTTTGTTTTTTTGTTATAATTCATAATTTTTTTTACTGCTTTACAAAGATATGCAAATAGGAAAAATGTATTTAATATTTTGTCCCATTATTTCTTCCATACATACCTTTATGGATTTTGTTGAAGTTCATGTGTTTTTGTGTGTGGGTTTAACATGTCTGAGCGTAACGGCTTTTTCTCTCATCGTCCATGGACTGACACAGCTCTCATACTGTTTAGGGTAAGCCCGCCCAGACTGAAAAAAGTGCGGCTGGGGGACAAAGGCGTCCCTGGGTGCATAAGCCTACCAAGCAAGCTCCCAAGCCCACCACCGCATATACTCTTGCCCCTGCCTGACTCTGGGGTGGGGGGACGTCTTCGCAGGTTCACGGTGCGGTGGACTTGCCGCATCTCCGACCGGTGGGTGTGCGAGGTGGTCCCCTCGGGATACAGGATAGAGTTCTGCTCGTGGCCCCCAAACAGGTTCTTACCCCCGAACCTCCCTCTTCTTCCTGCCCGCCGGGCGGCCCTCTTGGGGGGGGCCATACAGGATTTGCTCAGGTGCGGAGTAATTGTGCCGGTTCCGTCACAAGAGGTTTCAGGGGTTTTACGCAAACCTGTTTTTGTCCCGAAGAAGGACGGGGTCCGGCCAATCCTGGACCTCAAGGCCCTGAATGCCTATGTGAAGGTACTAAAATTCCGGATGGAATCCATTCGCACAGTGATTGCGACACTCCACCAAGGGGATTTTTTGGCGTCCTTGGATATCAAGGATGCTTACTTGCACGTTCCAATCTGTGCAAGTCACCAGAGGTTTCTGCGCTTTGCCATAGGCGAAGTCCACTATCAGTTCGTGGCTCTTCCCTTCGGCCTAGCATCGGCACCACGGGTTTTCACCAAAGTGCTTGCCCCGATTCTAGCTTTGCTGAGACAGCGAGGAATTGTTATCGTGGGCTATCTGGACGATCTCCTTCTTCTACGAGCAGAAAATGGCTCAGAATTGGAGGAAAATGTGACAATAGTCAGTCGGACCCTCCGGGACTTCGGGTGGCTTTTGAACATGCAGAAGACGGTTCTAGTCCCGACTCAACGATTGGAGTATCTGGGTCTGATCCTGGACACTTCGGCAGAAAAGGTGTTTCTACCCTCAGAAGTTACTGACACTTCAGTCGGAAGTGCGGTTCTGACGTCCCGAAGATGGTCGTCAATTTGTTTCTGCATGAGAGCCCTGGGACTAATGGTGGCCTCCTTCGAGGCGGTTCCGTATGCCCAATCACACATTCGGGCATTGCAGAAGGGAATTTTGTCTGTCTGGGACAAGTCCCCATTGGATCTTCAGATCCAGGTGAGTCACTCTGCGAAAGGCGTCCCTGACGTGGTGGCTGAGATCACCAGCTCTTCGAGCCGGGAAGTCGTTCCTCCCCATCCAGTGGACGGTGGTCACGACAGATGCCAGCCTGATGGGCTGAGGCGGAGTTTGGGGAGTCCTGTCAGCTCAAGGGCTCTGGACTCCGGACAAATCTCGTCTACCAATCGACGTCCTGGAATTGCAGGCGATCAGACTGTCTCTCTGCGTGGTCAAAGAGGCTACAGGGCCGCTCGATCAGAATTCAGTCGGACAACGCCACGGCCGTGGCGCATGTCAACCATCAGGGGGGCTCTCGGAGCTCGGCTGCGGCATCCAAGGTCGCCCACATCCTAAGGTGGGCGGAAAGAAGTGTCGGCCGTATACATTCTGGGCATAGAAAACTGGCAGGCGGAATATCTGAGTCGCCAGTCCCTGGACCAGGGGGAGTGGTCCTTGCATCCGGAGGTGTTTCAACTCTGTCGGCGGTGGGGCACACCGGATGTGGATCTGATGGCATCTCGACTCAATCGCAAGGTGTCAAGGTTTGTGGCCAGGTCCAGGGACCCCTGGGCGGATGCCTTGGACGCGTTGGTGGCCCTGTGTGGTCAGTATCGCTTAATGTATGCTTACCCACCGCTCCAGTTGATTCCTCGTCTGCTGCGCAGGGTAGCGGCCGAGGGTATTCTGGTGATCCTCATTGCCCCGGACTGGCCTCGGCGTCACTGGTACGCCGACCTGGTACGTCTCATCACGGACGTCCCTTGGCGCCTGCCCTTGAGGGAGGACCTTCTGTCTCAAGGTCCTATCTTTCATCCTGCTTTACAGTCTCTGGCTTTAACGGCATGGCTATTGAGAGCCAGATACTGAAGGACCGAGGCCCGTCGGATTCGGTAATTTCTACCATGCTTAGGGCACGCAAGTCTGCTTCTAGAAAGGTCTATCACCGTACCTGGAGAGCTTACATCGCTATGTGCGAAGAGCTAGACTGGCGTCCACGGACGTACTCTGTCCCCAGAATCCTGCGGTTCTTGCAGCATGGTGTGGCCCAAAGGCTGGCTTTGAGCACAATTAAGGGTCAGATTTCGGCCTTGGCCGTTTTTTTCTTTCAAAGGCCCCCTAGCAGGTCATTCCTTAGTTGGCACTTTTGTGCAGGGGGTTCGCCATGTGATTCCACCTGCCAAGCCTCCGCTCCCTCCTTGGGATCTGAACTTGGTGCTCTCGGCTCTTCAGGAACCTCCTTTTGAAAATATCAGATATTCCTCTTTTAACTTTGTCTCAGAAGGTGGCTTTCTTAGTGGCCATCACTTCTGTTAGACTGGTGTACCTAGCGGCTACTGCTTCTATTCGGAAGTCTGACTCTGTTTGTTTGTCCCTGGTCCGAAACAGGGCCAAGCGGTGTCGTCTGCCACCATTTCTAGGTGGATCAGACATACTGTTATACAGGCCTATGCCATTAAGGGGCAGGCGCCTCCCTTTCCGGTTAGGGCGCATTCCACCAGGGCAATTGGTGCTTCCTGGCCTTTCCGACATCAAGCGTCGGTTGCACAGGTGTGCAATGCAGCGACCTGGTCGTCCGTTCATACCTTTTCAAAATTCTATAAGGTTGTGGCTGCATCTTCGGATGCTTCCTTCGCCCGCAAAGTGTTTGCAGGCCGCTGTTTAATGTTGCAACTCCTTCGTTAAGGAGCTCTGCTGGTTTGGAGTGAAGTTTTGGTTGTTCCTTTTACTATTTGCTCCCACCCTTTTCCTTTATACTGCTTTTGGGAAGTCCCACACGTAAACAGTAATAGAGCTGTCAGTCCATGGATGATGAGAGAAAATAGGATTTTTGTACTCACCGTAAAATCAGTTTCTCTGACGTCCATGGACTGACACAGCACCCACCCTTCTTTTAAGGTTTGTACTGCTTTGTTTTACGAACTGAGGCTGCTGGCTGCAGGTAGGAGGGTTTTGTCCGGAGGGACCACCCCCCTGGGCGGGGCTGTTTAGTTCTAGAATGTTTCTAACATTCTGCCTATATCTTCTCCTGCAAGCAGGGACATATACCCACACGTAAACAGTATGAGAGCTGTGTCAGTCCATGGACGTCAGAGAAATGGATTTTACGGTGAGCACAAAAATCCTATTTTTCTCTTATCCATGGACCGACACGGCGGCTCTTAATCACTGAACGTGTGGGTATATGTCCCTGCTTGCAGGAGAAGACCTAGGCAGAATGTTAAATGTTAAAACATTCTAGAACAAACCAGAGCTGAACAGCCCCACCCAGGGGGGCGGTCCCTCCGGACATTACCCTCCCACCTGCAGCTAGCAGACCTCAGTTTTTTTTTCTGCCTAGCAGAAGGAGAAGATGTGGCTCTCTCAGGAGCCAGTCTCCTGGAAGATTTTTACTTTTAAATTTTCTTCCTTTGGGAATTTTATTATTTTATTTTTGAGACCTTCAATCAACTGTCGGCTGGGCAACAGGTTGGGTACACTAGTATCCTCCGTAGTCTTCCCTGTCCGGCCATCGAGCGTGCTGATCCTCGCCTTGTGTGCGCGAGACTCAGTTCATGACATACCCCATGGCTCCAGGGGTGGCCAGGTTGCTTTCATGCTCCTGCGGTCCTCTCAAGACCGAACAGTACCTACTGTATCTTTCGCGGTGGACCGGGCCGACAGCTACGCAGTACGACTCTGTGATAGGTCTGTCTGAAACAAGCCAGTGGGTCCCTCTATTGGCACCGGGGGTGTTCTCCAAGGTGCTTGCAGGGACGGGTAAGTAGTCTCGCCTGCTGCAAGGTGAGTACATGCTGGCTGGGTTTCTGTGTGTGGGGGGGTTCTCCCTGTCTCCCCCCTGCTATGCTGCTCTCTGCACCCTGTTGTGCTGTGTGGGGATGCTTGGGGGGTCACTCTGCCCTGGGGGGGGCCGCTCATGACTGTTATTTTGCATGGGAAGTGTTCTGGGGGACTGGTTGTGTTTTTTTTTCTGTACGCCATTGGCGCGGTGTTTTATTTTTTTTAAAAGTGCGCCATTGGCGGCCATTTTGCCGAGGCTCAAAACAGTTATACTGGCGGCCATTTTCTTGTAGCCGCGGCGCTTTCAGTTTCGTTTTCGGCCTCTAGCAGCGCTGCGGAACGGCGCGACATACATCTCCTCACAGATTCTTTACTCTCCTCAGTCTGCACCCGCACTACAGCGCGGCTCATACAGCGGTCCGAGCGGCCCCTAAGGGTGGTGAGTACTCCGGGTATCCCCAGCACAGCCAGTGGGTGGACTGTATTATTCACTGTAATGGTGAATAAGGTCTCAGAGGGTGGCAATATTGGAGTCTGGTTCACCTGTTTCTTCACATGTTGGAGACAACTGGCAGTGCTCCTGCACCTGCGGTCCTTATGGACCAGTTGTCGGCAGTCCTGGAATCATTAATCTGACCAGGAGGAAGCAGTGTGTGAGCGCAAGGGAGCAAAATGGCCCCTTTCCCCACTTTTTTTCCCCCCAAAAAAAAGGAAACAAGGGGGGGGTGTGCGCTGATTCAGATATGGGCCTAGCCAATACCGCTCAGGACCCTAGCTCTGAATATATTTGATGGTTTTGAACAGGACATTCCTTGCAAGGAAGACTCCAGTTCTGTGTCAGTAAATGACAGGGTGCTTGTTTTGTGAACTCATTGATGCAGTGAGGGACACTCGCAAGTTGAATGCTGCGGATGTAGAACCTCAGGCGGACGGGCTCCTCTGGTTCCTTAGGGCCGGGCCTTCAAAAAAGTGTTTGTTTTTTCCATATGTACCTTTCTTTGACCAGCTCATTGATAAGGTCGGGGGAAAAAGCCGCAGAAGACTTTTTTTATGGTCCCGCGGCGTTTGCCTATAGATACCCCTTTGAAGATGCCCTACTTAAAACGTGGGCTTCTCCCCCAGTGGTCGACCCTCCAGTCGCCCGGTTGAACAAGGCCACCACTCTCCCGGTGGAGGGGACTCATGCATTTAAGGACCCCACTCACAGGAGGTCAGAAGTGGTGAGTAGAGCCATGTTTGCCTTGTTGGGGTCCGCCCTACGGCCTGTGGTAGCGGCGACCCTTGTGTCTCCAACACTTACGGGATGGGCATAAAATTTTGCACCAAACTGTACAGGAGCATAATCTTCCCCCAGACACTATTGCTCTGGCCCACAAAATGGTGCAGGGCCTGGTTTATGTTGCGACGCCACATTAGACGCGGCCCCTTATAACTCGGGGCCTCTGTCTTGGCGGTGGTATTGCGTTTGTCTGATATGTTTGAAATGCTGGTCTGCTGACCTAGCTTCTATGAAGCTTCTGACAAATCTACCATTTAAAGTTGGTAGGCTTTTCTGTGCTGCGCTGGATGACATCAAGGATGTCACGGGAGGTAAAAGCACTGTTCTTCCTCAGGCTAGCAAGGATAAGGAGGCCGCCATAAGCAGGGTCTTTCCTTTCCAGCAAAAAAGGGTTTTTTTTCGTCAGTCAACGGGGAGGCCCTCCCAGACTGACAGCGCTATGGCTGGTGGACACGAGCGCCCCTGGGTGCGTAAGCTGAACAAACCGGCTCCCAAGCCCGCCTCCGCGTGAAGTCTTGCCCCCACCTGACTCTGGGGTAGGGGGGACGACTTTGCACGTCCACGGATCAATGGACCTCTCGGATCTCCTACCGGTGGGTGTGCGAGATGATCACCTCAGGTTACAGGATAGGTTCCGTTCCTTATACCGGACAGATTCTTCCTCGAATCTTCCTCTCCTTCCTGCCCGTCGGGCGGCCCTATGGGGCCTATACAGGTTTGCCTAGGTCCGGAGTGATTGTGCCGGTTCCATCACAGGAGAGTTTTCAGGGATTCTACTCGAATTCGTTTGTCGTTCCAACAAAGGGACGGGGTTCGGCCTATCTTGGACCTCAGGTCCTGAATGCCTTTGCGAAGGTGCAAAAGTTCCGTATGGAATCCATTCGCACGGTGATCAATGCACTCCGTCAAGGGGATTTCTGGCTACCTTGGACATCAAGGACGCCTACTTACATGTTCCGATCTGCGTAAGTCACCAGGAGTTTCTACGCTTGAGATCGGTGAAGTCCACTATCAAATTGTGGCTCTTCCTTCGGCCTGGCCTTGGCACCGAGGGTGTTCTCCAAGGTGCTTGCGCCGGTTCTAGCCTTGCTGAGATGGGCTATCTGGACGATCTTCTTCTCAGAGCAGGAAATGGCTCAGAATTAGACAGCATGACTATCGTCAGTCAGACCCTCAGACTTCAGGTGGTTCCTGAACTTTCAGGTGTCAGTCCTGGTCCCGACTCAGCGTCTGGAGAGTACCTAGGTCTGTTTCTAGACTCCTTTGGAGGCAAAGGTATCCTACCTCCGGGGAAGTTACTGACTCTTCAGTCTGCAGTGCGGGTGCTGACATCCCGAAAATGGTCGTCAATCCGTTTTGCATGAGAGTCCTGGGACTCATGGTGGCCTCCTTTTGAGGCTGTTCCGTATGCCCAATATCACTCCAGGGCATTGCGGAAGGAGATCTTGTTCACTTGGGACAAATCCCCGTTGTCTTTGGATCTTCCGATCCAGGTGAGTCACCTGGTCAGGGCGTCCCTGACATGGTGGTTGGGGTCCCCGGCTCTTCGGTCCGGGAAGTCGTCCCTCCCCGTCCAATGGACGGTGTTCACTACGAACGCCAGCCTGAAGGGCTGGGTTGTAGTCTGGGGAGTCCTGTTGGCCCAAGGGCTTGGACTCCGGACGAAGCTTGTTTTACCAATCAATGTTCTGGAAATACGGGCCATCAGACAGTGCCTCTCCTCGTGGTCTGAGAGATTTCAGGATCGCTCCATTAGGATCCAGTTGGACAAGTTACGGCGGTGGCGTATGTCGACCATCAAGGGGGGACTCGGAGCTCCGTTGCGGCTTCCGAGGTCCCCTGTACCCTGAAGTGGGCTAAAAGAAGCGTGCCGGCCGTTTACATTCTGGGCATAGAACTGGCAGACTATTTGAGTCACCAGACGCTGGACCAGGGAGAGTGGTCCTTGCACCCGGAGGTAGTTCAACTCCTTTGCCACACAAGACGGTGCGGCATGCCGGAGGTGGACCCGATGGCCTCTCGACTCAATCGCTAGGTGTCGAGGTTTGTGGCCAGATCCAGGGACCCTTGGGCGGATGCCTCAGAGGCGTTAGTGGCCCATGTGGTCATTATCACATGATATACATTTATCCTCCGCTGCAGTTGCTTCCTTGCTCCGGATTGGCCTCGGCTTCACTGGTACGGCGATCAGGTATGTCTCGTCGTGGACGTTCCCTGGCGGTTGCCAATAAGGGAGGACTTTCTGTCTCAGTCATATATTTCATCCTGCTTTACAGTCTCTGGCCTTAACGGCATGGCTGTTGAAAGCCAGGTGTTGAGACCGAGGTCTCTCGGTCTCGGTCATTTTGTCCATATTAAGGGCACGGAAGTCTTCCTCCAGGATGGTGTATCATCATACCTGGAAAGCTTACATCGCCATGTGCGAAGAGCTGGACTGACGTCCTCGGACGTATTCCGTCCCTAGAATCCTGCGTTTCCTGCGGCATGGAGTGGCACAAAAGCTCGCTTTGAGTATCATTGAGGGTCAGATTTCGGCCTTGGCCGTCTTTTTTTTTTTTTTTTTTTTTTTTTCAGCGACCATTAGCGGGTCATTCCTTGGTTAGCACCCATGTGCAGGGGGTTCGCCATGTGCTCCCTCCTGTCAAGTCTCCTCTCCCCTTGTGGGATCGGATTTGGTACTCTCGGTTCTCTAGGAACCTCCTTTTTGAGAATATCAGGGTTATTCCCCCCTTGACTTTGTCTCAAGAAGGTGGCCCTTTTAGTGGCAATCACTTCTGTTAGACGAGTGGTCTGAGTTGGCGACCTTGTCCTGCAAGTCGCCATATTTAGTCATCCATAAAGATGAGGAGGGGTTGCATCCACGACTTTCTCTTGTCAAAAGTGATCTCGACCTTTCACCTAAACGAGGACATTGTCCTCTCTCCCAGAGAGTTTGCGCGGCACGCTTTGGATGTGGTACGAGCCTTGCGGGTGTACCTGTCTGCTACTGCTTCCCTCGGAAGTCTGACTCTCTGACTGTCTCTGGTCAAAGAACAGGGCCAAGCGGCTTCGTCTGCCACCATTTTCTAGGTGGATCGGATAAACCGTCATTCAAGCCTATGATCTCATGGGGCGGGCGCCTCCCCTTCCAGTTACGGCGCTTCCCACCAGGGCAATTGGTGTTTCCTGGGCTTTCCGACATAAAGCGTCGGTTGCGCAAGGCAGCGACCTGGTCGTCTGTTCATACCCTTTCTAAGTCTTATAGGGTTGATGTGGCTGCATCTCCGGATGCTTCCTTCGGCAGCAAGATGTTGCAGGCCGCTGTTTAATGTGGCAACTCCTCCGTTGAGGAGCTCTGCCTTGTTTGGAGTGAAGTTTTTTTTTTTTTTTTTTGGTTTTTCCATTTATACTGCTCCCATCCCTCTTGACACTGCTTTGGGAGGTCCCACACGTTCAGTGATTAAGAGCCGCCGTGTCGGTCCATGGATAAGAGAAAATAGGATTTTTGTACTCGCCGTAAAATCCATTTCTCTGACATCCATGGACCGACACGGCACCCACCCTTTTAAGTTTGTACTGCTTTGTTACGAACTGAGGTCTGCTAGCTGCAGGTGGGAGGGTAATGTCCGGAGGGACCGCCCCCCCTGGGCGGGGCTGTTCAGCTCTGGTTTGTTCTAGAATGTTTTAACATTTAACATTCTGCCTAGGTCTTCTCCTGCAAGCAGGGACCTATACCCACACGTTCAGTGATTAAGAGCCGCTGTCGGTCCATGGATGTCAGAAATTTGATTTTACGGTGAGTACAAAAATCCTATTTTTTTAAAGCACAGACTGCTGTAGGGGCAAAATCCAGACTTGGGTGCATCTCATTTGCATGCTATTAACCCAGATCTACTGTAAACTATGAAAGCTGCTGAGAATGTAATACTGGTGCCACTCGTTAATAATTCCACAAATTATTAAATTTTTGATATGAATTTTTTTTTTTTTTTTTTTCTCTTTTTAACATGCAGCTTTCTTTTAAATTTTACACAGAACAAAATTTCTTTATCATTTTTGTATATATGTTATAAAATGTGCGACTTGTACGGAGCTTTCCTCTACTTTTTAAAAATGTTTTATTTCGGAAGGTAGCCGAGAAAACCCTTTTTCGTGGCTTAAATAGGGATTTAAAGGTCATCCTGCTTTATTATCCAGACTATTTGGTAGGCAGATTGTTTTGGCAGCAAAATGTTTGTATATGTGCTCTATCAGGATTACATATCTATTCTGAGGTAGATGGATAAATTGTATAAATGACAGGTGGGAAGTTTAAATTTGAAAAATGTATTTATCAAATCACAAATGCAGGTTGATAAAAAATAAGCAATGGCTCTTATAATGTGATATTCCAAAAATGTACTTGTGCAAAATCAAAATCAAACCAAAACCTATGTGCTTGACAAAGACGGCTGGGATAGCTGCTTGAATTTAGGGTTAAAAAAAAGTACAATTCTGTTAACGTGTGTGTGTGTGTGTGTGTGTGTGTGTGTGTGTGTGTGTGTGTGTTCTCTAAGCTACAGAATTCTCTGGCAGCATCCAGTGCCACTAGGCATGCCAGTGACATCACTTCATTGTTCTACACCAGAGAAAATGTTGCCCCATTAAGAATGCAATATAAAATATTAATATGTTATGTGTAATTAGTGAAGCAGTAAGCAGCCTACCCCATCCTGACATCCCTGTTATCAGAAAATGTACTGTACCTTTTTTATATACGTGTGTGTGTGTGTGTGTGTGTGTGTGTGTGTGTGTGTGTGTGTATTATATTTTCTCACTCACAAAAGTGAGTACACCTTACATTTTTGTAAATATCTTATTCTATCTTTTCATGTGACAACACTGAAGAAATTACACTTTGCTACAATGTAAAGTAGTGAGTGTACAGCTTGTATAACAGTAAAATTGCTGTCCCCTTAAAATAACAACACACAGCCATTAATGTTTAACCACTTAACAACCACCTGCCGACAAATAACGTCGACAAGGTGGTTGCTTAACTCTGGGAGGACGTTATATAACGTCCTCCCAGAATCGCGCCCCCTGGGGCGCGCACACGGGAAACTCCGTGACCGCCGGGTCCAGAGGACCCGGCGGATCATGAATCGCGGTAAATCGCCGCTGATAGCGGCCGTTTACCACGTGATCGCTCCGTCAAATGACGGAGCAATCACTTGTAAACAGACCGGCGTCATTTGATGACGCCGGTTCCTCCCTCCCCTCTCTGTACCGATCGGTACAGTGTGAGAGGGGAGGGGGAGGGAGCGGATGGCAGCAGCAGCACTGTGGGCTGGATCTGTGACAATTGCAGTCACAGATCCAGCCATCCATCCATCCCTGCTCAGCCATCCCTGTGCTATACCCTGCCAATACTCTGCAAAATACCCTGGTGCAATACTCTGCAATACCCTGGTGCAATACTCTGCAATACCCTGGTGCAATACTCTGCAATACCCTGGTGCAATACTCTGCAATACCCTGGTGCAATACTCTGCAATACCCTGGTGCAATACTCTGCAATACCCTGCGAAATACTCTGCAATACCCTGGTGCAATACTCTGCAATACTCTGCAATACCCTGCACAATACTCTGCAATACCCTGCACAATACTCTGCAATACCCTGCACAATACTCTGCAATACCCTGCACAATACTCTGCAATACCCTGCACAATACTCTGCAATACCCTGCACAATACTCTGCAATACCCTGCACAATACTCTGCAATACCCTGCACAATACTCTGCAATACCCTGCACAATACTGTGCAATACCCTGCACAATACTGTGCAATACCCTGCACAATACTGTGCAATACCCTCCACAATACTGTGCAATACCCTCCACAATACTGTGCAATACCCTCCACAATACTGTGCAATACCCTCCACAATACTGTGCAATACCCTCCACAATACTCTGTGCAATACCCTCCACAATACTCTGTGCAATACCCTCCACAATACTCTGTGCAATACCCTCCACTAGTGATGAGCCGAACACCCCCGGGTTCGGTTCGCACCAGAACCCGCGAACGGACCGAAAGTTCGAACGAACATTAGAACCCTATTAAATACAATGGATGCGAACGTTCGAATTCTAAAGTGCTAATTATAACAACTATTATGCATGTTATTGTCATAAATAGGGTTTGGGAACCCGGGTTCTGCACCAGGGGACATGTATCAATGCAAAAAGAAGTTTTAAAAACGGTCGTTTTTCGGGAGCAGTCATTTTAATGATGCATAAAGTGAAAAAAAAAAAGTCAAATATTCCTTTAAATATCGTACCTGGGGGGTGTCTAAAGTATGCCTGTGAAGTGCCACGTGTTTCCCGTGTTTAGAACTGTCCCTGCACAAAATGACACTTCTAAAGGAAAAAAAAGCCATTTAAAACTGCTTGCGGCTTTAATGTAATGTCTGGTCCCGGTAATATGGATGAAATTCTTTAAGAAAAATGGCATAGCTACCCCATGACCCCCCCCCCCTACCCCAGCCCATTACCAGCCCCTTTGGGTCTTGTATGGATATTAAGGGGAACCCCGCACATAAAATAAAAAAGGCCCTATATACTCTGAACAGCCGTATACAGGCGGTGCATACAAGACAGGGACTGTAGGTTTGTTCTTATGTAGAATCTGTTTGTAATTTTGAACAGGTACATTGTTGAAGTGTAGCTCCAGCCCAAAAATCTATTTTTAAACTTTTTGGGAAACATAGGTAAGGGTTATCACCCCTGTAACATTTGTTTTGCTGTCTGTGCCCCTGTTCAGAACATTTCACCTCACTTTCCGTCCCAATGACAACTGTTTTTGAAATGTGGTGTTTTTCTTGAAACAAGGATTGCTGATAAAGCATCAGTACAGATGAGACCCCTTTCTCCCATATTTATTCTTACAGGAGAGAATTTTCCTTTCTAGGGGTAGATTTCCTCTCACTTCCTGTTGTCTTCTTTCGTTTGCAAGTAGGAGTCGTTTGTAAGTTGGATGTTTGAAAGTAGGGACCTGCCGTATATACTCTGCAGAAATAGGCCCCTTAGTTGTTGGTGTTGGCACAACACTGTAAGCACTCGGTTACTCTTGGTTGGTGCTGGAACGCCCTGCTGTCAACTATTATATCAGGAATTTTAATTACATATAATTGTTGAACAGTGGTAGTAAAAATTGGGGCTTTGATGGTGGTGCTGGTGCCACAACACTGTAAGCCCTGACAGTTACTCTTGGTGGGTGCAGCAATGGGCCCTGCTGTGAATTATTAGATCAATAATTGTAATTACATGCCCCTTTTGAACAGGGGCTGAAAAATTGGGCCTTTGGTGGTGGTGGTGGTGGCGTTGCCACAAGACTGTAAGCCCTCAGAGTTACTCTTGGTGGGTGCAGCAATGGACCCTGCTGTGAATTATTAGATCAAGAATTGTAATTGCATGCCCCTGTTGAACAGGGGCTGAAAAATTGGGCCTTAGGCACTGGTGCCACAACACTCCAACCCCTCACAGATACTGTACTTGGAGCACAGCAATGAGCCCTATGGCAAATTATTGCTAAAAAAATTGTAATTACACGCCCCTGTAAAACAGGGGCTGAAAAATTGGGCCTTAGCCACTGGTGGCGGCACCCATAAACAAAAATGATCTTCCAAGCTATCATCATCAATCGTATCATTGAGGACTCGGAGGAGGAGGATAGCCAGTCAACATAACAGCACAGGCACTCAGCATCAGTCTTGAAGGGATGTGACATGTTAAAATCAATTAGTCTGTTATATCAGCATCAGGTGTGTGGTAGCTGGTGGTGATCCAAGACTGGTTCATCTTGATGAAAGTCAGTCGATCAACCGAGTCGGTGGACAGGCGCACCCTGTGATCCGTGACAAATCCTCCAGCAGCACTGAATGTGCGTTCCGAAAGAACGCTGGATGCAGGACAGGCCAGTAGCTCAATTGCATACTGTGCAAGCTCTGGCCAGTGATCCATCCTCAAGACCCAGTAAGCCAGAGGATTTTCGGTGGGGAAGGTGTCCAAGTCTGACCTTGCCCCTAGATATTCCTGCACCATGTTTATCAGACGCTGGCGATGGTTGCTGGAACCGATCATACTTTGGGGCTGCGGACTAAAGAATTGTCTGAATGCATCGGTCAGACGGCCACCTTCCCCACCGCTCCTTCTTTGACTGGCCGAAGCCTCAGCAACTCGTTGTCCAGGACCAGGAGTTTGTAACCTCCCAGTCTCTGGGAACGCGTTGCACAGACCTTTCTGCAAGGCCTCCCGGAGTTGTCTCATCCTCTGCTCCCTCTGCGACGGTAACATAAGGTCCGCAACCTTACCCTTGTACCGTGGATCAAGGAGAGTGGCCAGCCAGTAATGGTCCCTCTCCTTGATCCGAAGAATACGAGGATCCTTCCGCAGACTTTGCAGGATCAGGGAGGCCATGCAGCGTAGGTTTGCTGAGGCATTCGCTCCGGAGTCCTCTGGGTCACTAAGGACGACATGATCCGCAGCCACCTCCTCCCAGCCACGTACAAGTCCACTGGTTTCTTGGGACTGTAAATCATCCCTAAAAGACTGCTGCTGATGATGCTGAGTGCCAGCCTCCACCTCCATGCTGACACAATCCTCCTCCTCCTCCTCCTCCTCCTCCTCCTCCTCCTCCTCCTCCCTGTGCGATGGGTGGGACAGAAGGAACACTGTCTGGGTAAAGGGGGCCTTGAGAGGCAAGGAAGTCCTCCTCTTCCTGCCTCTGTTCTGCCTCAAGTGCCCTGTCCATTATTCCACGCAGCGTGTGCTCCAACAGGTGGACAAGAGGTACAGTGTCACTGATGCATGCACTGTCACTGCTCACCATCCTCGTGGCCTCCTCAAATGGTGCCAGGACAGTGCATGCATCCCTGATCATGCCCCACTGGCGTGGAGAAAAAAAACCAAGCTCCCCTGACCCTGTCCTGGTGCCGTAGTCGCACAGGTACTCATTGATGGCCCTCTGCTGCGTGTGCAGCCGCTGCAGCATGGCCAACGTTGAGTTCCACCTGGTGGGCATGTCACATATAAGGCGGTTCTTGGGCAGGTTCAACTCCTTTTGCAGCTCAGCCAGGCGAGCACTGTTATTATAAGATCTGCGGAAATGCACACAGACTTTCCTGGCCTGCCTCAGGACATCCTGTAAGCCCGGGTACCTGCCCAAGAACCGCTGCACCACCAGGTTAAGGACGTGAGCCACACAGGGCACATGGGTCAGTTGTCCCTGTCGGAGGGCGGAGAGGAGGTTGGTGCCATTGTCGCAAACCACCATTCCTGGCTTAAGCTGGCGTGGCGTCAACCACCTCTCGGCCTGGCCCTGCAGAGCAGACAGGACCTCTGCCCCAGTGTGGCTTCTGTCCCCCAAACACACCAGCGCAAGCACGGCATGGCATCTTTTTGCCTGCGTACTTGCGTAGCCCCGTGAACGGCTACGGAGCACCGCTGGTTCATAGGACAAACCACAGGAAGAGGCCATGGAGGAAGAAGAAGAGGAGGGGGTGGAGGAGAGAGGTGTGTCACAACCAGTAGTAGCATTTTGGAGGCGTGGCGGTGGAACAACCTCCAACACTACTGCACCTTGTCCTGCATCCTTCCCAGCTGCCAAAAGAGTGACCCAATGGGCCGTGAAAGAAAGGTAACGTCCCTGTCCATGCCTGCTGGACCATGAGTCAGCGGTAATATGCACCTTACCGCTGACCGCCCTGTCCAGCGAGGCCAAGACATTGCCTTCCACATGCCGGTAGAGAGCCGGAATAGCCTTCCGTGAGAAAAAGTGGCGTTTGGGAACCTGCCACTGAGGAACCGCACATTGCACAAACTCACGGAAGGGGGCCGAGTCTACCAACTGAAAAGGCAGCAGTTGAAGCGCTAGCAATTTAGCCAAGCTAGCATTCAACCGCTGGGCATGTGGATGGCTGGGAGTGAACTTCTTTCGACGGTCCAGCAGCTGGGGCAGGGAAATTTGCCTGCTAGAATCGGACGTCGGTGTACTGCTAGCAGAGTGGCCGCAAGTACTTGGCTGTGACACACCTAATTCTACACCTTCATTCCTCTCAGTGCATGTTTCAGAGAGGACTGAAGTTATAGTGGGGTTGGAGATCCCAGCTGATGCGGTGCAAGGAGAGGTCCGCTTTGTTCTTTGGTGTGGGTCTTTGAGGTAGGCTTGCCAACGAGCTGCATGGCAGGTCAACATATGTCTGGTCAGGCATGTGGTACCCAAGCGGCTGATGTTTTGGCCACGCGATATACGCTTGAGACATATGTTGCAAACAGCAGCTGTGCGATCTGATGCACTAGCCTCAAAAAAGGCCCACACCAAAGAACTTTTTGAATGACGGGCAGAGGCAGCGCCCTGCACAGGCGGAGCTCTGCGGTGTGATTCCGTCGGTGTACTGCCCTTACGCTGGCCACCAAAGGGCATCCTGCCTCGTTGGAGATGTGCCTCCTCCTCATCCTCCTCCTCCTCCTCTCTCCTATTAGGCACCCACGTGGAGTCAGTGACCTCATCATCACCTCCCTCCTCATCACTGGAGCCAATCTGGCAGTATGCTGCAGCTGCTGGAACATGACTGCCAGATTGGTGTCCTTCTTGAGCATCCCCTCTGTCTGCTCTCACGCTACTGCCTTCCTCTAGCTGGGTTTCATCATCAGACCCTTCGAAACGCTGGGCATCCTCCTGGAGCATGTACCCAACACTGTGCTCAAACAGTTCGGGGGACTCCTCAGGAGGAGGACATGGTGGGTCTAGGGAAGGAGTGACTGATGATGAGTCTGACATTGATACCAGGGAAGAGGACGCTTTGGCAGCTGCTTTTCCAGTACCCTGAGCCTGGGTGAGAGAGGATGAGGAGGAGGAGGAGGGCTTGGTCATCCACTCTACCAAGTCTTCGGCATGATGTGGCTCAACATGTCCAGCTGCCGAAAAGGACAAGCGTGTCCCATGGCCATGTGCTGATGACAATGCACCGCGTCCACGACCAGCACTGTTGCCCCCAGACACAGAGCCTGCTTGCCCTCTTTTATTGCCTCCTGACTGTCTGCCTCTCCTTGTTTGCCTTCCAGACATTCTAATAGATGGCCTGCAGGGAGATGTGAAAAAAGCAATAAGGGCTACCTTCAGGTGTCCTTCTCTGTCCCTTGAAACAAGGACTTTGACAGTGAAAGAAACTGACACTCTCCCTACCTACAGTTTTCTGTCCCTAGAAAAAATGTTTTTTTTAAGCACAATTTAGCACAAGGAGAATTCACTCACTGTCCTTCCAGGTCCCTGGAAACAAGGACTTTGACAGTGAAAGAAACTGACACACTCTCCCTACCTACAGTTTTCTGTCCCTAGAAAAAATGTTTTTTTTAAGCACAATTTAGCACAAGGAGAATTCACTCACTGTCCTTCCAGGTCCCTGGAAACAAGGACTTTGACAGTGAAAGAAACTGACACACTCTCCCTACCTACAGTTTTCTGTCCCTAGAAAAAATGTTTTTTTTAAGCACAATTTAGCACAAGGAGAATTCACTCACTGTCCTTCCAGGTCCCTGGAAACAAGGACTTTGACAGTGAAAGAAACTGACACACTCTCCCTACCTACAGTTTTCTGTCCCTAGAAAAAATGTTTTTTTTAAGCACAATTTAGCACAAGGAGAATTCACTCACTGTCCTTCCAGGTCCCTGGAAACAAGGACTTTGACAGTGAAAGAAACTGACACACTCTCCCTACCTACAGTTTTCTGTCCCTAGAAAAAATGTTTTTTTTTAAGCACAATATAGCACAAGCACAAAACACACTGACACTCTCCCTACCTATCCTTCTCTTTCCCTAAACTAAAGGAATCCAGGTTAAGCAAGAAAGAAATAAAAGTCACTGTCCCTGCCTATGCTGCTCTATCCCTGCTCCGGAACACACTACACTAGGCCGCCGTGCTGGCGGCCTTTTATAGTGTGGGGCGTGTACTAAACACCCTCAGCAATAATTGGCCACAGGCATCCTGCCTGTGGCCAATCATTGCTCTCCTCGCTGCCGGCGCTGTGATTGGCCAAGCATGCGGGGTCACAGTGCATGCTTGGCCAATCACAGCGCCTGAATGACACTGCGATGGCGTAGTGCATTGTGGGCCGTTCGCGTCACTCGAATTTGGCGCGAACGGCCCAAATCGTTCGATCTTCGTCGAACGATCGAACAGCCGATGTTCGAGTCGAACGTATGTTCGACTCGAACACGAAGCTCATCCCTACCCTCCACAATACTCTGTGCAATACCCTCCACAATACTCTGTGCAATACCCTCCACAATACTCTGTGCAATACCCTCCACAATACTCTGTGCAATACCCTCCACAATACTCTGTGCAATACCCTCCACAATACTCTGTGCAATACCCTCCACAATACTCTGTGCAATACCCTCCACAATACTCTGTGCAATACCCTCCACAATACTCTGTGCAATACCCTCCACAATACTCTGTGCAATACCCTCCACAATACTCTGTGCAATACCCTCCACAATACTCTGTGCAATACCCTCCACAATACTCTGTGCAATACCCTCCACAATACTCTGTGCAATACCCTCCACAATACTCTGTGCAATACCCTCCACAATACTCTGTGCAATACCCTCCACAATACTCTGCCATACACCGCAATACCCTGCCATACACCGCAATACCCTGCCATACACCGCAATACCCTGCCATACACCGCAATACCCTGCCATACACCGCAATGCCCTGCCATAGTCCGCAATGCCCTGCCATAGTCCGCAATGCCCTGCCATAGTCCGCAATGCCCTGCCATAGTCCGCAATGCCCTGCCATAGTCCGCAATGCCCGGCAATACTCCGCAATGCCCGGCAATACTCCGCAATGCCCGGCAATACTCCGCAATGCCCGGCAATACTCCGCAATGCCCGGCAATACTCCGCAATGCCCGGCAATACTCCGCAATGCCCGGCAATACTCCGCAATGCCCGGCAATACTCCGCAATGCCCGGCAATACTCCGCAATGCCCGGCAATACTCTGCAATAACCACTTCCCGCCCTCCGGCCGTCATATGACGTCCTTGACTTTGTGCGGGGATATCTGAATGATGGGAGCAGCTACAGGCATCATTCAGATATCAGCTTTTTCAGCCGGCGATTCCCTACACCATAAGAACAATCATAGCGGCTGTTCCGCCGCTTGATCATTCTTACGGGAGGCGAGAGGGGATGTCCCCCCCCGCCGCCCTCCGGTGCTTCTACCGACTCACCGCTACGATCAAAGCCAGGATTGTTTTTTTTTTTTTTTTTTTTATTTTTTTTCAGGCTTCCCAGCCTAGAGGTGAGATGTGGGGTCTTATTGACACCCCCCCCCCCCCCATATCTCACTGTAAAGAGGACCTGTCATGCCATATTCCTATTACAAGGGATGTTTACGTTCCTTGTAATAGGTATAAAAGTGATCAAAAAAATGTTTAGGGCGGAAAAACATGTCAAACTAAAATAAATAAAGTAAAATGAAGAACAAATTTTTATTTATTTTTTTAAAGCGCCCCTGTCCCCGTGAGCTCGCATACAGAAGCGAACGCATACGTAAGTCCTGCCCACATATGAAAACTGTTTTCAAACCACACATGTGAGGTATCTCTGCGAACGTTAGAGCGAGAGCAATCATTTTGGCCCTAGACCTCCTCTGTAACTCAAAACATGTAACCAGTAAAAATATTTAAAGCGTCGCCTATGGGGATTTTTTAAGTAGCGAAGTTTGGCGCCATTCCACGAGTGTGTGCAATTTTTAAGGGCGACATGTTAGGTATCTATTTACTCGGCGTAACTTCATCTTTCACATTATGCAAAAACATTGGGCTAACTTTACTGTTTTTTTTTTTTTTTTTTTTTTAAGCACAAAACATTTTTTTTCCGTAAAAAACGCGTTAAAAAAATTGCTGCGCAAATATCGTGCGAGATAAAAAGTTGCAACAACCACCATTATATTCTCTAAGGTCTTTGCTAAAAAAACATATATAATGTTTTGGGGTTCTATGTAATTTTCTAGCAAATAAATGATGATTTTTACATGTAGGAGAGAAATGTCAGAATTGGCCTTGGTGCTCCAGAACGCCTGAAGGTGCTCCCTGCATGTCGGGCCTCTGTATGTGGCCACGCTGTGTAAAAGTCTCACACATGTGGTATCGCCATACTCGGGAGTAATAGCAGAATGTGTTTTGGGGTGTAATTTGTGGAATGCATATGCTGTGTGTGAGAAATAACCTGCTAATATGACAATTTTGTGAAAAAAAAAAAAAGAGAAAAAAAAAAATCTTGATTTTGCAAAGAATTGTGGGAAAAAATGACAACTTCAAAAAACTCACAATGCCTCTTTCTGAATACCTTGGAATGTCTTCTTTCCAAAAAGGGGTCATTTGGGGGGTATTTGTACTTTTCTGGCATGTTAGGGTCTCAAGAAATGAGATCGGCCGTCAGTACTTCAGGTGTGATCAATTTTCAGATATTGGCACCATAGCTTGTGGACTCTATAACTTTCACAAAGACCAAATAATATACACCAATTTGTACTTATTTTTACCAAAGATATGTAGCAGTATAAATTTTGGCCAAAATTTATGAAGAAAAAATAGTAATTTGCAAAATTTTATAACAAACGAAAAAAAAATCATTTTTTTTACAAAATTTTCAGTCTTTTTTCTCTTATAGCGCAAAAAATAAAAAACCCAACAGTGATTAAATACCACCAAAAGAAAGCTCTATTTGTGTGAAAAAAAGGACAAAAATTTCATATGGGTACAGTGTTGTATGACTGAGTAATTGTCATTCAAAATGTGAGGGCACCGAAAGCTGAAAATTGGTCTGGTTATTAAGGGGGTTTAAGTGCCCAGTGGTCAAGCGGTTAAACTAGTGGTGCAACAGATCGGTGGTGATCCGTGATCCGAACGGGGTCACCCTGATCGGATCACCACGCGATCCGAGGAGAGCTCCGGAGCCTCGGCCATAGGAAAGGCTTCGGCCTAGCTCCGGAGCGGAGGCCATCTTGGTACACCCGGCGGCGCCGCTGTAATGACGTTTCGTCGCCGCCATCTTGTTTCACTCACACTCCTGCACAGTAATGATAGTAAGAAGGGGCCAAGCGGACATCTTGTTACACCCAATGGAGTTTTAAATTTCACAGTTCTTTTCAACACAAAATGGAGTTTATATGCTTAAATACATTATTTTGGAAATCCAACAGACTGATTACATGTTAAATTTTAAAAGCGGCAGCAAACCTGCTGACCTTGCATGCTTTCTAATGTGACAGAACACCTCGGATTTTCACATTTAACATTTAGTTAAATGTGAAAATCAGAGGTGTTCTGTCACATTAACAACCATGTAAGGTCAGCAGGGTTGCTGCTGCTTTTAAAATAAATGTAACATGTAAACAGTCTGGATTTACAAATACTACATTTTAAGCATATAAGCTCAGTTTTTTTTGTGTTGAAAATAACTGTGAAATCTAAAACTCCGGTGGGGGTAACAAGATTTTTAATTTTTTTTGCCGATCCGAAAATGATCTGATCCGTAACCCCTGATCCGAGGATCGATCCGATCCGTGAGTTTTTTGATCCGTTGCACCCCTAGTTGAAACCGCTGCCAACAAAAGTGAGTACACCCTTAAGTGAACATGTCCAAAGTGTCTATTTGTGTGGCCTCCATTTATTTTCCAGCGCTGCCTTAAAGTGATATTAACCACTTGACCACTGGGCACTTAAACCCCCTTAATAACCAGACCAATTTTCAGCTTTCGGTGCTCTCACATTTTGAATGACAATTACTCAGTCATACAACACTGTACCTATATGAATTTTTTGTCCTTTTTTTCACACAAATAGAGCTTTCTTTTGGTAGTATTTAATCACCGTTGGGTTTTTTATTTTTTGCGCTATAAGAGAAAAAAGACTGAAAATTCTGTAAAAAAAAAAATGGTTTTTTTTTTCCGTTTCTGTTATAAAATTTAGCAAATTACTATTTTTTCTTCATAAATTTTGGCCAAAATTCATACTGCTACATATCTTTGGTAAAAATAAGTACAAATTGGTGCATATTATTTGGTCTTTGTGAAAGTTATAGAGTCCACAAGCTATGGTGCCAATATCTGAAAATTGATCACACCTGAAGTACTGACGGCCGATCTCATTTCTTGAGACCCTAACATGCCAGAGAAGTACAAATACCCCCCAAATGACCCCTTTTTGGAAAGAAGACATTCCAAGGTATTTAGAAAGAGGCATTGTGAGTTTTTTTTTGAAGTTGTCATTTTACCCACAATTCTTTGCAAAATCAAGATTTTTTTTTTTTTTTTTTTTTTTTTTTCACAAAATTGTCATATTAGCAGGTTATTTCTCTCACACAGCATATGCATACCACAAATTACACCCAAAAACACATTCTGATATTACTCCCGAGTATGGCGATACCACATGTGTGAGACTTTTACACAGCGTGGCCACATACAGAGGCCCAACATGCAGGGAGCACCCAGGCCAATTCTGACATTTCTCTCCTACATGTAAAAATCATCATTTTGTTTGCTAGAAAATTACATAGAACCCCAAAACATTATATATGTTTTTTTTAGCAAAGACCTTAGAGAATATAATGGTGGTCGTTGCAACTTTTTATCTCGCACGATATTTGCGCAGCATTTTTTTTAACGCGTTTTTTACGGAAAAAAAAATGTTTTGTGCTAAAAAAAAAAAAAAAAAAAAAACAGTAAAGTTAGCCCAATGTTTTTACATAATGTGAAAGATGAAGTTACGCCGAGTAAATAGATACCTAACATGTCGCCCTTCAAAATTGCACACGCTCGTGGAATGGCGCCAAACTTCGCTACTTAAAAATCCCCATAGGCGACGTTTTAAATATTTTTACTGGTTACATGTTTTGAGTTACAGAGGAGGTCTAGGGCCAGAATTATTGCTCTCGCTCTAACGTTCGCAGAGATACCTCACATGTGTGGTTTGAACACCGTTTTCATATGTGGGCGGGACTTGCGTATGCGGTCGCTTCTGTATGCGAGCTCACGGGGACAGGGGCGCTTAAAAAAAATATGTTTTTTTTTTATTGTTCATTTTACTTTATTTTAGTTTGACATGTTTTTCCGCCCCCAAATTTTTTTTGATCACTTTTATACCTATTACAAGGAACGTAAACATCCCTTGTAATAGGAATATGGCATGACAGGTCCTCTTTACAGTGAGATATGGGGTCAATAGGACCCCACATCTCACCTCTAGGCTGGGAAGCCTGAAAAAAAAAACAAAAAACAATCCTGGCTTTGATCATAGCGGTGAGTTGGTAGAAGCACCGGAGGGTGGCGGGGGGGGGGGGGACATCCCCTCTCGCCTCCTGTAAGAATGATCAAGCGGCGGACCAGCCGCTATGATTGTTGTTATGGTGTAGGGAATCGCCGGCTGAAAAAGCTGATATCTGAATGATGCCTGTAGCTGCTCCCATCATTCAGATATCCCCGCACATAGTCAAGGACGTCATATGACGGCCGGCGGGCGGGAAGTGAGTATTGCCGGGCATTGCGGAGGGATGGATGGATTGCTGGATCTGTGACTGCAATTGTCACAGATCCAGCCCACAGCTGACATGGGGGAGGGAGCTGACATGATCCGCTGCCTCCCCTCTCCTCTCACACTGTACCGATCGGTACAGAGAGGGGAGAGAGGAACCGGCGCCATCACATAACGTCCTCCCAGAGTTAAGCAACCACCTTGTCGACTTTATTTGTCGGCAGGTGGTTGCCAAGTGGTTAAAGGTTCCCCTTCTTTGTTATATAAAAAAAATGTCATACTTGCCTCCACTGTGCAGTTTCGCAGAGTGGCCCCGATCCACCTGTTCTGAGGTCCCATGGCGGCTCTCGTGGCTCGTCCCTGCATTAGATAACCCCCTCGGGAGAGAGCTTCCCAGAGGGGGTTACCTTGCGGGCGTTCTGTGTCATACACTCGGTGTCCATAGACGCCGAGTGTATGACTTGGCCCAACGTCATTGGATTTAATTGACAGCAGCGGGAGCCAATGGCTGCGCTGCTATCAATCCAATGAAGAGCCGAGAACCCGTGGAGAGAGCTACGCGGGATCACGCCCATGGAAATTCAGGGCTCAGGTAAGTAAAACTGGGGGGCTGGACACTGCAAGATGTTTTTTTCACCTTCATGCAATAAGGTGAAAAAACACACAGGTTTACAACCCCTTTAACCCTCTTGGGCATGGAGTTCACCAGGAAGAGGGGGTGATAACACAAAATTTAACACGCCTGCCCCACATCGGAGACCTTGTATCACGAACGAATCACAAGGCACCAGAGGGGGGGGGGGGGGGGGGGTGTACTCGCTTTTGTTGCCAGCAGTTGTGGATGTAAACCAAATTCAGGAAATTTGGTCCCTCTCCCTCTCTCTCCCCCCCAATGTGACTAGAATTAGCGACCTGAGGCAGCACAGCTGAGGTTTCCTGTGTCTCTGTGCGCCCCCCCCCCCCCCCTCGATCTATGTCCTATTGCTGTCTCTTGCTGTTATCAGCCTGATAAAGTCTCATTTTCTCTGAGACTGGGGATACAAGTGTGTGTCGGGCGAAGTTGCTGTAAATAGATTAGCAGTCAGCTTGCCATTTTAAGCGCAGAGCTCTGCAAATTCCTTCCTTTTGCCTATGAGGAGTGGGGTGTGTGCTTTCCTCCAATCAGCTGTATGCCAATAATCCACTCCCAGTGCTAACCAGGAAGGGAAAAATCTTTAACACAGAGCATTTTCTAAAAAATATATACCGATGAAAACAGCAGATATACATGTATAACTTTATATAGGGAGATTTGTTTCATCTCTCTATCATTTGAGGCTGTTCACTTCTGGATATATGTGAGGATTTACATCCACTTCAATGGCTGTGTTGAGTTATTTTGAGGGGACAGCAAATTTACACTATTCTACAAGCTGTACACCCACTACTTTACATTGTAGCAAAAGCAAAGTGTCATTTCTTCAGTGTTGCATGAAAAGATATAATAAAATATTTACAGATGTGAGGGGGGTGTACTCTTGTGAGATGCTGTAAGATGAGTCTTAGCAGTTGGTGCCTCCGTGTTTCTCCGCTACTTCCAGATATATTCCTAGCAATGTTAAGCTATAATTCCAAAACTGGCAAAGAAACTTGATTTTCTTGTTTTGTAGTCGGGTCATGAAAAGTAAGTAAATCATGCTACAGGCAGTGTGTGTGTGTGTGTGTGTGTGTGTGTGTGTGTGTGTGTGTGTGTGCGCGCGTGTGTGTGTGATCTATTTACACACACTATATTGTCAAAAGTATTGGGACGCCTGCCTTTACACGCATATTAACTTTAATGGCATCCCAGTCTTGGTCCATAGGGTTCAATATGGAGTTGGCCCACCTTTTGCAGCTGTAACAACTTCAACTCTTCTGGGAAGGCTATTCCCAAGGTTTGGGAATGTTTGACCCTTCTTCTAGAAGCGCATTTGTGAGGTCAGGCACTGATGTTGGATGAGACGGCTCTGCTCTAATTCATCCTAAAGGTTTTCTATCTGGTTGAGGTCAGGATTTTGTGCAGGCCAGTCAAGTTCCTCCACCCTAGACTTGCTCTTACATGTCTTTTTTATGGACCTTGCTTTGTGCACTGGTTCAAATCCTTTTGGTGGAGGGTGGATTATGGTGTGGGATCGTTTTTCAGGTGCTGGGTGAAGGGAACTCTGAAAGTGATTGTAAAGGCAGAAGGTTTGTGTTGGGTCACCTGAGTCCAGGTGTCAGATGCACACCGCTGGGTTCCGGAGCGCACCGCTAAGCTTGTAGAGCTCTGGCTGAGACAGCAGCAGAGTGGCATTGGCTCCTGCTGCTTTCAATCAGTCAGTGAGCCGATAAGCGAGAAAGGGGGGGGGGTGGGGCCTAGCCTCCATGTCTGATATGGGGGCACCCGAGCCAAGACCAAGGTTGAATTTTTTGGCCATAATTCTAAAATATCAACAGTTCTAAATACCAGTCAATATTGGCACAACCTTCAGGCTTCTGCTAGAAAGCTAAACATGAAGAATTTCATCTCATGGTTTCACCAGAAGAAGATTAAAGGGTTGGGAGAAGAAATATAGCGTGTACAATTGCGATACAAGTCATATTGTAATTGAATGTTCTTAAAAATTACCTATTTTCCCTCTTCATCTTTCAGGACAGCCACCTTAGAGAGATCCCGGCTCCTCCCCTCTCAGGAAACACCGCCTTCAATCAGAGATTTAAGCCTCATTCTCCCGCCAGACCCTCAGTTATGGTGTTTCCTCCGGTGGGGAGACACCGCCAAGGAACCAAGCTGAGCAGCTGGCGAGGCTGGAGCTATTTCCTGGGAGGGAGGGAGACAGTTCTCTTTGGCTGTCCCACTCTCTCTCTCTTACCGTCTTTTTTTGTTTTTTGATCCGGTCGGCTGGAGCGCCAGCAACGCCGGTTTTCAAATTTCGCGCGCCCCCGGCTTCCCTTAGTGAAGGAAGAAGCCGGGGAGGTCCGCTCTTCATCTCGCCTAGGGTGGCGCTGTGGAAGTCGCGCTAGGTTCCCCCCTGCCTCACGGCAGTCAGCATGGAGCCTGAAGGCTGTTCCGGATGACGGGCGACGTCAGTTCCTGGAGGGGGCGTGCACCTTCCACAGGATCCGCGTCTTCCGGTTCCGGACGCGGAATATGAAAACGGACCAGGCGCTGGCTGGTGCGGCCTCTTGTCAGAGCTGTGGAGACAGCGATTCAGGGCCTGTTGTGACTACGTTCCTCGCGGTGATGTCGGAAGCAGAGGCTCCACGAACAACTCCGGGAGACAGCAGCACCAGCCACTCAAAGGTAAGAGGAACCCTGGGGTGGTGTTCCCTTACTGGTCCCCGTTAGCTCCACGGGTGTTTTATCCCTCCCTGGTGGTCGGGGGGGTAAAGGGGTGTGTCTGGGACCCTGGTGGTGGTTGGTCCTGGGGGGTGCACCCCTGGTGGTCCTCTGTTTAGGCTGGTGGATTTTAGTTTTACACCTCTCTCTCTCTCTCTCTCTCTCTCTCTCTCTCTCTCTCTCTCTCTCTCTCTCTCTCTCTCTCTCTCTCTCTCTCTCTCTCTCTCTCTCTCTCTCTCTCTCTCTCTCTCTCTCTCACAGAAAGCCACGAGTAAATCACCCCATGGGTCTAGGAAGAAGTGTCCTTCATGTAGAACCACCATGGGGGATTCCTGGGCCAAGGCACTCTGTAGGGAGTGCATTGATGGACTAGTTAGGGAGCTGGCAGCATCAGTAAAGGAGCTTTCCAGCACCTTCCAGTCCTTTCAGGCACTTTTTTCCTCTTTCCAGTTGCCTCAGCCCCAGAGTAATCCTCCACCAGCGCAGCAGAGTGTTGCCCCCACCCTTGCGGTAATGCTCCCTAGTAGTGGTGAGCAACCGCAGGATTCCAGAGAGGAAATTGAAGATGAAGCAGACAATGCAGCTTCAGATTCTGAAAGTGAATCAGTACTAGAGTAGTTGGACGGGGAGTCCACAAGCTCCTCACGGTATAAGCTTTCTCTTGAGGAGGTGGAGGAGCTCTTAGGAGCTATCCATACCACCTTAGGTATTCAGGAAGAAAGGAGGACACTATCCTTACACGACCAGATGTACAGGGGCTTAGGGGAACAGAAAAAGAGTGTTCCCGGTCCACGAGGTCCTGATCGATGCCATTAAAAGAGAATGGCAGGATCCAGAAAGGAAACCTTTCTTCTCAAAGACTTTGAAGAGAAGATTTCCCTTTGCTGAAGACGAGTGTCTAGTCTGGAATAAATCTCCGAGATTAGACGCTGCCTTTTCCCAGGTCTCAAGGCACACGGACCTGGCCTTTGAGGACATGGGAGTCCTTTCTGACCCCATGGATAGAAGAATGGACTCCCTTCTAAAAAAGTCATGGGATTCATCCCAAGGAAATCTCAAACCTGCCATGGCGGCCACAGTGGTGGCCCGCAACATGGAATATTGGCTTACACAGATCAAAGCTCACATTGAAGCAGGTACGGCGAAGGAGACAATTCTTGCCTCTTTCCCCATGCTACTCAAAGGAGTTGCATACCTTGCAGATGCGTCTGCGGAGTCAATACGCATGTCAGCAAGGTCTACTGCCCTGACCAATTCTGCAAGGAGGGCCTTGTGGCTTAAGACTTGGCAGGGGGATAGCGCGTCCAAAGTAAAACTCTGTGGGATTCCCCTCACAGGGGACCTGCTATTCGGACCAGGCTTGGAGGCCGTTTTGGATCGAACGGCTGATAAGAAAAAGGCCTTTCCCCTTAAAAAGAGGTTTGGGGAACAGACCAAAAGGAAGTTTCCTCCTCAGGGGAAAAAGGAAGCCCCAAAAGCCAAACAGAAGAGGGTTTGGGGACCAAAAGGAAAAGGGCGTGGGGGGGCTATTTTTCGCCCTCCTGAACAGCCCAAAAAGACCCAGTGACGGGTTCAAGGTGGGAGGAAGGTTGAGGGTCTTCCTCCCACAGTGGGAGATGATCACATCCAACCAATTTGTGTTGGGGATCATCAGGAGAGGATACAAACTGGAATTTTCCAATCCTCCCCCACTCAGAATGGTAATCACAGACCTCCCAAGATGTGCAGAAAAATCATCTGCCCTTCTGGCCTCCCTTCAGGAGTTAGAGGAACAGGAGGTGGTAGTCCAGGTCCCAACGCTAGAGTCGGGCAGAGGCTTCTACTCCCACATTTTTGTGGTCCGCAAGCCGACAGGAAAGTTCAGACTTATTCTGAACTTGAAAACCCTGAATCTTTCAGTCATCTACAAAAGATTCAGGATGGATTCAATTTATTCGGTGAAAGCCCTGCTTCCTCCAAACTGTTATATGGCATCCATAGATCTAAAGGATGCGTACCTGCACATTCCCATCGCAGAGGATCATCAGAAGTTCCTCAGACTGGCAGTAAATATGGGAAAAAGGGTAGTCCATCTCCAATTCAAGGCTCTCCCCTTTGGCCTATCATCTTCCCCCCGTATTTTCACCAAAGTGATGGCGGAAGTCTTAGCGTTCATACGACTCAAGGGAGTCTCAGTGATCGCATATTTGGACGACCTGCTTCTGTTTGCCCCTTCTCCGGAACAACTGTCTCGGGACCTTCAGGTAGCAAGAGACATTCTCGAAAATCTGGGCTGGCTCCTGAACCTGGAAAAATCCAACCTGGTTCCGTCCCAGAAAGTCATCTTTCTGGGATACTGGTTAGACTCGGTAAGTCAGAGAGTCTTCCTTCCACAGGAGAAGGTTATGAAGGTAAACAGTGCAATGTCAGTTCTACAAGGCAGCGGCCTAGTCTCGGTAAGAGGGGCTATGTCAGCCTTAGGGTTACTGACATCAACACTCCCAGCAGTTCAGTGGGCGGGATTACACTTTCGCCCCCTACAACTGTTTATCCTAAAGGTCTGGGACCGCAGCCAGCAGTCTATAGACTCCATGATCACAGTACCAGGTCAGATCAAGCGGTCTCTCTGGTGGTGGCGAAAGGGGGCAAATCTGACACAGGGTCTAGATTGGGTCCTTCCAATATCCAGGACAGTTACAACCGATGCGAGTGGCACAGGTTGGGGAGCACACCTGGATTCCCAGTTAGTACAAGGGACCTGGAAAAAGGAGGACGCAAGGAGGTCCTCCAACTGGAGGGAGCTGAGGGCGGTCTCACTGGCCCTCAGGTCTTTTCAGGGGGAACTTCAGGGCCAACACGTGAGAATCCGATCAGACAATTCCTCAACGGTGGCCTACATCAACAGGCAGGGAGGTACCAGGAGTGGGTCCCTGTGGAGTCTTACAGAAGACATCCTCAGGTGGGCCGAGTCCAATGTTCTGTCCCTCTCAGCATTACATCTGAAGGGGGAACAGAATCAGTTGGCGGCTTTTCTCAGCAGAAAAACCATAAGGGAAGGGAACTGGGTCTTGAGCCAGGAGGCCTTCAACATGGTCACTCAAAAGTGGGGGGTGCCATGTGTGGACCTCTTCGCCTCAGGGCACAATGCCAAAGCAGACCTCTTCTTTTCCCTGAACAGACGAGAGGGGGCACTAGGGGTGGATGCCCTGGCTCAGACCTGGGCATTCTCCAAGTGCTATGCCTTCCCCCCTCCTGTCCTGATTCCTGCAGTGCTGAGGAAATTCCGGGAGGAGAATACAACCCTAATTCTAATTGCGCCACATTGGCCAAGGAGGCCGTGGTTCTCCATCCTGAAGAGTCTGGCGGTAGAACCACCTTGGTTTCTACCAACCCAGAAGAACCTTCTCACTCAGGGTCCAGTCTGTTGTCCGCACATAGAGAGGTGGAACCTTGCAGCCTGGCTTCTGAGGAGGAATTGCTGAGGGGCAAGGGATTCTCGGATCGCCTAGTGGCAACTCTCCTAAACTGCAGGAAAAAAGAGACGCAGGTTATCTATTTGAAAGTTTGGAAGCGTTTCAATAGTTGGTGCTTGGAAAGCTCCTTTGACACCCAAAGTTCAGTAGCAGTATTGGAGTTCCTGCAGTCCGGGGCTGATAAGGGCTTAGCCCTTAGCACCCTTAAGGGGCAAGTGTCCGCCTTAAGCGTGTTCTTAGAGAAACAACTAGCCATGGACCCTTGGATAGCAAGGTTCTTTAAAGCACTAGCTAGACAGAGGCCAGTCAGAAGTCCTTCTTTTCCTGTATGGGACCTTTCCTTGGTTCTACAGGCTCTTACAGAAGAACCCTTTGAGCCACTAGATTCGTGCACAATTGAGCTTATCACCCTCAAGACGGTGTTTCTAGTGGCAATCACTACGGCAAGGCGAGTGAGCGAACTCGAAGCCCTCTCAATTAGGGCTCCCTTTTTTCAAGTTTTTACGGATCGTGTAGTTTTTTAAGACAGATCCGGCCTTTTTGCCTAAAGTATCTTCTAGTTTTCATAGAGGTCAAGAAATTGTTTTGCCTACCTTTTTGTTCAAACCCTGTGAGGGAACAGGAACAAAAATTTCATAACTTAGACGTCAGGAGGTGCGTCCTTCAGTATCTAGAAGCTACAAAACAGTTTAGAAAGTCTGATTCTTTATTTGTTTTATTTTCAGGGTCTAGACAGGGCTCTAAGGCCTCTAGACGCACGATAGCCAGATGGCTAAGGACAGCTATTAGTAAGTCTTACATATTAGGGGGATTAGAAGCCCCGGAGGGTGTTAGGGCACACTCTACCAGGGCAATGTCAACCTCTCAAGCAGAGTGGGCTGGTGCTTCTCCGGAGCAGATCTGTAGAGCAGCAATGTGGTCCAGCTTTACCACATTTGTGAAACACTACAGATTGGATTTGCTGACAGCCAAAGACCAGGCCTTTGGCCGTAAAGTACTGCAAGCAGTAGTCCCACCCTAAGGTAAGGTACTCGCTTATCCTCTCTAAGGTGGCTGTCCTGAAAGATGGAGAGGGAAAAACGGAGTTACTTACCGGTAACATCCTTTTCCACGAATCTTTCAGGACAGCACCGGTACCCACCCAACTATTGGATATTTTTATGAGCTCATCGTATGAGGCCGTCAGGTAAGATGTTTGTATGTGAATGACGTGTTCTTGTGTCTCCCCAGTTGACCGGAGGTACTCTCAAAGAACTGAGGGTCTGGCGGGAGAATGAGGCTTAAATCTCTGATTGAAGGCAGTGTTTCCTGAGAGGGGAGGAGCCGGGATCTCTCTAAGGTGGCTGTCCTGAAAGATTCGTGGAAAAGGATGTTACCGGTAAGTAACTCCGGTTTTTTTTCCTTTTCAATCTGCAGCCGCTGTAATTTTCTATAAATGCATGGCTACATGGAGTTCTGTACCCAGAATGTGTACTGACCACTCCCTAGAAACATTATTTCCTGCTTGTGTGATTGGCTAACCAATTTTCCCAGAAGTCTGTCAGATTTCAGGCATCCTCGCAACAAAAATGTCATTTTTGGTGAGATTTCCAATAGGGATACGTCTAAAGAGATGCAGACCCAGCTTTCCTCATTAGTGGGAATTATGAAACCACTCCCATTACACCTACTCAGTACAGAGGCAGAGACATGCATAGATTTCTTCATAATAACAAAAAGTAGGAATCTGCAACGTGTTATAATCCTTGCAATGTACATGGATCACCCAGGGGGGATTCTTCTCTTTTATTTTTATTTATTATTTTGTTTCTCAAACATGAATCCAATTGATAATTTGTGATGTGATCTGAAGAGGGCTGTGCACAGGAGATGCCCTCGCAATCTGACAGATTTAGACTGTTTTTGAAAAGAGTGGGCAAATATTGCCAAGTCAAGATGTGCCATGCTGCTAGACTCGTACCCAAAAAGGCTGAGTGCTGTAATAAAATCAAAAGGTGCTTCTACAAAGTATTCGTTAATTTTGTTTTAACAGCTTCTCCCTGGGATGACGTCGCAGACTTTGAGTGGTGATATCTGAATGATGCCTGCAGTTACAGGCATCATTCAGATACCCTTTTTTTTTTCAGCCGGAGATTCCCTGCCCTATAAGAACAATTTGTGTGTGTGTGGTCATTCCCCTGCCCTCTGGTGCTTCTACTGGCTCGCCCGTGCGATCGGCGAGCCAGAGAAGGAATCCGCTGACGCCGGAAGTTTTACTATAGAGAATCCTGCAGAATCCTGGCCCCCCCCCCCCCCCCGAAAGCCTCTGACCTTTCGGAGGCCGGGCGCGATGTTATGACGTCACGCCCGGCCTCGGCATTTGAAAAAATGCCGCTGCCTCAGCTGGGAAGTGTAGTCGTTGGTTATTATTTCAGGCTTCCCAGCCTAGAGGCGAGAATTGGGGCCTTTTTCTTGCTGTAAAGAGGACCTGTCATGCCCATTTCCTATTACAATGGATGTTTGTTCTTTGTATTAGGAATAAAAGTGATCCAAATGCGTTTTAAAATTGCTGCGCAAATACCATGTGAGATGAAAAGTTGCAACTACCACCATTTTATTCCATAGGGCAGGGGTATGCAACCTGGGGCCCCTCCAGCTGTTGCAGAACTAAAAGTCCAATCGTGCCTCTGGGAGTAATTGTAGCTGCCAGCCTTGCAATGCCACAACAGCTGGATGGCCCCAGGTTGCCCACCCCCGCCCTAGGGTCTCTGCTTTAAAAAAAAAACAAAAAAAAAACATATGTTTGGGGGTTCCAGTTTTCTAGCAAAAGATCATTTTTACATTGAGAGATGTCGGGATTGGAAGGCAAGTGGTTAAAGGAGAAGTCCAGCCTGAGCTTGTTTGGCTGGACTTCACCTATGGGTCACAGCAGTACACTTCGTTTTTGAACTCCTGTGACCCGGTTTCAGCAGAGAGCGGTCTGAAGTCCGCTCTCCGCTGATGTTGCTGAAATCGGTCCAGGCACTGTCATCACGACAATGTAAGACTAGATCTGCCAGGTGCCTGAACTGATGCCTGTCTCAGCCTCTCAGCGAGCCGCTGACAGACTGAGACGGCCGCTCCCCGCCCCTCCACAGCTCAGTGCTCCAGTGAGCATGGAGGTGCAGAGAGGAGAGCTGCTGACTGACAGCAGCTTTCCGTTGGGGGGAATCTGTGAGAACAGAGCCATCGTGCTGTTCGGCGGTAGACAGATGCAGCATCAGACCAATGCTGCATCCACCTAGGTAAGTATAAATGGGGGCTTGTGGAAATGGCCATACTTCTCTTTTTAAGGGTATGACGCACTTATGCAACCATTTATTTTATTTTTTAATTCCCACCACCTTAAGATTTCAGTTTGTTGTTCAACTGAGTTGTACAGTTTATGGGTTACCTTAAGCCCTGGTTCACATTGATGTGATTTGACATGTCAAATCGCATGCCAAATCGGCAGCTATTGCACGCAATGGAACCGTCCCAACCGGTGCAATGCTGACTTTGCGGCGCAGCACCGATTCCCAAAAGTAGTGGGTGTGTGAAACCGCACAGATGTCTCGGAAATCGTTGAACTGAAATGCGGGAGTGAAATTGTGAGTTCAGCTGAACTCGCATAATTTCAATCCCGCAGCAGTGTGAACCTGGGCTAAAGGTTCTGAAATTTTTATCTTTTTGTCTCTTGTCGTATATTGTCTTTTTGTCATGTATTTATTATTTAGGTGGATATTGTTTATTGATTAACTATTCAGTGATATACTTCCTTGCAATTTGCTGAGGGCTGTGTGTGTGTGTGTGTGTAATATAAATTGGGGAGATTATTTTATTTATATATATATATATATATATATATATATATATATATATATATATATATATATATATATTACACACAGGGGTGTTTTTTTTTTTTATTATTATTAATTTTGCTATTTTTAACCACTTCACGACCGCCCACTGTAAATATACGTCAGCAGAATGGCACCGACAGGCAGAATCACGTACATATACGTGATTGCCTTTGTATAGTTGGGGGGTCCGATCGGACCCCCCTTCTTTACAGTGAGCGGTCGTTTTACCTTCGGGAGCGATCCGGCATGAGGGGACGGCCGTTCGATTCCGGCCACCCCCTCTCGATCGCTCCCGGCGAATGAGAGAGCTTCCCCTGCCTGCCAGGAAGGAGGAAGTGATGTCATCTCTCCTGGGGCGCTCACATATACCGAGCGCCGTACAGGAGAAGATGCCAGGTTAGTACACAAAACAGCACACTGACACCAGGACACATAGGCACATAAATCGCCCCCCCCCCCCCCCCCCCAGCCCCCAGTCACAGTGTCACTGATTGCAGTGACCATTTATTTAGTGATCACTGCAATCAGTGACATTTGTGACTGTAAAAGTGTCACTACATTTAGTTTTAGGTCCAGTGTAGCCCCCTAACCCCCCCCCCCCTAATAAAGGTTTAACCCCCTGATCACCCCCCAGATAACCCTTTCACCCCCTATCACCATTGTCACTAAGCAATCATTTTTCTGATCGATGTCTTCGCGTCGGTGATGCTGATCGGTAGCCAGTAATTTTTTTTAGGTTCGCCGCAGGTTTTTATAGCGTCGGGTACCCCCATATATTACCTAATAAACGTGTAACCCCCTTGATCGCCCCCCAGGTAACCCTTTCACCCCCTATCACCACTGTCACTAAGCAATCGTTTTTATGATCGTTGTCTTAGTGTCGGTGATGCCGATAGGTAGCCAGTAATTTTTTTTTAGGTTCGCCGTCAGGTTTTTATATAGCGTCAGGTACCCCCATATATTACCTAATAAAGGTTTTAACCCCCCTAATTGCCCCTAGTTAACCCTTTCACCAGTGATCATCATATAAGTGTTACGGGTGACGCTGGTTAGTTAGTTTGCTTTTTATAGTATCAGTTAGGTTTTAGCGTCAGAGAGGGTCTGCGTCACACCCCAGGCAGCGTCAGGTTAGTGCCAGTAGCGCTAACACCCACATGTGAAGCATACACCCCCCTTAGTGGTATAGTATCTGATCAGCTCAATATCTGATCAGATCTATACTAGCGTCCCCAGCAGTTTAGGGTTCCCAAAAACGCAGTGTTAGCGGGATCAGCCCAGATACCTGCTAGCACCTGCGTTTTGCCCCTCCGTCCAGCCCAGGCCACCGAAGTGCAGTATCGATCGATCACTGTCACTTGCAAAACACAACACACATAACTGCAGCGTTCGCAGAGACAGGCCTGATCCCTGCGACTCCAGTGCTGTAGGAGGTAATTTCACCACCACAGTTAAAAAAAAAAAAGCATATATGCCGAAGCATTGGGGCAGCAGGAGCGGAGGAGCGATTTTGCTCCTAATGCCGCGTATATACGGTCGAAATTCCGACGGAGGCTTGCCCGTGGAAAAGTCTGACCATGTGTACGCGGCATAACTTTTGCGAGAAGATGCCCCCATGCTTCGGCATATATAAATGGTGCATGTATGCCCATCATTAGAAGTGGGTGGATGAAGGGCAGTATTCTAATGGTGGACATACCCACCGATCAATCTTTTTTTTTCGTTCAGCCAACAGGCTGCATGAAAAAAAAAGATTACAATACATGTCCAACAAGGACCAGCAACGTACTGGTATGTTGCTGGACTTTGAATGTTTATACCAGAATGATGCCTGCGGGTTTAGGTATCATCTTGGTATCATTCTTTTCAGCCAGCGGCCGGCTTTCATGTAAAAGCAATCCTAGTGGCTAATTAGCCTCTGGACTGCTTTTACAAGCAGTGGGAGGGAATGTCCCCCCCCCCCGGATATAAAAAGCGCCATTGGGAAATTGGGAAAGCATTTTATCACACCGATCTTGGTGTGGTCAGATGCTTTGAGGGCAGAGGAAAGATCTAGGGTCCAATAGACCCCAGTTTTTTCAAAAAAGAGTACCTGTCATTATCTATTGCTATCATAGGGGATATTTACATTCCCTGAGATAACAATAAAAGTGATAAAAATAAATAAATATGGAAGCAACAGTTTAAAAATAAAATAAAAAAGCAAAATTAATAATAATAAAAAAAATAAAAAAAAGCACCCCTGTCCTGCCCTGCTCTTGCCCAATGGCGAACGCAAGCGTCGGTCTGGCGTCATATGTAAACAGCAATTGCACCATGCATGTGAGGTATCACCGCGAAGGTCAGATCGAGGGCAGTAATTTTAGCAGTAGACCTCCTCTGTAAATCTAACGGGGTAACCTGTAAATGATTTTAAAGGCTTTTAAAAATGTATGTAGTTTGTCGCCAATGCGCGTTTGTGCGAAATTTTAAAGCATGTCGTGTTTGGTATCTATGTACTCGGCCTAAGATCATCTTTTTTATTTCATCAAACATTTGGGCAATATAGTGTGTTTTAGTGCATTCAAATTAAAAAGTGTATTTTTTCCCAAAAAAATGCGTTTGAAAAATCGCTGCGCAAATACTGTGTAGAAAAAAAAAATGCAACACCCACCGTTTTATTCTGTAGGGCCTTTGCTTTAAAAATATATATAATGTTTGGGGGTTCAACATAATTTTCTTGCAAAAAAAAATGTTTTCATGTAAACAAAAAGTGTCAAAAAGGGCTTTGTCTTCAAGTGGTTAGAAGAGTGGATGTAAGCTTCCTAATGTTGTGTATAAAATGCCAGAACAGTTCAAAACCCCCCCCAAATGACCCCATTTTGGAAAGTAGACACCCCAAGCTATATACTGAGAGGCATGTCGAGTCCATGGAATATTTTATATGTTGACACAAGTTGCGGAAAAAATAAAAAATTTTTTTTATTTTTTTGCACAAAGTTGTCACTAAATGATATATTGCTCAAACATGCCATGGTTATATGTGGAATTGCACCCCAAAATACATTCTGTTGCTTCTCCTGAGTACAGGGATACCACATGTGTGAGACTTTTTGGGAGCCTAGCCGCGTACGGGACCCCAAAAACCAACCACCGCCTTCAGGCTTTCTAAGGGTGTCAATTTTTGATTTCACTTCTCACTGCCTATCACAGTTTCGGAGGCCATGGAATGCCCAGATGGCACAAAACCCCCCCCAAATGACCCCATTTTGGAAAGTAGACACCCCAAGCTATTTGCTGAGAGGTATTGTGAGTATTTTGCAGATCTCGCTTTTTGTCACAAAGTTTTGAAAATTGAAAAAAAAAAGAAAAAAAAAATGTTCTTTCTTCATTTTCAAAAACAAATGAGAGCTGTAAATACTCACCATGCCTCTCAGCAAACAGCTTGGGGTGTCTACTTTCCAAAATGGGGTCATTTGGGGGGTGTTTGTGCTATTTTGGCATTTTATGGCCTTCAAAACTGTGATAGGTAGTGAGGAGTGAAATCAAAAATTTGCGCCCTTAGAAATCCTGAAGGCGGTGCTTGGTTTTCGGGGGCCTGTAAGCGGCTAGGCTCCTAAAAAGTCCCACACATGTGGTATCCCCGTACTCAGGAGAAGCAGCAGAATGTATTTTGGGGTGCAATTCCACATATAACCATGGCATGTGTGAGCAATATATCATTTAGTGACAACTTTTTGTAATTTTTTTTTTTTTTGTCATTATTCAATCACTTGGGACAAAAAAAAAATATTCAATGGGCTCAACATGCCTCTCAGCAATTTCCTTGGGGTGTCTACTTTCTAAAATGGGGTCATTTGGGGGGGTTTTGTACTGCCCTGTCATTTTAGCACCTCAAGAAATGAGATAGGCAGTCATAAATTAAAAGCTCTGTAAATTCCAGAAAATGTACCCTAGTTTGTAAACGCTATAACTTTTGCGCAAACCGATAAATATACGCTTATTGACATTTTTTTTTTTTTTACTAAAGACATGTGGCTGAATACATTTTGGCCTAAACGTATGACTAAAATTGAGTTTATTCGATTTTTCTTATAACAAAAAGTAGAAAATATCATTTTTTTTTTTAAAATTTTCGGTCTTTTTATATCGCAAAAAATAAAAATCGCAGAGGCAATCAAATACCATTAAAAGAAAGCTCTATTTGTGGGAAGAAAAGGACGCAAATTTCGTTTGTGCGGACATGCAATGTTGTACCCAATTTACAGTTAAAGCAGCGCAGTGCAAAATTCTGAATTCACCTCTGGTCCTTTAGCTACCAAATGGTCCGGGGCTTAAGTGGTTAATAAAAAAACTCGATATTCGATTTTTTTTTTATTTATTTTTTTAATTATATTAATTAAAGTGCATCAACAAAGAAAATTGCAAAGGCAAACCCTTTCTCTAACTGCAAAGTCTGTGTGCAACAAAGATTGTTAAACATCCAAATTATTAATACTGTATTTGGATTTGGCTAATAAAACAACAAAAAATCTTGAGGTTACTCTTAGTTGAATTGAACTGTGCTTTTGCCTCACTGTGCCCGTACCTGATGCAGATTTTCATGGAATACGGATTTTACTGCTACACCGGCAGCCATTCCAGTATTAAAAAGCCGCGCCTCCTCCTCGTCTGTGATAGGCAGAACACTCAATTTCCCAGCATTCAGTGTTCCGCCTAACACAGACGAGGATGAGAGGATGTCCGTGATAGGCTGAACACTGCCTGCTGTGAAATTGAGTGTTCCGCCTATCACAGACGACGAGGACTGGGGAGGCGCGGCTTTTGAACACTGCAATGGCCGCCGTCTGTCTGCATGACACGCTGATCAGGTAGGCAGACGGTGGCTTGCGGTTAGTTAGTGTTACATTACATCTACTCGTGGCGGCTGCGGCAAGTAGATGTAATTGGGGTAAGCCACCCAGTGCCATTCCGGATACGCCCCCTGCAGCCCTGCTACGGAAACTTTGAAGGAATATATATATATATATATATATATCTATCTCTTTTGGAAAAAAAACGATTTTTCTTCAAATCTGAATCGATTTGAACTCAAAACTCGATTCAAGATTGAAATCGATTTTTTTTTCCCAGCCCATATATATATATATATATATATATATATATATATATATATATATATATATATATATATATATAAATTTCTGCCATAAATTGATAATATAACAATTAGGCATGTGATGCTTAAGGGTATCGCTCATGCAGAATTATTTTTCTGAGATGCTGTGACTGCTGTTCCGTATACCATTCATAAGCATTACCAATTGAAAATGGCTCCAAAATACAGAAGACTGTACAACTTACGGTACTTTGTAGTGATGGCAGTAATAAGGTGTTTTACTACTGATCTATTTTGAAGCAAATTCTTTCTTTTGATCTACAATTTTCTGTAAAGCAATCCTTACTTGTGGCCTTTTTAAACCACAATTATTTTCTGAACTGCATAGTTAACAGTCTTGGTGAAATTCCTTGCTCCAGCAATACAAAATATCAGCCCTTCCCAGGTCAAGAAGTTAGAGTGTGACTGAGAACTGGGTTGAAATATTCTATGGGCTAGTCGACAAGGCTGTGAGAACTATACAGTCATAATACAAACTGATTTTGTTACAAAATCCATGATAAACAAAATAGAAGAAAAACATCTCACATTTTAAGATCCATATTCAAGTCTTTTCAGTAGCCAATAGTTCCTGAGGAGCAATTCTAGGCACCATGTTGAGTAGGGCTGCAACGGATCGGCGGTGATCCGTGATCCGAACAGGTCACCCTGTTCGGATCGGATCACCACTCTATCCGCGGAGCGACTTCGCGGCCTCGGCCTTAGGAAAGGCCGCGGCTTCGGTCTAGCTCCGGAGCCACGGCCATCTTGGTACACCCGGCGGCGGCCGCCTTGTGCGCGCTGGCGTCATCACCCCTCGCTGCTCGTGGATCTAAACTGGCCGGCGGGAGAGACTAAGGTAAGTGGGGGAGAAGATTGTGGATATTACAGGGGGGAGAAGATTGTGGATATTACAAGGGGGGAGAAGATTGTGGATATTACAAGGGGGGAGAAGATTGTGGATATTACAAGGGGGGAGAAGATTGTGGATATTACAAGGGGGGAGAAGATTGTGGATATTACAAGGGGGGAGAAGATTGTGGATATTACAAGGGGGGAGAAGATTGTGGATATTACAAGGGGGGAGAAGATTGTGGATATTACAAGGGGGGAGAAGATTGTGGATATTACAGGGGGAGAAGATTGTGGATATTACAGTGAGGGGGAAATTACGTGGATATTAGTAATTTTTTATTTTATTTTTTGCCGATCCGAAAATGATCTGATCCGATCCGTGACCCCTGATCCGAGGATTGATCCGATCCGTGAGTTTTTTGATCCGTTGCACCCCTAATGTTGAGGCCTCGTATACTGCTTTTTGGCGTGGTTTATGTGCTAGTATGCATCGCATATGTGAAACTTGCCTGAAAACTAAGCATTCCAGCGATGCGATGGCCACTTCCATCTTCACCCAGTCTTCCTTCTGGTTCCGGACTCAAGCTGTGTGACTGGCCAGAGTCACGTCACGATGATCTCACTCCCATACGGCCGTTCCTTCAAAGTGAATGCGCCGGTGATGTCGTTAGCTGCCTATATAGTAAATATCTCCTAAAAGTTAAGGAGATTTTTGCCGTGCCTATGGGCAAGCCTTATAGGAGGGGGAATAAAAAGGGAAGAAGGGGAATAAAATTACTTTTGGGGTGCTATTGGTGAAACTTTCCTTTACTTGCCCGGAGACGCAACAGAAAATCTCTCCAAAATTAGGGCGATTGCTTCCTTTGCCCTTGTTCGGGTTACATCTGTCCCAGTGACAATGGACAACAAAACGAAAGGGAGAAGGCAAATCTTTGTAGCTAGGAGGCATGGACAGAACAAAACTACTAATCCTCCTTCTCTACTCAACCTAAAAAAAAAAGTTTGCTATACAGTGTAATTGTTGTTTTCTAAATGTATACTCCTTGTTTGAATGAAGAGAGGTGGACTCTTTGACTCATTTATGAAGAGTACATTTGTATCGCCCATAGCAACTAGAATTCAGCAGTTCTCATCTGTGCATGTAGGGAAAGGAAGGATCTGGATGCTGTGGGCAACATAATCAAATTTTATTTAAAATGTAATGCTATATTTTATTTTTTTCAGTGTTCAGTGTCGGTGATGAGCGATGGGGTATGATGTAACACGCTTCCAGGGTGATGTGGACGAAGATCTTATCTGCCCCATATGCAGTGGGGTTTTGGAGGAGCCAGTGCAAGTAAGCGGTTTTTACTTTTACTGTGAATACTGTCCTGTTCTGACCTCACTTACAAAAAGATATTGATAAGATAGAAAGCGTGTAGAGACGGGTAACAAAAATGGTGAAAGGTCTGGGAGACCAAACGTATCGAAAGCAGCTTCAGGAGCTTAATATGTACAGTTTAGACTAGGAAATAAGGGAAAAAAGACAGGATTGAAACATTTAAATAAATAAAGGGAGTAAAGTTTCAGGACAGCAGAAAAAAAACAAATCGAACACTGGGACATGACATCAAAATAGCTGGAGGAAAGTTCAAAACTAATCTCGGAGTATTATTTTACTGAATGGGTAGTTGATGCTTGGAATAGACTTCAAAAGAGGTAATGAGCCATTAAAAAAGTTAATGAAAAAACAAAATGCAAAACGTGTATTTAAAAAAAAAAAAAAAACCTGCCAAACTATGGACTACTGTCTTTTTTCTGCCACCTCTTTTCTATGTAATGTGTTCTGAATTTTTCCGTCTCTTGTGCATAAATGAACAATAAATAAACTTTTGTAATTTCCCACCCTTTTGATTTATTTAACACCATTCTTTTCCACGTTGCGTTCAGCCAACTGCTAGTAGCTTCTGCTAAAATGGCGCAGAGAGACAGTGGGGTTTATTTACTAAAGATGGAGAGTGCAGAATTAGGCTCACTTTTGCATAGAAACCAAACTGCATCTAACCCCAGCTTGTTCATTTTAAGCTTTGGCAATAAAACCTGGAAGCCGATTGGCTTCTATGCCGAAGTGAGCCTGATTTTGCTTTAGTAAATAAACCCCACTGTGTTGCTTAACATCTTATGTTAAGGGGGCACTCTGATGGGCCCAACAAAATTTGTACCTTAACAAGTTCTGCCTTACATTACCCCACAGGAGTCTGCACATTCGGCAAGTTGCAGGGGAGTGGAAGCTGCGAGTTTTATTCCCCCGCAAGTGAGAGCAGGGGGGTAGGGGTGAGAATGTGACGTCAGGAGCAGGAGACGGGGCACGCACACGCAATGTCGCTGGTCAACCCGTGGTCCCAGCAAACCAATTACTGCTACTACGTTGGCGGTCCGGGCTTGGAACGCAATGTGAAGGCTGGTGTAAGCCCTTGTCTGCTCTTTACCTGGCCCTGCTTAGTGTTGACTCCCCCAAGATGGCACGGTTATGGGACTCGTGGAAGTCTGACATACCGGACGTCGATAGTGAGGACTGTCTTGAGGATAGTACTAGATTGCTGCTCTCTTCCTGAGACAAACTTATTCATATAAAATTGCTGCATAGGGTTTACTATACCCCTCTAGAAACTGCATAGCATCTGCCCTCAGAGGTCACAAGCCTGCACACGATGTGGGGGTGATATAGGTACATATCGCCATATGTTCTGCAGTTGTCCAGAAGTGGCTCGATATTGGGATGAAGTGGTTGAACTCATTCATTTCTTCCTCCAGCTGTCCCTCCTGGTCTCTCCAGAACTGGTATTACTGGGAATCCAGAATGATGAACCGAGGCCTAGATGCACTAAACTGTTACTATCCTATTTTGTTTTATTATTGTAAGAGAAATTATTCTCAAGTGGAATGCCAGTTCCCCTCCCTCTGTAGGTTCATGGGGAAAAATCTATTAACGCTGCTCTTCCTCAGTAAAAGGTTGACCTATATAGGCAGGAAATGTGCTAAAAAGTTTGCTAGAGTATGGCTGCCATGGACAGATTAGTTTGGGGGCATCCTCCCCCTCTGTATCCAGGGTACCTGGTGGTGGCTGCAAAGCCCTCTTTATGCGCTTAGTTATATTGTGGATTGAGTACTGTTATCCTCGCAAGTTATGTGGTGTACGTACTTGTCTTATGTTACTGAGACTTTGCCTATTCTGCCATTGTCAATGTGAAATGTACTACTTTGATTACTTCCATTCTACTGATTTTGTACCATGCCTTTTTGTTTTCTATAAAGGAACATTGATTTTTTTTTATTTTTTTTTAACAAAGTATCGGGAGCATACAGCGCTGTCCAGCCAAGGGTAGGTCCCAATGCAGCAGTAATAAACTAGAATTGGTTAAACATCAAGTATGCCGAACTAGTGAATCTCAGCAAACACTTTACACCCATCCCACCCAATCTTCAACCCTGGGGTATACACAGGAGTAGAGTAGGGGGGGTGGGGGGGACTCCGAAGCAGTGATCGTCATATGAGGCCGCCATAGACGCCTCCCCTTAGTCAGGAGGGGGGACAAAGGCAGCTTGAGTCCCCGTCCAGGTGGACCAGATCTTATCGAATTTGTCCGGGCACTGTCTATTTTCGTGGGTCAGCTGATACAGGGGCAGGACCGAATTTACTGAGCGTTGCCAAGAGGCGCAGGTGGGGGGGGGGATCCTCAGATCTCCACTTCAATAGTATTTCACGTCTGGCATAAAAAAGGGGCAAAGGTCAATCGCAACTTACAGTACCTATCCCCCGTGACGTCTTCCAGATGGCTGAGTAACAAAATTGTCGGGTCGACCGGAATATTCGTCCCACTCATGTCAGTCAGTCTGGAGGCCACAGCCATCCAGTACGGCTGGAGTTTGGGATACGACCAGACCATGTGCCAGAATTACCCAGTTCTTGTTTGCACCGCTGGCAATTAGGATCCCGCGACGGGTAGCTACGGGCCAGCCGCTGCGGGTGTAGTAGGCTCTGTGAAGAAATTTGAACTGTATAAATCTGTCCTTTGCGGCGATCAGAGAGGGGATATATATGAGGAAATGCATTCCTCCCCACCCTTCCTCGTCCAAGGATGGCATGTCAGCTTTCCACTTCTCCCAGGACTTGGCAAGCTTGGTATCATACGCCACCGTTGGGTACAGGGACGAGAGAGGGCGATCCATTACACTAGAAGCCAGGAGCCGCTCAACAGAGTCGGACTCCAAAGTCAGGGGATCAGGGAATTGGGCCTTGAAGGCGTGCGCAAGCTGCCAGTACCTAATCTGAAAAGAGGCTGGCAGGGCATAAGCACGCCTCATCGTCTGGAAAGGCATAAGCCTACCCTCATGAACTATCTGGTTCAGCTTAATAGTACCCTTCTTGGCCCAGAGGGAGGGATCCGGGATGCTATTCAGGTGGGGCAGCATAGGATTGCTCTGAGCAAGAGGAAGTCGGAAGGACGAAACGTCAGGGCGTGACTTTGCGGCTGAAGGAAGTGGCGCTGTGCGTTCCATATGCACTCCAGAACAAGGAAGTAATGCGAGGCTGGTAACTGTGAACGCGACCAGCTGATACATAACGCTTATTGGTGCGAGGAACGGCGCAGCTTTTTAAAAATTGTTGCTGTTTACTGCTACCTAAGGTTTTTTTTAAAAAAACATTTGGAAGATTTTAATGGACTGCTTATTAAAGAAGTTAAACGGGATTAGACTATTGTGTGCCTTTCTCTTTACCTACAAATAAACCTGGGGATATCGGGAGATGACCTGAGGGATTTGAGGGATTGAGCAGGACCTGTATATGGAGATGATCGGATGATGGGATTTAACTAATCTGTCGGTGCCTGTGAAAATTCATCTTGTGGTGAGTACCAACCCGAACGGGATACATGATAAGGATCAGAAGTGGATTGCACATTTGAAGGTTGAAGACACTTGTGGATTTGTTTGGTTCCTGATAATTACTGTCACATTTCCTTCCCCAGTGGGATAAAATTTCAGACAGTTCCTTTGTCCTAAGACTGATAAGGGACGGCTATCGCCTGGAATTTTCATCAGAACCCCCTCCTACAGTCACTTTAACTCATCTTCCCAAAGATGTTGTAAGGAAGAAAGCCCTTCTAGAGGGCGTTCAGGAACTTGTGGATCAGGAGGTTGTAGTTCCGGTTCCAAAGGACCAGCTTTTCCAGGGATTTTATTCCCACATATTTTTGGTGCCAAAACCATCTGGGAAGTTCCGCCTGATCATAAATCTCAAGAACCTAAACAGGTTCTTAGAGTACAAGAAATTCTCCATGGAGAGCGTGTACTCGATAAGGAAAAATCTACTAAGGGATGTCTTTATGATTTTTCCCGGGACATCAGGCCTTCCTGAGGTTTGTGGTGGTAACGCAGGAGGGAACTTCCCATTGGCAGTTCAGAGCGCTTCCCTTTGGACTTGCAGTAAGTCCAAGAATCTTCACAAAGATTCTGGCAGAAGCGGTAGCCCATCTTCATTTGCAGGGTATAGCCTTAATACCATATCTGGACGACCTGCTCATTTCAGGTCCTTCAGCCTCTCAGGTCAGTACAGACACCCTGAATGTGATCTCTACCCTAGAAGAACTAGGGTGGCTGATTAAATCTGGAAAAGTCCTCCCTAGAATCAGCCCAGGTCCGTACATACCTGGACGTTCTAATAGACTCTCAGGGTCTGTGCCTCCCAAGATAAAAGGTGGAAAAGATTGTCTTAGCCGTCAGAAGGCTGATAGATGTCCCTGTATGCTCCAGGAGAGAAATCCTCCGTTTAGGTCTCATGTCGGCAAGCATTCCTGCAGTTGTTTGGGCACAACTGCATTCAAGAGACGTTCAGTCCTTCCACCTTTTAATCTTGGGACAAAAGGAACGATTCCCTAGACGAAAAGGTTCTCATTCCCCATCAAGTAATATCCTCCCTGGGGTGGTGGTCAGTCCCAGGCAACCTGGTAAAAGGCAGACCCTGGAATCGGTGGGATCCAGTAAGGCTCACCACGGATGCAAGTGCCCGGGGATGGGGAGCCCATCTAGGGGTAGCCAAGGCTCAGGATTCTTGTCAGAAGGAGGTAGCCGAATCCTCCTCCAATCTCAGAGAACTGAGCGGTGGGCGAAGCTCTAAAGGCCTTCGAGAAATTTGTCACAGGGAAAGAGGTTTTAGTGTGTTCGGACAATGCTACGACGGTGGCATACTTGAACCACCATGGGGGAACCAAGTCCAAGAGACTTCTGTCATTGACAATGGAGATCTTAACCTGGACAGAGCACAGGTTTGTCTCGTTGACAGCCATCCATATAAGAGGAACAGACAACAAGGAGGCAGATTTCCTCAGTCGCCAGCCTGTCAAACAGGGGGATTGGGAACTGAAGTGTTCCAAAGGATGGTTCAAAGGTTCGGCTGCCCCGAAATAGACCTCTTTGCAAGTCCGAAAAACAAAAGTCAGGAGGTTCTTTTCTCTCTCTCGGGAGAGAGTCGGAGGGCTTGGATTCCCTGGCTCAGAACTGGACATTCCGGTTGGCTTACGCCTTCCCCCCTCTGCCTCTGATCCCGAGAGTCATCCAAAAGCTCAGCCAGGCTTCGGGCAGAGTCCTCCTAGTGGCCCCTTGGTGGCCAAGAAGGACTTGGTTTGCAACACTGAAGGTGTTCTCAGTAGCACCCCCCTGGAAACTGCCAAACATCCCGGACCTTCTGTCACAGGGCCCAGTGGTACACCCCAGGCCAGAATTTTTTTTCAGCTCATGGCTTGGTTAGTGAGTGCCAGATCCTTAGGGGAAAAGGATGCTCAGACAGAGTAATAGATACCTTACTATTAAGCCGAAAGTCGGTGACAAGGAAAATTTACCTTTTTTAAAGTTTGGAAAGTTTTTTTTGTACTTGGTGTAAACAAATAGTTTCCACCTCTATTCCGGTAATCCTGGAATTTCTCCAGGACGGGGTGGAGAAGAGTGTGGCTGTCAACACTCTTCGAGTACAAGTGGCAGCCCTTTCGGTTTTTCTTGACGCTAGGTTAGCGAAAAACTTTAGTTAAAAGATTTTTGGTAGCCAGAGATGGAGCTACTCCTATCAAAAAAGATGGGTTCCCACCTTTTGGGACCTTACCAGGGTACTAGAGGCGTTATCTAGTCACCCTTTTGAGCCATTAGAAGAAATTTCAGTTACATTTTTGACCATAAAATTAGCCTTTCTACTGGCAATCACTACTGCCAGGAGAGTAGGGGACCTGCAGGGTCTTTCCATCAAAGAACCATTTTTAATGATCCTACCGGGATAGGATCATCCTCAAGCCAGATCCATTATATCTGCCTAAGATGTCGTCAGTGTTCCACAGAACTCAGGTGATGACCTTGCCATCCTTTTGTGAGAACCCTAGGAATGAAGGAGAAAAAAGATTCCATTGTCTAGATGTCAGATGCCTCCTTTTTATATATTTACAGAGGGTTAAGGATTTTAGAAGGTCTAATCATCTTTTAATCCTGTTTTCTGGAATTAGAAAGGGACTCCAAGCATCAAAGTCCTCTGTCTCCAGGTGGATAAGGCCATTGATTTAGCATACAAAAGCTCAGGCGCACCTGCACCAAAAAAGTTGAAGGCACACTCAACTAGAGCCCTAGCGACCTCTTGGGCTGAGAAGGCAGGGGTCTCCTGGGAGTAGATCCGCAACGCAGCCACCTGGTCCAGTCAAGACACCTTCCTGAAGCACTACCGTATGGAGGTCCTGTCACAGCAAGACCTAGCCTTCGGTCAAAGGTAGGCCTGTGGATTTCTTTATTATCCTCTCATGTATTGCCATCCTGGAAGGTGAGGTGAGAAAACCGACGGTTATTTACCGATAACGGTATTTCTACGAAACCTTCCAGGACGGCAGGCCTACTTCCTGCCCTGTTATGGGTGGAGGAGTATGTACACACCATGTGGTAAGTATTTAGGATGTGGATAGCCCTTGTGGTCTAGTGTGAGTATTACTTTACAACTGCTGAGGGACCAGGGATAAGGTGGGGCCTTATAAACATTTAACTGATTGTGTTTCCTGTTGGGCGGAGCCTATCATCTCTCATGTATTGCCGTCCTGGAAGGTTTCGTAGAAATATCGTTATCGGTAAATAACCATCGGTTTTTCTTGATTTTACTGCAAAAAAACAAACGGCAGCCTGCCAAGTTTATCACAACATCCCTCAAGCAAGAGAGAAACATTTTATTCTTTTAGATCAAAGGAATTAACTTCTTTCTGTAGATGAGGGCAGTTTAACTACTTAAAGACTAAACCTTGTGGCGTGGCCTGACGCAGCATGTGAGCGCACGTCTTCTCTAGCAGCTCTGAGATCCTTCTGTACAATCCTTTGCAATCCTCCTCACCTGCCTCTTAAAACGGATGAAAACTATCTGGATCTCTTGGGAAAGACCCGGTGCTGCTATATTGGGGAATCTGGTGGATTGGAAAGCGTAAGGAGAAGAAACAGTCCCCGGCCAGGATGAGTATCACCACGCGCTCCTGCCAAGATGGCCGCCGATCCACCGCGCCTCACTCGTCCCTGGCATCCACGCCGGATCTATTCGCAGAGGACCCTGATCCATCACTGCCTCTTTCTCCCGGGACCTCCGCTACACCAGCGCCACCGGCCCTTGTGTCCCCCAGTGAGGACGGCCCGAAACCGGAGCCCACGCTGCTGGATGTCCTCAAGATTATAAAGGTAAACCATTCTGATATTATGGGGAAGGTGGAGGAGCTCAAGCTAGACATTACCATTATGCGCCAGGACATGCATATAAAGTAAGGGACCGGTTCTCGGACACAACGCTGCATCAGTGATCTGGAGGACACTGTCGGCCCCGTCCTACTTACCATTAAAACCCACAACACTAAAATTCACTCCCTGGAGGATAAGGTTGACGATTTGGGGAATCGCCTGAGAAGAAACAACCTGCGCCTGGTAGGACTGCCTGAGCGGGTTGAGGGTGCTGACCCGGTATCTTTTCTGCAGAGTTTGTCCAGGAATTTGGGAAGGACTGTTTATCCCCCTGTTTTTGTTCTGGAGCGTGCCCACAGAGTACCCGGCCGACGGCTTCGGTACCCCCTTGCACTATGGTGATTCGCCTTAACTACAGGGACCGGGACGCTATCCTGTATGTTGCCCGCATAAAAGGGAGCCTGAAAATCAATGCATCAGTGTCCCTTTTTTTTTTTTTCCTGATTTGCTCACCTGCTGTCCTGGCATCGAGGGCCAAGTACCAACTTGTCAAGCAAAAGTTGAGGGAGAAGACCATCCAGTACTCCATGTTTCCTGCGGCGCTGAGAGTTGTGCACCAAGGCCAGGTGCACTTTCTCCAAACCCCTGCAAATGCTTTGTCCTGGTTTAAGTCCCTTCACCAGCCTGGTCGTTTGTCTGTCTGACCGTACGCTTGATTTGCTTTTTTTCCCCTGATGAAGTGGTCTATTTTTATTTTTTTCTACCCCACTCACTGGGACTATACCTGTGGCAGGTATCTTAACGCCTTGACAGGAGGATGCTGATCTCCACTTGGTGACTATGTTGCTACCGTTCATTTAATTTTTCTCCTTTTTTTTTTTCCTTTTTGATCACTGACTGATCTAAAGTTTGTTTGCTGACTTGCCTGTATTGGCCATGTTCCTAGTGTGTACATGCAGTTTGGGGGGGGTCTAGGCCAGCCCCTCGTTTTTGGAGCCTGGTATGGGTTAAATTTGGGCTACTGCCTATTCTGAATGTGTGTCTGTTTTCATATTTCTGCTGTGTAAAGGGATGAATTTGTGTGTGTGTTCTCGTGCTCTCCACCTTGCCTCCTCCCTCTGGGTTTGCAGCCGTGTGGGGACCTATGTTTCTCATGGCAATTCTAATCCATACCGTGCAAATGTTTTTTGCTTAATTTATTATACCTCATCATGTCTATGGTCAGGTGCATCTCCTGGAATGTCCGGGGGTTAAACTCCAAATTTAACCACTTCGCATCCGGGCCAATTCTGGCACTTCGCTCCTACATGTAAAAAGCCTAATTTTTTTGCTAGAAAATTACATATAACCCCCAAACACTATATATATTTTTTTAGCAAAGACCCTAGAGAATACAATGGCGGTCATTAAAACTTTTTATCTCGCACGGTATTTGCGCAATAATTTTTCAAACGCATTTTTTTGGAATAAAAACGGTTTCATGAATTAAAAAATATTAAAACATTAGTTAGCCCAATTTTTTTGCATAATGTGGAAGATGAAGTTACGCCGAGTAAATAGATACCCAACATGTCACCCTTCAAAATTGTACACGCTCGTGGAATGGCGCCAAACTTCGGTACTTAAAAATCCTCATGGGCGACGCTTTAATTTTTTTTACTGGTCACATGTTTTGAGTTACAGAGGAGTTCTAGGGCTAGAATTATTGCTCTCGCTCTAACGTTCGCTACGATACCTCACATGTGTGTTCTGAACACCGTTTTTTCATATGTGGGCGGGACTTGCGTATGCGTTCGCTTCTGCGTACGAGCTACCGGGGACAGGGGCGCTTTACATTTTTTTTTTTTTTTTTTTTATTTGTTAATTTTACTTTTAACTTTTTACTTTGACAGAAAAAATAAATAAAAAAAAATAATCACTTTTATTCCTATTACAAGGAATGTAAACATCCCTTGTAATAGGAATAAGCATGACAGGTCCTCTTTACAGTGAGATATGGGGTCAATAAGACCCCACATCTCACCTCCTAGGCTGAGAAGCGTGAAATAAAAAAAAAAACGATCACCGCTTCCTAGCCGAAGCGGCGCCGTTTTTTTGAATGCAGAGGCCGGGCGTGATGTCATAACATCGCGCCCGGCCTCCGAACGATCATAGAGACTCCGGCGACCATCTGGTCCGCCGGAAATCTCTATGGTTAGAAGCCGGGGCCGGCGGATCCTGTCACCGACTCACCGATCGCTCAGGTGAGTCGGTAGAAGCACCGGAGGGAGGGGGGGACATCCCCTCTCGCCGCCTGTAAGAACGATCAAGCGGCGGAACAGCCGCTATGATCGTTCTTACGGTACAGAGAATCGCCGGCTCTAAAAAACGATATCTGAATGATGCCTGTAGCTGCAGGCATTATTCAGATATCCCGGCTGAAAGTCAAGGACGTCCCACGGACGTCCTTAGATGCGAAGTGGTTAAGAGGGCCTCCCTGTTTGATTTTCTGAAGACACATAATCCTCATATATTGTGCCTACAGGAGACAGACCTTATGGGATCAAAAGTGCTGGGTTTTGCATGGATATCACTCCACATACTCCAATTATGCCAGAGGGGTGTCCATTCTTATACGGAAGGGCCTCCCCTTTTCCTGTGACCCAGTGGTGCTTGATCCCAGGGGTCGTTATGTTTTTTCTTCAATGCACGGTGCACGCAATACCACTGTTAATGGTGGTGTATGCAAACGCCCCCCCCCCCCCCCGTCACGGCTGCAATCTTCACCGATTTAAGTGTACAATTTGCCACCTTTCCAACTTTGGCTACCCTTTTATAGTGGGGGACTTCAATTCAGTGCTATATCCTGGCATGGACCGCCTGATACCTCTCCAGTATGACTCTAGGCTAGTGTTTCTCAACTCCAGTCCTCAAGGCACCCCAACAGGTCATGTTTTCAGGTTTTCCATTATTTTGCACAGGTGATTTGATTAGTTTCACTGCCTTAGTAATTACCACAGCAGTTTCATCTGAGGGAAATCCTGAAAACATGACCTGTTGGGGCGCCTTGAGGACTGGAGTTGAGAAACACTGCTCTAGGCTGTTTGGATCAGTGGTGATCCTTTGGCTATGTGGACCTCTGGCGACAAAAACATCCTATGGTAAGGGAATACTCATGTCAGTCTCGGACGTACCGTACTCTTTCCAGGCTGGACTATGCTCTGGAGACTCCTGGCCTAGTCTCCTGTATCCAGGCGGTCACTTGCTTACCTCAGACGATCTCTGACCACTCCGCCCTATCTGTGGAAATGCTATTAGGCCATAGGCCCTCGTTCGGTCTCCACCTCTGTATTCCAGGAGCCGGTCTGGCAGGACATGTCCCACTATTGGGGTGATAATACCGGTTCCGCTTCCTTTGGCCCAATTTGGGGATGCTTTTTTGGCGTCGGTGCGAGGTTCCTACATCTCTAATATTGCCCAGCATCGGAAGTCCTCTCGGGCTGCCCTCTTGGCCTTGGAGTCCTCCCTGGAGCATGCCAGGGCCCAATACACTGCACTTCTCACTCCGGACTCCCACGGGATCCTGGTGGGGGCGCATACGGCTCTGGATCTCCCATAGGGTGGACGCGACGCAGAAACAGCAAATGTACTTGATGGCCAGGTTGCTTGAACACAGCGGTAAAAATGGTAATATGTTGGCCTTTCTCTCCCGCACGGAATAAATTGACAGGACTATACCGCATATTCAGTTGCCTGACGGCTCAGTCACATCTGACCCCCTGCTTATTAATCAGACATTTTAGTCCTTTTTATGAGAACCTCTATTCTGCCCCATCCCCCTTGGATGAACTCGAGCCGCTGGGGTTTTTGGAATTTCTGCAGTTCCCAGTACTGGATGAATCTCATAACCTTATATTGGACAAACCCCTGACGATTGAGGAAGTCAGAGGCCATATGCTCTCCCCCCTAATAAAGCCCCTGGATTGGACGGTTTGCCCGCCGAATGGTACAGAAACTATGCAGAAGACCTGGCACAGAAATTACTCACTGTTTGGCCGTGCACTGAAGGAGGGTGAGCTCCACTCCTCCGTGTGAAGCACTGATTGTAGTACTGCCTAAACCTGATAAAGACAAACTGTTTTGTGTGGGTCTTACCGTCCAATCTCACTACTGAATAGTAATGTCGAGGTGTTGGCCAAAATTCTAGCCCTACGACTACAAAAGGTCATTTTCCATCTCATTCATAGAGATCAGACTGGGTTCATGCCTGGGAAGAGTACGTATGACAACATTTGCTGGCTCTATCTGCATATTCACAGGGCTGCCACTGACCAAAAGAGTGGCCTGGTGTTATCATTGGATGTGCTCAAAGCCTTTGATACAGTTAACTGGTCTTTCATTTGGGAAACCATGCATCGTATGGGCTTCAGCTCCCAATTTATTAAGTGGGTCTGTTTGCTTTATACCAACCCTAGGGCTAGGATAAGTACTAACAAGGATGTCTCTGATGTTTTTACTTTGCAGAGGGGAACCAGGCAGGGCTGCCCGCTCTCGCCGCTTCTGTTTGCTCTGGCGGTGTGGCAGACGGTGACGGTAGGTGGCATTTGCTATGGGGACCTGACTGAAAAGATTTCCCTCTATGCAGATGATGCCCTAATCTACCTGGATGGGACTGAGCAGTCATTTGTTTCGCTACTGGGTGTTGTGGAGGAGTTTGGGAAGGTCTCTGGGTTACAAGTTGGGTGGGATAAATCGGTGGCATTCCCTATAGGCCCTGAACTAGATTATGCCTACCTCTCTACATCCAAATTGACCGTCCAACACACGTTTAAGTATCTGGGGATACATATTAATGCTGATCTATCTTTGAAACCCTTAATGTTACCCCAATTATAACACACATGGAGACCAGGCTGCGTACCTGGGCCTCCTTACCACTTAAACTGATAGGCCGTGTGAATATCTTTTAAAATGATATTTCTTTCGTTCATGGACGGACACAGCACCTTATTCTTGAAATTAGGGTATTGGCCTTCTATCAGGAGAGGACTAGGCAGAAAAGCATGTTAAGTGTTAAACATACATCAAAACTGTACCTGGGGGCGGTCCCACTAGGTACAACCCCTCTCCCTGCATCATGCAGCTCAGTTTTTTTCTGTCTAGCCTAGGACCTGGCTCCCTGTGGGCCCTTTGGTCCTGTGGATTTTTTCAAATTTTTTTTTTCTCTACTTCTTTTTTGATCCTGAGATCTACTATCAACTGCCGACTGGGTGACAGGCTGGATCCTCGATCCTTGTAGTCCCCCTAGTTTTGGCCATCGAGCGGATGCCGACCTTTAACTACGCACTGGGTCGTCCACGACATGCCCCGTTGCTCCAGGGCACACATATGACCGGGCTATATGTCCGTGTGCCGGGCCGACAGCCATGCCGTAACCGCGCGGATGTTGGGTCTGTCAGGAATGCCTTCAGCTAGTCCACGCAGGACGGGTAAGTAGCAGTTCCCCTGCTCCGGCAGGGTGGCACGGCTGGGCATTCCCGGGAAGGTCGATTTAGGGGGTTCCCACCCTCCCTTTCCTCTCTCCCTGTCCTTTCCACCCTTTCCCTGCTGTACTGACCGGGGTCCTCCGTGTCCTGGCTTGGGGCTGTGCCCAGGGTCCGCTCTCCATGGAGGGTGTTGTTTGGTGCCATGGTGGGGCCTCCACGCTGAGGCCTAGCGTGTTCTCTTCCACCGCAGAAGCGCTCGGCGGCCATTTTGGTGTCCGGCGTCATTTTCTTGTAGTCTGTGCGCTTTATACAGGGGCGGCTGGCGGCCATTTTCTTGTAGTCTCTGCACGGTTTTTGCCTCTAGCGGTGAAAACGTCCCTTCTGAATGGTGCCAACGGCGCAGTACACCTCAGGCACAAGAATACACCGCAGCCATGCCTGTTAGGAGGCATACGGGGAGAGCGAACGGCGGCGCTGGCAGCACCTGGACCACAGTGGTGAGTCCCCTGGGGTTCCTCACTCTGAGCAGCTAGGGGGGTGGCTTTTGTTTTTGCTGGATGCAACCCAGGACCTTCGGACTGTGCGGAACTGCGTTCTCGCTTGCTGCCCGGTCAGCGCTAGACGGAGCTTGTTGGAGCACTTATCACTGCATGCAATAAAATGGAGGTTACGGCGAGTGCATCTATGGTAGGGCCGAAACAACTAATCGATTATGAAATTAATCGATTACAATTTTCATAATCGATTAATCGGCCAGTAACATAATGGGGTTAAAACAAAACTAAAATTAGCCCTTTATAGTACAAAAAGAGCAAATCGCTACTGTAAATATTGCTTTCACTGTCCCACAGTAAAAAATTAACCCCTTTACAGTAGCGATTATTTTCTCTTTTTGTACTAATATTTTAGTTTTTTTTTTTTTTTTTTTAACCCCATTATGTAACTAAACATCTCAGGCCTGGGTCACTCTGTTTTTTGGTGCTTTTTGCAGAAACACACTACAATTCATTTACCGTATTTATCGGCGTATAACACGCACCGGCGTATAACACGCACCCCAAGTTTAGGAGGGAAATTCAAGGAAAAAAAACTTACATTTAAATGCAGCATGCAGCCTTGCCCAGTGTCCATCTGCAGCCGTGCCCAGTGTCCATCTGTCCATCTGCAGCCGTGCCCAGTGTCCATCTGTCCATCTGCAGCCGTGCCCAGTGTCCATCTGTCCATCTGCAGCCGTGCCCAGTGTCCATCTGTCCATCTGCAGCCGTGCCCAGTGTCCATCTGTCCATCTGCAGCCGTGCCCAGTGTCCATCTGTCCATCTGCAGCCGTGCCCAGTGTCCATCTGTCCATCTGCAGCCTTGCCCAGTGTCCATCTGTCCATCTGCAGCCGTGCCCAGTGTCCATCTGCAGCCGTGCCCAGTGTCCATCTGTCCATCTGCAGCCGTGCCCAGTGCATCTGTCCATCTGCAGCCGTGCCCAGTGTTCATCTGTCCATCTGCAGCCGTGCCCAGTGCCTTTGCGATCGTGTCAATCCCGGCGGTTTTTAAAATTTGGCGCCGATTTCTGTGGAGAGGAGCGAGCGGGGCCGAGTGTACTTCGGCTGGACTCGGCTCCTCTCGCAGTTCCGCCCATCTCCACTGACTGCGCCGCTGACGGAGAAAGCCGAGTGTACTTCGCCTAGACTCGTGTCTGCTCAGTCACAGGCAGGACTGCGAGAGGAGCCGAGACTAGGCGAAGTACACTCGGCTTTCTCCGTCAGCGGCAGTCAGAGATGGGCGGGACTGCGAGAGGAGCCGAGTAAAGCCGATTGTACTTCGGCTTCGGCTCCGCTCGCTCCTCTCGCTCGTTTTCAGCAGGGGAATTCGGAGTATCGGCGTATAACACGCACCCACGATTTTCCCCTGATTTTAAGGGGTTAAAAAGTGCATGTTATACGCCGATAAATACGGTACATGGTTTTCCTATGGGACACGTTCACATCCATGATTTTTTCAGCTGCGTCGTATTTGGAAAGGGCAAGGACTTTTTTTTTAACGCAAAACGGTGCTATTTTGTTTACTCTTTCGTCCATGGACCGACACAGCTTCTCTATTGACAAAGTGGGTATTATCCGCTAATTAGGAGTGACTAGGCAGAAAAACTTGTAAAAAGTGTTGCATCACACCTTCTACAGTACCGCCCAGGGGGCAGACCCTCCGGGTATAACCTCTGTCTGCATCTTCGCAGATCAGTTTTTTTCTGTCTAGCAAGGAGTAGGACATGGCTCCCTTCGGGCCCATTGGTCCGGGGGAAAAAGATATATATTTTTTTGCTACATTTTTGTTTCCTGCGATCTTCGATCAACTGCCGACTGGGTGACAGGCTGGATCCTTGATCCTTGTAGTCTCCCCAGTTTCGGCCATCGAGCGTGTACCGACCCTAGCTACGCGCTGGGTTTTCCACGACATGCCCGTCGCTTCACGGGTGGCCGGTGAGCCTACGCTCCAGGGCCTGCATCGGACCGCTCAGCTTCGGCTGACCTTAGGGCCGAGTCGCAGCAGCCTGGCCGGTGAGCTTACGCTCCAAGGCTTGCATCGGACCGCTCAGCTTCGGCTGACCTTGCGGCCGAGTCGCAGCAGCCTGTCCGGTGAGCATCACGCTCCAGGGCATACATATGATCGTCCCTTTTGGGTCCAATCACAGCATGCCTGGCCAACAGTCACCTTCCGTGCGCGGACGATGACCTGTTTGGAATGTCTTCCAGCATAATACATGCAGGATAGGTAAGTAAAACTCCCCTGCCTCGGCTCGGTGATTTAGCTGGACATTCCTGGAGAGATCAAGTAAGTGGTTGTGGCCCCTTTCTTCCCTCTCTCCCTGCCTTTCCCTCCTCCCTGGGCTTCTAGCTAAAGGGTGCTGGGGGTCACCTAGGGGGTTCCACTGGAGCGGGGCTGGCTGTAACTAACATTTAAAAGAAATGTCATTTCTGCTTACCTGTGTTTGTGTGCTTCCTCCTCCATGCTGTCGGCGGCCATTTTGAGGTGGTCCATGCCGAGTTCGGCCTCTTGTGACTGCCCGGCGGCCATCTTCCTGTGGTTTGGCCACACCCACGGGCCCCTATCAGCTGATCGGCGGCCATGTTTGTCCACCCTGTATGCATATATTGCCATTCGGCGACCATCTTTTTGTGGGCTATGGCTGCTTGACCTCTATCTTCGGTCGGCGGCCATTTTCTTACAGCCCACATTATCTTCCATACAGACGGTTTTTGGCAACCATTTTGCGAGAGCCTCCGGCCTCTAGGGTGCATTACACTGGTGCGAAAATTCACACAGGAAATGCTGATAAAAGAAGCAGACTGACACAGCAGCAGGGGGACAGCATCACAGGCGCAGCACACGGCAGCATAGCAGTACCGGTCCAGGGTGGTGAGTCCTCTGGGTGACCCAGCATCTCGGCAGCGCAGGAGGGTGGCCTATTGATATCTTGCCTGGAGCCCTGTGAGTTTTAGCGTGTGGTCAGCATGGCATCTGAGCCAGATGTCTTCTCCCCTGAAACACCAGATTTAGCAGCTGGTGCCCCTGAGGTGTCTATGAACGCTATGACGGCAATCCTAGAGGCGTTTGCTGCCAGGGTGGAAGCAGCACACGGGAATACAGGGGGTAGTAAACGCCCCGTCCCCTGCAAGCTTCTGGGGATAATTCTGATGCAGAACCAGGTCCAGCTACGGCTCGGGCCCAGATTCTGACGCATCAGAGACTGCAGACCGTGACCGGACAGTGAGGATGACTCAAAGTCCAGGTCAGTACGCAAGACGGCTTTGGTATCTGACCTTATTACTGCAGTGCGGGATATGCTAAAGTTGGAAAATACTGCAGAAGCAGCAGAGACTCCGGTCCACTTGGGTTTCATAGACCTGCCCGCACTGCTAAGGTGTTCCCTTGTGTGTCTTTTGATGAACTCTTATACAAGGAATGGGAGAACCCAGTGAGGGTCTTTACAGCCCCAAAGAGGTTTGCGGTACGGTACCCCTTTGAGGAGAGTTTTCTGAAGAAATGGACCTCTCCCCCTATAGTGGACCCTTCGGTGTCCAGACTTAATAGAGCCACCACAATTCCTGTAGAAGGGGCTCCTGTTTTCAAGGACCCTGTGGATAAGAAGGCTGAAGCACTCGCTTGCTACCTATACTCAGTGGTAGGCTCGGCAGTACGCCCGGCATTTGGCGGGGGCCCTAGTGTCTGACACTTACTGAATGGGCAAGATTGCTACTCCAGGGGTTAAGGAGCGAGATGCTCCTCCTGATGAGATAACATTGGACGACCAGTTGGTCCAGGGCCTTAGGTTTGTCTGCGAGTCAGACATGGATACTATTCCCCTGCTGTCTAAAACTTTGGTTTATGCAGTAGCAATACGCCGCCTGATCTGGCTAAAAGGCTGGTCTGCGGACCAGACTTCCAAGAAAGCCCTGTTGGATCTGCCTTTTAAGGGCGACAGACTTTTTGGGGCTTCTCTGGATGACATTATCAAGGATGCCACAGGAAGTAAAAGCACTTTGCTTCCCCAAATTAGCAAGGGTAAGGGGCAAGGGCCCTCCTTTACTGCACGCAAGCGGGTTTTTCGTCCCCCTAGGGCGACAGGGAAAAGACCCCAGGCCGATAAAGCGCCTGCCCAAGGACAAAAGCGTCCTTGGTCCCGCATACCCAATAAGCCTGCGGACAAATTTGCGTCCGCATGAAGGTCCACCCCCACCCACCTCTCGGTGGGGGGACGTCTTCGCAAATTCGCGACTCAGTGGACAGCTCTAATCTCCGACCGGTGGGTTTGCGAAGTAATCTCCTCAGGCTACAAGATAGAGTTTCTCTGTTGTCCACCGGACAGATTCAACACCTCCAATCTCCAGCTACTACCGACCCGTCGGGAGGCCCTGTATAGGGCGGTCCAGGGTCTACTGGAAGAACGCGGGGTAGTTATTCCAGTTCCAGAACTGGAACGGGGTTTTTACTCAAATCTGTTCTTTGTGCCGAAGGAGGGGGTTCGTCCAAGCTTGGATCTGAGCCCTCAATTGCTTTGTGAAGGTACAAAGATTTCGGATGGAGTCGGTTCGATCTGTAGTCACGGCTCTCCATCCGGGGGACTTTCTGGCCTCCTTGGACATCAAGGACGCATACCTGCATGTCCCCATATACTCCAGACACCAGAGGTTTCTGCGATTTGCTATCGGGAAGGACCACTACCAGTTTGTGGCCCTCCCGTTGGGCCTTGCCTCAGCGCCCAGGACGTTCACCAAGGTGCTCGCTCCGATTCTGGCACTTCTAAGACAGCGGGGTATCGCTATCACAGGCTACTTGGACGACCTTCTGCTGAAGGCCCCTTCAAGCTCAGAATTAGAGGTAAGCGTGTCCATTACCTGTCAGACTCTCCGAGACTGTGGTTGGATACTAAACACGCAAAAGTCAGTATTGGTGTCCTCAACGCCTAGTGTACCTGGGGTTGATTCTGGATTCCTCAGAGGCAAAGGTATTCCTCCCTGTGGAGAAGTTGCAGACCCTCCGGGCTGCAGTACGGCAGCTGCCTTCCAGGAATTGGTCGTCACTCCGTTTTTGCATGCGAGTGTTGGGCCTCATGGTAGCCTCCTTCGAGGCGGTCCCATATGTTCAATACCACACTCGAGTGTTACAGAAGGAAGTTCTGTCCAGATGGAACAGATGCCCTTCATCTCTGGATTATCAAATCCGAGTGAGCCACCTAGTCAGGAGATCCCTGGTATGGTGGCTGACAGCACTGGCTCTAATGGCCGGGAAGTAATTTCTTCCGGTTTACTGGATAGTGATCACGACGGACGCCAGCCTTACAGGTTGGGGGGGGGGGGAGTCTGGGGTGTCCAGTCGGCGCAAGGTCGCTGGACCCCAGAGGAAGCCCTCCTGCCGATCAATGTCCTGGAGATCCGGGCGATCAAGCTGTGCCTCTTCAAATGGTCTCAGAGGCTGCAAGGGCGTCCAGTCAGGATCCAGTCAGACAACGCCACAGGGGTGTCATTTGTCAATCATCAAGGAGGAACAAGAAGCTCAGCTGCAGCATCGGAGGTTGCTCGCATCCTGAAGTGGGCAGAGAAGAGCGTACCGGCACTATCGGCCGTGTACATTCCGGGCGTGGAAAACTGGCAGGCGGACTACCTGAGCTGCCAGATGCTGGACCAGGGAGAATGGTCCTTACACCCGGAGGTGTTCCAACTCCTCTGCCAAAGATGGGGCACACCAGATGTAGATCTTCTGGCTTCCCGACTCAATCGGAAGGTATTGAGATTTGTGGCCCGGTCAAGAGACCCATGGGCAGACGCAACGGAAGTGTTGGTAGCATCGTGGGGTCAGTATCGGCTAATCTATGCCTTCCCTCCCTTAAGGCTTCTTCCTCTTCTGCTCCGCAGAGTGGAGGCAGAGGGAATTCCAATGATCCTAATCGCTCCAGATTGGTCTCAGCGTCCTTGGTACGCCGATCTAGTACGTCTGGTAGCAGACGTCCCCTGGCGCCTACCACTACGGAAGGACCTGCTATCGCAAGGTCCCATACTCCATCCTGCTTTACGGTCACTGGCTTTAACGGCATGGCTATTGAGAACCAGGTACTGAGAGACCGGGGCCTGTCAGATTCAGTAATCTCTACTATGAGAAGTGCTCGGAAACCGTCCTCTAGGAAGGTTTATCACCGCACTTGGAAGGCCCACATCTCCATGTGTGAGGAAATGAAATGGCATCCGCGTACTTATTTGGTTTCCAGAATCCTGCTGGTTTTACAGCATGGGGTGGACCAAAGGCTTGCCCGAAGTACGATTAAGGGACAGATATCTGCCCTGGCTGTCTTTTTTCAGCGACCCCTGGCGGCTCACTCTCTCGTGAGTACATTTGTGCAGGGGGTTCGACATGTGGCCCCTCCGGTCCGTCCCCCGTTACTTCCGTGGGACTTGAACCTGGTCCTCTCGGTGCTTCAGAAGGCACCGTTTGAGAATATTAGAGATATTCCCCTGTTGACACTTTCTCAAAGTGGTCTTTTTGGTGGCTGTTACGTCAGTTAGACGAGTCTCTCTGAGCTGGCAGCCTTGTCCTGCAAGGCTCCCTATTTGATTTTCCACAAGGAGAAGGTGGTGCTGCGGCCGCAGCCTTCCCTTCAAAAGTCGTTTCGGCTTTTTATCTCAATGAAGACATTGTACTTCCATCCTTGTGTCCTCAGCCATCGAATCCTAAGGAGTCGGCGTTGCATTCCTTGGACGTTGTCTGAGCTTTGAGAGTATACCTATCTGCTACTTCCCGGTTCCGGAAGTCAGACTCACTGTTTGTTTCGGTGGCTGGTCCCAAGAAGGGCCAAGCAGTCTCATCAGCCACCATCTCTAGGTGGATCCGACAGATAGTAATCCCAGGCTTACGCCTTAAAGGGTCAAGCGCCCCCATTCCCGGTCACGGCGCATTCGACCAGGGCAATAGGTGCCTCTTGGGCTTTCCGACATCAAGCATCTGTTTCCCGATTATGTAAAGCGGCGACTTGGTCGTCCGCTCACACTTTCACAAAATTCTACAAGGTTGATGTAGGTGCATCTTCGGATGCCCCTTTTCGGTCGCAAGGTTTTACAAGCGGCTGTTTAGAGTTGCAGCTCCTCCGTTGGAGGAGTGCTGTTTTGTGTTTGGGGTGAAGTTTATTTTATGCTGTTACCACCCCTCGTTTTTTCTCTGACACTGCTTTGGGACGTCCCACTTTGTCAATAGAGAAGCTGTGTCGGTCCATGGACGAAAGAGTAAATAGGATTTTTTACTCACCGTAAAATCCTTTTCTCTGAGTCCATGGACCGACACAGCACCCACCCCTCCTAAGTTTGTACTGCTTTTTGACGAACTGATCTGCGAAGATGCAGACTAAGAGGTTATACCCGGAGGGTCTGCCCCCTGGGCGGTACTGTAGAAGGTGTGATGCAACACTTTTTACAAGTTTTTCTGCCTAGTCACTCCTAATTAACGGATAATACCCACTTTGTCGGTCCATGGACTCAAAGGATTTTACGGTGAGTAAAAAATCCTATTTTTTGGTTTAATATACTGTACTTCAATGGAGGAGCTGCAGAAAAGCATGTAATGGGTTTTTGCGACAATTTGTGTTTTTGTAATCTGCCCAACAACAAATTGGCCAAAAAAAATACAAATCGCAGCAAAATATCTTCATCTTCATCTTCATCTTCATCTTCATCCAACTAATCGATGATGAAAATAATCGTTAGTTGCAGCCCTAATCTATGGTGTCGGTCCCTTCTGGGTCCTACAAGCTGGCCTGCACCGCTGGGAGGTTTTCCCAAATGGAAACGACTGCAGCGTTTTCAAAAAATCGCATGGTTGTCCCTTTTGCAGAGTGTTTCCTGATGGGGGGCCCCCTGTTATCCAGGGCCTGGCCCTTGTTCAGGGTATGGGGGTCAGCTTTGCGGCCACTGCTGGCCACGACCCTGGGGTCACTGATACGTCCTTAATGGACAAGATTTGCTTCCCCGGTCTTCATGAGAGCGGGGCAGGTGGTGCATGGCATTACGTATGTCTGCAATGCGGCCTTAGATACAGCTTCCTGGCTGTCAAGTACCGTCAGTATCTGCGGTGGGGCTACGCTGCATGATTTGACTGGGGGATGCTGGTCTGCGGACCAGACGTCCAGGAAGGCTCTGGCGGATTTGCTCTGCCGGGGTTAGAGGTTTTTGGAACCTCGCTGGATGACATTATTAAAATGTTGTTTGGGGGTTGAGCACTGTGCTCTCACAAACTCCCTTTTTTTTTTTTTTTTCAATCGCAGGCGGTTTTTTCCTTCCACCGGGCCCGCAGGTAAGCGGCCCCAGGCCGACAGGGCGCCCGCTAAGGGACTAAAAAAAGGTATCCCTGTTCTTCTCGCGAGCAAATCTGCGGCGACATGGAGGTTTTTGCCCCCGACCGACTATGGGGTGGGGGGGTCGCCCTCGTAAGCTTGCAGCTCGGTGGACTTCCCTACTTCCGAACAGTGGGTCTGGGGTTTTTCCTCCTTATCCACCCAAAAACTTTTTTTTTTTTTTTCTCCACCCTTCATGCCGGGCTGCCTTGTTTGGGGCAGTGCAGGATCTGCTCATGCGCAGGGGATGGTACCTGTGCCGGAAAGGTTTTTTCAAGGAATCTACAATCTGTAGTCCTAGAGAAGGGAGGGGTCGGTCCGGTCCTGGATCTCAAGACCCTCAACAGCTTTGCTATAGCACAAAGGTTCAGGATGGCAGCTTGTCACTTTGTGGTCGCTGCACTACATCTGGGGGCTTTTTTTTTGCTGCCATCCTTGGACATCTAGGACGCATTTTATTGCAGCCCCCATATGCGTCAGGCATCAGAGGTTTCTGCGGTTTGCAATCTGGGTTGAGCACTGCTAAATGGTGGCTCTCCCTTTTTGGCCTGGTGTCGGCACCAGGAGTTTCTTCAGGGTGCTCGCCCCGATCCTGGCCTTGCTGAGGCAACGAGGGATCGCAATCATGGGCTGTTTAGTCGATCTCCATCTGAGGGCAGATCCGCCTCAGAATTCGGGGTGGATGTGGCGATCGCCAGTCTGACTCTTCGGGAATTTTGGTTGGGTACTGAACCCCCAGATGTCGGTGTTGGTGCCGACTTCACGCCTGGAATACCTGGGTTCGATCTGGACTCCTCAAGGGCGAGTCTTCTTTCTTTCTTTCTTTCTTTCTTTCTTTCTTTCTTTCTTTCTTTCTTCTTGCGGTACAGCAGTGGGCGTCACGCTGGTGGTGGTCACTGCGCTTTTACATGCGTATCTTGTTTTTTTTCATGGTAGCCACATTCGAGGCGGTCCTGGTATGTTTATGTTTAATTCCACACTCGAGTCTTGCAAAATGGAGATCCTGTCGACATGGGACACATCTCCATTGTCCCTGGATTGTCAAATACAGGTGAGCTGGCTAGTCAGGGATTCCCTGATCCGGTGGCTGAGGGCTCCGGCCTTTCAGTCAGGGAAGTCGTTTTCTTTTTGTTGGACAACACAGGGTCGCTGGACACAGGAAGAACCCCGCCTGCCGATCAGGGTTCTCCTTTGGGCGTTCAGGCGGTGCCCCTCCACTTGGTCAAGGAGGCTGCGGGAACATTCAGTCAGGATCCAGTTGGACAACGCCACGGCGGTGGCATATGTCACCCATCGAGGGGAAACAAGTCGCTGCATGCTGTCGCTCACGTCCTGCGGGAGCGGGGCAAAGATGTGCTGGCTTTATCGCCCACATACAGTCTGGGCGTAGAACTCTAGCAGGCGGACTCCCTGAGTCGGCAGTTGCTGGGCCGTGAACTATAGTCTCTACACCCAGGGGTATTTCGACTCCTCTACCAGAGATGGGGATCACCTGATGGGGATCTCCTGGCTTCTCAACCCAATCGGAAGGTTTTGAGGTTGTGGCCAGGATCGAAGATTCCTGGGTGGGACGCGTCAGATGCGTTTGTGGTCCTGTGGGGACAGTCTTGGCTATGTATGCTTTCCTCCTGAAAATACTCCTCTGCTCAGAGTAGCAGCCGAGGGGATCCGAGTAGTCTACTTGCCCCAGATTGTTTCCGATGTCCCTGGTACGCCGCTTTAGTGCGACTGGTGGCGGATGTTCCTTGGCAGCTGCCAATGCGATAGGACCTTTTTATCGTAAGGTCATACATTTTATCCTGCTTGCAGTCGTTGGCTTTCACGACATGGCTGTTGACAGTCGGATACTAAGTGACCGTAGCCCGTCGGTTCGGTGCTTCCACCATGCTGAGGGCACGGAAGTCATCTTTTTGGATGAATTAACATCGCACTTGAAGGGCCTACATCTCTAGGTATGGAGTGGCGTTCACGTACATATTCGGCTTCCAGGATCCTACTGTGTTTTTGACAGCGTGAAATGGTTAAAAGACTTGCTTTTCGCTCCATTGAGGGGCGGATATCAGCCTTGGCTGGTTTCTTCTGCGACCCTTGGCGGCTCATTCACTGGTGGGTACGGTTGACCAAGGGGTTCCACGTGTGGCCCCTCCGGTCCAATCACTGCTGCCATGTGGGATTGAATCTGGTACCCTGGGTGTACATAGAGATTCCCCTGTTGGCACTCTCTTGGTAAGACGTTTTCGGGTGGAACTTGCCTCCACCAGGGGGTTTTTGAGTTGGCGGCCTTGTCTTGCAAGTCTCCCTACTTACTCATCCTAAGGGATAAGGCAGTGCTGCATCCGCAGCCTTGTCTCTACCTGAAGTTTGTTTCGGCTTTTTTATCAATATGTGGACATTGTGCTTCTTCCTTGTGTCCTTGGCCGTCGCATTCCAAGAGGTTGCTTGCTTTCCTTGGGCTTGGTACAAGCTCTGCAGGTGTACCTGTCAGACTCTCAGTTTGTGTCTGATCCAAAACACGGTGGCCGACGAGACCGCCAGGCCTTACTATGGGCCAGTCACAGACAGATTGTAATTCAGGCTATGCCCTTAAAGGGCAGGCCCCTCCTTTTTCCTGTCACGGCACATTCGACCAGGGCAATAGGTGCCTCCTGATTTTTCCGACATCACGCGTCGGTCTCACAGGTGTGTAAGGCTTTACTAGGTTGACCAGCGTGCGTCTGCGGATGCCTGCTTTGGCCGCAAAGTTTTGCAGGCGGCTGTTTAAGGTTGCAACTCTTTCGTTTGAGGAGCTGTGTTTGTTTGGGGTGAAGTTGGTTTGATTGCTGTTCCCACCCCTTGTTTTTGACACTGCTTGGAGACATTTCTAATGTCAAGAATAAGATGCTGTGTCCGTCCATGAACGAAAGAGAAAATGGGATTTTTGTACTCACCGTAAAATCCTTTTCTCTGAGTTCATGGACGGACACAGCACCCTCCCCCTCCTTTTTTATATGTTTGTACTGCTTTTTGACGAACTGTGCTGCATGATGCAGGGAGAAGGGTTGTACCTAGTGGGACCGCCCCCAGGGCGGTACTGTACAGTTTTCATAATCGATTAGTTGTTTCGGCCCTACCATAGATGCACTCGCCGTAACCTCCATTTTATTGCATGCAGTGATAAGTGCTCCAACAAGCTCCGTCTAGCGCTGACCCGGCAGCAAGCGAGAACGCAGTTCCGCACAGTCCTCAGGCACAAGGATACACCGCAGCCATGCCTGTTAGGAGGCATACGGGGAGAGCGAGCGAACGGCGGCGCTAGCAGCACCTGGACCACAGTGGTGAGTCCCCTGGGGTTCCTCACTCTGAGCAGCTAGGGGGGTGGCTTTTGTTTTTGCTGGATGCAACCCATGCTCGAATTCTGGTGTGCACTATTCTTTTTTTACGCTAGGAAATAAATTCTGTTACAATGGAAGAGTGCCTCTGCTCCAGATGTTCAAAGGTTGTACCGAATGATAAATAAGGTTATACCCATTTTCAAACGCATCTACGAGGGTAGGGCCTGTCCTGCCAAGTTTACCAAGATTTGGCAGCCCTGGCTTGACATTGCAGATTCCTTTTGGAAGGGCACCCCGCTCTCCCAACCCTAATGGGTATTGCCCTGGGTTGGCTTGCTAAGGCTGCAGCCTGCTGGTGACAATGTTGTTGGTTTAGTGTTCTCGGGTTCTGGTTGGAGGTGTGTGTGTGTGTGTGTGTGTACTGTACTTGGTTTATATCTCCACTGCTTACTATACTATGATTTCCCATAGTGGGGCCCTACATGGCCCACTTTGGTAGACCTACTTATTTTGTTTTAGTTTTCCTCTGTTGAGGAACCGGGGTTCACAATTTTTTTGATAGCACCACAAGGCTATATGGTATTATGAATGTGCAATGTTATATAAATGTGATGTAACCATTTACGAGACTGTTTGCTTTGTACATGAAAAAACGCAATAAACAAATCTCTAAAAAATTTATATATATATATATATATATATATATATATATATATATTACACATACACACACTGACAAAAGTCTTGTCGCTTCTCTATTTTGTAGAAATTCCTGCTATTAACCTGACTTTTAATTAATCAATTGGTGTTAGAAATAGCTCCTATGAAAAGCTAAAGCCCTCCCAAATGATGTTTAATGCACTAAAATAAATTGGTTTCACTGAAAAAAGATTTATCATTTAATCAAGACACAGGTCAAATTTTGGCAAGACAAAAGTTTTGTCGCCTATACAGAAATTGAACCACTTTACTGAAAATCCAAAAATATGTCAGCAAATTAAGTAGTGCTGTTGTGAGATCCAAATTTGATATCTTGTATGACTTCCATGAGCTTGAAGGACAGCATCCATGCGGTTTGGCAAGGATTCATACAATTTATTGATGAAGTCATCAGGAATAGCAAAGAAAACAGTCTTGCATGCCTCCGAGTTCATCAATATTCTTTGGTTTCGTCTTCCATGCTTCATCTTTCATCGTACACCACATATGCTCAATGATCATGTCTGGTGACTGGGCTGGCCAATCCTGAAGCATCTTGATCTTCTTTGCCTTAAGGAACTTTGTTGTGGAGATGGAAGTATGCGATGGAGCACCATCCTGCTGCAAAATTTGGTTGGAGATATAAGAGGTAGTTAAGATTTCTTGGTATTTTAGACTATTGATGTTGCCTTCCACCCTGCAGATCCCTCGCACACCCCCATACTGGATGTAACCCCAGACCATGATTTTGCCTCCACCAAACTTCACTGTTTTCTGGATAAATCTCGGCTCCATGCGGGTTCCAGTTGGTCTCCTGCAATATTTGCGGCGACTGTGGTGTAATTCAACAGAAGATTCATCTAAAAAAATCCACCTTCTGCCACTTTTCCAGAGTCCATCCTTTTAGCAGGCTGTGGCCCTTGGCAAATGCCACACGGTTTTTCAATTGTCTTTTGTTTAGTGCTGGCTTATGGGCACTGATTCGACCATGAAGGCCTTTTCGAGACAGAATCCGACAAACTGTTCTGGTTGACACAGGGACTTCAGGTGACCAGGTCTCGTGGAGCTCTGCTGCAGTGGAAAATGGGCTGGCCTTGGATTTTCGAGTCAACAAACAGTCCTCTCGAGCAGTTGTCTTGCGGGGTCGGCCTCACTTGGCCTTGTCCAAAACGTCTCCAGTCTTCTAAAATCTTTTTTTTTTATCCTCTGAACTTGACGCTAAGACACATTGAAGGTGTCTGCTACATCAGCAGTCGATCTGGTCTTCAGCCTCTTGATAATCAACACTTTAGTCTCCGGGTGAATCTTGGGCATGTTTGCAGAGGTCTAGTTGCAGTTGAGAAGGTCTAGTGTACTGGTGTTCTTTTTATACACACCTGAGACCTAATTGATCCATTATTAGTCACAGGTGAAGCTTGTATAACAAGGCGACAACACTTAGACCACTTTCACACTGAGGCGCTTTTCAGGCGCTTTCACGCTTAAAAAAAAGCGCCTGAAAACGTATTTCCATTAAAATCAATGAATGCTTTCACACTGAGGCAGTGCGCTGAAAAAACACCCCTCTCCATTGAAATGAATTGAAAGCACTTCAAAAGCGCTCATTGTTTTACTGGCAGTTTTTTAAGCGCCTCAGTGTGAAAGTGGCCTTATGGCAAAAATTGACTCAATGGGATTTACCAAGCTGTGAATATTAGAATACTTTTTGTCAGTTTTGCACTGAAACATTATTACAAAAGCTGTTGGGATTAAATTTACCCATTTCTTGTAACAAAATCTTGATTAGAAATATATTTTAGCAGCACTTCAGGTCAATTTGTACACAAGCGACAAGACTTTTGTCAGGGACTGTGTGTGTATGTGTATATTATTTATATATGTGTGTGTGTGTGTGTGTATGTATATATGTATGTGTGTATGTATGTAATATATATATATATATATATATATATATATATATATATATATATATATATATATATATATATATATATATAAAAAAAATTCCCACAAGTTGGCCCATTTTTTTTTTTTTTGTATAATGTGAAAGATGTTACGTTGTGAGAATCGCGATCTTTATTCTAAGATAAAAAATAAAATCTTGATTTCTCATTTTATCCAGAATCATAGTTACTGAAGGCCCATAAATCATTTGGAATCCCTTCCAATTCTGAAGTAAAGGCAGAGTGGAGTCTTGAATTAAAAATACTCCACAGGCAGAATGTAAAACTTCTGACAAATTGACTTTTTGTACTCCTGTGTGTTTGCTTGATTTTGGCCCAGAATATCAGCTCCTAAGGATTGGTAGGAACTTTGTCTGACCCTAGCATTTTAAGAGCAGTTTCCATTTGTTCTAGCCTATGTTTAACCACTTAAGCCCCGGACCATTTTGTAGCTAAAGAACCAGAGGTGTTTTCAGAATTTGGCACTGTGCTGCTTTAACTGGAAATTGTGCGGACATGCAATGTTGTACCCAAACGAAATTTGCGTCCTTTTCTTCCCACAAATAGAGCTTTCTTTTAATGGTATTTGATTGCCTCTGCAATTTTTATTTTTTGCGATATAAACGGAAAAAGATTGAAAATTTTGAAAAAAAAATGATATTTTCTACTTTTTGTTATAAGAAAAATCGAATAAACTCTATTTTAGTCATACATTTAGGCCAAAATGTATTCAGCGACATGTCTTTAGTAAAATGTCAAGCGTATATTTATTGGCTTGCGCAAAAGTTATAGCGTCTACACACTAGGGTACATTTTCTGGAATTTACACTTTTAATTTATGACTGCCTATCTCATTTCTTGAGGTGCTAAAATGGCAGGGCAGTACAACCCCCCCCCCAAATGACCCCATTTTGGAAAGTAGACATCCCAGGGAAATTGCTGAGAGGCATGTTGAGTCCATGGAATATTTTATATGTTGAAACAAGTTGCGGAAAATAATTTTTTTTTTTTTTTGCACAAAGTTGTCACTAAATGATATATTGCTCAAACATGCCATGGGCATATGTGGAATTGCACCCCAAAATACATTCTGTTGCTTCTCCCGAGTACGGGGATACCACATGTGAGACTTTTTGGGAGCCTAGCCGCGTACGGGACCCCAAAAACCAAGCACCACCTTCAGGCTTTCTAAGGGTGTCAATTTTTGATTTCACTTCTCACTGCCTATCACAGTTTCGGAGGCCATGGAATGCCCAGATGGCACAAAACCCCCCCAAATGACCCCATTGTGGAAAGTAGACACCCCAAGCTATTTGCTGAGAGGTATTGTGAGTATTTTGCAGATCTCGCTTTTTGTCACAAAGTTTTGAAAATTGAAAAAAAAAAGAAAAAAAAAAAAAAAAAAAAGTTCTTTCTTCATTTTCAAAAACAAATGAGAGCTGTAAAATACTCACCATGCCTCTCAGAAAACAGCTTGGGGTGTCTACTTTCCAAAATGGGGTCATTTGGGGGGGTTTTGTGCTATTTTGGCATTTTATGGCCTTCAAAACTGTGATAGGTAGTGAGGAGTGAAATCAAAAATTTGCGCCCTTAGAAATCCTGAAGGCGGTGCTTGGTTTCCGGGGTCCCGTACGTGGCTAGGCTCCTAAAAAGTCCCACACATGTGGTATCCCCGTACTCAGGAGAAGCAGCAGAATGTATTTTGGGGTGCAATTCCACATATAACCATGGCATGTGTGAGCAATATATCATTTAGTGACAACTTTTTGTAATTTTTTTTTTTTTTTTTTTTTGTCATTATTCAATCACTTGGGACAAAAAAAAAATATTCAATGGGCTCAACATGCCTCTCAGCAATTTCCTTGGGGTGTCTACTTTCTAAAATGGGGTCATTTGGGGGGGTTTTGTACTGCCCTGTCATTTTAGCACCTCAAGAAATGAGATAGGCAGTCATAAATTAAAAGCTGTGTAAATTCCAGAAAATGTATCCTAGTTTGTAAACGCTATAACTTTTGCGCAAACCGATAAATATACGCTTATTGACATTTTTTTTAATAAAGACATATGGCTGAATACATTTTGGCCTAAATGTATGACTACAATTGAGTTTATTCGATTTTTCTTATAACAAAAAGTAGAAAATATCATTTTTTTTCAAAATTTTCGGTCTTTTTCCGTTTATATCGCAAAAAATAAAAATCGCAGAGGCAATCAAATACCATTAAAAGAAAGCTCTATTTGTGGGAAGAAAAGGACGCAAATTTCGTTTGGGTACAACATTGCATGTCCGCACAATTTACAGTTAAAGCAGCGCAGTGCAAAATTCTGAATTCACCTCTGGTCCTTTAGCTACCAAATGGTCCGGGGCTTAAGTGGTTAAACTGTTCCTTCCATATTTATTTATTTTTTATCATTTTTATTGTTATCTCAGGGAATGTAAAAATCCCCTATGATAGCAATAGGTAGTGACAGGTACTCCTTTTTTTTGAAAAAACTGGGGTCTATTAGACCCTAGATCTTTCCCCTGCACTCAAAGCATCTGACCACACCAAGATCGGTGTGATAAAATGCTTTCCCAATGGCGCTTTTTATATCCGGGGGGGGGGGGGGGGGACATTCTCTCCCACTGCTTGTAAAAGCAGTCCAGAGCCTAATTAGCCACTAGGATTGCTTTTACATGAAAGCCGGCCGCTGGCTGAAAAGAATGATACCAAGATGATACCTAAACCCGCAGGCATCAATCTGGTATAACCATTCAAAGTCCAGCAACATACCAGTACGTTGCTGGTCCTTGTTGGACATGTATTGTAATCTTTTTTTTCATGCAGCCTGTTGGCTGAACGAAAAAAGAGATTGATCGGTGGGTATGCCCACCATTAGAATACCGCCCTTCATCCACCCACTTCTAATGATGGGCATACATGCACCATTTTTATATATGCCGAAGCATGGGGGCATCCTCCCGCAAAAGTTATGCCACACACACATGGTCGGACTTTTCCACGGGCATGCCTCCGTCGGAATTTCGACCGTATGTACGCGGCATTAGGAGCAAAATCGCTCCTCCGCCCCTGCTGCCCCAATGCTTCGGCATATATGCTTTTTTTTTTTTTTTTTTTTTTTTACTGTGGTGGTGAAATCACCTCCTACAGCACTGGAGTCGCAGGGATCAGGCCTGTCTCTGCGAACGCTGCAGTTATGTGTGTTGTGTTTTGTAAGTGACAGTGATCGATCGATACTGCACTTGGGTGGCCTGGGCTGGACGGAGGGGCAAAACGCAGGTGCTAGCAGGTATCTGGGCTGATCCCGCTAACACTGCGTTTTTGGGAACCCTAAATTGCTGGGGACGCTAGTATAGATCTGATCAGATATTGATCTGGTCAGATACTATACCACTAAGGGAGGTGTATGCTTCACACGTGGGTATTAGCGTTACTGGCACTAACCTGACGCTGCCTGGGGCGACGCAGACCCTCTCTGACGCTAAAACCTAATTGATATCACCCGCCGGGCGATCAGGGGGTTAAACCTTTATTGGGTTATATACGGCGGGTGCCCTGACACTATAAAAAGCAAACTAACCAGCGTCACCCGTAACACTTATATGGTGATCACTGGTGAAAGGGTTAACTAGGGGCAATCAGGGGGTTAAACCTTTATTAGGTAATATATGGGGGTACCCGACGCTATAAAAACCAGCGGCGAACCTAAAAAAACTAACTGGCTACCTATCGGCATCACCGACACTAAAACAGCGATCAGAAAAACGATCGCTTAGTGACGGCGGTGCTAGGGGGTGAAAGGGTTACCTGGGGGGCGATCAAGGGGTTAAACCTTTATTAGGGGGTTTAGGGGGCTACACTGGACCTAAAATTAACTGCCCTGACACTTTTACAGTCACAAATGTCACTGATTGCAGTGATCAGTAAATAAATGGTCACAGCAACAGTGACACTGACTGGGGGGTGAGCCTGGGGGGGCGATTTATGTACCTGTGTGCTGGTGTCAGTGTAGTGTTTGTGCACTAACCTGTGTGTCTTCTCTCATGCGGCGCTCGGTATATGTGAGCGCCGCATGAGGGATGACATCACTTCCTCCTGCCTGTGTAAACATTACACAGGCAGAGGAAGCATTTGCTTCGCCGGGAGCGATCGCGAGGGGGTGGCCTGAATCGAATGGCGGCCCCCTTATCACGGATCGCTCCCGACGCGATCCCGGCCACTCACTGTACCGGAGGGGGGTCCGATTGGACCCCCCACCCATACGAAGGCAGACAAGTACAGGTACGTGATTGTGCCAGTCCGTGACATTCTGTCGACGTATATTTACAGTGGGCGGTCGTTAAGTGGTTAAAGTGGCTTGGACTCAACTGAATCAGAGGTCCTAGTTAGGTGTATGGCAGAAATAACTTTTCCAAAAGGCGTGTTGGGTGTTTTAAAAAAAAAAAAAATGTGCCTCTTAACGCTCAGCAGAGCACAGTCTGTTTCTAGATTCACCTATTGAGCTTAAACTTGTGAAGGCGACCAGTCTGTTCCCTCATAGTAAGGCACCCAGGGATGATGGAGGTCTATTGGACTAATGCTGATACTTTTGCCTCGATTACTAAATGTTTCCAGACCGCATATGCCAGGCATTCCTTGCCAGCCTCCATGTCCAGAGCAACTATTCTATAAAAAAAAAAACAGGAAAACCTGCCTTGGATCCCAATTCTTACAGGCCCATCTCGCTACTGCAGTCAGATGTAAAGATATTAGCCAAAGTGTTTGCCCTTAAATTAAACAAAGTTATTAGTTCCATTATACATTACGATCAAGCAGGCTTTATGCCTCAGAAATCCACTGCTATAAATTTACGTAGCTTGTTTATCAATACGCCCAAGCTTTGTCACTAGACACAACTAAATTTATGTGTTATGCAGGTGACATGCTTCTCCTCCTTGGTGTAATACGGGCCCTTCAGTGAGAGCGGCAATGGCCATCTCCCGTTTCAGAAAGCACTCTGGTTTGGTTCTTAAAGTGGACCTCTAGTCATTTTTTTTTCATCTTTCCATCTATATCTTCTGCCCTTGTTTTAACTTTGGATATTAAAACATTTATTTTTTTCTGCCAGTAAATACCTTATACAGCCCACTTATTAATTCTTGTCTGAAAAAAATCCTAGACTCATGACCTCAAGCACAGCGCTTATGTGAGCAGACTGCAGTTCCTCTTTAATTGGCCTAAATCAGCCCTGTTGCCACTGGCACTACTGACCCCACCTTGTCCACCTTTTTGTCCAGTTCAGATTATGGCATCCTTTAAATCAGGGCTTAAAATTTCAAGTCTATACCTACTAGCCAGGCAAAAACCTTACTCTCCACCAGTTGCCCCACCAAACATTTTCCAGGTCCGTCCCCCAACCCCGCCCCCTTAAAGTATATGACATTACATTTTTCTTTAGAATAAAGAGTCCAAAATATAAAACAATCAGTGTCCCCGGAGAGCCTCCCCTTGCATCAGTGTCCCCGGAGAGCCTCCCCTTGCATCAGTGTCCCCGGAGAGCCTCCCCTTGCATCAGTGTCCCCGGAGAGCCTCCCCTTGCATCAGTGTCCCCGGAGAGCCTCCCCTTGCATCAGTGTCCCCGGAGAGCCTCCCCTTGCATCAGTGTCCCCAGAGAGCCTCCCCTTGCATCAGTGTCCCCAGAGAGCCTCCCCTTGCATCAGTGTCCCCAGGTCATGTACCTTAAGCTGGCAGACCTCTCCTTGAGTCTCCCTCAGCGGTGGAGAGCCGCTAGGAGTAATCGCATGTAAAATCTGGTAGGCTGATTGTACCCAAGTTGATTGATCAATCAACTTGGGTACATACAACCTGCCCATACATTGTTCAAATCTCTGGCGGTACCGTCTATGGTCAGCTTTAGACTACTGTCGCCGGATTATAGTTACTTTGTTTACTCATCTTGGGGACAAGGTAAAGGTGTGCTCCAAACTTTGGCTCTTCCTGGCTGGCAGAGCAAACCTTATAATATTTGGGGCAGGAAGATCATTTTTTATATATCCTCCAACCACCCGGTTGTGATCCAGACTCCATATTTAGATCCTTACTCTGGGGGGACCGTCATCCTAGAATAAAGCTTGAACTGTTACAGCGAACTAACGATGGGAAGGGCTCTCCCTCTCCCTCTCCAAAACCCGGGCGCCAGGTCGTAAATGCGACTAGAATTAGCGACCTGGCGCCTGAGGTTTCCTGTGTCTCCGTGCGCCCCCCCGCGATGTCGTCGGGCCGGTAATTGAGGCCGCGGCCTTCTGCAGGCCTATGATACATTCTGTAATCTGGCGCCCTCTTGTGGTGGCCGTTGGTATGACAAGACAACCAGCAATGCTTGCCTGTTTCACTGCCCGCCCATCTCATTCCCTTTACTTAGAAGTTAACCCCCAAACATTGTATATATTTTTTAGTCTAACACCCTAGAGAATAAAATGGCGGTCGTTGCAATACTTTCTGTCACACCGTATTTGCGCAGCAGTCTTGCAAGCGCACTTTTTTGAGGGAAAAATACACGTCTTATTTTTGAAATAATAAAAAAAAACAGTAAAGTTAGACTTTTTTTTTTTTTTTCATATTGTGAAAGATAATGTTACGCCGAGTAAATTGATACCCAACATGTCACGCTTCAAAATTGCATCCGCTCGTGGAATGGCGACAAACTTTTACCCTTTAAAATTTCCGTAGGCGACATTTAAAATTTTTTACAGGTTGCATGTTTTGAGTTGGAGTATATCTAGGGCTATCATTATTGCTCTACCGATTGCGGCGATACCTCACGTATGGTTTGAACACCGCTTTCATATGCGGTCGCTACTCACGTATGCGTTCGCTTCTGCACGCATCAGTCGTTAAAAGCTGGCTCCTAGATTCTAAGCAAATTTGTCAAGCTCGGTTTCTTTTATAGGAACAATAATAGTGACTTTTTTTTTTTGTCACATGCTTTCAAGACAACATGCAAGACTATTTGCCACACTTGTTTCCATCTTATCAGATCAAGTTTTCATGCAGTGCAATCCTGTTTTTCTTACTCCTAAAACGGATACATCATTAAGCGCTGACATACCTTTTATATTCACTTCTATTTTTTTTTATACTAGTGAGATATTTACAAATCACTTTTTATATTCGTGAATTGTGTGATCAGTTGCCCCTTGGCTGACGTTTACACTTTTAAAATCCTGCCTGTTAGCTTGCATAGCACCATACGTATTTTGCAAGACTAGAAACAATGATATATGCTATTTTTACCTTGTGATGTTTTGAAAACTCAACATTTCACGACCTCGCTTGTAAACCGATTGGTATAAATTCAGGCTCTGTGCCAGTGCAAAAGATTTTATACCTAGAGTACACATTAATGTTTCCCGTGGGTGCCCTAAGTACCTGTCACATGAGTCAACTTGCAATCTAGAAGCTGTTGTCTACGTTGCTGCAGTGTCCCAAGTGACGCAGTACACTTGCATCCTCTCTTGCTGCTGCTTTCCACAGTAAAAAAGAAAAAGCTATACAAGATAATTTCTCCTCCAATTGTCTGCAGTGTATGCAGTGAGTGAGTGTATAAATAGTATTCAGCTGACCTGCAGTGTATGACAGTTCTGCAGAGCTGAAGGCTGGTAATATTGTTCCTGCCGCGGAAAGCCTTGACAACCTGTCATGGACCAAACCGAATGCGTAAAAGGTGGACTGCCTGACCTTGAGCAATATCGGCAATAATGCACTTGGTACATGTAAAGGCTTTTGTTGGTGCTGGAACATAGATACTTATTTTAGTTAAGATGAGTTGTAAGCAACTGGTACAAGCCTTTTTAGTGTTGTCTGGGTGTAATTGAATGTGATGGCAAAAATTGGGTATAATGTTCATTGTTTCAGATGAACAGTTTCTGCTTTTGTTATAAATGTGCTTGATATGCTGCATGTGGTTCATCTCTGTGCATGGTATTGTTGGGGCTGCATATTTTCTTAAGAGCAGCATGCAGTGACAGGCCATAATAGATCATGCACCTTCACTGCTTTTTGAAGTGTATTCAAGGCAAAATAAAAATTGCAACATGTTTTTGCAATATACACCCATTTTCCCATGGTACATACTTTTTTTAATCACTTGCCGCCCGGCCTATAGAAAATGACAGCCCGGGCAGTGGTTGCATTATCCTGACTGGACGTCGTATAATGTCCAGCAGGAAAACAGCCGCCGCGTGCCCGTGGGGGCGCACATCGCGGTGATTGGTGGTGCGGTGTGTCAGGCTGACACACCGATTCCGGTAAAGAGCCTCCATCTGAGCTCTTTACCACGTGATCAGCCGTGTCCAATCATGATGTAAACAGGAAGAGCCGTTGATCAGCTTTTCCTCACTCGCGTCTGACAGATGTGAGTAGAGGAGAGCCGATCTGCTCTCCTGACACGGGGGGGTCTGTGCTGATTTATCATTGCAGCCCCCCCTCGGATGCCCACCCAGGACCACCAGGGATGGCCATCCACACTGGACCACCAGGTATGCCCCCCTAGACCACCAGGGAAATGCCAGTCTGTGCACAGGCAGCTGCTAATCAGTGCCCCCCACAATGCCTGCCAGTGCCACAAGGATTCCAATCCGTGCCATCTATCGGTGCCACTCATAAGTACACATCGCAGCCTTTTAGTGCTGCCGCCTATCAGTGCCACCTCATTGGTGCCAACTTGTCAGTACCCATCGTCGGTGCCGCCTTGTCAGTGCCCATCAGTGAAGGAGAAAACGTACTTTTTCTCTTATCGTTCATGGACTGACACAGCCTCTTCATACTGAGACACGTGGGTATATGTCCCTGCGTGCAGGAGAAGATCTAGGCAGGATGTTATAACATAGATTCTAAAAATAAGAGCTGAACAGCTTCACCCAGGGGGCGGTCCCTCCGAACATAACCCTCCTACCTGCAGTCAGCAGCCTCCAGTTTTTTATTTTATTTTTTTTTCTGCCTAGCAGAGAAGACGTGGATCTTTCAGGAGCCAGTCTCCTGAAGATGTTTTTTATTCCTTCGAGAATTTTATTTTTTTTGAGATCCATCAACTGTCGGCTGGGCAACAGGTTGGGTACAAGGTATCCTCGTAGTCTTCCCTGTCCAACCATCGAGCAATGCTGATCCTCGCCTTGTGTGCGTGAGACTCAGTTCACGACATGCCCCACGACTCCAGGGGTGGCCGGTGGGCTTTTATGCTCCGCGGTCCTCACAAGATTGAGCAGTCCTGCTGTATCTTTCGTGGTGGACCGGGCCAACAGCTACTCAGTACTGCACTGTGATAGGTCTGTCAGAAACACACCAGTGGGTCCCTCTGGGATGGGTAAGTAGTCTCTCCTGCTTGCAGGTGAGTACATGCTGGGTGTTTCTGTGTGGGGGATTTTCCCTGTCTCCCCCCCTGTTGCTGTGCTGTGTAGGGGTGCCTGGGGGTTCCCCTGGCCCAGCGGGGGGGGGGGAAACTCAGGACTGCATGGAGCTGGGGGAGTTTTGGTGTGTGTTGGGCCTGGGCGCCTTGTTTGTAGTGTTTTTCTACTGTGTACATGGCGGCCATCTTGCCACGGATCGATGACGCAGTTACATTTGGCCGGTGGCCATTTTCTTGAAGCCGCGCATGCTTTTCACTTTACTTTACTCTATTGCTGCTGGAGCGGCGCAAATCTCCTCACACTCTCCTCACGGCTCACTCGCGCTGGTACAGGCAGCGGAACTGAGCGGTCCTCTCCGGCTTAGTGAGTCCTCTGGGTATTCCCTCCTCAGTCAGCGCAGCCAGTGGGTGGACTTTTCTTCACTTTGTGCATTAAGGTTTTAGAGGGTGGCGAGTTATGGAGTCTGGTTCACCTGCTTCCCCATTCATGTCAGAGGCAACAGGCAGTGCTCCAGCACCTGCGGTCCCTATGGACCAGTTGTCGGCAGTCCTGGAGAAATTACTTGTCAGGATGGAAGCGGTGTGAGCGCAGGGGAGCTAAAAAGCGCCCTCTCCCCACACAAGGGGGGTGCTCTGATTCAGATACGGGCCTAGCTGCTCAGGACCCTAGCTCTGAATATTTTGATGTTTTTTGAACGAGACATTCCTTGTGAGGAAGACTCCAGTTCTGAGTCAGTAAATGACAGGGCGCTTGTAAGTGAACTCATTGATGCTGTGAGGGACACTCAAGCTGGATGCTGTGGCTGAGGTACCTCAGGCGGACACCGTCTCCTTTGGTTCTTTTCAAGCTTTTCTTTTACACAGCTTCCTCACTGTTTCCTCACACAATGCGTCAAAAGCAGCATGGATGATACAGTGGTACACAGTGCCCCCCCCCGGTCAGTGCAGCATGGTGGGGGGGGACTTTATTCATTTATTTCTCTAGTCCCTGTGAGCTTTCTGTGTGATGTCTCTGAGGCAACATCAGGGTCTCTGCACCTGTGTTTTCCCGCCATTTCCTGCGGAACGCTCTGGGCTCTGACAGGACCACGATCTGAGGTGTCAGGTTACTTTTTTACCTGCATGCTTGCTTTGGCAGCACATTTAAGCAGGTTGGAACGATACAGAGAAGATTATGCGCCTCGGCGCCATAATTTAAACTGCTCTTTATAACTCTACACTGGATACATTCACAGTGTGTGTATGTGTCATTGGTCTCTGTCTGCGTGGGTTTCCTCCCACGTTCCAATGCTGTGCCTTCGGTGCCATGCAAGGTATAAACATACACAATATGTTTATACAGGACTCTAAATACATTCACAGTGTATGTATGTAGTATACTCTCTGGGTCAGCGTGGTTTTCCTCCGGTTGCTCCGGTTTCCTCTCACGGTATGTGCGCTTTCGGCTCTCTGCACAGTATAAACATGTTCAATATGTTTATTGCACATAGCATACACTACCGTGTAGGTATTTATAGTGTCTGCGTGTGTTTCCTCTGGGTACTCCGGTTTCTACCCACGCTCCAATGGTAATGCACAGTATAAACATGTGCAACATGTGCAATATGTTTATACACATGCCATCATTTCTACATGGTATCTGTGTGCTGTCTGCGTGGGTTTCTTCCAGGTGTTCCGGTTTCCTCCCACGCTCTAACGGTATGTGCGCCTTTGGCTCTCTGCACAGTATAAACATGTTCCATATGTTTATCACACATACTATAATACCTACACGGTATGTGTGCAGTCTGCGTGGGTTTCCTCCGGTTTCCGTCTACGCTACAATGACGTGCGCGCCTTTGGTGTCATACACAGTATAAGCATACACATGTTTATACACAAGACTAAATACATTCACAGTATATGTATGTATGTATGTATTGTACACTCTGGGTCTGCGTGGGTTTCCTCCTGCGCCGACGGTGGGCGCGCCTTTGGCGCTATGCACACTTAAATGTTTATCACACATACTATAGTACTACACGGTATGTGTATGCAGTCTGCGTGGGTTTCATCCGGGTGCTCTGTTTTTCCCCCCGTGCTCCAATGGTGTGTGTGCTTTCGGCGCTATACACAGCATAAACATGTGCAATTTGTTTATTTGCATGCTAACATGCCTACACGGTTGTGTACGCAATCTGCGTAGCTGGTTTCCGCCTACTCTCCAATGATGTGCGCGCCTTCGTCGCTGGCACAGTATAAACGTGTCTAATATGTTTATCCACACATACTAAACTACATACACCGTATGTGGTTGTACTATGCTCTTTGTGGCTGAGTGGGTTTCCTCTCACACTCCAATTGCGCGTTTTTAACGAAATACACAGTATAAACGATGTGTTTGTACAATCAGCACTTATCAATGAAGTAGCTGCTGGATGGAGCATTGTCATAAGGATATGCATTTTTTTTTTTTCTATGAAGTTGAATCCCTGGTATCGGGGGGTACCACTTTCCAGGGGGGGTCACCTGCCCTTCTGTGGTGATCAGAAGCGATGGCTTGGACTGTGTTCGCCATGCTGAGGTTAGCGTTACGCCCGTTAGTGGCTGCGTCTCTGGTGTTTCTGAAGCTCAATGACTGGGCAAAGCCTCCGCTTCATCTATCAGCCGACCAGCAGGTGCACTGCAACTGCTTTAGCCTCTAGGGTCTCTGTGCCCGGGGTGGTTTTGCGCCGCCTGTAGAGGCTGAGTTACTGGTCCTCTGACCGAGTTTCTAGGGAAGCTCTGTCAGGTTTGCCTTTCTTTGGCCAACAATTGAGGCACCCCGTAAGCCGATGCCTCCATTTGCATTCCAGGGGAAGGGTCCTTACATCCGGAGGTGTTTTCATCTCCTTTACCGGAAGTGGGGCACTGGATGTGGACCTTCTGGCCTCTCGACTCACTCGCAAGGTGTCTAGATTCGTGGCCAGGTCCAGGGATCCCTGGGCAGACGCGTTGGTGGCCCTGTGGGGGCAGTATCGCCTGATGTATGCTTACCCTCCGCTACTGTTGCCTCGCCTGCTTCGCAGAGTAGGGGCCGAGGCCATTCCGGTGATCCTAATTGCTCCGGAATGGCGACATTGGTACGCCGATCTAGTCGCAGACGTTCCTTAGTGACTGCCTCTGCGGGAGGACCTTCTGTCTCATGGTCCCATACTTCATCCTGCTTTACAGTCCTTGGCTTTAACGGCATGGCTGTTGAAAGCCAGATGCTGAGCGACCGAGGTCTCTCGGATTCGGTCATCTCATCTATGTTGAGGGAACGGAAATCTTCCTCCCAGAAAGATTTATCACCGTACCTGGAAAGCTTACATCGCTATGTGCGAGGAGCTTGATTGGCGTCCATGGACATATTCCGTTCCCAGGATTTTGCTGTTCTTACAAAAGCTGGCCTTGTGTAGCATCAAGGGTCGGATTTCGGCCCTGGCTGTCTTTTTTTTTTTTTTTTTTTCAACGGCCACTAGCGGGCCATTCCTTAATTGGCACCTTTTTGTCCAGGGGGTTTGCCATGTGATTTCCCCCCCCCCCCCCCATCAAGCCTCCTCCCCCTCCTTGGGATCTGAATTTGGTGCTCTTGGCTTTGTCTCAGAAGGTGGCTTTCTTGGTGGCCATTACTTCTGTTAGACAGGTGTCTGAGTTTGCGGCCTTGTCCTGCAAGTCGCCTTACTTGGTCCTCAATAAGGATAAGGCGGTGTTGCGCCCACGACCGTCTTTCCTTCCAAAGGTGGTCTCGGCCTTTCACCTTAATAAGGACATTGTTCTTCCGTCCTTGTGTCCTCACCCATCGCATCCCAGAGAGTTTGCGCTTCACACATTGGATGTGGTACGAGCCTTACGGGTGTACCTGTCTGCTACTGCGTCCATTCGGAAGTCTGACTCACTGTTTGTCCCTGTTTGGGAGCTGAGACAGACACAATCGGTGTCGTCTGCCACCATTTCTATGTGGATCAGACAGACCGTTATACAGGCCTATGCCCTTAAGGGAGCGGGTGCCTCCCTTTCCGGTTACGGCGCATTCCACCAGGGCAATTGATGCTTCCTGGGCTTTCCGACATCAAGCGTCGGTTGCACAAGTGTGCAAGGAGGCGACTTGGTCGTCCATTCATACCTTTTCTAAGTTCTATAAGGTTGATGTGGCTGCATCTTCGGATGCTTCCTTCGGCCGCAAGGTGTTGCAGGCCGCTGTTTAAAGTTGCAACTCCTCCGTTGAGGAGCTCTGTTGGTTTGGAGTGAAGTTTGTTTTTTTCCTTTACTGCTGCTCACACCCTCTTCATTATACTGCTTTTGGGACGTCCCACATGTTTCAGTATGAAGAGGCTGTGTCAGTCCTTGGACGTCAGAGAAACAGATTTTACAGTGAGTACAAAAATTTTATAACAAACTTTTTTTTTTTTTTTTTTATTGTACGAATGTTCATACAAAAAATCTACCAGCATATATAGTCAGCTTAATTCTGTTCAAGATAAAGATAGCATGAGGTGTGTAGAGGACACAGTGATTGCTAAATGGAATATTTAACCAACCAAAAGGAAGCAAATAAGAGGTTCGTTTTTGGGATTTAAAGGGCAATTCATTGATATAGCTGGGTTTGCCATCCTTTCAGAACACTGTGCCACGGCCTTGGCTCTTGTGCGCATGGCAAATTTAGATCCATGTATGGCTAGCTTTAGAGTGTAGCCATGCGTTTCAAATTTCTACCAGTTGACCAGGAATCCCTGAGCCTCTCATATTTTCTCGATGTAATGGACAATCTCATTGACCAATAGGGGAGTTCAGGAGTTCTTAGTGATGCAAGACCAAGCTTGAATTTCTGTAAAACTTCAGATGCTTGTACTGTATCTTGTGATCTTCCATTCGCTTAGACAAGTGGTTTTCCCCCAGTCGTCTTCCAAGTCAGCCCTTGAGAGATGGAGCTCCTCCTCACAATCAGGAAAAACATTGCCATTATTTTTTTTTCCTCCCCTTAAGAGGCGGTCCCTCAGGTCCCTGGTCAGTCTTAGTGTTATCTCCGTCCGGAGGAGACATGTTGCCAAAAGGACCTGAGGGGGGGCTCCATCTCTCATGGGCTGACCGGGACAGGTGTCTGCGGGTGCAGCAGTGTATGTCAGCAGGGCTGACTGTATGGAGTCCCTGTGCGGCAGGGGGTCAGTGGACCTTACCGGAGCCGCGTCACTGGCGTGGAGGAGGACGGATCTTGACCACGGGCAACCCTCCTTAGGCTGAGTGCAGGAGGTGTCCCGGGTTCGAATTTCCTCTGTGCCCAGGTGAGGAGAAAGGAGCCATTGCTGCGTTCCCTTGGCGGCGTCGGGGGGGGGGCGTGTACCCACGTCTGAACGCCGCTTGACCCGGAAGACGCGGGGCGTCATTTCCGGGTAGGAATGACGCAATCGGCGTGCGCCGGGGAAGCTGGTCCAATCCCCTTTAAAGGCGCGGGAAATTCGAACGGTCGGCTGGTGCTAGTAGCGTGGACGCGGCTGCAGACGACAGTACCGAACGCCACAGCAAGCCAGGATGCTGGAAGAGGATGAGATTCCATCGGCCCAGGCTCCAGGAGGCAAAAGCACCAGCAGGATGCAGGTAGGCACCAGTGGGTGACCTTTGTATTGGGACAGCAGCTAGGTGGTGATGGTGCACTAGCAAGCTGGGGCCAGGGGGTTACTAATGTCACTGGGTGTGCACTTTAGTAATGTGTGGTGCAGTGTGTATTTTTTTCTCACCGCCATGGGTCCCCCTGTGTTTATCTTTTGGCAGGTGAAACCACCTAAAGAGCCAAAGCCCACTCCCAAGAAGCGGTGTGCAAAGTGTAATACCAAGATGCTCTTGGAAGACACAGAGCCGCTATGCAAAACATGCATTGACAAACTGGTTGAAAAACAGTCAGATGCAGTTTATGCGAAGATTTTTGGATCCGTAAGAGATGATATGGCTAACACCTTTAAGGATCTCAAAAAGTTTATCGCAGAAGCTAAATCTCCAGCAGTCCCTACTGGAGTTTCCTCTCCCATGGCCTCACTCAGATCAGAAGTCGCCTCAGGGTCGCACGAGTCGGTGAGGGAGCGAGCGGGCAGCAGCACAGCTAGTGTTATGGCTACCGATAGCTCAGATCCAGAGCAGGAAGATGGGAGAGAAGAAAGAAAGGGACCCAAATACAAGTTATCTCTAGAAGATGTGGATGATTTGCTTGGGGCCATTTACGAAACTTTGGAAATTGAGCATGAAAAAACTGCCTTCCAAACATGACCTGATGTACCAGGGTCTGAGGAAGAAAAAATCCAAAGTATTCCCAGTTCATCCGGTAATGTCAGATACCATGACAAACGAATGGGCAGACCCAGAAAGGAAACCTTTTTTTGCGGCCAGTCACAAAAAGCGATTTCCTTTTAGTGAAGATCCAAAAGAGGTTTGGAATAAAAATCCCAAATTGGACACGCCACTTTCTAAGGTCTCAAAAAATTCTTCATTGGCATTTGAAGACATGGGACACCTAAAAGATGGCATGGATAAAAAGTGTGACGTTATCCTAAAAAGAGCTTGGGAGACTAGTGTCGCTAGTCTGAAGCCAGCCCTAGCCACCACTTGCGTGGCAAGAAACTTAGTTTTGGCTCTCACAGCTGCAAGACCATATTAAAAATGGTACGCCTAGGGAGGAGATTCTGAATACACTTCCAGTTCTCTCCAAAGCGGTCGGCTATATTGCGGATGCATCCGCAGAATCCGTCAAGCTGGCAGCAAGGTCAGGTGGACTAGCAGTTGCAGCAAGGCGTGCGATTTGGATGAAGACCTGGACAGGTGATGCTGCATCCAAAACAAGGCTGTGCAATCTCCCATTTACTGGGGATTTGCTTTTTGGTTCCGGCCTGGACGAGGTCTTGGAAAGAACAGCAGACAGGAAGAAAGCCTTTCCTGCTGAAAAACGAAAACCTCCACAAAAAAGTTTTTTTCGTGGGCGAAGAGATCGTCCCCAGGAAGAAAAGAAAGAGTACCCTAAGAAAAACTGGACAGGTCACAAGGGGAAACCAAAGAGTAATGTCCTCTTTGGCTCTTCTAACCAAGTTTCCAAACAATGACAACAGAGTGCCAGTAGGGGGAAGACTGGCTACCTTCCTACCTCAATGGCAGAAGGCGACAGCCAATCAATTTATTCTGGACATTATCGCAAGGGGCTACTCTCTGGAATTCAATTGTCATCCTCCAGAGAGATTTCTAGTAACAAGACTTCCCAGGGATCCAGAGAAAGCCAGGGCCCTTCCACTGTTACTAGGGGAGATGGTGGACCAGAAGGTCCTTACTCCAGTCCCAGAGAAGGAAAAAAGAAAGGGTTTTTACTCTCACATTTTTGTGATCAAAAAACCTTCCGGGAAGTTTCGGTTAATACTAAACTTAAAACCGTTAAACCAAGCGATTCAGTACAAAAATTTGCATGGAGTCCATATTTTCGGTCAAAAACATTTTGCAACCAGAAACCTTCATGGCGACCATGGATCTCAGGGATGCATATCTCCACATTCCCATCCGACAGGAGTCCCAGAAATATCTGAGGTTAGCAGTGGAGATAGAGGGAAAGGAATATCATTTCCAGAGCAGAGCTCTTCCTTTCGGGTTATCCTCGTCCCCAAGGATATTCACCAAAGTGTTAGCAGAAGCTCTGGCCCCTCTAAGGTTAAAAAAGATGACCGTAATACCATACTTGGACGATCTACTATTTGCAGCGCCTTCGAAAGCACAGCTGACAAAAGACCTCACAGAAGCTCAACTGTGGTTAAAGTCACTAGGCTGGATTCTAAACGTAGAAAAGTCCAATCTGTGTCCCACTCAGAACATTCGGTTCCTGGGATATCTGCTCAACTCCATAGAACAGAAGACTTCCCTACCGGAGGAGAAAATCCAAAACCTCATCAAGAGGGTGAGTTTAATACAGAACAACCTCCCAATATCTATCAGGGAGCTGATGTCGGTTCTGGGTCTGATGACATCATCGATACCAGCAGTCCAGTGGGCAAAATACCATCTAAGGTCACTTCAAGTATTTCTCTTAAAAAACCAAAGAGAAGATCTGGACATGTCGGTTTTACTACCGACATCCGTAAAAAGGTCGCTGTGGTGGTGGAGGATCCACACGAACCTAAATCGGGGTCTGGCTTGGTCATTTCCGACCTCACAGAAATTGACCACAGACGCAAGCAGTTGGGGTTGGGGAGCTCACCTAGCAGGGAAACCTGCTCAGGGGAGATGGTCCCCAGAAGAAGCCAAGGCATCTTCGAACTGGAGAGAACTAATGGCGATAGCCAAGGCCATGGAGTTTTTCCAAAACCAACTCAGAAGTCGTCACATTCTGATTCTTTCGGACAATGCCACAGCAGTGGCTTATGTGAACAAGCAAGGGGGCACAAGAAGCCCATCCCTAAGCCACATCTCCAACCAAATTTGCAGGTGGGCAGAAGGGAATCTGCTGTCACTAGGAGCAGTCCATCTAAAAGGGGAAGACCACCAAGTAGCGGACGTCCTCAGCCGCCAGATCTCCCAAGAGGAATGGGTATTACACCCGGAGGTGTTCAGGGAAATTACAGCCCGCTGGGGAATGCCAAACATAGACCTGTTTGCCTCTCGGAAGAATGCTCAGGTGAAACATTTCTTCTCGCTAACCCAACAAGATCAGCCTCTTGGGATAGACGCTCTACAAAACCCTTGGAACTTCAAACTATGCTATGCCTTCCCTCCGGTTCATCTGATACCACGGGTGGTAAAGAAGTTTCTACAGGAACAGACGAAACTGATACTGATCGCACCATACTGGCCCAAGAGAGCCTGGTTCTCTCAACTCCTCAGTCTCTCGGCAGCAGAGCCGTGGCTTCTACCTCCACAGGGAAGACCTGATGTGTCAGGGACCCCTGACAGGCCTAAAACAAGAGAGTTTCAAATGGGCGGCCTGGTTACTGAGGAGGACCTCTTGAGATCTAAAGGACTCTCAGATAAGGTGGTGACAACGCTTCTGAGCGTTAGGAAACCAAACACCAGAGCCATCTATAGAAAGACCTGGAGAAAATTTAACAGTTGGTGCACGGAAAATAAAAGACTAAAAATGGATACACCCACCATCCTTGAATTTTTACAGCAGGGCGCTGATAAAGGGTTAGCGCTCAGTACTCTGAAAGTACAGATTGCAGCGCTCTCGGTGTATCTAGAAAGGACACTACAAGAGGACCCTTTGGTCTCTCGTTTTTGCAGGGCATTGGCAAAATACAAAAAGCCCAAGACACAAATGTCCCACTTGGGATTTGTCAGTGGTCCTCAGGGGAATCATTAAACATCCCTTCGAGCCACTACAAGATACATCTTTAAGATTACTGACTCTTAAAACAGTTTTCCTAGTAGCCATCACAACGGCACGTAGGATAGGGGAAATACAGGCTCTATCCATTAGGGAACCTTTTTTGAAGATTCATGACGATCGTATCGTCCTTCAAACAGATCCGGGATTTACTCCAAAAGTGACGTCAACTTTTCACAAATCCCAGGATATAGTCTTGCCTTCATTTTGCAGTTCTCCCAATAACAGCAAAGAGCAGGAACTAAGTCTTCTTGATGTCAGAAGGTGTCTACTTCAATATTTAGAAATCACTAATGAATTTAGAACATCAGATGCCCTATTTGTCTTATACGCAGGCCAACTAAAGGGTAAACAAGCCTCCAAAAGGACAATAGCTAGATGGATCAAGACAGCCATACTAGAGTGCTATAGGGTCATGGAGACTACACCACCTAAAGAACTTGAAGCTCATTCAACAAGGGCTTCAGCAGCCTCATGGGCAGAAAGGGCAGGAGCCACTCCAGAACAAATCTGCAGGGCTGCAACCTGGTCAAGATTCTCGACCTTTGTTCAGCATTACAGACTGGATCTGATTTCCAGCCAGGATCAGGCTTTTGGTAGGAAAGTCCTCCAAGCCGTTGTCCCACCCTAGATCTGGTGAGTTCTTGGTTATCCTCTCAAGGGCTGACTTGGAAGACGACTGGGGGAAAAGCAGAGTTAGTTTCTTACCGGTAACTCTGTTTCCAGTAGTCTTCCAAGGCAGCACGATCCCACCCTAAAATGTCTAACCTCGTGGGGTTGTGTTGTGTATTATATCGTTTCAGATTCCGGCCTTCGGTTCTCGGGGATGACTGACCAGGGACCTGAGGGACCGCCTCTTAAGGGGAGGAAAAAAAATTAATGGCAATGTGTTTCCTGATTGTGAGGAGGAGCTCCATCTCTCAAGGGCTGCCTTGGAAGACTACTGGAAACAGAGTTACCGGTAAGAAACTAACTCTGCTTTTCTGGTCTTAATCTCTAGCTCTCCTGATCGCTTAAGGTACCACATTGTATGATTTCTATCTATCGATTACCCTATTCACGCTTAATAGTATGTATGAAAGACACTACCCTGCCAGCTATTGTATTCTAACATCCAGCAGCTGCAGCTAACAGAGCCCTTTTACACTAGAATGCAGTGCGGGAAAGCCACGTTCCCGCGCAGCTTCACACACTGCGATCTGCTAGGAGGGTCAGTTCAAAGTGATTGACGCCCCAAACGCAGTGCGTTGGCCTGCAATAAATTGCATGGTACAAAAGTACTATGCAATCCGGTTGCAATGTGTTTCAAAAAGTAGTGCATGCGCTGCTTTTGGTGCCGTGCAATTTCAGCCCATTAAAAATTGCACCACACAACTGCATGTGAATTGCACAGGAACCAGAGTTCCTGTGCAGTTCCGGTATTCTGAAGACTCATTCACACTAGGAACAGTGACTGCTGACAAGGGCACCTATAGCTTAAATTTCTACCAGTTGACCAGGAATCGGCCAAAATTTAAGCCTGGCCATACACAGAGTAAACTGTGCAGATTGTATAGTGTACTGCAAATCTTTTAGATCTACCAACAACTAATGTAGTGCAAGGGCCTGTCTGATTTGATACAAATGAATAGGTTGTTTTGGCAACTCTAAGTGCGGGGCCACACAAGGGCTTCAAAGTCGTCCGACTCTGAAGCCGCCCCGCACAGCGCGGCTTGCAAACTACTTCAATAGAAGTCAATGCAAGCTACTCTGAAGTCGCCCCAAAGTAGTGCAGGAACCTTTTTCGAAATCTGAGTGACTTGAGTCACTCCTATTGGAACAGTTCCATTGCACTGCGTGGAGCGCGGCTTGTCAGGTGGCTAAGTCGCCTGGCAGGTCGCTCCTGTGTGAACTGGGACTAAGATTGTACAAACAGATTGTATAGTGTATAGCCAGCTTTGGACAAGCCAGCTTTGGACAAGTGGTTTTCTGGTATGCATCTCCAGATCAATTAGGCCGGCCATACACGCGGTTCAACCATTAATGGGCAGGCTGAATGTGCCAAGTGTGTTAGCGACAAGCACTATCTTCAGTCTGACAGTGCGCAGACAACAGCTCGGCAGGAGGGATTACCCTGTCAGCACGGTCTGTGTTGATGGGGGAATAGTGTGAATTTCTAAGGCTGGCCACAGACTGAATTTCTTTCCCACAACTTCCAGTTGCAGGAATAAAAAATTCACACGGTCTATGGCCAGCCTCAGAGGGTCTGCTTTTTATGTATTCATCTTATGCTCTATTCAGATTGCTTGAGTCTAATATTTTGCCCACTGGGCACTTATACCCCCTTCCTAACCAGGCCAATTTTCAGCTTTCAGTGCTCACATTTTGAATGACAATTACTCAGTCATGCAACACTGTACCCATATGAAATTTTAGTCTTTTTTTTTTTTTTTTTTTTTTTTGTATTTATTTTTTCACACAAATGGAGCTTTCTTTTGGTGGTATTTAATCGCCACTGGGTTTTAATTTTTTTGCACTATAAATGAAAAAAGACCAACTTCTTCTTCTTTTTTTTTTTCTTCATACATTTTGGCCAACATTTTATACTGCTACATAACTTTGGTAAAAAAAAAAAAAAAAATCTGTGTATTTTTTGATCTTTGTGAAAGTTGGTCTACAAGTTATGGTGCCAATTGCTGAAAATTGATCACGCCTGATATACTGACAGCCTATCTCCTTTCTTGAGACACTAATGGCACGTACACACGATTCGGACAAAAAATACCGCTTTTGAATCGATCAAAGTTCAGTTCATCCCATTATATCCGATCGGACAAACTCACATTTTTCTTGTATGATACTAGATTGTACGATTTTTCTTTTTAATCAGTACAGTTGTCCAAAAATACTAGTAATATACATCACTTCCTATTAATTTTTTTCTGCCGTATGAGAATTTCTTCTCTTTAATAACCTCTCCATTTTCGATATTTGACTAGCTCCCGCACGCATACGTGAGTAGCGCCCGCATATGTAAACTGTGTTCAAACCATACATGTAAAGTATCGCCGCGATCGTTGGAGTGATGGCAATAATTCTAGCCCTAGACCTCCTCTGTAACACAAAACATGCAACCTGTAGAATTTTTTTAAACATCGCCTATGGAGATTTTTAAGGGTAAAAGTTTGTCGCCATTCCACGAGCGGGCTCAAATTTGAAGCGTGACATGTTTAGTATCAATTTACTTGGTGTAACGTCTTTCACAATATAACAAAATTGGGCTAACTTTTTACTGTGTTTTTTTTATTAAAAAAAGTTAATTTTATCTTTCGTCCATGGACGGACACAGCTCCTTTTTATTCTTGACCTTAGGGTTTATATGCCGTCTATCAGGAGAGGACTAGGCAGAGACATGGTAAACAGTTAAAAACATGTAACAGCAAAGCTAAACAGTACCGCCCAGGGGGCGGTCCCTCTGGCTATAACCACCCCCGCACTCAGCAGCTCCAGTTTTTTTCTGCCTAGCATAGGACCTGGCTCCCGGTTCGGACCATTGGTCCTGGAAATTTTTTGCTTTTTTCTACTTTTTTGATCCTGAGATATACATCAACTGCCGGCTGGGTGACAGGCTGGATAATATAGATCCTTGTAGTCTCCCCAGTCCGGCTATCGAGCGTGAGCAGACCTTTAGCTACGCACTGGGTCGGCCATGACATACCCCGTTTTGCTTCAGGGGTGGCCAATAAGCTATGTGCTCCAGGGCACACATATGACTGGGCTACTGCTGTCTGTGTTGCAGTGGGCCGTGGCCGACAGCCACTCCGTACTGCTCGGGTGATGGGTCTGTTCTGAATGCGTCCAGCAGTCCCCGCCGGATGGGTAAGTAGGGTTCCACCTGTTTCGGCAGGATGGAACAGCTGGGCATTCCTAGGGAGGTCGACTAGGGGGTCTCACTTTGCCTTTCCTCTCTCCCTGTCCATTCCTCCTCCCCATGCTTCTGTGTGTACTCGGCCTGCTGTGTACCTGACCGGGGGGGGGCCCGGGTCCTGGCTGGGGGCTGTGCTGGGTGTCCAGGGTCCGCTCTCCATGTGGGGTGTTGTCTGGTCTGCCTTGTGGGGGGCCTCCGCTCAGAGGCCCAGCGTGTTCGCGGCCTTTTTTTCTTTCGACTCAAACGAACGGCGGCCATTTTGTCGGAGCGGCGAAATTTTTTTGTAGCCGCGCTAGTGTTAATGCTGAAGCAGCCGGCACCCATCTTTCTTGTAGCTTGCGCTCTTCCTTTTTTTTTTTTTTTTTTTTTTTGAGGCACCCGGCGGCCGTTTTCTTGTAGCCCCTGCTTAGTTTTGTCCTCTAGCGCTGGGAATGTCTTTCTGAACGGCGCGAACAGTACAGAACACCTCAGACGCAGGGTGCAGGAGAGAGAGCGGAGCACAGCGCTGTGCAGTACCTGGGTCAGGGTGGCGAGTCCTCTGGGGGGGCCCCCTCGGTCTGTAGCAGCTAGGAGGGTGGACCTTTTGTGTACCTTGCCTTTAGGCCCTAGGTGGCTGTCAGACGAGTGTGGTCAGCATGGCGTCAGAAGCTGGCGCTTCTACCCCAGACATCCCTGTGATAGCAACCAGTGCCCCTGCACCTGCGGTGCCTATGGATGCTTTGTCGGCGGTCCTGGAGTCTTTTGTTGCCAGGGTGGAGGCGGTGTGGGTAAAAAGGGGGGTAAAAAACGCCCCCTCCCCCCACCATCTTCTGGGGAGAGCTCTGATTCAGACTCGGGCCTGGCTGTGTCACACGGCCCCTGTTCTGACGTGTCAGAGGATGCAGACCAGGACAGTGAGGAAGACTCCGGGTCAGCGCAGGAAAAGGCGCTTGTTGTAGCTCTCATCACCGCAGTGCGGGAGACTCTTAAATTGGAGGATACGGCGGGGGCATCTACTGAGGTGTCGGTCCCTCTTGGGTCCCACAAGCCAGCCCGCACTGCTAAGGTGTTTCTCTACCTAACTTATTTTGATAAGTTTTTATATACAAAGAATGGGAACGACCGCAGCGGGCCTTTTCGGTCCCAAAACGCATGGCGGCCCGTCACCCCTTTGAGGAGAGTGTCCTAAAAAAATGGACATCTCCCCGGTTTGTGGACCCCCCGGTATCCAGGTTAAACAAGGTAACCAGGATTCCGGTAGAGGGGACCCCTGCTTTTAAGGACCCTGCAGACAAGAGGGCCGAGGCGGTGGCCCGGTCCATGTTCAGGGTAGTGGGGGTCAGCATTACGGCCAGTTTTTACCACATGCCTGGTGTCACACTTACCGAATGGGCAAAATTGTTGCACCACGAGTTGGTTGAGCAACGGGCTTCACCAGTCTGTGTGGAATTGGCCGACCAGTTGGTACATGGCCTCAAGTATGTCTGCGATGCGGCCTTGGATACAGCTCCCTTGCTTTCCAGAGCCTCCGTATCTGCTGTGGCTAAAATGCTGGTCTGTCGACCAGACTTCCAAGAAGGCTCTGGCAGATTTGCCCTTCCAGGGAGAGAGGCTGTTTGGAGCCACCTCGCTGGATGACATTTATTAAAAATGTCACTGAGGGTAAGAGCACACTGCTCCCACAATCCAGAAAAGGTAAGGAGCCATACCGTAGGCCAGGGCCCTCCTTTTCCGCTCAGAAGCGTTTTTTTCGTCAGCCCAGGCCTGCAGGTAAGCATTCCCAGCCCAACAAGGGACCAGCTGAGGGACAAAAGCGCCCCTTGTTTCGCAAGCCAAACAAGCCTGCGAACAAATCTGCAACAGCATGAAGGTTTGCCCATGCCCGACTCTCGGGTGGGGTAGCCTTCCCTAGTTTGCAGCTCGGTGGACCTCACTGCTTTCCGACCCAGTGGGTTTGCGAAGTGGTTTCATCAGGGTACAAGATAGAATTTCTTTCTTGTCCACCAAACAGATTTTTTCCCTCCAACCTTTATCTTCCTCTGGCTCGTTGGAACGCCCTGTTTGAGGCAGTGCAGGACCTGGGGTAATAGTGCCTGTGCCGCTGCGGGAAAGGTTTCAGGGATTCTACTCCAATCTGTAGTCCCAAACAAGGACGGGGTCCGTCCAATCCTGGATCTCAAAGCCCTCAACACCTTTGTAAAAGTACGAAGGTTCAGGATGGAATCAGTTTGCTCTGTGGTCGCTGCGCTCCATCCCGGGGATTTTCTGGCGTCCTTGAACATCAAGGACGCATACTTGCATGTCCCCATATATGTCGGGCATCAGAGATTTCTGTGCTTTGCACTCGGGGACGATCACTACCAATTTGTAGCTCTCCCTTTTGGCCTGGCGTCGGCACCAAGGGTTTTCGCCAAGGTGCTCGCCCTGATTCTGGCTCTGCTGAGACAGCGAGGAATCGCTATCGTGGGCTACCTGGACGACCTCCTTCTGAGAGCTGCTTCAGACTCCGAATTAGAGGAAGATGTGGCTATAGCCAGTCAGACCCTTCAAGAGTTTGGTTGGGTACTGAACCTCCAGAAGTCCGTGTTAGTGCCGACTCAGCGCCTGGAGTACCTGGGCTTTATTCTGGACTCCTCCCAGAGGCGAGAGTTTTTCTCCCTTTAGAAAAGTTGCAGACTCTTAGGGCTGCGGTGAAGCTGTTGGCATCCCGCAGGTGGTCGTTGCTGCGCTTTTGCATGCGAGTCCTGGGTCTCATGGTAGCCTCCTTTTTGAGGCGGTACCGTATACTCAATTCCACGCTCGAGTCTTGCAGAAGGAGATCCTGTCCAAATGGGACAAATCTCTGTTGTCCCTGGATTGTCAAATCCGGGTGAGCCAACTATTCAGGGCTTCCCTGGTCTGGTGGCTGAGATCTCCAGCCCTTCAGTCCGGAAAGTCGTTCCTTCACTTTCACTGGACGGTGATCACGATGGACGCCAGCCTGTCCGGTTGGGGGGGAGTTTGGGGCGTACAGTCAACACAGGGTCGCTGGACGCAGGAAGAACCCCGCCTGACGATCAATGTGCTGGAACTTTGGCCGATCAGGCAGTGCCTCTCCACATGGTCACAGCGGCTGCAGGGACGTCCAGTTGGACAACAACACGACGGTGGCGTATGTCAACCATCAAGGAGGAACAAGAAGCTTGGCTGCTGCATTGGAGGTCGCTCACATCCTGCGGTGGGCAGAACGGAGCGTGCCGGCTCTATCGGCCATATACATTCCTGGCGTAGAAAACTGGCAAGCAGACTACCTAAGTCGCCAGATGCTGGCCCAAGGAGAATGGTCACTACACCCGGATGTGTTTCGACTCCTTTGCCTGATGGGGGCACGCCAGACGTGGATCTCCTGGCTTCTCAACTCAATCGGGAAGGTATTTAGGTTTGTGGCCAGGTCCAAAGATCCCTGGGCGGACACGAAATACACGTTGGTGGCTTCCTGGGGAGAGTATCGGCTAATTTATGCCCCCCCCCCCCCAAGCTAAAACTTCTTCGTCTGCTCCGCAGAGTGGAGACCGAGGGGATTCCGGTGATTTTTAATTTCCCCAGATTGGCCTCGGCGTCCCTGGTACGCTGACCTAGTTCGCCTGGTGGCGGATGTTCCTTGGCGACTGCCGATGCGAGAGGACCTTCTGTCGCAAGGTCCTATACTTCATCCTGCTTTAACAACATGTTTGAAAGTCAGGTACTAAGGGACAGAGGCCTGTCGGATTCGGTAAATTCCACCGTGGTGAGGGCGTGGAAGTAATCTTCTCGGAAGATCTATAATCGCACGTGGAAGGCCTAGATCGCTGTGTTAGGAGATGGAGTGTCGTCCACGGACATATTCGGTTTCCAGGATCCTGCTGTTTTTACAGCGTGGAGTAGATCAAAAACCTTGCCCTAAGCACCATTTAAGGGGCAGATTTCAGCCTTTGCCTGTCTTCTTTCAACGACCCTTGGCGACTCATTCACTGGTGAGTATGTTTGTGCAAGGAGTTCGTCATGTGGCTCCTCCGGTTCGAACACCACTGCCTCCGTGGGATTTGAACCCCATGCTCTCAGTACCTCTGAAACCTCTGTTTGAGAACATCAGAGATTCCCCTTTTGACACTCTCAGAAAGTTGCCTTTCTGGTGGCTATTGCATCAGTCAGGAGGGTTTCTGAATTGGCGGCCTTGTCTTGCAAGTCTCCCTACTTGATCCTCCACTAAGATAAAGCAGTGCTACGCCCGCAGCCTTCGTTTCTTCCGACGGTTGTTTCGGCTTTTCATCTAAATGAGGACATTGTGTTTCCATCCTTGTGTCCTCGGCCGTCGCATCCCAAAGAGGTGGCGTTGCATTCCTTGGACGTGGTCCGAGCTTTGCGGGTGTATCTGTCTGCTACGGCTCCGTTTCGGAGGTCAGACTCACTGTTTGTGTCGGTGACTGGTCCAAAGAAAGGCCTGGCGGTCTCGTCGGCCACCATTTCTCGGATCAGACGCCTCCCTTTCCTGTCACGGCACATTCAACCAGGGCAATAGCTGCCTCCTGGGCTTTCCGACATCAAGCGTCTGTCTCCCCAGGTGTGTAAGGCGGCGACCTGGTCGTCCGTTAACACTTTCACTAAGTTTTACAAGGTTGATGTACATGTATCTGCGGATGCTTGCTTCAGCCGCAAAGTTTTGCAGGCGCCCGTTTAAGGTTGCAACTCCTCTGTTGAGGAGCTCTGGTTGTTTTGGGTGGAAGTTTTGTTTGCTTGCTGTACCCACCCCTCGTTTTTTTGACACTGCTTGGGGAAGTCCCTAAGGTCAAGAATAAAGGAGCTGTGTCCGTCCATAGACGAAAGAGAAAATAGTATTTTTGTACTCACCGTAAAATCCTTTTCTCTGAAGTCCATGGCCGGACACAGCACCCACCCCTCCTTTTTATGTTTGTAGTGATTTTTGACAAACTGAGCTGCTGAGTGCAGGGTGAGGGGTTATAGCCAGAGGGGCGGCCCCCTGGGCGGGACTATTCAGCTTTTGCTGTTACGTTTTTACTGTTTAACATGTCTGCCTTGTCCTCTCCTGATAGACGGCATATAAACCCTAAGGTCAAGAATAAAGGAGCTGTGTCCGTCCATGGACTTCAGAGAAAAGGATTTTACGGCGAGTACAAAAATCCTAAATTAAAAGTGCGCTTGCAAGACCGCTGTGAAAATACGTTGTGACAGAGTATTGCAACGACTGCCATTTTATTCTCTAGGGTGCTAGAAAAAAAAATGTGTGTACACACACACACACACACACCACACACACACACACACACACACACACACACACACACACACACACACACACACACACACACACGTGTGTGTGTGTGTGTAATATCTCTCTATCTATCTATATCTCTATCTATATATAGATATAGATATAGGTGTGTGTGTGTGTGTGTGTGTGTGTGTATATATGTGTGTGTGTGTGTGTGTATATATAATGTACATATAAAAATAATATATTGTTTACTGGTTTAAAACAGTGTTTTTTGTTAGAAAATTACTTTGAACCCCTAAACACCAAATCTCAAAACGAGGCTCTGTCCTTAAGTGGCTAAAGTTGTCGTGTTTTATTTCCTCCACAATTTTTTGCAAAATTTTAATTTTTTCACAAAATTGGTCATATTAACCACTTGCCGACCGCCACACGTCGATGTACGTCTGCAGAATGGCAGGGCTGGGCATATTGGCAAACAGGACCCGCGATCGGGTCACGGAGCTGAAGAACGGGGAGAGGTAAGTGTAAACAAACCTCTCCCTGTGCTTCCTAGTGAGCCTGTCACTGATCGTCTGTTCTTTGTCATAGGGAACGACTATCAGTGACGTCACACGCCAAGCCACGCCCCCCTACAGTTAGAATCACACATTAGGTCACACTTAACCCCTTTATCGCCCCCCTACAGGTTACCCCTAAACGGCCAGTGTCATTTTCACAGTAATGAGTGCATTTTTATAGCACTGATTGCTGTAAAAATGACAATGGTCCCAAAATGGTGTCAAAAGTGTCCGATGTGTCCGCCATAATGTCGCAGTCACGATCGCCGCCATTACTAGTAAAAAAAAAATTATTAATAAAAATGCCATAAAACTATCCCCTATTTTGTAGACGCTATAACTTTTGCGCAAACCAATCAATAAATGCTTATTGGGATTTTTTTTTGTTTTTTTACCAAAAATATGTAGAATACGTCGTATCAGCCTAAACTGAGGAAAAAAAGTGTTTTTTTTTTTTGTTTTGTTTTTTGATATTTATTATAGAAAAAATTAAAAAATATTGCATTTTTTTTTCAAAATTGTCGCTCTATTTTTGTTTACAGCGCAAAAAATAAAAACTGCAGAGGTGATCAAATACCACCAAAAGAAAGCTCTTTTTGTGGGGGGGGGGGGGGAAAGGGACGTCAATTTTGTTGGTAAGCCACGTCGCACGACCGCGCAATTGCCAGTTAAAGCGACGCAGTGCCGAATCGCAAAAAGGGGCCTGGTCCTTTAGCAACAAAATGGTCCGGGGCTTAAGTGGTTAACAGGTTCTTTCTCTCACATGGCATATGCATACTTGCATCTACAACCCAAAACACATTCTGCTACTCGTCAGGTAATTTATCCCTAGAACACCTATTACACTTTTTAAAGGCAATGGAAATGCCCAAAAAAATAAAACATTTTGAAAAGCAAACACCCCAACAAATAATCTAGGAGGCATAATAAGTCTTTTGAACATGTTTTTTGGAACGAAAATTTACTTTTTTATCTTTTTTATTTTTCCCTTCACAAAGTTGTCAATTTATAAGATATTTCTAACGGCATGTACATGGCAAAAATTACACCCCAAAACAAGTTCTGCTGCTCCCCCTGAATATGGCGATACTGCATGTGTGAGGCCCAACATGCAGGAAGCACCGTCAGGTGTTCTTGGGACATAGATATTTTATTTATTTTCCTGACTACCTATTAAACTTTTGTGAGGCAATGATGGGCACTGTAGTGGCAAAGATGAGGCATGAATATGAACTTCAGAACCTTGCCACTAGCGCTGCTGCACTGGCTCGCTCCCTCTCCTCACAAGCTGTATTGATTGGTGTGAGGAGAGGGCTGAACCGGACATGTGCCCGTTTGACAAGTGATCGCTCTGTAATTGGATGGAGCTATCGCGTGGTAAAGGGCCGTTGTCATTGGCCTTTTACCCCGATCCTAACCCGGCGATCGCCTACAATTCCGCGGGGGGGCGCACAGGAACTGCAACGAGTTCAGGGGGACGTCATAGTACGCCGTCATTCGGCTATTGCCTGGTCGGCAAGTGGGAAAGACTTATTTTTCTTGGTATGTGTGCATACCAGGTGTCCCAACACATGATATGCACAAGATTGTTCTAGAATAGATCAATGACTAATCAAGCATAATGAAGTTTACACCTGGACAACAGTACAGCAGTGGCAGGTCCCACGTTCCTATTCTGATAGGTTCAGTTTTCAAATGCATGCTCTGACAACCTGTGCTAAGATAATTGTGTTAGCTGTCGCTTTTCTCCTGAAAAAATTAGTTTCTCTTTCGTCCATGGACAGACACAGCTTCCTTATAATCTTGACTTGTGGGTTATGTTCCATCTATTAGGAGAGGACTAGCAGACATGTAAATGGTTAAACATGTAATCTTTAGCAAAGCTGAACAGCCCCACCAAGGGGGCGGTCCCTCTGGTCATAACCCCTCTCACTGCAGTGAGCAAGCTCAGTTTTTTATGCCTAGCAGAGAAGGACCTGGCTCCCTGGGGTCCATTGGTCCTGTGTATTTTTTTCTATTTATTTTTTCTACATTTTGATCCTGAGATCTACTATCAACTGGGTGACAGACTGGATCCCAGATCCTTGTAGTCGTCCCCCCCCCCCCCCAGTTTCAGCCATCGAGCGTGTGCCGACCTTTAGCTACATGCCTTTAGCTAGTCCACGCAGGACGGGTAAGTAGCAGTCCCCCTGCTCTGGCAGGGTGGCATGGCTGGGCATTCCCGGGGAGGTCGATTGGGGTGTTCCCACCCTCCCTTTCCTCTCTCCCTGTCCTTTCCCTCCTTCCCATGCTCTGTGGGGCTGGGCCTGCTGTACCGATCGGAGGTCCTCCGGGGGGGCTCCATGTCCTAACTGGGGGCTGTGCAGGGTGCCCAGGGTCCGCTCTCCATAGGGGGTGTTGTTTGGTGCCATGGGGGGGCCTCCATGCTGAGGCCTAGTGTTTTCTTTTTGCCTCGGCGGCGCTCGGCGGTCACTTTGGTGGCGCCATTTTCTTGTAGTCCGCGCTTTATACAGGGGCGGCTGGCGGCCATTTTCTTGTAGTCGCAGCTCTGTTTTTGCCTCGAGCAATGAAAACGTCTCTTCTGGATGGCGCGAACAGCGCAGAACACCTCAGATACAGAGACACCGCAGCCATGCCTGTTAGGAGGCATATGGGGAGAGCGGATGGCGGCGCTGGCAGCACCTGGATCAGAGCGGTGAGTCCCCTGGGGTCCCTCACTCTGGGCAGCTAAGGGGGTGGATTTTTTTGCTGCCTTGCCTTGGTCCCTATGGGTGTCAGGCAAGTGTGGGTTTGCATGGTGTCAGAAGCTGGCGTTTTCTTTCCCTGACATCCCTGTGGTGACAACCGGTGCCCTGTACCTAGGGTGCTTATGGACGCCTTGCCGGTCGTCCTGGAGTCCTTTATTACCAGGGTAGAAGCGATGTGCGGACGTTGGGGGGGGGGGTAAAAACGCCCCCTCCCCCCACCATCTTCGGGAAAAAACGTTCTGCTTCAGACTCGGGCCTTGCTGTGGCAGATGTCCCCTGCTCTGAGTTGTCAGAAGATGCAAACCATGACCCTTCGGACAGTGCGGAACTGCGTCCTTGCTTCCGTGTCGGGTCAGCGCAATCCAGAAAGGGTAAGGAGCCACGCCGTAGGCCAGGGGCCCCCCTTTTTCTCTTTCGTTCATGGACGGACACAGCCTTAATCTTGACAAAGTGGGTATTAGCCTTCCTTTGGGAGTGACTAAGCAGAAAGTGTTAACAACTTCAAAGCTGAACAGCCCCGCCCAGGGGGCGGTCCTACTGACTATATCCTCTCAGCCTGCACTAAGCAGATCAGTTTTTTTCTGCCTAGCGAAGAAGACATGGCTCCCTTCTGGCCCATAGGCCTGGAGGTTTTTTATTCCAGATTGAAATTGTATTTTTTTTTATTTTTGTTCCTGTGATCTTCGATCAACTGGGCGACAGGCTGGATCCCAGATCCTTGTAGTTCCCCCCCCCCCCCCCCGTTTTGGCAATCGAGCGTGTGCCGACCATAGCTACGCACTTGGTTGTCCATGACATTCCCGTCGCTCTACGGGTGGCCGGTGAGCTTATACGCTCCAGGGCTTGCATATGACTGACTGGTCTATAGGGCCGAGTCGCAGTAGCCTGGCCGGCAGTCGCCTCCGTCACCATGCGAAAGATGGTCTGTCTGGGATGCTTCCAGCACAAACCCGCAGGAAGGGTTAAGTAGTAATCCCCTTCTTCGGCAGGAAGACAGAGCTGGGCATTCCTGGAGAGGAGAGTAAAGGGGTTCTATCCTTCCCTTCCCTCCTCCCTAGGCTCTCTTAGCTAGCTACTGGGGCGGGGGTTCACCTGTGGGGAACTGTGCATGTACGTCCGCTAAATCATGTTATAAGCTGCTTAAAGAGATTTGCTTACCTGTGGGTCTTGCTCCATGCTGTCGGCGACCATTTTTGCTGTGATCCATGCTGTATTGCTTTAGCTGCACTGGCGGCCATGTTCTTGTGGCTGCGCTGTATTTGGCCTCTAACGACCGCTCGGCGGCCATATTTTTGGTGATCCCTGCTGTGTTTACTTTCTATCTACGCTGGTGGCCGCGCTGTTTGACCTCTAGCGGCCGCTCGGTGGACATTTTTGCCTGTGCTCTATGCCAGTGTTTCCCAACTCCAGTCCTCAAGGTGCCCCAACAGGTAATGTTTTCAGGATTTTCCTCAGATGAAACTGCTGTGGTAATTACTAAGGCAGTGAAACTGATCAAATCACCTGGGCAAAATAATGGAAAACATGACCTGTTGGGGCGCCTTGAGGACTGGAGTTGAGAAACACTGCTCCATGCTCTATCTACGCCCGGCGGCCATGTTCTTGTGGCCCGCGGCGTTGTTTGGCCTCTATCGGCCGCTCGGCGGCCATTTTGCCATCGATCAGACATTTAAACAGGCACAAACCGACAGATACATGCTGGGTCACTGTATAGCTGACAAGGAAGCAGCTCTACTAGGAAGCGGACGGCAGCCGTACTCTGTTCCAGGGTGGTGAGTCCTCTGAAGGGGGAACCCTCGTCTCTGCTGCAGCTAAGGTGGGTTACTGTACCTTGCCTGGGAGTCCCTGTGTCAGGCGTGTGGGTCAGCACGGCGTCAGAAGCAGACGCTTTTTCCCCTGAAACACCCGAGCTTGCAATTAATGCTTTATTGCCAAGGTGGAAGCAGCGCGTGGGAACACGGGGGCTAGAAAGCGCCCCCGCCATCTTCTGGTGACAACTCTGATACGGAGCCGAGTCCAGCTACAGCTTATGGCCTGGCTCTGATGTATCTGAGGATGCGGACCGAGATCGGCCGGACAGTGAGTCTCCGGATTCGGGTCAGCACGCGATAGGGCTCTTGTAAGTGACCTTATCACCGCAGTGCAAGATAATCTAAAAAGAGAAGCGCCTGTCCCCTTTGGGTTCCGTAAGGCGACCCGCACTGTTAAGGTGTTCCCTTGTGTGTCTTTTATATAGACTTTTATACAAGGAGTGGGACAAACCACAGAAGGTTTTTTCAGTCCCTAAAAATCTGGCGGTGCGTTACCCTCTTGAAAAGCGTTTCTTAAAAAGATGGACCTCGCCCCCGATAGTGGACCCTTCTATGTCCAGACTAGCCACCGTTCCGGTGGAAGGGGCTCCTGCCTTCAAGGACCCTGTGGACAAGAAGGCTGAGGCGATCACCCGCAACCTGTACACGGTAGTGGGTTCGGCTGTGCGCCCGACGATAGTTGGGGCCCTGGTGTTTCAGACACTCACTGAATGGGCAAAGATGCTGCACAAGGGGTTAAAGGCACGTCAAGTTTCCCCGGACAGCCCTAGCTGACCAAATGGTACAGGGCCTAAAATTTGTTTGCGAATAAGCCTTGGACACAATTCCTCTGCTGGCCAGAGCTTCGTATGCGGTGGTGTTGCGTCGTCTACTTGGAAGATTGGTCCGCAGACCAATCCTAACTAAGAAAGCCCTGATGGATTTGCCCTTTTTAAGGGAAACGGATTTATTTTTTATTTTTTTTGGAGCATCCCTTATGACATTTATTAAATATGCCACAGGAGGTAAGAGTATGCTGCTCCCACAATCCAAAAAAGGGTAAGGAGCCACGCCGTTCCTTCACCGCGAACCATCGTTTTTTTCATCCACCTAGTGCGGCAAATAGACGATCCCAGGCAGAAAAGGCGCCTGCTGAGGGACAAAAGCGTCCCTGGTTTCGCAAGCCTGCGAACAAATCTATGTCCGCGTAAAGGTCTGTCCCCACCCATCTCTCGGGTAGGGGGACGTAATCGCGACCTGGTGGACATCTCATATCATCGACCGGGGGTTTGCAAAGTAGTTTCCTCAGGGTACAAGAGTTCTCTCTTGCCCTCCGAACAGATTTAGGATTTGTTTCCTCCAACCGCCAGCTTCAGCCGACCTCGTCGGGAAGACCTAGATGGGTCGGTTCAAGACCTGTGGATACGCAGGGTGATATTCCTGTTTTCAGTACAGGAACTGTTTCAGGGGTTTTTACTCAGACCTGTTTGTAGTACCAAGAAGGAGGGGGTTTGTCCAATCTTGGATTTCAGGCCCCTCGATTGCTTTGTGAAGGTACAAAGATTCCGGAGGAAGTTGGTTCGCTCTGTTGTCGCTGCCCTCCATCCGGGGGATTTCTGGCATCCTTGGCAAGGACTCATACTTGCAGGTCCCTGTATGCACCAGGCATCAGGTCTGCGCCTTGTGGCCGGGGAAGACCACTACCAAATTGTGGCGCCCCCCCCTGGCCTGGCATCAGCACCGAGGGTGTTCACCAGGGTGCTCGCCCTGTTTCTGGCCCAGACAGCGTGGCATCGCTATCGTGGGCTACTTGGACGATATTTTTCTGAGGGACACCTCAAGCTCAGAATTAAAGGGTGAGCGTGTCTATAACTTTCGGACCCTCCGATACTTTGGTTGGGTGCTGAACACTCAGAAGTCAGTATTGGTACGGACTCCACTCCTAGTATATCTGGGGTTGATTTTGGACTCCCCATAGGGAAAAAAAATCTTTCGCCTCTGAGAAGGTTGCAGACCCTTCGGGCTGCGGTGCGGCAGTTGACTTTCCCAGGATGGTCGTCACGCCGCTTTTTTTTCAGGCGAGTCCTGGGCCTCATGGTAGTCTCTTTCAAGGCAGTACCGTATGCGCAATTTCATGCGCGAGTACGACAGAAGGTATTCTGTCCAGAAGGGACACGTGCCCTTCATCCCTGGATTGTCAAATCCGGGTGAGCCACCTAGTTAGGACCTCCCTAGTTGGTGGCTAACGCCACTGGCACTTCTGTCCGGGAAGTCGTTCCTTCCTTCCTTTTTTTACTGGATGGTGGTCACGACGGACGCCAGCCTTACCAAATGGGGGCGGAGTCTGGGGGGGTTCAGTCGACCAGGGTCGCTGGACTCCAGAGGAATCCCACTTGCCGATCAACGTCCTGGAACTCCGGGCGATCAGGCTGTGCCTCTCAACATGGTCTCAGAGGCTACAGGGGCGTCCAGTCAGGATCCAGTCGAACAACGCCACAACGGTGGCGTATGTCAACCATCAAGGAGGAACAAGAAGCTCAGCTACAGCATCGCAGGTCACTCACACCCTAAGGTGGACAGAAAGGAGCGTACTGGCCCTGTCAGCTGTATACATTCCGGGCGTGGAAAACTGGCAGGTGGAGTCGCCAGATGCTGGAACAAAGAATGGTCTCTACACCTGGAGGAGTTTCAGCTCCTTTGCCAAAAATGGGACACGCCAGACGTAGATCTCCTGGCTTCTCGACTCGATCGGAAGGTATGAGGTTTGTGGCCAGGTCAAGAGACCCATGGGCAGATGCGTTAGTGGCACCGCGGAGTCGGTAACGGCTAACCTACGCCTTCCCTCCTCTGGAGCTCCTTCCTCATCTGCTTCGCAGACTGGAGGCAGAGAGGATTCCAAGAATTCCAATTGCTCTGGATTGGCCTTGGCGTCCTTGGTACGCCGATCTAGTGCTTCTGATAGCAGATGCCTCTCGGCGTCTAGTGCTAAGAAAGGACCTGCTGTCGCAAGGTCCCATACGCCATCCTGTTTTACAGTCACTGCCTTTAACGGCATGGTTATTGAGAGCCAGGTGCTAAGAGACCGGGTCCTGTCAGAATCTGTGTTCTCTACCATGAGGAGTGCTCGGAAATCATCCTCTAGGAAGATTTACCATCGCACTTGGAAGACCTACATATCCATTTGTGAGGAAATGAGGTGGCATCTGCGTGCTTATTTTGTTCCAGAGTCCTGCTTTTCTTACAGCATGGGGTGGACCAAAAATTTTGCTTAAGTAAAATTAGGGGGCAGATATCTGCCCTGGCTGTCTTTTTTTTTTTTTTTTTTTTTTTTCTTTTTTCAACGACCCCTGGTGGCTCACTCTCTAGTGAAAACGTTTGTTCAGGGGGTTCGGCATGCGGCCTCTCCGGTCGGCCCTCCACTACCTCCGTGGGTTTTGTATAGCAGACGTCCCTTGGCGTCTACCGATACGGGAGGACCTGCTGTCGCAAGGTCCCATACGCCATCCTGCTTTACAGTTTAGGGCTTTAACGCCATGGCCTCCTAGGTGCCTCAGAAACCACTGTTTGAGAACATTAGGAAAATGCTCTTGTTGACACTTTCTCAGAAAGTGGTCCTTTTGGTAGCTGTTGTGTCAGTTGAGACGGGTTTCTGAGCTGGTGGCCTTGTCATGCAAGGCTCCCTATCTGATCTTCCACAAGGATAAGGGGGTGCTGCGTCCACAGCCTTCTTTTCTTCCTAAGGTCAGTCGACCTTTCTTCCCAAGGAAGACATTGTACTGCCATCCTTGTGTCCTCATCCGTCGAATCCTAAGGAGACGACGTTGCATTCCTTGGACGTTCTCCAAGCTCTAAGAGTATACTTGCCTGTTACTGCTCCGTTCCGGAGTTCAGACTCGCTGTTTGTTTCGGTGGCTGGTCCCAAGAAGGGCCCAGCGATCTCGTCGGCCACCATCTCAAGGTGAATCCGACAGATCGTGATTCAGGCTTACACCATAAAGGGTCGGGCGCCTCCCTGTCACGGCGCATTCGACCAGGGCAAGAGGTGCCTCTTGGGTTAACGGCATGGCCTCTCAGTGCTTTAGAAACCACCGTTTGAGAACATCAAAGAGATTCCCTTGTTGACACTTTCTCAAAGTGGTCCTTTGGTGGCTGTTACGCCAGTTAAGACGGGTTTCTGAGCTGGCAGCCTTGTCATGCAAGGCTCCCTATCTGATCTTCCACAAGGATAAGGTGGTGCTGCGTCCGCAGCCTTCTTTTCTTCCTAAGGTCGTTTCGACCTTCCATCCCAGGGAAGACATGGTACTGCCATCCTTGTGTCCTCATCCTTCGAATCTTAAGGAGACAATGTTGTATTTCTTGGAAGCTGTCCGAGCTCTGAGAGCATCAAGCGCCTGTTTCCCAGGTGTGTAAGGTGGCGACCTGGTCGTTTGTTCACACTTTCCCTAAACTTTACAAGTTGATGTGTGTGCATCTTCGGATGCTTCTTTTGGGCCACAATACATTGCAGGCGGCTGTTTAGAGTTACAACTCCTCAGTTGAGGAGTTCTGTTTTGTTTTGGGGTGAAATTGTTTTAATGCTGTTCCCACCCCTCGTTTTTGACACTGCCTTGGGACGTCCCACTTTGTCAAGATTAAGGCTGTGTCCGTCCATGAACGAAAGAGAAAATAGGATTTTTTACTCACCGTAAAATCCTTTTCTCTGAGTTCATGGACGGACACAGCACCCACCCCTCTTAACCACTTAAGCCCCGGACCATTTTGTAGCTAAAGGACCAGAGGTGTTTTCAGAATTTTGCGCTGCTTTAACTGGAAATTGTGCGGACATGCAATGTTGTACCGAAACGAAATTTGCATCCTTTTCTTCCCACAAATAGAGCTTTCTTTTAATGGTATTTGATTGCCGCTACGATTTTTATTTTTTGCGATATAAACGGAAAAAGACTGAAAATTTTGAAAAAAAAATGATATTTTCTATTTTTGTTATAAGAAAAATCGAATAAACTCCATTTTAGTCATACATTTAGGCCAAAATGTATTTCAGCCACATGTCTTTAGTAAAAAAAAAATGTCAATAAGCGTATATTTATTGGTTTGCGCAAAAGTTATAGCGTCTACAAACTAGAGTACATTTTTCTGGAATTTACACAGCTTTTATTTATGACTGCCTATCTAATTTCTTGAGGTGCTAAAATGGCAGGGCAGTACAACCCCCCCCCCCCCCCCAAATGACCCCATTTGGAAAGTAGACATCCCAAGGAAATTGCTGAGAGGCATGTTGAGCCCATTGAATATTTTTTTTTTTGTCCCAAGTGATTGAATAATGACAAAAAAAATAAAATTACAAAAAGTTGTCACTAAATGATATATTGCTCACACATGCCATGGTTATATGTGGAATTGCACCCCAAAATACATTTTGCTGCTTCTCCTGAGTACGGGGATACCACGTGTGGGACTTTTTGGGAGCCTAGCTGCGTACGGGCCCCCAAAAACCAAGCACCGCCTTCAGGATTTCTAAGGGCGCAAATTTTTGATTTCACTCCTCACTACCTATCCCAGTTTCGAAGGCCATAAAATGCCAAAATAGCACAAAACCCCCCCAAATGACCCCATTTTGAAAAGTAGACACCCCAAGCTATTTTCTGAGAGGCATGGTGAGTATTTTACAGCTCTCATTTGTTTTTGAAAATGAAAACATTTTTTTTTTTTTCAATTTTCAAAACTTTGTGACAAAAAGCGAGATCTGCAAAATACTCACCATACCTCTCAGCAAATAGCTTGGGGTGTCTACTTTCCAAAATGGGGTCATTTGGGGGGGGTTTTGTGCCATCTGAGCATTCCATGGCCTCCGAAACTGTGATAGGCCGTGAGGAGTGAAATCAAAAATTTACACCCTTAGAAAGCCTGAAGGCGGTGCTTGGTTTTTGGGGTCCCATACGCGGCTAGGCTCCCAAAAAGTCTCGCACATGTGGTATCCCCATACTCAGGAGAAGCAACAGAATGTATTTTGGGGTGTAATTCCACATATGCCCATGGCATGTTTGAGCAATATATCATTAAGTGACAACTTTGTGCAAAAAAAAAAAAAAATGTTTTCCGCAACTTGTGTCAGCATATAAAATATTCAATGGACTCGACATGCCTCTCAGTATATAGCTTGGGGTGTCTACTTTCCAAAATGGGGTAATTTGGGGGGGTTTTGAACTGTTCTAGCATTTTATACACAACATTAGGAAGCTTACATCCACTCTTCTAACCACTTATAGACAAAGCCCTTTCTGACACTTTTTGTTTACATAAAAACATCATTTTTTTTTTTTTGCAAGAAAATTATGTTGAACCCCCAAACATTATATATATTTTTAAAGCAAAGGCCCTACAGATTAAAATGGTGGGTGTTGCATTTTTTTTCCCACACAGTATTTGCGCAGCGATTTTTCTAACGCATTTTTTGGGAAAAAAATACACTTTTTTTTTTTTTTTTATGCACTAAAACACACTATATTGCCCAAATGTTTGATGAAATAAAAAAGATGATCTTAGGCCGAGTACATAGATACCAATTTCGCACAAACGCGCATTGGCGACAAACTACATACATTTTTAACCACTTCCATACAGGGCACTTATACACCTTCCTGCCCAGACTAATTTTCACCTTTCTGCGCTATTGCAGTTTGAATGACAATTGCGCGGTCGTGCTACACTGTACCCAAACTAAATTTTTATCATTTTTTTCCCCACAAATAGAGCTTTCTTTTGGTGGTATTTGATCACCTAAAAATTACCGAAAAATTTGAAAAAAAGTTTTTTTTGTTTGTTTACAAAACTTTTTTTAAATAAGTGTTTTCTCCTTCACTGATGGGGCTGCACTGACGGGCACGGGTGGGCACTGATAGGCGGCACGGGTGGGCACTGATAGGCGGCACTGTACTGTAATGGATGCCAATCAGTGCCAAGCAATAATGCCTGCCAATCAGTGATGCCCATTGTGGGCACTGATTGGCATCCATTGTGGGCACTGGCATCCATTAGGGGGCACTAACTGGCATCCCTGGTGGTCTAGGGTGGCATACCTGGGGCTGGCTTCCTCGGGGGGGGGGGGGGCTGCGCTGATAATCTATCAGCACAAACCCCCCCCCTGTCAGAGGAGCAGCCGATCGGCTCTCCTCTACTCGCGTCTGACCGGCTTTTCCTTTTTACACTGTGATCAGCCGTGATTGGACACGGCTGATCACGTGGTAAAGAGTCTCCGTCGGAGATCGGTGTTGCGGGGTGTCAGACTGACATCCCGCAGCAACGATCGCCGCGATGCGCGCCCCCGGGGGCGTGCAGCGGCTCAAAATCCTGAGGACGTCATATGACGTCCAGTCAGGATTTTGAAACCACTTTGCCGCCGTCAATCCGCTATAGGGCGGGCGGCAAGTGGTTAAAAGCCTTTTAAAAGCCTTTACAGGTTACCACGTTAGATTTCCAGAGGAGGTCTACTGCTAAAATTACTGCCCTCGATCTGACCTTCGCGGTGATACCTCACATGCATGGTGCAATTGCTGTTTACATGTGACGCCAGACCGACGCTTGCGTTCGCCATTGCGCAAGAGCAGGGCAGGACAGGGGTGCTTTTTTTTTTTTTTTTTTTTTTTTTTATTATTATTATTAATTTTGCTATTTTATTTTTAAACTGTTCCTTCCATATGTTTTTTTTTTTTTATTATCTCAGGGAATGTAAATATCCCCTATGATGGCAATAGATAGTGACAGGTACTCTTTTTTTGAAAAAACTGGGGTCTATTAGACCCTAGATCTTTCCTCCGCCCTCAAAGCATCTGACCACACCAAGATCGGTGTGATAAAATGCTTTCCCAATGGCGCTTTTTATATCCGGGGGAGGGACATTCCCTCCCACTGCTTGTAAAAGCAGTCCAGAGGCTAATTAGCCACTAGGATTGCTTTTACATGAAAGCCGGCCGCTGGCTGAAAAGAATGATACCAAGATGATACCTAAACCCGCAGGCATCAATCTGGTATAACCATTCAAAGTGCAGCATGCTGGTCCTTGTTGGACATGTATTGTAATCTTTTTTTTCATGCAGCCTGTTGGCTGAACGAAAAAAGAGATTGATCGGTGGGTATGCCCACCATTAGAATACCGCCCTTCACCCACCCACTTCTAATGATGGGCATACATGCACCATTTATATATGCCGAAGCATGGGGGCATCCTCCCGCAAAAGTTATGCCGCACACACATGGTCGGACTTTTCCACGGGCATGCCTCCGTCGGAATTTCGACTGTATGTACGCGGCATTAGGAGCAAAATCGCTCCTCCGCCCCTGCTGCCCCAATGCTTCGGCATATATGCTTTTTTTTTTTTTCTTAACTGTGGTGGTGAAATCACCTCCTACAGCACTGGAGTCGCAGGGATCAGGCCTGTCTCTGCGAACGCTGCAGTTATGTGTGTTGTGTTTTGTAAGTGACAGTGATCGATCGATACTGCACTTGGGTGGCCTGGGCTGGACGGAGGGGCAAAACGCAGGTGCTAGCAGGTATCTGGGCTGATCCCGCTAACACTGCGTTTTTGGGAACCCTAACTTGCTGGGGACGCTAGTATAGATCTGATCAGATATTGATCTGTTCAGATACTATACCACTAAGGGAGGTGTATGCTTCACATGTGGGTGTTAGCGTTACTGGCACTAACCTGACGCTGCCTGGGGTGTGACCCAGACCCTCTTTGACGCTAAAACCTAATTGAAATCACCCGTCGAACGATCAGAGGGTTAAACCTTTATTGGGTTATATACGGCGGGTGAACTGACACTATAAAAAGCAAACTAACCAGCGTCACCCGTAACACTTATATGGTGATCACTGGTGAAAGGGTTAACTAGGGGCAATCAGGGGGTTAAACCTTTATTAGGTAATATATGGGGGTACCCGACGCTACAAAAACCTGCGGCGAACCTAAAAAAAATAACTGGCTACCTATCGGCATCACCGACACTAAGACAGCGATCAGAAAAACGATCGCTTAGTGACACTGGCAAAATGGGGTGAAAGGGTTACCTGGGGGGGCGATCACGGAGTTAAACCTTTAGGTAATATATGGGGGTACCCGATGCTATAAAAACCTGCGGCGAACCTAAAAATAACTGGCTACCTATCGGCATCACCGACACTAAAACGGCGATCAGAAGAACGATCGCTTAGTGACAGCGGTGCTAGGGGGTGAAAGGGTTACCTGGGGGGGGGGGCGATCAAGGGGTTGAACCTTTATTAGGTAATATATGGGGGTCCCCGATGCTATAAAAACCTGCGGCGAACCTAAAAAAAATAACTGGCTACCGATCGGCATCACCGACACTAAAACAGCGATCAGAAAAACGATTGCTTAGTGACGGTGGTGCTAGGGGGTGAAAGGGTTACCTGGGGGGCGATCAAGGGGTTAAACCTTTATTAGGGGGGGTTAGGGGGCTACACTGGACCTAAAACTAACTGTAGTGACACTTTTACAGTCACAAATGTCACTGATTGCAGTGATCAGTAAATAAATGGTCGCTGCAATCGGTGACACTGTGACTGGGGGGTGATCTGGGGGGGGGCGATGATGTGACTATGTGTGTGTGGTGTCAGTGTGCTGTTTAGTGCACTAACCTTTGTGTCTTCTCTCATGCGGCGCTCGGTATATGTGAGCACCGCATGAGGGATGACATCACTACCTCCTGCCTGTGTAAACATTAGACAGGCAGAGGAAGCATTTGATTCGCCGGGAGCGATTGCAAGGGGGTGGCCAGAATCGAATGGCGGCCCCCTCATCACGGATCGCTCCCGAAGCGATCCCGGCCGCCCACTGTACCGGAGGGGGGTCCGATTGGACCCCCCACCCATACGAAGGCAGGCACGTACAGGTACGTGATTGTGCCTGTCCGTGCCATTCTGCTGACGTATATTTACAGTGGGTGGTCGTTAAGTTTGTACTGCTTTTTGACGAACTGATCTGCTTAGTGCAGGCTGAGAGGATATAGTCAGTAGGACCGCCCCCATGGCGGGGCTGTTCAGCTTTGAAGTTAACACTTTCTGCCTAGTCACTCCTAAGGGGAAGGCTAATACCCACGTTGTCAAGATTAAGGCTGTGTCCGTCCATGAACTCAGAGAAAATTTATTTTACAGTGAGTAAAAAATCATTATTTTTATTTTTTATTTTTTTCACTCAAAAGCGGTATTTTCTTTCCGGCGGGCTCACAGATGAGTGTTCCCAGGCCGACAAGGGGCCAGCTGAGGGGCGAAAAGTGTCCCTGGGTTCGCAAGCCCGACGGCCTGCGAACAAATCTGCGACTGCATGACGGGCTGCCCCTGCCCGCCTCTCGGATGGGGGGTCGCCTTCGAGTTTGCGGCTCAGTGGACTTCCCTGATTTCCAACCAGTGGGTTTGCGAAATGGTTTTATCAGGGTACAAGATAGATCTGCTGTCTTGTCCAAAACAGATTTTTTTTTTTTCCTCCGGCTCATCGGAACGCCCTGTTTGGGGCAGTGCAGGACCTGCTAAAGCGCGGGATGATAGCTCCTGTGCCGCTGCCGGAAAGGCTTCAGGGATTCTATTCCAATCTGTTTGTAGTCCCACAGTAGGACAGGGTTCATCCAATCCTGGACCTCATGGCCCTCAACTACTTTGTAAAAGTACAATGGTTCAGGATGGAATCAGTTCGCTGCTCTCCATCTGGGGGATTTTTTCTGGCGTCCTTGGACATCAAAGACGCATATTTACAGGTCCCCGTGTCTCGATGGATCAGACAGATTGTGCTTCAGGCCTATGCCCTTAAAGGGCGGGCACCTTCCTTTCCTGTCGCGGCGCATTTGACCAGGACACTTGGTGCCTCCTGGGCCTTCCCACTTCGAGCATCTGTTTTACAGGTGTGAAAGGTGGCGACCTGGTCGTCCGTTCACATTTTCACTAAGTTTTATAAGGTTGATGTGCATGCATCTGCAGATACTTGCTTCACCTGCAAGGTTTTGCAGACGGCTGTTTAACCACTTAACGACCGCCCACTGTAAATATACGTCGGCAGAATGGCACCGACAGGCAGAATCACGTATATCTACGTGACTGCCTTTGTATAGTTGGGGGGTCCGATCGGACCCCCCTTCTTTACAGTGAGCGGTGGTTAACTGATCGGGAGCGATCAGGCATGAGGGGACGGCTGTTCGATTCCGGCCACCCCCTCTCGATCGCTCCCGGCGAATGAGAGAGCTTCCCCTGCCTGTGTAATGTTTACACAGGCAGAGGAAGTGATGTCATCTCTCCTGCGGCGCTCACATATACCGAGCTCCGTACAGGAGAAGATGCAGGTTAGTGCACAAAACACTACACTGACACCAGGACACATAGGTACATAAATCGCCCCCCCAGATCACCCCCCAGCCACAGTGTCACGGATTGCAGTGACCATTTATTTACTGATCACTGCAATCAGTGACATTTGTGACTGTAAAAGTGTCACCAAAGTTTAGTTTTAGGTCCAGTGTAGCCCCTAACCCCCCCCTAATAAAGGTTTAACCCCTTGATTGCCCCCCAGATAACCCTTTCACCCCCTATCACCACTGTCGCTAAGCGATCATTTTTCTGATCGCCGTCTTAGCGTCGGTGATGCCGATCGGTAGCCAGTAATTTTTTTTAGGTTCGCCGCAGGTTTTTATTGCGTCGAGTACCCCCATATATTACCTAATAAAGGTTTAACCCCCTTGATCACCCCCCCCAGGTAACCCTTTCACCCCCTAGCACCGCTGTCGCTAAGCGATCATTTTTCTGATCGCTATCTTAGCGTCGGTGATGCAGATCGGTAGCCAGTAATATTTTTTTTTAGGTTCGCCGCAGGTTTTTATAGCGTCAGGTACCCCCATATATTATCTAATAAAGGTTTTAACCCCCTAATTGCCCCTAGTTAACCCTTTCACCAGTGATCACCATATAAGTGTTACGGGTGACGCTGGTTAGTTAGTTTGCTTTTTTATAGTGTCAGGGCACCCGCCCTATATAACCCAATAAAGGTTTAACCCCCTGATCGCCCGGCGGGTGATATCAATTAGGTTTTAGCGTCAGAGAGGGTCTGCGTCACACCCCAGGCAGCGTCAGGTTAGTGCCAGTAACGCTAACACCCACGCGTGAAGCATACACCCCCCTTAGTGGTATAGTATCTGATCAGATCAATATCTGATCTGATCAGATCTATACTAGCGTCCCCAGCAGTTTAGGGTTCCCAAAAACGCAGTGTTAGCGGGATCAGCCCAGATACCTGCTAGCACCTGCGTTTAGCCCCTTCGTCCAGCCCAGGCCACCCAAGTGCAGTATTGATCGATCACTGTCACTTACAAAACACAACACACATAACTGCAGCGTTCGCAGAGACAGGCCTGATCCCTGCGACTCCAGTGCTGTAGGAGGTGATTTCACCACCACAGTTAAAAAAAAAAAAAGCATATATGCCGAAGCATTGGGGCAGCAGGAGCGGAGGAGCGATTTTGCTCCTAATGCCACGTACATACGGTCGAAATTCCGACGGAGGCTTGCCCATGGAAAAGTCCGACCATGTGTGTGCGGCATAACTTTTTTGCGGGAGGATGCCCCCATGCTTCGGCATATATAAATGGTGCATGTATGCCCATCATTAGAAGTGGGTAGATGAAGGGCGGTATTCTAATGGTGGGCATACCGACCGATCAATCTCTTTTTTTCGTTCAGCCAACTGGCTGCATGAAAAAAAAAGATTACAATACATGTCCAACAAGGACCAGCAACGTACTGGTATGTTGCTGGACTTTGAATGTTTATACCAGAATGATGCCTGCGGGTTTAGGTATCATCTTGGTATCATTCTTTTCAGCCAGCGGCCGGCTTTCATGTAAAAGCAATCCTAGTGGCTAATTAGCCTCTGGACTGCTTTTACAAGCAGTGGGAGGGAATGTCCCCCCCCCCCCCCCCCCCCGGATATAAAAAGCGCCATTGGGAAATTGGGAAAGCATTTTATCACACTGATCTTGGTGTGGTCAGATGCTTTGAGGGCAGAGGAAAGATCTAGGGTCTAGAAGACCCCAGTTTTTTCAAAAAAGAGTACCTGTCACTACCTATTGCTATAATAGGGGATATTTACATTCCCTGAGATAACAATAAAAATGAGAAAAAAAGTAAATATGGAAGGAACAATTTAAAAATAAAATAAAAAAGCAAAATTAATAGGGCTGTTACTGATTAAAATTTTCGTGTTCGTTTAATCGATTTTTTTTTTTAATCGATTAATCGACTAATTTCGATTATAACGCACATACAGTTTTTCCAATTTTCCACATCTCCCCCATACTGTAATGTCCACATCTGCCCCCATACTGTAATATCCACATCTGCTCCCACATACAGTAATGTCCACATCTGCTCCCACATACAGTAATGTCCACATCTGCTCCCACATACAGTAATGTCCACATCTCCCCCATACTGTAACATTCAGGCAGAACCGTCCGCAGACTCGCAGGCACAAGCAGGCGGCTGATGATGACGTTGGCGCGCCGCCGGGTGGACCAAGATGGCCGCGGCTCCGGAGCTAGGTCGAAGCCGCGGCCTTTCCTATGGACGAGATCGCGGAGCTTACTCCGCGGATCGTCCTCGATCAAAGTTATTTTGATCGATCAAAGAAATTAACGATTAATCGAACAATTAATCGTTAATTTCCGCAGCCCTAAAAATTCATAATATAAAAAAAAAAAGCACCCCTCCCCTGCCCTGCTCTTGCCCAATGGCGAACGCAAGCGTCGGTCTGGCGTCATATGTAAACAGCAATTGCACCATGCATGTGAGGTATCACCGCGAAGGTCAGATCGAGGGCAGTAATTTTAGCAGTAGACCTCCTCTGTAAATCTAACGGGGTAACCTTTAAAGGCTTTTAAAAATGTATGCAGTTTGTGCGAAATTTTAAAGCATGTCGTGTTTGGTGTCTATGTACTCGGCCTAAGATCATCTTTTTTATTTCATCAAACATTTGGGCAATATAGTGTGTTTTAGTGCATTAAAATTTAAAAAAGTGTATTTTTTCCCCAAAAAATGCGTTTGAAAAATCGCTGCGCAAATACTGTGTAGAAAAAAAAATGCAACACCCACCATTTTAATCTGTAGGGCCTTTGCTTTAAAAATATATATAATGTTTGGGGGTTCAACATAATTTTCTTGCAAAAAAAAATGTTTTCATGTAAACAAAAAGTGTCAAAAAGGGCTTTGTCTTCAAGTGGATGTAAGCTTCCTAATGTTGTGTATAAAATGCCAGAACAGTTCAAAACCCCCCCAAATGAGCCCATTTTGAAAAGTAGACACCCCAAGCTATATACTGAGAGGCATGTCAAGTCCATGGAATATTTTATATGTTGACACAAGTTGCGGAAAAAATACAATTTTTTTTTTTTTTTTTGCACAAAGTTGTCACTAAATGATGTATTGCTCAAACATGCCATGGGTATATGTGGAATTACACCCCAAAATACATTTTGCTGCTTCTCCTGAGTACGGGGATACCACATGTGCGAGACTTTTTGGGAGCCTAGCCGCGTACGGGACCCCAAAAACCAAGCACCGCCTTCAGGCTTTCTAAGGGTGTAAATTTTTGATTTCACTTCTCACTGCCTATCACAGTTTCGGAGGCCATGGAATGCCCAGATGGCACAAACCCCCCCCCCCCCCCCAAATGACCCCATTTTGGAAAGTAGACACCCCAAGCTATTTGCTGAGAGGTATTGAGTATTTTGCAGATCTCGCTTTTTGTCAGAAAGTTTTGAAAATTGAAAAAAAACAAAAAATTGTCTTTCTTCATTTTTAAAAACAAATGAGAGCTGTAAAGTACTCACCATGCCTCTCAGCAAATAGCTTGGGGTGTCTACTTTTCAAAATGGGGTCATTTGGGGGGGTTTTGTGCTATTTTGGCATTTTATGGCCTTCAAAACTGTGATAGGTAGTGAGTGAAATCAAAAATTTGCGCCCTTAGAAATCCTGAAGGCGGTGCTTGGTTTCCGGGGGCCCGTACGCGGCTAGGCTCCCAAAAAGTCCCACACGTGGTATCCCCGTATTCAGGAGAAGCAGCAAAATGTATTTTGGGGTGCAATTCCACATATAACCATGGCATGTGTGAGCAATATATCATTTAGTGACAACTTTTTGTAGTGGGTTTTTTTTTTTTTTTTTTTTTAGTCCTTATTCAATCACTTGAGACAAAAAAAAAAATATTCAATGGGCTCAACATGCCTCTCAGCAATTTCCTTGGGATTTCTACTTTCCAAAATGGGGTCATTTGGGGGGGTTTTGTACTGCCCTGCCATTTTAGCGCCTCAAGAAATGAGATAGGCAGTCATAAACTAAAAGCTGTGTAAATTCCAGAAAATGTACCCTAGTTTGTAGCCGCTATAACTTTTGCGCAAACCAATAAATATACGCTTATTGACATTTTTTTTTACTAAAGACATGTGGCTGTATACATTTTGGCCTAAATGTATGATTAAATTGAGTTTATTCGATTTTTCTTATAACAAAATAGAAAATATCATTTTTATCGGTCTATTTCCGTTTATATCGCAAAAAATAAAAATCGCAGAGGCAATCAAATACCATTAAAAGAAAGCTCTATTTGTGGGAAGAAAAGGACGCAAATTTCGTTTTGTGTGGACATGCAATGTTGTACCCATTTACAGTTAAAGCAGCGCAGTGCAAAATTCTGAAATCACCTCTGGTCCTCTAGCTACCAAATGGTCCGGGGCTTAAGTGGTTAAAGTGGCAACTCCTCTTTTGAGGAGCTCCGATTGTTTTGGGTGAAGTTGTTTACTGCTGTTCCCACCCTCGTTTTTCTGACACTGCTTGGGGATGTCCGACAAGTCAAGATTATAAGGAAGCTGTGTCCGTCCATGGACTAAAGAGATTTTTATACTCGCCATAAAATCCTTTTCTCTGAAGTCCATGGACGGACACAGCACCCACCCCTCATTTTTAAATTTGTACTGCTTTTGACAAACTGAGCTGCTCACTACAGTGAGAGGGGTTATGACCAGAGGGACCGCCCCCTGGGCGGGGCTGTTCAGCTTTGCTAAAGATTACATGTTTAACCATTTACATGTCTGCCTAGTCCTCTCCTATTAGACGGAACATAGCCCACAAGTCAAGATTATAAGGAAGCTGTGTCCGTCCATGGACTTGAGAAAAGGATTTTACGGTGAGTACAAAAATCCTATTTCTCTTATCGTCCATGGACACAGCAGGATACTGTAAACATGTGGGTATATGTCCCTGCTCGCAGGAGAAGATCTAGGCAGAATGTTAGAAACATACATTCTAGAACAAACCAGAGCTGAACAGCCCCGTCCGGGGGGGGCGGTCCCTCTGGACATTACCCTCCCACCTGCAGCTAGCAGCCTCAGTTTTTTTCTCGTACATCACGGGACACAGAGCGGCATAGTCATTACTATGTGGGTTATATAGTTTACCTTCAGGTGCTGGCACTGGCAACTTCCAAACCGGAAGTACCCTCCCCTATATAAGCCCCTCCCATCCGGGAGCACCTCAGTTTTTTTGCCAGTGTCTAAGGTGTTGGCCAAGAAGTAACATGTGTTTTTCACTGAGCTTGCGTACAGGTTCTTTTGGGCCTCAGTAAGCTATTCCGGATCCGACCAAAAAAGCTTCATAGCTAAACGGTCGGTACCCGGGCCTTGCAGAGAAGAGCAAGGTTTTGCCTGTAATGCTTCTCTTAGGAGAGCTGGACCCTGGGATCCAGAGCTCTGGTCATACCCACGACCAAGATGTTTTCTGTGCAGGGTGCTATACAGGTCCAGGGGAGTGGAATCCTTGGGAACCCGGTCCCTGAAGGTTTAATTACAATGCCTGCCGTGATAGGTGAAGTTTGGGCTTCTGTGGACCAAACAGAGTCCTGCGGCGGGGAAAAGGTACGTGGGGGCCCCTCAGGAACTTGGTTCTATTGAGGGGACCCCCAAGCCTAATATGTCTTTTTGCCTGTTACCTAACGGTATTCCCGCTAAATATCTATGCATGCCTGTAACTACTAAAAAATGTAATATTTTTAATAGTGGTCAAGAAAAAAATAAAATAAAATATATATAGACTGCGGTACCTGTGTTAATCCACTAGAGGCCGCTGTGGAACGTTTCTTGTCATGTGGACTGTTTTCTTTTCATCAGAGCAAGTCCAGGCAGATGGTGAGTTCTCTTGTGGGAAACTGCTTCCTCTGCCATGTTGCAATGCTCGTCCATCCCCCGGCCTGCGGCAAAAGGGCCCTGTCTCCTGTCCCTAGTTTCCCTTTTCGAAAAAGAGCGCCGAAGGCGCACGCGCCTCTATATATAGAGGTGAGCTGGGAAAGGGGGCGGAGCTTGGGGGATGACGCTCTGTGCGCGCCGCAGCGCTTCTGCGCATGTGCGGGCGTCCCAGCATGTTAAAAGGCACAATTATGTGTTGTGAGCTGGCTATGGAGTGCAGAGACAGAGCTGGCAACATTTAAAAAAGGCATACAGCAAGCGGTTGATGCAGGCATCCCCATAGAAAGGCACATTAGTAGACACCAACTGTTTTTATAGAAGCAATTGTGCTAGACTATTGTCAGTAAGTGGTGTATTTCGGCTGGAATACCTCAGCTTTGGGCTTAGGAATATGCTGTCTAAAAACTCCGGGACTAAAAATCCCAGGAAGCATAGGGGGTCTCCATCGGGCTCTGAGGATCTTGGGCATGCTTCGGCTGCACCAATCTCCCCTGAAGAATCAGAGGTTAGTGACCGTAGAGCACCCTCAGGAGTACCTGGTACTGTGGCTGTCCTCTGTTCACCTGCTCCTGTGTATGTAACAGAGGAGGTTTTTTCCTCAGCTCTGGGAGGACTGGAAGAAAGATTGACAACATTGATCGCTGCTTCCCTGTCACAGGGAAAGAGCGCTCGATCTCCGTCTCCTCCCTCAGAGTACCTGTTAGCAGAGCAACAGTCCCATACAGGGATCAACCTACCTGAAGGGGATCAGGATGAGGTAGATTCTGTTGTAGAGGAATCAACAGTGGAAGAGCCATTCTCAGCATCACATGCTGAAAGATTATGGGTTCAGTCCCTGACTAACATGGTCCGATCAGCATTTAAAATGCCCCTTGCGGAGCCATCATCCACTTCTGTCTCCTCGTTAGGGTCGCTAAAAGCTCCCCAGACTGTTTGTTCCTTTCCGATCCATCCTTTACTGGAAGGGCTCATTTACCAGGATTGGGAGCATCCTGATAAAATATTTACTCCTCCCAAGAGATTTCAGGTGGTCTATCCCATGGAGGATAAGTTCATCAAAAAATGGAGGGTCCCTACAGTGGACGCAGCCATCTCTTGTGTGAATAAATCACTGACATGTCCAGTGGATAATGTCCAAATGTTCAAGGACCCAATAGATAAAAAAATTGGAGTCCTTATTAAAATCTGCTTTTGCTACAGCAGGCTTGGTGACACAACCAGCAGTGGCAGCTATTGGGGTCTGCCAAGCAGTGAAGGATCAGTTGAAACAGGTCTTAAGGGACTTGCCAGATCAGCAGGCTCTTGCCCTAGCTGATCTACCTAGAGCCTTATGCTTTGCGGTTGACGGTTAAAGGATTCAATCCATCAGGCCTCCCACCTTACGCTGTCTGTAGTACATATGCGCAGGCTTCTGTGGCTCAAAAACTGGTCTGCTGAAGCTCCCTGTAAAAAATTGCTGGTCAGCTTCCCATTTCATGGGGAACGCTTATTCGGGGAAGACCTGGACAAATATATCCAGAAAATTTCCAGCGGTAAAAGTACACTCTTGCCGGTTAAAAACAGAGTTAGAGGTTCCTCTTTTAAGAGGCCTGCTTCTCCAGTCCCTAGGACATCGGCTGTGAAACAGCTCCGACGGCCTCCTCGGTCAAATCCCGGGGGTAAAAATCAGGGACAATTGCAGGGTAACAAGAAACCCTGGGTCAGGAGAGGTACAAAACCTCCCCCAAAGTCAAATGCATGAAGGGTTGCCCCCACTCAATCGGGTGGGGGGAAGACTTCAGTTGTTCGCAGAGACCTGGCGGGACACGATCAGAGACAGATGGGTGCTCTCCGCAGTAAGTCTGGGATACAAATTGGAGTTAAAAGACTCCCCTCCTTCCCATTTTATAAGGTCAAAAGTGCCAAGGGATCCCCAGAAGAGAGGATCCCTCCTGTTGGCACTAGAACAATTATTGCTCCAAGCAGTAATTATAGAGGTTCCCCTGGAAGAATGGGGGTTCGTGTTTTACTCAAACCTCTTTACAGTCCCGAAGCCAAACGGGGACGTGAGGCCCATATTAAATCTAAAAGGGCTAAACAAATTCCTACATATCAGGACTTTCCGGATGGAGTCGATCCGATCGGTGGCCACTGCCCTACAAGGGGAGGAATGGTAAGCCTCGATCGACATCAAAGATGCTTATTTGCACATTCCCATCTTTCCAGTCGACCAAAAATTTCTACGCTTTGCAGTAGAAGGGCGCCGTTTTCAGTTCAGAGCCTTACCCTTCGGTCTGGCCACAGCACCACGAGTGTTCATAAAAATTCTGGCCCCATTATTGGCCAATCTAAGAACACAAGGTGTAACGATAATGGCATATCTAGACGACTTGTTGCTGATAGACCACTCAGTGGAAAAACTAGAAGTGGTTGTTCACGAGACAATCGAGTATCTGGAATATCACGGTTGGATTATCAACCGAGACAAGTCAGCCCTAAAACCAGTCAAAAGTCTGGAATACTTTGGGCTAAGGCTGGATTCAGACCAGAGAAAAATTTTCTTGCCTCAAGAAAAGGTGTCGTCTTTGAGAGATTTGATCCACCTAGTGGGTACAAAAAGACAGCCATCCATACGCCTGTGCATGAGGCTGCTGGGGAAAAATGGTGGCATCATTCGAAGCAGTACCCTACGGTCAATTCCATTCAAGGAATTTGCAAAGGGCTATACTGTCAGCCTGGAACAAAAGAGTTCAGGCCCTAGACTTACCAATGTCCTTGTCCCCTTCCGTTCGCAAAAGCCTCCGTTGATGGTTGGTTCCCCAGAATCTGGAAAGAGGGAAATCCTTCAGTCCGATTTCCTGGAAGGTGGTCACTACAGATGCCAGCCTTATAGGCTGGGGAGCAGTACTGGAGCAATGGTCTCTCCAGGGCAGATGGTCGGATGCAGAAAAGGCCCTGCCCATCAATCTCTTAGAGATACGAGCAGCCCGGTATGCCCTAGTAGCATGGACATCCAAACTCCAAGGGTCCCCTGTCAGAATTCAATCGGACAATGCCACGGCAGTGGCATATATCAATCATCAGGGTGGCACCAGGAGTCGTGCAGCCCAGAGGGAAGTAAATTGCATCCTGAAATGGGCAGAAAAATATGTCCCAGCCATATCTGCGGTATTCATTCCAGGAGTGGAGAATTGGAAGGCGGACTTTCTAAGTCGCCAACAATTATGCCCAGGGGAATGGTCCCTTCACCCCGAGGTTTTCCGGACAATATGTCAGCGGTGGGGAACACCGGATGTAGATCTGCTAGCATCCAGATTCAACGCAAAAGTGGACAGGTTTGTCTCTTGGACAAGGGATCCCCTAGCTTGCGGCTCGGATGCCCTAGTGTTCCCTTGGGATCAGTTCAAGCTGATATATGCATTCACACCGCCACAATTGTTACCTCGATTACTCCGCAGAATCAGGGTAGAAAAGAAACCAGTGATTCTGGTGGCTCCAGCGTGGCCCCGAAGAGCATGGTACGCGGAGATTGTAAAAATGTCTGTGGGGAGTCCTTGGACCCTCCCACATCGTCCGGACCTGCTTTCGCAAGGACTGATATACCACCCTTCCTTACCAGCCCTAGGTTTGACGGCCTGGCTATTGAAGCCCATATTCTAAAAAAGAGAGGTCTCTCTAATCCTGTGGTATCTACCATGATCAATGCCAGGAAGCCGGTATCCAGGCAGATCTACTATAGAATCTGGAAGGCGTACATCGCCTGGTGTGAGGCCAAGAAATGGCATCCACGTAAGTACGTAATAGGTAGGATTCTGGACTTCCTACAGTGGGCTGTAGATAGGAAGCTTGCCTTGAGTACTATCAAGGGTCAGATTTCGGCCTTGTCAATATTTTTTCAGAGGCCCTTGGCTTCGCATTCACTAGTCAAAGCCTTTTTACAAGGAGTGATGCGTATTAGCCCTCCGGTTAATATTCCCATATGTCCATGGGACTTAAACCTGGTTCTGTCGGTTCTACAGAAACAACCATTTGAACCATTACAGCATATTTCCCTGGTTCTTCTCACCAGGAGATTGATTTTTCTAGTAGCCATTTGTTCGGCTAAAAGTGTCGGAATTAGCCGCTATGTCCTGTAGGGAACCATATCTGGTTATCCATAAGGACAGAGTAGTGTTACGTCCTCATCCAGCCTTTCTTCCTAAGGTGGTATCGAGGTTTCATTTGAACCAAGATGTGGTTCTTCCTTTTTTCCCCAAGCCTAGTTCAGTAGAGGAAAAATTATTACATTCTTTGGATGTAGTAAGAGCAGTTAAAGCTTATCTAAAAGCCACTGCTCAGATTCGCAGAACGGATACTTTGTTTATTCTGCCGGAAGGCCCCAGAAAGGGTCAGGCAGCGTCAAAATCTACTTTAGCCAAGTGGATTCGACAGGTCATTATGCAAGCTTATGGCTTGAGAAGGAGACCGCCTCCGTTCAAAGTTAGGGCGCACTCCACGAGAGCAGTTGGAACTTCATGGACAGTGCATCACCAGGCCTCCCTGGCTCAAATCTGTAAGGCCGCAACATGGTCTTCAGTACACACGTTTACTAGGTTCTACCAGGTGGACGTTAGAAGTCAGGAGGATGTCGCCTTTGGGCGCAGTGTGTTGCAGGCCGCAAAAGATCCTCATGTCTGATAGCGCTCAGCTTATGTATGGTGTACCCCCCCCCCCCCCCTCATTGGGCATTGCTTTAGGACATCCCACATAGTAATGACTATGCCGCTCTGTGTCCCGTGATGTACGAGAAAGAAAATAGGATTTTTATAACAGCTTACCTGTAAAATCCTTTTCTCTTATCATCCATGGACTGACACGGTGTCTCTTTACACTTTACACGTGGGTTATGTCCCTGCTTGCAGGAGAAGACCTAGGCAGAATGTGAGATGTTATACATACATTCTAAACAGCCAGAGCTGAACAGCCCCACCCAGGGGGCGGTCCCTCCGGGCATAACCCTCCCACTACAGTCAGCAGACTTGAGTTTTTTTCTGCCTAGCAGAAGGAGAAGACGTGGCTCCCTCAGGAGCCAGTCTCCTGACCTATTTTATTCCTTTTTGGAATTCTTTTTTATGTTATTTTTGAGAATCTTCTATCAACTGTCGGCTGGGCAACAGGTTGGGTACAAGATATCCTCGTAGTCTTCCCTGTCCGACCATCGAGCGTGCTGATCCTCGCCTTCTGTGCGTGAGACTCAGTTCACGACAGGCCCCATGACTCCAGGGGTGGCCGGGTTTGCTTTCATGCTCCCACGGTCCTCTCAAGACTGAACAGCTCCTGACTGACTGTATCTTTCGCGGTGGACCGGGCCGACAGCTACTCAGTACTGCACTGTGATAGTCCTGTCAGAAACACCAGTGTGTCCCTCAGGGGACGGGTAAGTAGTCTCTCCTGCCTGCAGGTGAGTACAAAGGGCTGTGTGTTTCTCTGTGGGGGATTTTCCCTGTCTCCCCCTGTATTTTATTGTCGCTCTCTGTCACCATTACTGGCGCTGACTGTTTGGGGTGCTTGGGGGTCACACTGTTCTTGGGGGGGCTCATGCTGGTCTGCAATGTATGCCTTGGGGCTTTTTTGTGTTTTTTTTTTTTTTTTTTTTTTTGGGGGGCCTGAGCGCCGAGTGGCGCTGTGCGTGTGTGCTGTTTCATTTTAACTGCGTCATGGCGGCCATCTTGCCGCGGATCGCCTCAGTGAAGTGCGGCGGCCATTTTCTTGTAGCCCGCGCGCTTTTCAGCACTAGTTTGGCCTCTAGCACTGCTATAGCAGCGCGAATCTCCTCACAGCTTACCAGCACTGACACAGCGTGGTACAGACAGCGGAACTAAGCGGTCCCTGGTCCGGTTTGGTGAGTCCCCTGGGCGCCCCCTCCTCAGTCAGCACAGCCTGTGGGTGGACTTTTTATCTGAGAGAGTCTCAGAGAGGGACAATATGGAGTCTGTGTCACCAACTTCCCCTAAAAATGTCAGTGGCAACAGGCAGTGCTTCAGCACTGCGGTCCCTATGGACCTGTTGTGGGCAGCCCTGGAGTCAATTTCTGACCAGGATGGGAGCTGTGTGCAAGCGCAAGGTGCAAAAAGGCGCCCTCTCCCCACTTTATCTACTCGAGGGCAGTGCGCTGATTCAGATATGGGCCTAGCCACTATCGCTCAGGACCCTAGTTCTGAATGTATGGATGGTTTTGAACAGGACATTCCTTATGAGGAAAACTCCAGTTCTGAGTCATTAAATGACAGGGCGCTTGTTAGTGTGCTCATGACTGCGGTGAGGGACACTCTCAAGCTCAAATGCTGCGGATGCAGAACCTCAGGCGGATACTGTCTCCTTTGGTTCTTTTAAGGCCAGGCCTTCTAAAGGGGTTTTTTCCATTGTACTTTCTTTGACCAGCTCATTGATAAGGTCTGGGAAAAGCCGCAGAATAATTTTTTTATGGTCCCGCGGCGTTTGTCTATCAGGTACCCCTTGAAGATGCCCTACTTAAAAAGTGGGCTTCTCCCCCAGTGGTCGACCCTCCAGTCGCCCGGTTGAACAAGGCCATCACTCTCCCGATGGAGAGGACTCCTGCATTTGAGGACCCCACTGACAGGAGGTCAGAAGTGGTGAGCAGAACCATGTTTGCCTTGTTGGGATCCGCCCTACGACCTGTGGTAGCGGCGACCCTTGTGTCTAAAACACTTACAGGTTGGGCAAAAATGTTGCTGTACAGGAGCATATTCTTCCTCCAGACACAGTTGCTCTGGCCCACCAACTGGTTCAGGGTCTGGTTTCTGTGTGCGACGCCACGCTGAACGCGGCCCCTTTAATATCCAGGGCCTCTGTCTCGGCGGTGGTATTGCGTCGTCTTATCTGGTTGAAATGCTGGTCTGCTGACCTAGCCTTAGGAAGCTCCTGACGGATCTACTATTTTAAAGGCGGTAGACCTTTCGGTGCTGCTCTGGATGACATCGTCATGGATGTCACGGGAGGTAAACGCACTCTTCTTCCTTAGACTAGCAAGGGTGAGGAGGCCCGCCGCAAACAGGGGCCTTCCTTTCCAGCAAAACAGGGGTTTTTTCGTCAGAGTCCACAGGTAGACCCTCTCAGACTGACGGCAGTGCGGCTGGTGGGCACAAGTGCCCCTGGGTGCGTAAGCCAAACAAGCGGCTCCCAAGCCCGCCTCCGCGTGAAGTCTTGCCTCCGCCCGACTCTGGGGTGGGGGGACGACTTCGCAGGTTCACGGATCGGTGGACCTCCCGAATCTCCGACTGGTGGGTGTGCGAGGTGGTCACCTCAGGTTATAGGATAGTATTCCGATCCTGGCCCCCACACAGATTCTTTCCCTTGAATCTTCCTCTCCTTCCTACCTGTCGGGCAGCCCTCTTGGGGGCTGTACAGGATTTGATCAGGTCCGGAGTGATTGTGCCGGTTCCGTCACAGGAGAGTTTTCAGGGATTCTGCTCGAATCTGTTTGTCGTCCCAAAAATAGGACGTGGTTCGACCTATCCTGGACCTCAAGGCCCTGAATGCCTTCGAGAAGGTGCAGAAATTCCGCATGGGATCCATTCGCACGGTGATCGCTACACTCCACCAAAGGGATTTTCTTCTGGCGTCCTTGGACTTCAAGGACGCCTACTTGCATGTTCCGATCTGCGCAAGTCACCAGAAGTTTCTGCGCCTTGCGATCAGCGAAGTCCACTCTCGATTGTGGCTCTTCCTTTCGGCCTTGCCTCGGCACCAAGGGTGTTCACCAAGGTGCTTGCTCCGGTTCTAGCCTTCTGTTACAGCGAGGTATTGCTGTCGTGGGCTATCTGGACGGTCTTCTGCTATGAGCAGAAAGTGGCTCAGACTTAGAGGAAAGGTGACTATCGTCAATTAGACCCTCAGGGACTTCGGGTGGTTCCTGAACATTCAGGAGTCAGTCCTGGTCCCGACTCAGTGTCTGGAGTCTCTAGTTCTGGTTCTGGACTCCTTGGAGGCAAAGGTATCCTACCTCTGGAGAAGTTGCTGACACTTCAGTCTGCGGTGCGGGTGCTGACATCCCGAACATGGTTGTCAATCCGTTGTTTGCATGAGAGTCCCGGGACTCCTGGTGGCCTCCTTCGCGGCCATTCCGTATGCCCAATCACACACCAGGGCATTGCAGAAGGAGATCTTGTCCACCTGGGACAAATCCCCGTTGTCCTTGGATCTTCGGATCCAGGTGATTCACCTGGTCAGGGCGTCCCTGACAGGGTGGTTGGGACCCTCGGCTCTTCGGTCCGGAAAGTCGTTCCCCTCCCATCCAATGGACGGTACTCACGACGGACGCCAGCCTGACGGGCTGGGGTGGAGTCTGCGGAGTCCTGTCGGCTCAAGGCCTTGGACTCCGGACGAGCCCGTTTACCAATCACTGTTCTGGAAATGCGGGCCATCAGACTGTGTCTCTCCTCAGGTCGGAGAGAGTACGGGGTCGCTCCATCAGGAGCCAGTCGGACAACGCCACGGCGGTGGCGTATGTAAACCATCACGGGGGGACTCGGAGCTCAGCTGCGGCTTCCGAGGTAATCCGTATCCTGAAGTGGGCCGGAAGAAACGTGCCGGCTCTGTAGGGGCGGACTATCTGAGTCGCCAGACGCCGGACCAGGAAGAGTGGTCCTTGCATATTTCAACTCCTTTGCCGACGGGGGGGCACGTCGGATGTGGACCTGATGGCCTCTCGACTCAGTCGCAAGGGTCGAGGTTGTGGCCAGATCCAGGGATCCTTGGGCGATGACTCGGATGCGTTGGTGGCCCCATAGGGTCCTTATCGCCTGATATAAACTCCGGTGATCCTAATTGTTCCGGATTGGCCTCAGCGTCACTGGTACGCTGATCTGGTACGTCTCGTTGCGGACGTTCCCTGGCGGTTGCCGATGAGGGAGGACCTTCAGTCTCAAGGTCCTATGTTTCATCCGGCTTACAGTCTCTGGCTTTAACGGCAGAGCTGTTAAAAGCCAGGTGTTGAGGGACCGAGGTCTCTCGGACTCTGTCATTTTGACCATGTTAAGGACACGGAAGTCTTCCTCCAGGCAGATCTATCACCGTGCCTGGAAAGCTTATATCGCCATATGCAAAGCGCTGGACTGGCGTCCTCGGACGTATTCCGTCCCCAGAATCCTGCGTCCTCTACAGTGTGGAGTGACCCAAAAGCTTGCTTTGAGTACCATCAAGGATCAGATTTCGGCCTTGGCCGTCTTCTTTCAGCGACCTCTAGCGGGTCATTTCTTGGTTAGCACCTTGTGTTGGGGGTTCGCCATGTGCTCCCTCCTGTCAAGCCTTCTCTCCCACCGTGGGATCTGAATTTGGTGCTCTAGGTCCTCCAGGAACCTCCTTTTTGGGAATATCCGGGATATTCCTCTCTTGTCTTGTCTCAGAAGGTGGCCTTTTAGTGGCAATCACTTCTGTTTGACGAGTGTCTGAGTTGGCGGCTTTGTCCTGCAAGTCGCCATATTTAGTCATCCATAAGGATAAGGCGGTGTTGCATCCGCGACCTTCCCTTTTGCCAAAGGTGGTGTCTACCTTTCACCTACATGAGGACATTGTCCTCCCGTCCTTGTGTCCTCACCCATCGCATCCCAGAGAGTTTGCGCTGCACATATTGGATGTGGTACGAGCCTTACGGGTGTACCTGTCTGCTACTGCTTCTATTCGGAAGTCCGACTCACTGTTTGTGACTGCCCCTGGTCCATAACAGGGCCAAGCGGTTTCGTCTGCCATCATTTTTAGGGGAATCAGACAAACCGTCATTCAAGCCTATGCTCTCAAAGGGCGGGCGCCTCCCTTTCCGGTTACGGCGCATTCCACCAGGGCAATTGGTGCTTCCTGGGTTTTCCGACATCAAGCGTCGGTTGCACAAGTGTGCAAGGCGGCGACCTGGTCGTCTGTTCATACCTTTTAAGTTTTTTATAAGGTTGATGTGGCTGCATCTTCGGATGCTTCCTTCGGCCGCAGGGTGCTGCAGGCCGCTGTTTAAAGTTGCGACTCCTCCGTTGAGGAGATCTGCCTTCTTGGAGTGAAAGTTTTGGTTTTTCCATTTATACTGCTCCCATCCCTCTTGACACTGCTTTGGGACATCCCACGTGTAAAGTGACACCGTGTCAGTCCATGGATGATAAGAGAAAATAGGATTTTTTGTACTCACCGTAAAATCCTTTTCTCTGACATCCATGGACTGACTCGGCACCCACCCTTCCTTTTTAAGTTTGTACTGCTTTGTTACGAACTGAAGTCTGCTGACTGTAGTGGGAGGGTTATGCCCGGAGGGACCGCCCCCTGGGTGGGGCTGTTCAGCTCTGGCTTTTAGAATGTATGTATAACATCTCACATTCTGCCTAGGTCTTCTCCTGCAAGCAGGGACATAACCCATGTGTAAAGTGTAAAGAGACACCGTGTCAGTCCATGGATGTCAGAGAAAAGGATTTTACGGTGAGTACAAAAAATCCTATTTTCTTGGAGTACATCACGGGACACAGAGCTCCCACCCCTCTTTTGGGGACACTTATTGCTTTGCTACAAAACTGAGGTGCTCCCGGATGGGAGGGGCTTATATAGGGGAGGGTACTTCCGGTTTGGAAGTTGCCAGTGCCAGCACCTGAAGGTAAACTATATAACCCACATAGTAATGACTATGCCGCTCTGTGTCCCGTGATGTACTCCAAGAAAAGGATTTTACAGGTAAGCTGTTATAAAAATCCTATTTTTTTTCTGCCTAGCAGGAGAAGACGTGGCTCTCTCAGGAGCCAGTCTCCTGGAAGATTTTACTTTTAAATTTTATTCCTTTTGGGAATTTTATTTTATTTTTGAGACCTTCAATCAACTGTCGGCTGGGCAACAGGTTGGGTACACTGGTATCCTCGTCTTCCCTGTCCGACCATCGAGCGTGCTGATCCTCGCCTTTGTGTGCATGAGACTCAGTTCACGACATGCCCCATGACTCCAGGGGTGGCCGGGTTGCTTTTATGCTCCCGCGGTCCTCTCAAGATTGAACAGTACCTGACTGACTATCTTTCGCGGTGGACCGGGCCGACAGCTACGCAGTACTGCTCTGTGATAGGTCTGTCTGAAACAAGCCAGTGGGTCCCTCTGGGACGGGTAAGTAGTCTGCTGGCTGTGTTTCTTTATGTGGGGGGTTTCTCCCTGTCTCCCCCCTGTTATGCTGCTCTCTGCACCCTGTACTGGTGCTGTGCTGTGGGGGTGCTTGGGGGTCACTCTGGTCTGGTTGGGGGCGCCCATGTCTGTTAGTGGACTCTGGGAAGAGGGTCAGTGTTCTGGTGTGTGAGGTGGGGACTTTTTGCGTGCGCCATTAGCGTGCGCATTAGCGATGGATGTTTTTTTGAATAATGCGCCCAGCAGCCATCTTGCTGTGGTTCAATGGCGTTATCTGCGGCCGGCGGCCATTTTCTTGAAGCCGCGGCGCTTTTACTTTCGGTTTCGGCTGCGGCGCAAATATCCTCACAGATTCTTCATTCTCCTCAGGCTTCACAGCGTGGTTTCCTCAGCAGAACTGAGCGGTCCTTAAGGGTTGGTGAGTCCTCAAGGTATCCCCTCCTCAGCGTAGCCAGTGGGTGGACTGTATATTCACTGCAGCAGTGTATAAGGTCTCGGAGGGTGGCGATATGGAGTCTGGTACACCTGCTTCTCCACACTTGCCTGAGGCAACTGACAGTGCTCCTGCGGTCCCTATGGACCAGTTGTCGGCAGTCCTGGAATCATTCCTTGTCAGAATGAAAGCGGTGTGTGAGCGCAAGGGAGCTGTAAAGCGCCACCTCCCCACACATTCTCCTGTAGGGGAGTGCTCTGTCTCAGATATGAGCCTAGCTACTGCCGCTCAGGACCCTAGCTCTGAGGATTTTCATGTTTTTGAACAAGATATTCCCTGTGAGGAAGACCCCAGTTCTGAATAACTGACAGTGTGCTTGTAAGTGAACTCATTGATGCTGTGAGGGACACTATCAAGCTAAATGTTGAGGCTGAGGAACCTCAGGTGGAAGCTGTCTCCTTTTTGGTTCCTTTTTTAAAGGAGTTTATTCAAGAAGTTTTTTCATATGTGCCTTTTTTTGATACAGTAATTGACTAAGTCTGGGATAAGCCGCAGAAGACTGACGGTCCTGCGGTGCCTAGCCATGAGGTACCCCTTTTGAGGAGGACCTGGTTAACAAGTGGGCTCTCTCCCCAGTGGTCGACCCCCCGGTCGCCCGTTTGAATAAGGCTCCCAATGGAAGGGACTCCTGCATTAAGGATCCCACTGACAGGAGGTCAGAGGTGGTGAGTAGAACTATGTTTACCTTATTGGGGTCTGCCTTCCGCCCTATAGTGGCGGCGACACTTGTGTCTCAGACACTCACAGGTTGGGAAAAGATTTTGCACCAGACAGTACAGGAGCATAATCTCCCTCCTGAGACCATTTCCCTAACTCACCAACTTGCGCAGGGTTTAGTCTCTGTGTGCGATGCCACTTTGGATGTGGCCCCTTTAATATCTGGGGCCTCTATCTATGCTGTGGTGCTGCATCGATTTATCTGGCTGAAATGCTGGTCGGCCGACCAACTTCCAAAATGGCTCCTGGCTGACTTGCCCTTTAAGGGCGGTAGACTGTTTGAGCCGCCCTGGATGATATTATTGTGGATGTCACAGGGGGAAAGAGCACCTTCCTTCCTCAGTCTGTTAAGGAAAACGAGCCCCAATGTAGGCTGGGGCCCTTCCTTTCCGGCAAAGGAGTTTTTCGTCAGTCAGAATCCACGGGTAAGCTCGCCCAGACTGAGAAAAGTGCGGCTGGGGGACATAAGCGTCCCTGGGTGCGTAAGCCTACCAAGCTAGCTCCCAAGCCGCCGCCGCATAAAGTCTTACCCCTGCCCGACTCAGGGGGCGGGGGGACGTCCTTGCAGGTTCACGGTTCAGTGGACCTCCCGGATCTCCGAACCGGTGGGTGGGACGGGGTGGTCACCTCAGGATACAGGATAGAGTTCTGTTCCTGACCCCAGACAGATTCTTTCCCTCAATGCTCCCTCTCCTCCCAGGTCCGGAGTGATTGTGCCGGTTCCGTCACAGGAGAGTTTTCAGGGTTTCTACTCGAATCTGTAGTCCCAAAAAACGAACAGGGTTCGGCCAATCCTGGGCCTTACGGCCTGAATGCCTTGGTAATGGTGCACAAGTTCAACATGGAATCCATTCGCACGGTGTTCGTTACACTCCAAGGATGCCAGAAAATCCTCTTGGACATCAAGGACGCCTACTTGCAGGTTCCGATCTGCGCAAGTCACCAGTAGTTTCTGCACTTGCGATCGGCGAAGTCCACTATCAATTTGTGGCTCTTCCCTTCGGCCTAGCCTCGGCACCAAAGGTGTTTTACCAAGGTGCTTGCTCCGGTTCTAGCTTTGCTGAGACAGCGAGGCATTGCTATCGCGGGTTATCTGGACGACCTTCTTCTAAGAGCAGACAACGGCTCAGAATTAGAAGTGTGACTATCGTCAGTCAAACCCTTAGGAACTTCAGGTGGCTCCTGAACATTCAGAAGTCGGTCCTGGTCCCGGGTCAGCATTCGGAGTATCTCGGTCTGATCCTGGACTCCTTGGAGGCGTAGGTATTCCTACCGCTGGAGAAGTTACTGGCATTTTCAGTCTGCAGTGCGGGTCCTGACATCCCGAAAATGGTCGTCAACCCGTTTTTTTTTGCATGAGAGTCCTGGGACTCATGGGGGTCTCGTTTGAGGCTGTTCCGTATGTCCAATCACACACACAGGCATTACAGTAAGAGATCCTGTCCACTTGGGACAAATCCCCGTTGTCCTTGGATCTCCAGATCCAGATGAGTCACCCAATCAGGGCGTCCCTGGCGTGGTGGTTGGGGTTCCCGGCCCTTCGATCCAGGGAAGTTGTTCCTCCCCATCCAGTGGACGGTGATCATGACGGACGCCAGCCTGACGGGCTGAGGTGGAGTCTGGGGAGTCCTGTCAGCCCAAGGACTTTGGACTCCGGACGAAGCTCATTTTACCGGTCGATGTTCTGGAAATACGGGCTATCAGACTGTGCCTCTCCTTGTGATCTGTCGGCCGTCTACATTCGAGCGTAGACAAGTGGCAGGCGGACTATCGAGTCGCCAGACGCTGGACCAGGGAGAGTGGTCCTTACACCCGGAGGTTTTTTTTCAAATTCTGTACCGGATGTGGACCTGGTGGCCTCTCGACTCAATCGCAAGGTGTCGGTTTGTGGCCAGGTCCAGGGATCCTTGAGCGGATGCCTCGGATCCGTTGGTGGGCCCATGTAGTCATTATCACCTGATATCTGTTATCCTCCGCTGCAGCTGCTTCCTCGCCTGCTGCGCAGGGTTGTGGCCGAGGGGATTCCGGTGATCCTCTTGCGCCGGATGGGCCTCGGCGTCATGGTACGCTGATCTGGTACGTCTCATCGCGGATTTTCCTTGGCGGTTTCCAATGAGGAAGGACCTTCTGTCTCAAGGTCCTGTTTGTCATCCTGTTTTACAGTCTCTGGTTTTAACGGCATAGCTATTGCAAGCCAGGTGCTGAGAGTCCGAGGTCTCTCGGATTCAGTCATTTCGACCATGTTAAGGGCACGGAAGTCTTCCGCTAGAAAGATATATCACCGTACCTGGGAAGCTTAGATCGCTATGTGCAAAGAGCTGGACTAGCGTCCACGGACGTATTCCGTCCCCAGTATCCTGCGGTCCTTGCAGCGTGGCTTGACCCAAATGCTTGAGTACCATTATGGGGTCAGTTTTCGGCCTTGGCTGTCTTCTTTCAGCGACCGCTAGCGGGTCATTCCTTGGTTAGCACCTTTGTGCAGGGGGTTCGCCATGTGCTCCCTCCTGTTTAAACCTCCTCTCCCTCCTCGGAATTTGAACTTGGTGCTCTCGGTTCTCCAGAAACCTCACTTTGAAAATATCAGCGATATCCCCCTCTTGACCTGGTCTCCGAAGGTGGCCTTCTTGGTGGCCATTACTTCTGTCAGACAAGTGTCTGAGTTGACGGCCTTGTCCTGCAAGTCGCCCTATTTGGTCATCCATTAGGATAAGGCGGTGTTGCGTCCACGACCTTCCTTTTGCCAAGGGTGGTCTCGGCTTTTCACCTACATGTGGACATTGTCCTCCCGTCCTTGTGTTCTCACCCATCGCATTCCAGAGGGTTTGTGCTTCACACATTGGATGTGGTACCTGCTATGACTCACTAGTTGTGTCCGTCTCTGGTCCGAAACAGGGCCGCGCGGTGTCGTCTGCCACCATTTCTGGTGGATCAGACAGGCTGTTATACAGGCCTATGCCATTAAGGGGCGGGCGCCTCTTTCCGGTTACAGTGCATTCCACCAGGGCAATTGGTGCTTCCTGGGCTTTCCGACATCAAGCGTCATTTGCACAACTGTGCAAGGCGGCGACCTGGTCGTCCATTCATACCTTTTCTAAGTTCTATAAGGTTGATGTGGCTGCATCTTCGAATGCTTTCTTCGGCCGCAAAGTGTTGCAGGCCGCTGTTTAATGTTGCAACTCCTCCGTTTGGAGTGAAGTTTTGGTTGTTCCTTTACTACTGCTCCCACCCTTCTGATAGTGCTTTGGGACGTCCTACACGTTTACAGTATCCTGCTGTGTCAGTCCATGGACGATGAGAGAAAATAGGATTTTTGTACTCACCGTAAAATCTGTTTCTCCGACGTCCATGGACTGACACAGCACCCACCCTTCTTTTAAGGTTTGTACTGCTTTGTTACGAACTGAGGCTGCTAGCTGCAGGTGGGAGGGTAATGTCCGGAGGGACTGCCCCTCTGGGCGGGGCTGTTCAGCTCTGGTTTGTTCTAGAATGTATGTTTCTAACATTCTGCCTAGATCTTCTCCTGCGAGCAGGGACATATACCCTTACGTTTACAGTATCCTGATGTCAGTCCATGGACGTCAGAGAAACAGATTTTACGGTGAGTACAAAAATCCTATTTTTCCTGCTCATTGGCAGTTTCACTGCTGCCTCTGCCTTGGTCATTTAGGCTATGGAATATTGCGTTCAGGAGATTTTACTTAATTTAAACTTCACTTGCTGCATTCTTGATGGTGGTAAGGGATTGAAGTTGGGTGTGGTCAGGCAAATTATATTTTCAAAATGTTAGCAGTGGCTGCCTACATATGTCTCAATTTATTTCAGTCTATGTAGCTGGAATGGATGAAATAAAACGTTGAATTTTCAGTAATTTTTTTCATTCTTCAGCTTGAATGCAAAAGAAAACGTGTGTGTGTGTGTGTGTGTTCTTACCTTGGTTTTAAATGGCAGTAGATGCTAGCAATTCAAGGCTTGTTTAACTTGGTCTATTTTTAGAGAGTGTGACTGTTTTGAAATATTTTGCAGGGAAAATTGGTAACATTTAAAGTGTTGACTTTTCCTTGCTGGCAGGAAATGGCTGCCAGTTTTTGATAGATTTTTATTTATTTTTTTCCTCCAGTTAAAACTAACCCTTTCCAGTAAAATCAAATCCGTACAAGGAGATGTATATGAATGTATAAAATTTGTAAACATTGCTAATGCATTGCAATGATGTGGGTCAGCCCACTGAAATTATAAAGTTGGCTAGATGGTGTAGGTTTCTGCACTGGTTTTAAAAAGGATCACTTTTCAGGATGCTATTCAAAGAATCTGTAAGGAACTGCAAACTGGTGCATTAAAGAACAAGCAGCTGTTTACCCCTCTTTACTGAGGGGTGAATAGAAATTGAAAAATCATGCCATAGATGACACTATTTTCTTTCCTGCAACCACAGGTTGCAGGAAAGAAAATCGTCCAATCCCTCCCATCAACACAGTCAGTATTGATGGGGAAATCCCTCCCGCAGAGCTATTATGTTCTCCTGGCAGGGGGAGGGGAGGTGGGGAGCTGTCCCTGCCGGTAGAACGCAGTGATAGCGGCTTTAAAGCGGAGTTCCACCCAAATTTGGAACTTCCGCTTTATCCACTCCTCGTCCCCTTTCATGCCACATTTGGCATGAAAGGGGGCGAGGAGTGGATAAAGGAGTGGGGGCTTCAGTAGGAGTGGGACTTCTTGTCCCACTTCCTCCTTCCGCCCTGGGCTCGCCTAGGCGATACGTCATATCGCCTTGTGGCGGCCCCTCCCTGTAGGCGATCACCTGGGATGTGACGGGTCCCAGGCGATCGCCTGTCCATTCAGAGAGCGCTGCGCCGTTCGCGCATGCGCAGTGAGTGCCCGGCCGTGAAGCCGAAAGCTGTTACGGCCGGGTGCCCACACAATGAATGGAGGTGCCGGCGCAGAAGCAGGGAGAGGAGCGGAGCGTCGCTGGACAGTGGAGCAGGTAAGTGTATGTTTATTAAAAGCCAGCAGCTACACTTTTTTTTTAGCTGCTGACTTTTAATAAACATAAAAGGGTGGAACTCCCTTTTAACCATTGGCATCAAATCACATGTAAAAATCTGACGCGGTTTTACCCAAGTCAATTGATTAACTTTGGTACAATCAGCCTGCCCATACATGGTTCGAATCTCGGCCAGTCCCTACTGAACTGGCGATCAATTATTTTTATTTTTTTTAAAAGCAGACTTCCACCTAAAAGTGGAACTTCCGCTCATTTGTCTCCTCTCCCACCTCTGGTGCCACATCTTTTCGGGGGTGGGAGGGGGGAGCGAAATACTGGTCTTTGACAGTTATCCTGTCCCCACTTCCGGCAGTCCGGGCCACAGCGAAATTACATCAGCAGCTCGGCTCCCTCCTCCTTCCCCTGCCACCAGTAGGATAGCGCAGCGGTGTCTCGCGCAGTAGGGACCCGGCGTGAAGCCGTAATGCTGCACTGTCAGGTTCCCTTACCCGCAATGGTGGCGGCAGCCAACATTGCCAACATTGCTGGACTCCAGGACAGGTAAGTGTCCTATTAAAATCCAGCACCTGCAGTATGTGTAGCTGCTGGTTTTAAATGTTTTCAATGGTTGGCGGACCTCCACTTTAACTGTGTGAGACAAACTGTCATGGGTAGGAGATGGTAATGCAAACGAGGTTTGTAATAATTATCATGTTTGAAGGTAATGCTAGGTAGACAAAAGGGCAGTTTAGCAAGAAACCTATTTAGGACCTTTTAAAGCAGTATGAAAAAGATAACCAGAGGAAGAGATGAAAAGAGGGAGGCAAGGTGTTGGGGTGGAAATTGGTTATTTCAAAAATGTGTGTGGGCTGAATAAAGGGGAGCCCATCAAGACTTTGTTTAAGGTGATGTGACCGAACCCCAGCTTGCATTTCTTATGTTGGTTCAGCCTTTTTAAAGTGTTTTTTGTTTGTTTTTTGTTTGTTTTTTATAGATTGAGGAACAAAAGAAATTGATCTACTATTGCAGTGTATTCTGAATCTGTATTATTTTTAATGCAAAAGTGGAAAATTGATACAATGATAAATATATACGGTTCATCTTTCAAATAAAAAAAATGAAAAGGGTTGTACACCCTCCTATGTATTAAGGTGAAAAAACTTCTAGCAGTCACCAGCCCCCCCCCCCCCCCCCCCCATTTTAATTGCCTGAGCCCTGCAATGTCTCACGGCGAGGACGTGTCTCTCTGCCCGGGGTTCTCTGCTCTTGGTTGGATAGATTGATAGCCGCGCAGCCAATTGGCTCCCGCTGCTGTCGATCAAATCCAATGATGCAGGGAGGGGGCTGAGTCCTGCATTCAGCGGCTATGGATGCCAAATGCTGGACTCGACAGCGCGCCCGCAAGGCAACCCCCTGGGAAAGGTGTTCTCCTAGGGGGTTATCTGATGCAGGAAGGAGCTTCGAGAGCCGCTGAGGGACCCCAGAAGATGGCGTTCGGGTCCACTCTGTCCAAAACTAACTGCACAGTGGAGGCAAGCATGACATGTTGTTTGTAGAGTTTAGATATTTTTTTTTAATCACTTTAAGCCTACATGGGAGAGTCTGTGGTTTGAGATATTAAATTATAACGATTTTATTTTATAGGGATTAAAACCTGTCAGTTTTTATTGCTTTATTTGACCCCATTGGGGAGATGCAACCCTTCCAAGTAGTCCTGTTTATCATTATTGGTGAAAGTAAAAGAAAATCCCAAATTTTGGGTTGTCCACTGAAAAGTGATAGAGGGGAAATCTTCCAATGGGGACACTAGTTCTGAGGAGCTGGGGATCCCTAAGAATTATTTTAGATTTGCAGGGATTTCCTGTTTGGCTATGGGACAGGAAGTAAAGGGAAATTCTCCGCAATGGGACACAAATGGCGAAAAAAATCTGACCGGGTTATAACCCTCCCTTACTCTATCCAAAATGGAAACAAAGTTTTGCCTTCTATGATTTTGAGTCTTGCATTCTCTATCTATTTGCTTCCAAAATAGATTTTAAAATGTATGCATTTGACCTATACCTAGGGAGGTAGCACCTACCCCGTTTCGTTTCATTTTTTATATTGTGATTTTAAAAAATAAAATGTATTCGTATATCTTAGTAAATGCTATTGTTTTTATTACAAATTTGTTTTGTTTTTCTACTTAAATCTATAGGCTCCTCATTGTGAACACGCCTTTTGCAATGCTTGCATCACACAGTGGTTCTCCCAGCAGCAGACCTGTCCTGTGGATCGCAGTGTTGTAACGGTAGCTCATCTCCGTCCAGTCCCCCGCATCATGCGGAATATGCTCTCCAAATTACAGATTACTTGTGACAACGCAGTTTTTGGCTGTACCACGATTGTGCGACTTGATAACCTCATGTCTCATCTTAACGACTGTGAACACAATCCAAAGCGACCAGTAACATGTGAGCAGGGATGTGGGTAAGTAGCAGTTTATGTCCTTGTTTAAGTGACAAGCCTTAGTTGTATGTTTACATATCACTGTGCTTGCTTCTACTCCAAACAAAAGCCGACCATTTCCTTACACCTTCTTACAAGTCCCATCATGGCTATAAAACATCTTTCCTAATTTCTGCAATATCCAGGCTTCTGCCTGGTCTCCTGTGGACCTGCCACTATATCTCTTATAAGGTGATGGGCATATACTCCCTATCAATTCACACATCAATTTAGTCCTTGCATTGCTGAAAAATCCCTACACTCTGTAGTGATATTTTTATTGGAGCCCTATTTACACCCTGAATATTAATAACCTTAGGTGCCATTGAGATTTTTTGCTACAGAACTCCTGAGCCCAGTTACTTGAATCATTTGCCACATGCTAATGCTCACGTCTCACTTTTTTGATCTTGTGATCTTCTCAAGCTCCTTCCCTGACCTTCTGGGCTATCTGGGTCTAATCCTGGTGTCCTCATTCACGATCTCCCTTCATGACATTTTTGTCTGTCTGGTTCTATGTTCAGGAACATACTCTCAATAGCACTCCTTGTTTGCCCCGCCCATGAGAATTTCTCTCAGAATCTGCTGGCCGACTTTTTAAGGCAGTCCCTGCCCTGTTTTATTCAATTAGGGCAGTGTTTCTGAATTTTTTTATTTTTTTTGTGGCGTACAAAAAAGACAATCTTTTGTGGCACACCTGAAAAGATTTGCAATGCAGCCTCACCAGTGCCCATCGATGCAGCCTCATCACTGGGGCAGGGCAAATATGGGGGGTGGAATGTGGTGGTCAGCTGGGGGTGACGGGGTCTTGCTACGGCCTCCTAGGGGGGTGATGGTCCTGGGGTAAAGTTGCTGCCAGCGCGCAGCCCGAGCCAGTCGCGTGTCCCGACTCCCTTGTGCGCCTTGTCTCCAAGACTCCGGTCTCTAAACGCAGACTACAACCCCTAGAATGCAACGCCGCCTGCTGCGGCCGTGCCTCCGGCCCGACGGTTAGTGACAGCTCCCAGGAATCCCCACGGCACACCTGCAAATGTTGCCCAGGCACAGTTTGAGAATCACTTACTTGGGGTCACTAGGACTCTTCTCACTATGTGGGGAAGTTAGCTCTACTACCTAGAGGCCTTTTACTCTTCAGAGCCACAACGCATCTTGCCAACAACCCTCAGACTCTGCTCTGATGTCTCCCTCTCTTCCTGTATCAGGGTTTTGAATTGCCAAGTTCTTTTTCTCAGTGGTTCACTCTATACTGTCTCTCCCCCGGTGCTCTCCCTGGTTCCGTTTCCGGTGACGTCACCGCCTGCGTTCCACACTGGTTCTGGCCGGCTTCCTGGTGGCCACAGGATGGAATAACCACACTTCACTGCCTGGATGCACCTGAGACCGGGCCGCACCACGATCATCACATACAGATGAGCCTGTTTTTTACATATGTTTGTAAGTGCATTTCCTTTGAACTAAATAAATTGTGACTGACATTGCACTTAGGTGGCGCTTCCTGTTTTGTTCCCTTGCGCCATCTCAAAAACCTGGTTGACTTCTGTTTTGCTGGTTTAGTGCTGGAGAAGATTGCATTATTCCTAAGTGCTTCTATTCTGTTGTTTTTTTTGTTTTTTTCCTCACCACCACAAATTTTAGGTACCCTAAAACTTGCCTGCCTCTCTCAATAGAGACTTCTCCACAGTCTTTTTTTGACCAAAGATCTCCCAGCATCTCAAATTTTGCATCTCTAGGTTGGGTGCCCACCTTTTCTTGGGGCATGCCAATCACTTCTTCTTTTCTCCTGCAGTCTGTCAAGTTCTCACTTGGCCCCGGTTGACACCATAACTTGCATGTGACTCGCACAGGAGCCACACACATTCTTGTGTCATTCACTATCGTTCTCTAGTAAGAAGGGAATCTATGTGGTGATGGGCTATTAAAGTCTTTGTGTTTTGAAGAGCACTGAAGCTTCCTTATATTTTGGTTTACTTTCCTTGAAGAGCACTGAAGTGTTCACATACTTGGTTCACTCGGCTCCCTTTTTGTATAAGGGTTTGCCAGTTGGACATTTTAGCTTTTTTTGTTTTTTTATGCATATTTTTTCATGCACTTTATGAAATGAATCGTATATTTCTCTTATCGTCCAAGGACTGACACAGCTGGATACTGTAAACGTGTGGGTATATGTCCCTGCTCGCAGAAGATCTAGGCAGAATGTTAGATTGTTAGAAACATACATTCTAGAACAAACCAGAGCTGAACAGCCCCGCCCAGGGGGGCGGTCCCTCCGGACATTACCGTCCCACCTGCAGCTAGCAGCCCCAGTTTTTTTCTGCCTAGCAGAAGACGTGGCTCTCTCAGGAGCCAGTCTCCTGGAAGATTTTACTTTTAAATTTTATTCCTTTGGGAATTTTTATTATTTTATTTTTGAGACCTTCAATCAACTGTCGGCTGGGCAACAGGTTGGGTACACTGGTATCCTCGTAGTCTTCCCTGTCCGACCATCGAGCGTGCTGATCCTCGCCTTGTGTGCATGAGATTTAGTTCACGACATGCCCCATGACTCCAGGGGTGGCCGGGTTGCTTTCATGCTCCCGCGATCCTCTCAAGATTGAACAGTACCTGACTGACTGTATCTCTCGCGGTGGACCGGGCCGACAGCTACGCAGTACTGCTCTGTGATAGGTCTGTCTGAAACAAGCCAGTGGGTCCCTGAAAGGGATGGGTAAGTAGTCTCTCCTACTGCAGGTGAGTACATGCTGGCTGTGTTTCTTTATATGGGGGGTTTCTCCCTGTCTCCCCCCTGTTATGCTGCTCTCTGCACCCTGTACTGGTGTTGTGCTGTGGGGGTGCTTGGGGGTCACTCTGGCTTGGCTGGGCGCTCATGTCTGTAGTGGGTTCTGGAGAGAGGGTCAGTTTTTCTGGTGTGTGAGGTGATTATTGCGTGCGCATTAGCGCTGTTTGAGGTGGTTATTGCGTGCGCGCATTAGAGCTTTGAATTTCGCGCTTGGCGGCCATCTTGGCGTGGTTCAATGGCGCAGTTATAGCTGCGGCCATTTTTTTGTAGCCGCCGCGCATTTACTTTCGGTTTCGGACTCTAGCGGCGGCGCGAATCTCCTCACAATCTCCTCACAGATTCTTCACTCTCCTCAGGCTCACAGCACGGTTTCTTCAGCAGGACTGAGCGGTCCTTAAGGGTTGGTGAGTCCTCCGGGTATCCCCTCCTCGGCCTCAGCGTAGCCAGTGGGTGGTCTGTATATTCACTGTATAGTGTATAAGGTCTCAGAGGGTGGCGTTATGGAGTCTGATACACCTGCTCTCCACACTTGCCTGGGGCAACTGGCAGTGCTGCACAGTTAAACATGTTCATATGTTTCCTGCACCTGCGGTCCTTATGAACCAGTTGTCGGCAGTCCTGGAATCATTCCTGGTCGGAATGGAAGCGGTGTGCGAGCGAAAGGAGCTATAAGCCCCCTCTCCCCACAAGTCTTTAGTGAAGGAGTGCTCTGATTCAGATATGGGCCTAGCTACTGTGCTCAGGATCCTAGCTCTGAATATTTAATGTTTATGAACAGGACATTCCCTTGTGAGGAAGACTCAAGTTCTGTGTCAGTGAATGACAGGGCGCTTGTAAGTGAACTCATTGATGTGAAGAACACTCTCAAGCTGGGTGCTGTGACTGAGGTACCTCAGGTGGACGCTGTTTCCCTTGGTTCCTTCAAGCCTTTTTTAAACAGCTTCCTCACTGTTTTCCTCACACGCTGCGTCGAGAGCAGCATGGATGATACAGTGGTACAGTGTTTCCCTCCCCCTGGTCGGTGCAGCATGGTGGGGGGGGGGGGGGCTTTATTCATTTATGTCTCTAGTCCCTGTGAGCCTTCTGTGTGATGTCCTGAGGCAACAACAGGGTCTCTGCACCTGTGGTTTCCCACCATTTCCTGGGGAACGCTCTGAGCTCCGACAGACACACGGTCTGAGGATCAGAGGTTACCTGCATGCTGCTTTCGGCAGCACAGTCAAGCAGGTTGGAATGCTACAGAGAAGATTATGCGCCTCTGCGTCATAATTTAAACTCATCCTATACCTCTACACTGCATACATTCACAGTGTATGTATGTGTTATTGGTCTCTGTGTCTGCGTGGGTGTCCCCCCACGTTCCAATGCTGTGTTTCAGTGCCATACATGATATAAACGTACAAAATATGTTTATGCACGACTCCAGATACATTCACAGTATATGTATGTATTATACTCTCTGGGTCGGCGCGGGTTTCTGCCGGGGGGCTCCGGTGTCCTCCCGCGCTCTCATGGTATGTGCGCTTCGGCTCTCTGCACAGTATAGACACGTTCAATATGTTTATTGCACATACTATACATGGTTACAGTATGGGTATACTGTTTGCGTGGGGTTCCTCCAGGTACTCCGGTTTCCTCCCACGCTCCAATGGAAATGCACAGCATAAACATGTGCAATATGTTTATTCACATGCTATCATTCCTACACGGTATCTGTGTGCTGTCTGCGTGGGGTTCTTCCGGGTGTTCCGGTTTCCTCCCACGAGCTGACGGTATGTGCGCCTTTGGCCTTCTGCACAGTTAAACATGTTCAATGTTTATCACGCATGCTATAATACCTACACGGTATGTGTATGCAGTCTGTGTGGGTTTCCTCCGGGTACTCCGGTTCCCTCCCACACTCCATTGGTATGGGCGCTTCGGCGCTATGCACAGTCTAAATTTGTGCGATTGGATATCCACATACTAACATACCTACCCGGTATGTCTGTGCAGTCTGCGTGGGTTTCCTCTGGGTCTCCGCCCACGCTACATGACATGCGTGCCTTTGGTGCAATACACAGTGTAAACATACACATTATGTTTATACACAACACTAAATACATTCACAGTAGTTGTAGGTATTGCATTCTCTGATTATGCGTGGGGTACTTTGGTTCCTCCCACGCGCCAACGGTGTGCGTGCCTTCAGTGCTATGCACACATGGACTTGTGCAAAATGTTTAGCACACATACTATAATACCATACACGGTATGCGTATGCAGTCTGCATGGGTTTCATCCGGGTGCTCAGGTTTCTCCCGTGCGTTCCAATGGTGTGCGCATTTTCAGCGCTATGCACAGTATAAACATGTGCAATTTGTTTATTCGCAGGCTAACATACCTACACGGCTGTGTACGCAATCTGCGTGGCTGGTTTACGTCCAAGCCCTGATGATGTGCGCGCCTTCGTCGCTGGCACAGTATAAACGTGTTTTAATAGGTTTATCCACACATACTAAACTACATACGCCGTGTGTGGTTGTATTATGCTCTTTGTGGCTGGGTGTGTTTCCTCCCACTCTTTGCGCGTTTGACACAATACATAGTATAAACTATGTGTTTGTACAAACGGCACTTATCCATGGGTAGCTGCTGGATGGAGCATTGTCACAAGGATCCCTGGTTTCAGGGGTACCACTTTCCACCTGCTTTCAGTGGTGATCAGAAGCGCTGGCTTGGACTGTGTTCGCCAGGCTGAGGTTAGCGTTACGCCCGTTGTAGCTCAATGACTGGGCAAAAGCCTCTGCTTCATCAGTCGTCTAGCAGGTGCACTGCAACTGCTTCAGCCTTTAGGGTCTCTGTGGGTCCCGGGGTGGGTTTGCGCCACCTGTGGAGGCTGAGGTACTAGTCCTCTGACCGAGTTTCTAGGGAAGTTCCGTAAAGTTGCCTTTATTGGCCAACAGTTGAGGCACCCTGTACACCGGGGCCTTTCTTTTCCGATACATTGCGGAGTCTCTTTGGGATTTTCATACATCTCGCTGCAAGACGGTCCTGTCGGCCGTGTGCATTGCAGGAAAGGGTCCTTGCATCCGGAGGTGTTTCCACCTCCTTTACCTGAGGTGGGGCACTGGAAGTGGACCTTATGGCCTTTTCGACTCACTCGCAAGGTGGCAAGATCGTGGCCAGGTCCAGGGACCCCTGGGCGGACGCGTCAGTTGCGTTGGAAGCCCGTCGGGGCAGTATCGCCTGATATATGCTTACCCTCCGCTACTGTTGTTGCCTCGCCTGCTTCGCAGTGTAGGGGCTGAGGCCATTACGGTGATTCTCATTGCTCCGGAACGGCGACATTGGTACGCCAATCTAGGTCGGCTAGTCGCTGACGTTCCTTGGCGACTGCCTATTGGGGTGGACCTTCTGTCTCATGATCCCATACTTCATCCTGCTTTTACAGTCCTTGGCTTTAATGGCATGGCTGTTTAAAGCCAGGTGCTGAAGGGCCGAGTTCTCTCATATTCGGTCATCTCTTCTATGTTGTTGACACAGGAATCTTCCTCCAGAAAGATATCTCACCGTACCTGGAAGGCTTACATCGCTATGTGCGAGGAACTTGAGTGGCGTCCTCGGATGTATTCCGTTCCCAGGATTTTGCTGTTCTTACAGCGTGGTGTGACCCAAAAGCTGGCCTTGCATACCTTTTTTTTTTTTTGAGGGTCAGATTTCGGCCCGGGCTGTCTTTTTTTTTTTTTTTTTTTTTTTTTTTTTCCCACGACCGCTACCGGGCCATTCCTTGATTAGCACCTTTTTGTGTAGGGGGTTCGCCATGTGATCCCCCCCTGTCGAGCCTCCTCTCCCTACTTGGGATCTGAATTTGATGCATCTCGGTTCTCCAAGAACATCCCTTTGAGAATATCAGATTCCTCTCTTGACCTTGTCCCGGAAGGTGGCCGTTGCTTCGGTTAGACGGGTGTCTGAGTTGGCGGCCTTGTCCTGCAAGTCGCCTTTCTTGGTCCTCCATAAGGATATGGCGGTGTTGCGCCCACGACCGTCCTTTTCAAAAGATGGTCTCTGCCTTTCACCTTAAGAAGGACATTGTTCTTCCGTCCTTGTGTCCTCACCCATCGCATCCCTGAGAGTTTGCGCTTCATACATTAAGATGAGTGTGCCTTACGGGTGTACCTGTCTGCTACTGTTTCCATTCGAAAGTCTGTGTCTGGTCCAAAACAGGGCCAAGCGTTGTCGTCTGCCATAGTCTCTAGGTGGATCAGGCAGACCGTCATACAGGCCTATGCCCTTAAGGGACGGGCGCCTCCCTTTCCGGTTGCGGCGCATTCCACCAAAGCAATTGGTGCTTCCTGGGCCTTCCGACATCAAGCGTCAGTTGCACAAGTGTGCAAGGCGGCGACCTGGTCGTCCGTTCATACCTTTTTCAAAATTTTATAAGGTTGATGTGGCTGCATCTTTGGATGCTTCCTTCGGCCGCAAAGCATTGCAGTTTAATGTTGCAACTGCTCCCGTTGAGCTCTTCTTGTTTGGAGTGAAGTTTTGGTTGTTCCTTTACTACTGCTCCCACCCTTCTGATACTGCTTTGGGACGTCCCACGCGTTTACAGTATCCAGCTGTGTCAGTCCATGGACAATAGGAGAAAATAGGATTTTTGTACTCACCGTAAAATCCATTTCTCTGACGTCCATGGACTGACACAGCACCCACCCTTCCTTTTAAGGTTTGTACTGCTTTGTTACGAACTGATGCTGCTAGCTGCAGGTGGGGAGGGTAATGTCCGGAGGGACCGCCCCCCTGGGTGGGGCTGTTCAGCTCTGGTTTGTTCTAGAATGTATGTTTCTAACATCTAACATTCTGCCTAGATATTCTCCTGCGAGCAGGGACATATACCCACACGTTTACAGTATCCAGCTGTCAGTCCATGGATGTCAGAGAAATGGATTTTACGGTGAGTACAAAAATCCTATTTTTTCACTTTGTTATTATTTTTTTTAAACACTTGTTTTTGTAGGAGTGGACTTTATGCCCTAAAATTTTTGTCATTCGTATTTTTTCAGGGTAAAATTTTTATATATTAGAGTACCGGTTTCTTTTAATTATCTATGCTTATGGTAGGGGTTCGGACCTTTTTAGGTTGCAGCTTTTATATATATAATATTTTAGATTTATATTTTATTATTCATGCCTTTTGATTTTTCCACTTCAATAGTCACGTTTCCCTTCACCAGGAGGGTAGGATAAGCGCAGGATTTTAACCTTTTTTATTTATTTTTTTATATCTTGGAAGCCAGTCATTGTTTCCATGGTGCTGATCCAATTGTCTTTTGTGGGAATTTAATTCTCCCTCCAATGTCTGCCTTGAAGGCATGTCCAGTTTTTTTTTTTTTTTTTTTTTTTTTTTTTTTTTTTTTTTTAGTGGTACATAGTTTAGACAATCGGCTTATGTAGGTACAATAGTCAACAATTTTCACTTTGCCTTATGGGTGGGGTAAGGACTGCCAGCTATGGCGACTTACCACTTCTTCCCTTGGCAACTGATTCCTCTTCTGTTTTCCCACAGAATGGTCTTTCTATGGAATTCCTCTTCCAGAGTGCTGGGTGGCTTATTTTGTCCATTTTTTTTCTAGAGTTTCTACCCACAGGAGTGAGCATCTCCTTTCTCTTCCTGAGCCCATTCTCCCAGACAACTTTTAGAGAATTTTAAATTTTGTTTTTTTTTTAGCTGACATAAGCAGAATGAAGGAGAATTTGATCTGCTAATAAGGGATACAACAAAATATAGTGTAAAATGATTTTTAAGACCGATTTCCAGCGGTTACACCTATCGGTGGGTCAGAAGTGTAGGGCACAAGAGCTACAGTATGCTCTGAGTACCTGAGGATACACCTATCCTCACTTTTTAAACTGATGTCTTCCCAGTCCGCTCTCCATGCTGGGCAGGGAGATGTATATCAGTCTTTCACATTTACCTTCAAAAGCGTATTTGGTGTTGGGTGGATGCGCTCTTTTCATTCTGTTTTATGTCTACAAACTACAGTGAAAAGTGAGATAACGTTTTGTATGCAGATTGGTAACATGTTTAGCATGATTATGTTCAAGTTTTTGTACAGTTTTTTTTTTTTTTTTTTTTTTAGGTTTTTTGTATGTTCGAGTCTTTAAACCTTACTTGTATTATGTATCTTATTGTCCACCAGCCTAGAAATGCCCAAAGATGAACTACCAAACCACAACTGCATAAAACATCTCCGTTCTGTGGTTCAGCAGCAACAAACACGTATAGGGGAACTAGAAAAGGCAGCCGCTGAAAACAAGCATCAGCTGTCTGAACAGGTATTGCTTTAATTTCTTTTATCTTGCAAGAATTGTGTATGAAATTGCGTATGAAACCTTCTTTGAATTTGCTTTAAAGTGTAATGCCACTTTTGCGGGGAAAAAAAATGTAGCAAGCAAAAATGGCATATACAAATTCCATTTTCTCTTACCATCCATGGACTGACACGGTGTCTCTTTACACTTTACACGTGGGTTATGTCCCTGCTTGCAGGAGAAGACCTAGGCAGAATGTGAAATGTTATACATACATTCCAAAACCCAGAGCTGAACAGCCCCACCCAGGGGGCGGTCTAACCCTCCCACTACAGTCAGCAGACTTCAGTTTTTTTCTGCCTAGCAGAAGGAGAAGACGTGGCTCCCTCAGGAGCCAGTCTCCTGACCTATTTTATTCCTTTTTGGAATTCTTTTTTATTTTATTTTTGAGAATCTTCTATCAACTGTCGGCTGGGCAACAGGTTGGGTACAAGATATCCTCGTAGTCTTCCCTGTCCGACCATCGAGCGTGCTGATCCTCGCCTTGTGTGCGTGAGACTCAGTTCACGACAGGCCCCATGACTCCAGGGGTGGCCGGGTTTGCTTTCATGCTCCCACGGTCCTCTCAAGACTGAACAGCTCCTGACTGACTGTATCTTTCGCGGTGGACCGGGCCGACAGCTACTCAGTACTGCACTGTGATAGTCCTGTCAGAAACACCAGTGTGTCCCTCAGGGGACGGGTAAGTAGTCTCTCCTGCCTGCAGGTGAGTACAAAAGGCTGTGTTTCTCTGTGGGGGATTTTCCCTGTCTCCCCCTGTATTTTATTGTCGCTCTCTGTCACCATTACTGGCGCTGGCTGTGTGGGGTGCTTGGGGGTCACACTGTTCTTGGGGGGCTCATGCTGGTCTGCAATGTATGCTTTGGGGCTTTTTTGTGTGTTTTTTTTTGGGGCCTGAGCGCCGAGTGGCGCTGTGCGTGTGTGCTGTTTCATTTTAACTGCGTCATGGCGGCCATCTTGCCGCGGATCGCCTCAGTGAAGTGTGGCGGCCATTTTCTTGTAGCCCGCGCGCTTTTCAGCACTAGTTTGGCCTCTAGCGCTGCTGTAGCAGCGCAAATCTCAGTCTCCTCACAGCTCACCAGCGCTGACACAGCGCGGTACAGACAGCGGAACTAAGCGGTCCCTGGTCCGGTTTGGTGAGTCCCCTGGGCGCCCCCTCCTCAGTCAGCACAGCCTGTGGGTGGACTTTTTATCTGAGAGAGTCTCAGAGGGGGACAATATGGAGTCTCTGTCACCAGCTTCCCTTAAAAATGTCAGTGGCAACAGGCAGTGCTTCAGCACCTGCGGTCCCTATGGACCTGTTGTGGGCAGCCCTGGAATCAATTTCTGACCAGGATGGGAGCTGTGTGCAAGCGCAAGGTACAAAAAAGGCGCCCTCTCCCCACTTTATCTACTCGAGGGCAGTGCGCTGATTCAGATATGGGCCTAGCCACTATCGCTCAGGACCCTAGTTCTGGATGTATGGATGGTTTTGAACAGGACATTCCTTATGAGGGAAACTCCAGTTCTGAGTCAGTAAAGGACAGGGCGCTTGTTAGTGTGCTCATGACTGCGGTGAGGGACACTCTCAAGCTCAAATGCTGCGAGTGCAGAACCTCAGGCGGATACTGTCTCCTTTGGTTCTTTTAAGGCCAGGCCTTCTAAAGGGTTTTTTTCCATTGTACTTTCTTTGACAAGCTCATTGATGAGGTCTGGAAAAAGCCGCAGAAGAATTTTTTATGGTCCCGCGGCGTTTGTCTATCAGATACCCCTTTGAAGATGCCCTACTTAAAAAGTTGGCTTCTCCCCCAGTGGTCGACCCTCCAGTCGCCCTGTTGAACAAGGCCACCACTCTCCCGATGGAGGGGACTCCTGCATTAAGGACCCCACTGACAGGAGGTCAGAAGTGGTGCGCATAGCCATGTTTGCCTTGTTGGGATCCGCCCTACGGCCTGTGGTAGCGGCGACCCTTGTGTTTTAAAACACTTACAGGTTGGGCAAAAATGTTGCACCTAGCTGTACAGGAGCATAATCTTCCTCCAGACACAGTTACTCTGGCCCACCAACTGGGCAGGGCCTGGTTTATGTGTGCGACACCACGTTGGACGCGGGCCCTTTAACATCCAGGGCCTCTGTCCCGACGGTGGTATGGCGTCGTCTTATCTGGTTGAAATGCTGGTCTGCTGACCTAGCCTCTAAGAATCTCCTGACGTATCTACCTTTTTATAGGTGGTAGACTTTTCGGTGCTGCTCTGGATGTCATCGTCAAGGATGTCATGGGAGGTAAAAGCACTCTTCTTCCTTAGACTGGCAAGGGTAAGGGGGCCCGCCGCAAACAGGGCCTTTTCCTTTCCAGCAAACAAGGGTTTTTTTCGTCAGTCGGGTCCACAGGTAGGTCCTCCCAGACTGACGGAGTGCGGCTTGTGGGCACAAGCGCCCCTGGGTGCGTAAGCCAAACAAGCGGCTCCCGAGCCCGCCTCCGCGTGAAGTCTTGCCTCCGCCCGACTCTGGGGTGGGGGGACGACTTCGCAGGTTCACGGATCGGTGGACCTCCCGAATCTCCGACTGGTGGGTGTGCGAGGAGGTCACCTCAGGATACAGGATAGTATTCCGATCCTGGCCCCCAGACAGATTCTTTCCCTCAAATCTTCCTCTCCTTCCTACCTGTCGGGCAGCCCTCTTGGGGGCTGTACAGGATTTGATCAGGTCCGGAGTGATTGTGCCGGTTCCATCACAGGAGAGTTTTCAGGGATTCTACTCGAATCTGTTTGTCGTCCCAAAGGTAGGACGTGGTTCGACCTGTCCTGGACCTCAAGGCCCTGAATGCCTTCGAGAAGGTGCAGAAATTCCGCATGGAATCCATTCGCACGGTGATCGCTACACTCCACCAAAGGGATTTTCTTCTGGCGTCCTTGGACTTCAAGGACGCCTACTTGCATGTTCCGATCTGCGCAAGTCACCGGAAGTTTCTGCGCTTTGCGATCAGCGAAGTCCACTATCGATTGTGGCTCTTCCTTTCGGCCTAGCCTCGGCACCAAGGGTGTTCACCAAGGTGCTTGCTCCGGTTCTATCCTTCTGTTACAGCGAGGTATTGCTGTCGTGGGCTATCTGGACGATCTTCTGCTAAGAGCAGAAAGTGGATCAGACTTAGAGGAAAGGTGACTATCGTCAATTAGACCCTCAGGGACTTCGGGTGGTTCCTGAACATTCAGGAGTCAGTCCTGGTCCCAACTCGGTGTCTGGAGTATCTAGTTCTGATTCTGGACTCCTTGGAGGCAAAGGTATCCTACCTCTGGAGAAGTTGCTGACACTTCAGTCTGCGGTGCGGGTGCTGACGTCCCAAAAATGGTTGTCAATCCGTTTTTTGCATGAGAGTCCAGAGACTCGTGGTGGCCTCCTTCGCGGCCGTTCCGTATGCCCAATCACACACCAGGGCATTGCAGAAGGAGATCTTGTCCACCTGGGACAAATCCCCGTTGTCCTTGGATCTTCAGATCCAGGTGATTCACCTGGTCAGGGCGCCCCTGACATGGTGGTTGAGATCCTCGGCTCTTAGGTCCGGAAAGGCGTTCCCCTTCCATCCACTGGACGGTACTCACGACGGACACCAGCCTGACGGGCTGGGGTGAAGTCTGGGGAGTCCTGTCGGCTCATTCCTTGGACTCCGGACGAGCCCGTTTACCAATCACTGTTCTGGTAATACGGGCCATCGGACTGTGTCTCTCCTCAGGTCAGAGAGAGTACGGGGTCGCTCCATCAGGAGCCAGTCGGACACCGCCACGGCGGTGGCGTATGTAAACCATCAAGGGGGAACTCGGAGCTCAGCTGCGGCTTCCGAGGTAGTCCGTATCCTGAAGTGGGCCGGAAGAAACGTGCCGGCTCTGTAGGCCATTTTACATTCTGGGCATAGACAATGGGCAGGCGGACTATCTGAGTCGCCAATCGCCAGACACCGGACCAAGAAGAGTGGTCCTTGCATATTTCAACTCCTTTACCGACAGTGGGGCACGCCGGATGTGGACCTGCTGGTCTTTCGACTCAATCGCAAGGGTCGAGGTTGTGGCCAGATCCAGGGATCCTTGGGCGATGCCTCGGATGCGTTGGTGGCCCCATAGGGTCCTTATCGCCTGATATAAACTACGGCGATCCTAATTGTTCCGGATTGGCCGCAGCATCACTGGTACACTGATCTGGTACGTCTCGTCGCGGACGTTCCCTGGCGGTTGCCGATGGGGGAGGACCTTCAGTCTCAAGGTCCTATGCTTCATCCGGCTTACAGTCTCTGGCTTTAACGGCAGGGCTGTTAAAAGCCAGGTGTTGAGGGACCAAGGTCTCTCGGACTCGGTCATTTTGACCATGTTAAGGACGCGAAGTCTTCCTCCAGGCAGATCTATCACCGTACCTGGAAAGCTTATATCGCCATGTGTGAAGCGCTGGACTGGCGTCCTTGGACGTATTCCGTCCCCAGAATCCTGCGTCCTCTGCAGTGTGGAGTGACCCAAAAGCTTGCTTTGAGTACCATCAAGGATCAGATTTCGGCCTTGGCCGTCTTCTTTCAGCGACCTCTAGCGGGTCATTTTCTTGGTTAGCACCTTGTGTTGGGTTCGCCATGTGCTCCCTCCTGTCAAGCCTCCTCTCCCACCGTGGGATCTGAATTTGGTGCTCTCGGTCCTCCAGGAACCTCCTTTTGGGAATATCCGGGATATTCCCTTCTTGTCTTGTCTCAGAAGGTGGCCTTTTTAGTGGCAATCACTTCTGTTTGACGAGTGTCTGAGTTGGCGGCTTTGTCCTGCAAGTCGCCATGTTTAGTCATCCATAAGGATAAGGCGGTGTTGCATCCGCGACCTTCCTTTTTTGCCAAAGGTGGTGTCGACCTTTCACCTACATGAGGACATTACCCTCCTGTCCTTGTGTCCTCACCCATCGCATCCCAGAGAGTTTGCGCTGCACATATTGGAGGTGGTACGAGCCTTACGGGTGTACCTGTCTGCTACTGCTTCTATTCGGAAGTCCGACTCACTGTTTGTGACTGTCTCTGGTCCATAACAGGGCCAAGCGGTTTCGTCTGCCATCATTTTTAGGGGAATCAGACAAACCGTTATTCAAGCCTATGCTCTCAAAGGGCGGGCGCCTTCCTTTCCGGTTACGGCGCATTCCACCAGGACATTTGGTGCTTCCTGGGTTTCCCGACATCAAGCGTCGGTTGCACAAGTTTGCAAGGCGGCGACCTGGTCGTCTGTTCATGCCTTTTAAGTTTTATAAGGTTAATGTGGCTGCATCTTCAGATGCTTCCTTCGGCCGCAGGGTGCTGCAGGCCACTGTTTAAAGTTGCGACTCCTCCGTTGAGGAGCTCTGCCTTATTGGAGTGAAGTTTTGGTTTTTCCATTTATACTGCTCCCATCCCTCTTGACACTGCTTTGGGACATCCCACGTGTAAAGTGTAAAGAGACACCGTGTCAGTCCATGGATGGTAAGAGAAAATAGGATTTTTTTGTACTCACCGTAAAATCCTTTTCTCTGACATCCATGGACTGACACGGCACCCACCCTTTCTTTTTAAGTTTGTACTGCTTTGTTACGAACTGAAGTCTGCTGACTGTAGTGGGAGGGTTATGTACGGAGGGACCGCCCCCTGGGTGGGGCTGTTCAGCTCTGGGTTTTGGAATGTATGTATAACATTTCACATTCTGCCTAGGTCTTCTCCTGCAAGCAGGGACATAACCCACGTGTAAAGTGTAAAGAGACACCGTGTCAGTCCATGGATGTCAGAGAAAAGGATTTTACGGTGAGTACAAAAAATCCTATTTTTAGGGTGGAACATGTAACCTGTTCCCAATGCGGCAGCCACTGCCCGGTTTCAGAATTGACATACAGGCACACAGATGGTGACAGATCGCTGGTGCAATGGTTTACCGGCTCCAAAAAATGTTTTATTTATTTTTTAATAAGCGAACTTATCCTTTTTTTTTTAACTAGAAAGGTTTTTATTGAACACAGGTAGAAAAAATTACAACTCATAAGCAAATCATTACACAGTTCCACAGGTATATAGCAGACAGGAGGATAAAACTTACTCATCTAGGCATTCATACACCTATACTCATAGAATACACGACATATATGTTATCCCTTGACCGATTCCATTACATGGGGCTGAGCAGTTAATTACATGTTCCAGAATCTTGGAGCCATCTATCCCATATCTTGTAATACTTCTCGGGACAGGCCCTATTAACATAAAGAATTTTTTTAAATGGAAGAGAGGCATTAATGTCCGCCTTCCATTCTGAAAAAGCAGGGGGTTGGGTCCTCATCCACTTTCTTGCCAAAACCTTCCTGCCAGCGAACAGGGTCTCCTGAAGAAAAGTCTTGGTGGGGCCTATCCATAGTAGTTGGGAATATCCCCAAGAGACATTGTTTAGGGTCCAATGTCAATGGAGAACCCATGTTGTCATGAAGGAACGTTACCAACTGTTGCCAGAATCCCTGCGTCTTTGAGCAGGCCCAAATGAGATGAAAGAAGGTACCATTTTCCACGTTACACATGGGGCAGGTGATAGTCTGATCTTTCTTGTATTTAGCTACCCTTAGTGGGGTGAGATATGCCCTATGCAGTATGTACAATTGTGACAACCTATCTGAAAGCTTAGGGGACACCTGTTTGCAAGTCTCCAGGGCCTCCTCCCATTCCTCGTCCTCAAGTGAGCCCAAATCTCTTTCCCATCGAGGTTTCAGTCCATAAGCTATTTTAGCTGAGTTTACTGCGCCGAGCATACTATAAAAGCAAGAAATAAGCTTTTTAGGGTCCGTACCTTTAACAACGGCGATGATGGGATTGGGAGTAGGCGACGGGAGAGGCTGTGGAAACTGTGCCTGGACCAGATGTCTCAGTTGGGTATACCTAAAGAGCATACGGTCATGTAATGCAAACTCCATTTTCAGTGCGTCGAATGTTTTAATCGAGCCATTACCTATAAGATGGTGCATGTAAAAAAATTCCCCGTTTGAGCCAAAGGTGTGCATCCTGAAACTCGAAGTGTTGCAACGCCCTATTATACCATAATGGTGTGAAGTCATTGAGGAGTGGTACGTTCAGTTTGGAGGCTGCTAGGTCCCATATGCGTTTATAGTGGCCTATTAGTGAGTACCTGTCTGCCCTCATCTCTCCCCCAGTAATGATTGAGTATATCGGGTCAGCTGTCGGTTGTGTCCTGTTGGGATTCAGCAGTTGAAGGAATCTGTCTTTGTCCACTTTGTCTATGTGATAGAACTGGGAAAGTTGTGATGCTATGTAGTAGCTGTTGAAGTCTGGAAGTGCCGTGCCCCCCAATTCGGTGGGATTTTTGAGCGTTTGCCAATTGAGTTTATGTCTATTCTTTCCCCAAACAAAGGGCTTAAGAAGTGCATCAATTATCTTAAAGTACTTGAGGGGTATATAAATCGGGGTGTGCCACAAAACATAAAGAATTTTGGGGAGCAAAATCATTTTCACCAGGTTGATACGACCCCAGACCCCAAGGGGGAGGCGAGACCACACCTGTATCTTTTAATTAAGGGGAATAATGGTTCTACATTAAGCTTGATATAATCCTCCATATCTTTGGAGGTGTGAACCCCAAGATATTTAATTGTCTCTACCCTTTGCAATTGTAAAGTAGCTTGGGATTCAGGGGGAGGGAAACTATCAAGTGAGAGAATTTGGGATTTGTCCCAGTTAATTTTGAGACCTGAGAATTGTCCGAATCTTTCGATCGTGGTGAGAGCATGGGAAAATGAGGGGCCGGAATCTGCCAGATATAGAAGTGTCGTCCGCATACATACTAATCTTTTCAATAAGTGGGCCCATTTTGAGACCTACAATTTTTGTGTTTGTCCGGATTGACACGGCCAAGGGCTCTGCAGCCAAGGCATAGAGAAGGGGGGACAGCGGACAGCCCTGCCTCGTGCCTCTACCGAGGTCAAACTGCGAGGAGGGCCACCCATTAGCCACCACCCTGGCCCTCGGGTTCTGATACAAAAGCTGCATCCACCTGACGAACCTTGGGCCAAAGCCATACCCCTCCAAGCATTTCCAGAGATAAGCCCATTCTATGGAGTCGAACGCCTTGGCCGTGTCCAGGGTGACAATTACCCTGGTTCCGGGGTTATCATGGGGCGCCTGGAGGTTGATAAATAGTTTTCGGAGGTTAAAAGAAGTGTTGCGGCCTGGCATGAAACCTGCCTGATCTGGATGTACTAGTGATAAGACCACTTGGTTGAGGTGGAGTGCCAGAGTTTTAGCTAAAATGTTAGTGTCAACCTGGAGCAGAGAGATAGGACGGTACGATTCCGGTAGACCTGGGTCCTTGCCGGGTTTAGGAATAAGGACTATCGTGGCTTCTGTCATAGATGGGGGGAGGGTAAAGTTTTCAAACATAGCATTATATAAGGTCAGTAATTTGGGTAGGATCGTTTCAGAGAAATGTGAGAAACTCTATGGGGAGGCCATCTGAACCAGGGGCCTTAGAGTTGGCAAAGCTCGCTATTGCACCCGCCATTTCCTCCAAGGTGAGGGGGGCTTCAAGAATATCCACTTGTTCCTGAGATAATTGAGGGAACTGAACGGATTCTAAGAAAAGGGACATATGAGCCATGTCCCCTTGGGTCGTGGATGTGTAGAACTCCCTAAATTTAGAGGAGACAATTTTGGGGTCTGAGACTAGTCTGCCCTGGGCATCTTGTAACGTGATTACCACGGGTGGTTTATCCTCACCATGGGCAAGATAGGCCAAAAGTTTTCCAGCCTTTTCCCCATGCTCAAAATACTTCTGTTTACTGAAGAATAACTTCTGCTTGGCTTTCTCGTATTGTAGCTGAGTCACTACTCTGCTTTGTAATTTAAGCCCATCAGCATGTTGGGCGGATGGGTCATCCCTGTATCTCTGCTCCGTCTGGGATAGTTCTGTCATTGCCTTGTCGAGGGCTGCTGAGGAGGTGGTTTTTATCTGATTAATGTGTGTTTGCAAGGCTGTACGGGCAAATAGCTTAAAAGAATCCCAGACCACAGCAAAAGACGCAGAGGCATTATTTTCTATAAAAAATCTACTAAATTCTGCGTCCAACGTGCTATCCTCAGGCAGGAGTGAGAGCCAAAAGGGATTCAAGCGCCATGTCCGGGGAGGTCTGTCTAAGGGCATGTTAATAGTAATAGTGTATAGATTATGGTCTGACAAGTCTAGGGCCAAAATACGCTTCCGATATACGCAGAGCCAGTCTTTGAGATATAAATATAAAGTCGATCCGTGACATAGAATTATGAGTGGAGGAGAAGCAGGAATAGTGGCGTGTCTGTGGGTATTTAAATCTCCATGAGTCTACCAGGCCAAACGAGGAGATGATTTTAGAGAGTCTGGATTCACCTTCTACTCGTGAGACAGTCGGGGTAGTCCTTAATCTATCAAGGTCTTCATTTAACGTGGTGTTGAAATCCCCCATCCACACCACCTGGGCAGACAGGTATCTAGCTATAAATTTGAGGCCCTCCGTAATTGTAATGGTGGAAAATGGAGGGGGAACATATGAGGCTATAATAAGAAAGTGTTCCCCAGACATTTTAGCAGATATAAATACATAACGACCCAAAGGGTCTGTACAGACCTCATCCAATTCAAAGTGGACTGACTTGGCAATCAGCACAGACACCCCTCTAGAGTGGGCTGTATGAACCGAATGGTATGCCCAGCCCACCCATGGTCTCCGGAGTGTCCGCTGGAGCGACCCTTCAAAATGGGTCTCAACCAAAGTAATCACATCCGCCCTCTGTTTCTTCAAGTACGTGAGAGCCGCCGATCGCTTAATTTTGTCCCGGAGACCCCTCACGTTCCAAGTAAGAAATTTCAGAGACGCCATCTAAAGTGGGTTCTAAATAAAAACGGTAGCATGTAAACCAGAAAAGCAAAATGAGCATAACAGTTAGACAGTAAGTAGCGTTGTAATACCTGTGAGTCCTTTGGTACCTGAGATAATGGAATAAAAACCTTTAACTTCCCCTCCCCCCTCCCTGCCCTGCACCCACCCCAACTGGCACGGGCATTTTCCCGAACCAAAATTTGACGTGCAGTCCGATGAAAAACAAAACGGGAGAACATCATGTGTTCATGGTATGTTGACAGCTTGGGTAGTCCCACGTTGCACCCAAGATGTACTCCAGGCTGTATAGGGGTCTTCACTCTGTAGGTGTAGCTACTCGGTCTCGGTGCAACATAGTTGAACTGTAAACCATGATGACCAAAAAACAATTGGCTGCATGTCACAACTGTGCGCGGGGGCAACTTCCGCTGCACTTTACACGTGGGTGGTAGGACCCATAAAGCTTCTGAGCTCCAGCTACCTCAGTAGCTATACGATGCATTAACCCCCTAGGGGGCAACAAAGTTAGGATAGACACATATATAAGGGTGCTGTCCCACGGTATGAAAGGGTGACTGATTTGTATGTTTTCTCCCCCCAGGGCAAGACCATGGAAGGTGTGAGCTAGGTACAATAAAGCGGCATACTATGAGGACTATTTGGGTGTAACTCCAAATGACAGTCACTAGAACCTCAGGTCACTCTTAAAGGGCTAAAACCACCATGTGAACTGTGATAAGTACTGAAAGCAGAGTCGGTGACAACAATAGTGTTATACTCACACCGAGATCAGTCCACCCTTTCTGGAGCTGTTCTGCGTTCAATCCAGGTTGCCAATTCTTCTGGGTCTTCGAAGAAGGAGACTCTGCCATCATGTTCCACTCTGAGTTTCGCTGGAAATAGCATAGCGTATTTCATGTGGAGCAGACGCAGCCGTCGTTTGGCTTCCATAAAGGTCTGTCGGCGACGTTGCACTTCAGCTGAGAAATCTGGGAATACGGCAACCCTGACATTCCCCACCGGAATATTGCCTCTTTCTCTGGATAGTCTTAATGCCGCATCCCGGTCCTTGTAGTTCAGTAGCTTGGCAATGAAGGTACGGGGGGGTGCACCTTGCGGCGGTGGTCTGGCCGGCATGCGGTGTGCCCGTTCTACAGCCAGCATGGGGGAGAAGGCTTCCCTACCATAGGTGGTGATTAGCAGCTGTTCCAGGAACGTAGTGGGGTCCTTCCCCTCTGCCCCTTCTGGGAGACCGATCAGGCGGAGGTTACACCTTCGGATCCTGTTCTCCATATCGTCCTGCTTAATAAACAGCTGATGTATCTGCCGCTGCATGCGGTCTGTGCACGCCTGTAGCGGCGGTATGGCGTCCTCCATGAGGCCTACCAGAGTCTCCGTCTCCTTGACCCTGTCCCGGAGTTTGTGTATATCTTGCCTTTATAAGCGATATGTCTACCTTCACTTCTTCCATCTGGGCAGTAAGAGAGGTACGGCATAGCATGATGGCTTCCAGGAGCCTGTCAGTATCTCCCGCCGCGCGCTCCTCACTGCTCCTGCCCTGGCCGCCATCTTCCTCCATCTCCCCCTTCTCCTGTCGCGATATTGTTCCAGCTTGGCGGCTGCCGATTTCTGTGATTTTGACGGCGACATGGAGTATCAGGTCCGGGCAGTCACCAATGATGGTTTTATAGGTAAAATACCGTTCGTGGGGTGAAGGATGCCGTGTGATGCAGGATTAACGAGCGGAGCTCTTCTGCCTGCGTCCTACTCCATGTAACGCCAGGCCACGCCCCGCGAACTTATCCTTTTAATCACTTCTGAACCGCCGCACGACTATATACATCGGGATGAAGAGGGATATCTGTTATGGCAGCAGCTAGCTGCCATAACCCAGGTATCCTCGTCTTAAGCCGGTGGTCCTGTTTCCGATAATGGTGGTCTCTGCGGCGGATTCGCTGCAATATCACCGTTATTAGTGGCGGGAGAGGGCCGCTCTTCCGTGCCCTCCATCGCTTACCGGAGCCGTTGGTAGCGGCAGAGGCAATCGGGTCCTTCTCCTTCCTGGGTATGGATACGAGTGAGGGGAAGATGGCCCCCACCCGTCTCCATACCAACGCAGGGCGAAAGCGACGTCAACACGTCAATGCCACCCATAGCTCTCAAAGGGCTTTTTTTTTTTGTTTTTGTCATTTTGAAGAAAAAAAAACATTTATTTTATTTTTTGTATTGCATTTTAGTCCAAATATGAGATCTGAGGTCTTTTTGACCCCAGATCTCATATTAAAGAGGACCTGTCATGCTTTTTTCTATTACAAGGAATGTTTACATTCCTTGCAATAGGAATAAGTGACACAATTTTTATTTTAAAAGAACAGTGTAAAAAATAAAAGGTAAAATAAATAAGAAAAAAAAATAAAACATTTTAAACAATCTCCGTCCCGACGAGCTCGCGTGCAGAAGCGAATGTATATGAAAACGGTGTTCAAGCCACAAGTGAGGTATCACCACGATCGGTAGAGCGAGAGCAAATAATTCTAGCCCTAGACTTCCTCTGTAACTCAAAACATGCAACCTGTAGAATTTTTTTTTAAGCGTTGCCTATGGTGATTTTTAAGGGTAAAAGTTTGTCGCCATTCCACGAGCGGGCGCAATTTTGAAGCGTGACATGTTGGGTATCAATTTACTCTGCGTAACATTATCTTTCAAAATATAAAAAAAAAAATTAGGCTAACTTTAATGTTTTCTTATTTTTTAAGTCAAAGTGTATTTTTTCCAAAAAAAAAGTGCGCTTGTAAGACCGTTGCGCGAATACGGTGTGACATAAAGTATTGCAACGACCGCTATTTTATTCTCCGGTGTTCGGAAAAAAACGTATGTTTAGGGGTTCCAAGTAATTTTCTAGCAAAAAAATTGTTTTTTACTTGTAAACAACAAATCTCAAAGAGGCTCGGTCCTTAAGAGCCCATTCACACAGGGGTGGTACGACTTGTGCCGCGACTGTGCTGGGCGATCTCAAGACTACTTCAAAGCAGACTTCAAAAATGACTTCTGTATAGAAGTCAATGGAAGTAGTCTTGAAGTAATACAGGAACCTTTTTCTAAGTCGGAGCGACTTCAGTCGCTCTGCTTAGAACGGTTCCATTGTACAGAATGGGACGCGACTCGTCAGGTGACAGACGCCTGACGAGTCGCCCCTGTGTGAATGGGGACTAAGTGGTAATGTTCTTAAACCTTACCTTGTCACTTCACAGCTGCGGTAATTGTCTGTGAAATTCAATGCAATATTGCAAGCTGTATGCCTTCTGTACACAGCTGGTGTGCAGAACGTCCCCAGAAATTTCATTTTCTGCTTGTGCAATGGCTGACTGATTTTCCCAGATGTCTTCACCGCGATAGAGTAGAGCTGCATCGTTAAATTGCGATTCAACCCTCTTCACACTCTTAAGCTGGCATTTCCAGGCTTTATGTAACAAGTGCAGAGCAGTTCTCTGCTCAGAGCTGTCAAAAGAAGAAAAGCCGGCAAAGTTTATCACGACATTGCTCAGCGTTGAGAGATTAAAAAAACATGTATCATTTGGTTCTTTGATCAAAGGGATGAACTTCGGTCTGTAAATAAGGTCAGTTTAATCACTTAAAGACTAAGACCCCTTTTACACTGAGCCGCCCATAGCGTCGGCGTTAAAACGCCGCTATTTTTGCCGATGCTATGGGTGGATTTTCGGCTCATTTCAGCCGCTAGCGGGGCGGTTTTACCCCCGCTAGCGGCTGAGAAAGGGTAAAACCCTGAAGCAGCGCATTTCGGGCGGTATAGCTGGTTTGTCCTATTCATTTCAATGGGCATGAGCGGCCCTCCAGCTGTTGCGAAACTACAAGTCCCATCATGCCTCTGCCTGTGGGAGTCATGCTTGTAACTGTCAACCTTGCAATGCCTCATGGGATTTGTAGTTTCACAACAACTGGAGGGCCGCCAGTTTGAGACCCCTGTTCTAAAGGGAGGGGGTGGTGGTACAAAAGGTAATGGCTGCAGAGAATGATTTGATGGGGGTGGCTCAGGGACAGTTGTTAGCTGGGTGTGGGATAGGCTTCCCTGAATAAATGAGTTTTCAGGGATCTCCTAAAGCAGGGGTCTCAAACTGGTGACCCTCCAGCTGTTGCAGAACTACAATTCCCATGAGGCATTGCAAGGCTAAACAGTTACAAGCATGACTCCCATAGGCAGAGGCATGATGGGACTTGTAGTTCCGCAACAGCTGGAGGGCCGCAGGTTTGAGACCCCTGTCCTAAAGGTTGACAGGGTAGGGGCTAATCGGACATACTGGGGCAGGGAGCTTACTGAAGGCTGCTCTAAACATTTTCAACCAGCGCATGCACAGTACAGCGACTTGGAGATTTTGATGAGTTGGAGATCTTGACAGAACAATGGTTTAGTGTTTGAGAAATTTCATATTATATTTTACATTGTGTCAGCTCAAGTTCTGCCCACTTTGCACCCCATGTTATTAAATTTTAAATATAATTGCTCCATTCAATTGTGGTACTTTTTGTGCTTAAAAATATTCTCACCCCTACCTTGCACCCTATGTAATGGTAAAAGCTATTGCAAGCTTATGCTTAAGTATTCTCCATACATCGGTGTCTTAAACACAGCACAGCCTGAGTTGCTTGCATCATCTAGTTTTAACTCTTAGAGATATCCTATCTATCTATCTATCTATCTATAGAGATAGAAATCTCATACGTTTGTAGAAAGTGTTTTGAATTTTTGAATTTCCACAGTCTAGCCTAGCATTTGCAATTCCTTTACAGTTTACCTTTTGGCGAAAAGACCAGTTAAAGTCAGAACAAATAGGTTCCCAGTTTGGTAACTTTACTCCCCAGGTTTTTTTTTTGTTTGGGCAAAAAAAAAACAATCTACCTTTTTGTGTGTAGACAGGCAAGGGTTTAATGATGATTTCAGTATATTGCTACAGGAATGAAAAATTCTGGCTAACCCAGAACACGGTGTATACACATGGATGCATCACTAACAAACACAACAAAAGTAAAAATAAGTGAGCTATACTTTAATTTACCCTGTAATCTCTTGTGTAGCAGTCAAAACTTCGAGCATGAGGTTGCTTAAAGGGGTTGTAAAGGTTTATTTATTTTCTAAATAGGTTCCTTTTTAAGCTAGTGCATTGTTGGTTCACTTCTAAATGTTTTTTTCTTTGTCTGAATTTCTCACTTCCTGTTTCTACTCAGTAAGCTTCACACCATCATCCGAGCGGTGTTTAGTCAGCCAGAACAGCTTACTGAACAGCTTACTGAGGAGGAACAGGAAGTGAGAAATTCAGACAAAGAAAACAAAGAAAAAAAACATTTAGGCCCCATGCACACAGGGCGTTTTTTGCAGCTGCTAACAGCAGCGTTAGACGGTTTTTTATTTTTTTACAGCTGCAAAACGCCCATCCATGTTATTCTATTGTGTCATGCACACATAGAGCTTTTATGAGCTCCAAGTGGCATAGGCGTTTTCCAGCTGCAAAAAAAACCCAATTCCAGTGCGTTCTGGAGCTCCAGGTTTGAGCTGCTTAAACGCGTAAAAAACGCTGCAAAAACGCCGCGATTTGCGTTTTTGAGCTCCGGGATTTTTATTTTTTAAAAAGGTCAAAAAATGTTTACATAACATGGACAGGCGTTTTTAAGCTGTAAAAAACGCGGCTGTAAAAACGCCCTGTGTGCATGGGGCCTTAGAAGGGAAATCGAAGGAAAAAATAAGTGAACCAACAATGCACTAGCTTAAAGGAACCTATTTAGAAAATGAACCTTTAAACCCCTTTAAGCTGTATTAGTGCCTTCTATCAGGGTACTGTGTGCAGCGCTTACACAGGAGGAGCATTACAAAAATAAACTTCAGGCCGAGTACGGGGCCTAGCAAGGAACAATGTAAACATTTTTGCTATTATAACAATATGGATATTACAATTTAGAAATAAAAATGTACTGACTAGTGAAAAGTGTTTGTTTTAACTTGCACTCCTCTTTCACCTGTTTCCATGCATTCTTAAACAAGACACCAATTATGTTCTTTGCCTTCTTTTTTTATATTTTATCCAGCAAACCAATAGAGAAGTACAACTTGGAATTCTCTATTACATTTATTCAAGCATACATGAAAATCATAGTTAGTTATTTTTTTCTCATTTTATATGTGAAAAAATGGTTTGACTGTTGAAGTGCTGTCTGTGTAAAGAGAAATAGTTGGCACGTAATTCTCACATTTGGAGGGGGTTTGATCAAATATAATGTGCAATATCTCCAAAACCAAACTTTCACAAATTGGCACAAATGAATAGTGTTTTTATTATAGTATCTAATAACATGGAATGCCAAGTGGGTGGGGTTTGATCAAATAAACAAACTTTTACAATTGAAAAATCAAAGCAGCACACAATTTTAACGGCACAAACGCAGCACTAACCAACAAACCCAGTTTCATGTGTAGGGGGACTGAGTGACCTTTTAATAAATGGTAAATAACTTAAAAACAAAAAGCGGTAGAACTGAGATTTAAACGGCACAAAGGGGGCATCAACCAGCCCAGTTTCATGTCTTTTGTCTCTTGTAGGGGGGCTGGGTGACCTTTATTAAATCGACAATAACTGAAAAATAAAAGGTAATGGAATGGAGAGTAAAACTGCCCAAATGTGGCACAAACCAACACAAATGTGGCACTAACCAAACAGCCTGTTTTAATTTCTTTTTTCTTTTGTTGGGTGTCAGGGAAGGCTTGCCCATAGCACAAATGATGTCTCTTGATGCATACATAAGCCAAGCTCTGTGCCAGCACATCTGCCACCAGCTGGTTCTGCTGCCACATCCACCCGCTGACTCACTATCAGTGGCCCCCGAGCCAGAGCTCACTAAACGGGTACATGACAGGAGGGCGGGGTGATGTCATAGCCTGAAAAAATAATTGCTATTATCTTAAAAATAAATACAGCACAAATGAAAAATTTTATGACACAAAAAATCACAAATGTAACACTAACAAATGGGTATGTTTTTGTTAAGATTTAATAACATGGGGTGCAAAGTGGGTGGGTGTTTTATCAAATAAAAACAAGCGGTTATAACTAAAAAAAACATAACAGCACAAATTAAAATTGTAGCACCCTAAATGCGGCACTAACCAATCAGCCCAATTTAGTGTCTTTTGGGTGTTCTAGGGGGGGGCTGAGTGACCTTTGACCTTTTTAATAATTTAAATTCAATTAATAACGCAAAAATGATAAGAGAGAACCGTAGATTTAAATGGCACCAACCAGCAGAAACGTAGCACTAACCAACCAGCCCGGTTTTGTGTAATTTGGCTGTTGGCATAAAACAGCACAAATGTAGCACTAAAGAAACACATTTGAGTTTTTATTTGTGCTGATTGTAGGGGGGGGGGCAAAGTGGGTGGGGTTTAAAAAAAAAAAAGTAACATAAAAACCATAACGGCACAAATAATTTTTTTAGCAGCACAAACGCACCAACAAGACCAGTTTCATGTCTTGGCTGTTGTAGGGGGGCTGATTTATCATTTTTGCATTCATTATTTAGTAAAAGGTCAAAGAATGGAAATTTCTCTTTCGTTCATGGACGGACACAGCACTTTAGTCTTGACCTTAGGGTTATACTGCCTCCTATGAGGAGAGGACTAGGCAGAACATGTAAAAACAGCAAAGCTGAACAGTACCGCCCAGGGGGGCGGTCCTACTGGCTGTAACCCCTCACACTGCATCCAGCAGCTCAGTTTTTTTTCTGCCTAGCATAGAAGGACCTGGCTCCCTGTGGGGACCATTGGTCCTGGAGTTTTTTTTTGTTTTTTTTTTCTACTTTTTTTTGATTCTGAGATCTACTATCAACAGCCTGCTCGGTGACAGGCTGGAGAATATAGATCCTTGTAGTCTCCCCAGCCCGGCCATCGAGGGTGAGCTACGCGCTGGGTCGGCCACGACATGTCCCGTTTGCTCCAGGGGTGGGCGGTGAGCTATATGCTCCGGGGCACACATTTCCGGGCTACTGCTGTCCGAGTCAGTGTGCCGTGGCCAACAGCCACCCCGTACCGCTCGGGTGATGGATCTGTCCGGAATGCGTCCAGCAGTCCACGCAGGACAGGCAAGTACAGTTCCACCTGTCTCGGCAGGATGGAACAGCTGGGCATTCCTGGGGAGGTCGACTAGTGGGTCTCACTCTCCCTTTCTTCTCTCCCTGTCCTTTCCCTCCTCTCAATGCTCTGGTGACTGGGCCTGCTGTGTACCTGACCGGGGAGCTCCGAGTCCTGGCTGGGGGCTGCGCTGGGTTTGGGTGGTCCGCTCCCCATAAGGGGGTGTCTCGGTATGTACAGGGGTGAGGGCCTCCGCGTGGTGAGTCAGCGTGCTGCGGCCATTTTTCTTTTACCTCAGAGATAGACTGGCGGACATTTTCTGGTAGCCCGCGCTTGTTTTTTACTGAGGTGACCATTTTCTTGCAGCTCGCGCTCATTTTTGCTGAGGCGACTGGTGGCCATTTTCTTGTAGCCCCAGCTTGGTTTTTTGCCTCTAGCATTGGGAATGTTCCTTCTGAACGGCGCACACTGCACGGAACACCTCGTGACTGACAGGGAGAGTGGACGGCAGCGCTATGCCTGGGTCAGGGTGGCGAGTTCTGCGGGGGGTCCCTAGGTCTGTTGCAGCTAGGAGGGTGGACGTTTGTGTGCCCTGACTTGTCCCAGAAGGCCAGTCTTGTTGGAGGCTAGACAGTGGAGACCTTAAGTGGAGAGTGAAGAAGTTTTGCTTTCCCCTTTTTAGTCTTTCAGGACAGCCACAATTGAGACATAGGCTCCTCCCCTTCCTCAGGAAACAATGCGCTAGCCCATAAATTCTTACTTCCCCTGCCGGACCTCAGTTGTTAGTGTTTCCTCCGGAGGGGAGACACTGTGCAAGGAACCAGGCTGATTAGTCAGGGGACTGATGTTTTTTAAAATACCTGAAATGGAAGCAGGGGCTTCCAGGGTACTTGGTGTGGTACATACCCGCCGTCTAAAGCCACCCCCATCCTCGTCGAGTGCGGCAGCAGGCTGAGGGGGACCCCTATCGCATCCACAGGGCCGCAGCACGGGGGCAACTTAGCTCTCCCTGTATACTATACAGGCCGCAAACTTTTGTAAACGGCGGGCGACGTCATTTTCGGCAGAAGGCGGATGCTTTCCCTTTAACCCGCGACTTCCGGTTCCGGGTCGCGGAGCTGATAGGGGGCCGGGCGCACGCTGGAGACAGAACGCGCACAGGCAGCGTGAGACTCTGTAGTAAGCAGCCACCTGCAGTCATGTAGGAAGCATCGACACTACCTCCAGCCTTCCTAAGGTAAGAGTACCCTGGGGAAGGGTTCTTCTCTATCTAGGAATGCCCCTCCATACACGGTTCCTGTCTATGGAGGGGCAAACCCCCTGGGTGGTCGGGGGGGAAGACTCTGATCCCTGCATACTAAAGGGTTCAGTGTACTCCCGGGGTTGTATCTGTCTACGCAGCTGTTCATTTTTATTTTTTCTGCATTTTTTTTTTTTTGGTATATGTATTTCAGAAAGCCACAGAAAAGTCAGTCAAACCCATACCTCAAGAAGAAAGTGTGCCTCCTGTAGGGACATTCTAGGGCAGTGGTTCTCAACTCCTGTCCTCAGGACCCACTAACAGGCCAGATTTTAAGTATTACCTTGGGGAGATGCAGACTAAAATCCTGCAATCCCTGAGCAGCAAATTATATCACCTGTGATGCATTTCAGTTATCTTGCAAACCTGGCCTGTTAGTGGGTCCTGAGGACTGGAGTTGAGAACCACTGCTCTAGGGGAATCATGGGTGAGGGTCTTATGCAAGGGCTGCATAGATACCCTAGTTAGAGAGAGGGATTCTGAGCAGGAGACCGGACTAGCAGCTTCCGTAAAGGAACTCTCGTCCACATTTTCATCTTTTAAAAGTCTCTTTGAAAAGTTTCAACTGCCCTCTAATCCTATCTCCCAGGATACAACCCCTCCACCGGCTCAGGGCTCTGCACGGCCAATCCTGCCACTACACCGAGGGCAGAGGAGGCTTCAGGTCCTTCCGCTGTGGAAAAGGCACATCCAGATAGTGCCACCTCTGAATCCCAGGGAGATTCAGAAGGAGAGGGCCAGGATGGGGAGTCCAGCAAGCCCTCCAGATATAAGTTGTCCCTGGATGAGGTAGAGGACCTCTTGGGGGCAATCTGACCTAGCGTTTCGAAGACATGGGAGCCTTGGCTGATGTCATGGACAAAAGGATAGACTCCCTTCTAAAAAAGACTTGGGACTCTACAATTGGGAATTTAAAGCCAGAAATGGCTGTTACATTCGTGGCCCGCAACTTGGAGCACTGGCTCTCCAAGATCCAGGAGCTTATTGAGGCTGGAACAGCGAAGGAAACCATCTTGTCTTCCTTCCCTACAATCCTGCGAGGAATCGCATATATAGCTGACGCCTCAGCAGAATCAGTCTGCATGTCAGCCAGATCGGCAGCCCTGGCTAACTCTGCCAGAAGAGCCCTCTGGCTCAAAACTTGGCCAGGTGACAGCGCCTCTAAAGCCAAGTTATGTGGGATACCCCTGACGGGAAACCTACTCTTTGGCCCAGGTCTAGAAATGGTTCTAGACCGCACGGCAGATCAGAAAAAGTCCTTTCCTCTTAAACGGAAGGCCCCAGTGGGGGTTTCGTCCGCAAAGACAGAAAGGGGCACCCAGGTCTTCCTCCCACAATGGGAGACAATTTCTCCCAACCAGTTCATACTGGGGATCATAAGAAGGGGGTACCATCTAGAGTTTGCAAGATCACCCCCCCCAGAGATACCTGGTCACGCATCTACCCAAGTGCAGGGAGACATCCGAAGCCTTGTTGGGGGCCTTGAGGGATCTGGGAAGTCAAAGCGTAGTCCGCAGAGTTCCAGAAGTGGAGGGGGAACGGATTCTGTTCTCACATTTTGTGGTGAAGAAACCTTCCGGAAAATTCAGACTAAATCTGAATTTAGGGTTGAAAATATATTTATTGGGATTTTAACAGTGAGTACATGAAAATTTATATGAAGTCACAATCCATAAGCAGTCACATACAAGTTTGTGCAAAGAGTCAGCCAAATGGCTATCGCCCACAGCATAACTCATAATCCATAATTATACAATATCAGATGTGGTAACCGGTAATTGGAATAGAAAACGGGTACAGCTAGAAGAGCCCCGTCGTCATATACAACAGGATTGAAAACAGGTACGTTAGGGTTTAAGATTAAAACAAACAAAATAAAAAGGGGGAACAAAAGGAGTGGTAGAGGGGGTCGGATGGTGGGAGTGGGGAGGGGTAAAGGGGGAGAGGAAGAGAGGGAGAGAGATGAGAAAAGAGAAGGAAGGACAGAAAAGAGAAAGAAAAGTAGGCAAGGAGAAATCATAGAAGAGTGTCAGAGCCACTGAGTCAGGGAACAGGGAGAGATAAGTAAGTAGCTGTGGTGAGAGGGGGACCCCCAGAAACAAGTCCTGTTCGTCCCACTGTCACTTTAGGTGCAAGGATAATCAAATTGGGGTCGACAACATACTTGCCAGAGTGTCAGAAGAGGAGAAGCGGAGCCAGACGAACCACAGTGCTTTATATTTGTCAAAAGTATCGTTGTCAAGGGCCAGCATCTCCTCCATTCTCATAGTATCATTCATAATCGAGACCCAGTGTGATAAGGGAGGGATGGTGGTCGACTTCCAGTAGGAAGGGATGAGTTGTCTAGCTGACGACATAAAGAAACAAAGGAGGTTCTGTTTCTGGGAGGATATTGAACCCGGGAGAATAGAGAGAAGGGCAATCTTAGGGGAGGGCGACAGCGTATCATCATAGAGTTTGTCGTAACATTCAAATACCTGAGTCCAGAAGGGGCGGATCCTCTCGCATTCCCACCAGACATGTAAGTAGGTCCCCGTAGAGGTCGAACATCGCCAGCAGGATGCCGGAGTGGACGGAAAGATTTTGTGCAATGTATAGGGGTCCCTGTACCATCTTGACAGAATCTTGTAATTTTTTTCCTGCGAGTAGCAGGATATCGTAGATTTATGAGTGAAATGAAACGAAGTCTGCCAATCTGTCCTCACCCATATCTGTAGACCATGCCCTGGTGTAAGAAGGTAAGTCAGCATGTGTAAGATTTTGTAAGAGACAGTAAATGGTCGAGAGTAGGTGCCTGGGTGTCTCGGGGAGGGAGCACAGCTGTTCAAACTCTGTTTTAGGGCGGTGTATTTGGGAGGAAGAGTGCAAGTGCTTCACGAGCGTAGCTAAATGTAGTGTGGTGAGCCAATCAGAGGAGCCTGTCGGCGTGACAGGTGTTCCGAGCGTGGGGTGTACGAAGGAGTGCGCCTGGGGCCAGTCAGTCCTCCTGAAGGGACCCAATGTAGACGTCCCTACACCCTGAGGGAAGGCAGGGTTGTCAAATAGAGAGGATAATGGGGAGGGATCAGAGGACAGAATGGAACACAAGCCCCTGTTATACCACAGTCTAAGGGAGGCCAGCGTCAGAGGGGAGGAAGAGGTTATACGGGTGAGATCAGATTTATATCCCCAAAGCAGTGCTCAGAGATCCACCGGAGCCAGGTCCTGCTCAATGGCAACAGAAGCCTTTAAGAAAGGGCGAGGGAACCATTCCAGAGTGCGTGCCACATGGGTGGCCTTGTAGTAGAGTTCAAAATCGGGGAGGCCCGCTCCGCCTTGAAGTTTCGGACGGGAGAGCCAGTTATATTTAACCCTAGGCAGCCCACGGCTCCACATGAATCTGATAGCGATAGTACGCAAAGATGTAAAAGACTTGGGGATCAAAATGGGTATTGTTTGAAGAAGGTACAGAAGTTTGGGTAGGGTATCCATTTTTAGGGTATTGATTCGTCCGAACCAAGGCAAGGAAGATCCCCCCCACTCCTCAAGGTCCTTCCGGATGCGGGAGAGCAAAGGAACGTAATTCAAGGAGAAAAAATCAGGAAGGTTAGAGGGTATAACTACCCCCAGGTACGAAATCCCCTTCTGCCACCGAAAAGAGAAGTTTGATCTAAGAGTGGACATCGTAGTGGAGGTGAGGGAAATATTGAGGGCTTCAGTCTTGGAAAGATTAAGTTTAAAATTGCTAAAAGATCCAAATCGTTGGAATTCAGAGAAAAGAGATGGCAAGGAGATATGGGGGTGTTGCACATAGACCAGTAGATCATCGGCATAAAGGGATAGTTTGTAGTGGGAGGAGGGCGTCTGAATACCGTGTATGGAAGAGTTTTGTCTAATGGCACAGGCCAGATGTTCAATAACAATCACAAATAGGAGAGGGGAAAGAGGACAGCCCTGCCGAGTACCATTGGAGATATCGAACGGCTCAGAGGCAGTGCCATTGACCAACACCGAGGCCGAAGGTTGAGAGTATAAGGACATCACCTTAGAGATAAATGATGTCCCCAATCCTAACTGTTCTAGGGAAAGTCGGAGAAATCTCCAACTGACCCTATCGAAGGCCTTTTCAGCGTCGAAGGAAAGGAGACAGGCTTTTAGGTCTTTGCGTTGGATATAGGAGATGAGGTGAATAGTTTTGGTCGTATTGTCCCTCGCCTCGCGGCCCAGGACAAAACCCACCTGATCATTATGGATCACTCCAGGTAGGAGAGGGGATAGGCGTGTGGCCAGTACCTTTGCGAACAATTTGAGATCTATGTTGAGCAGGGATATTGGCCGGTAGCTGCTGCATTGGGAAGGGTCTTTTCCTGGTTTGGGCAACACGGAGATATTGGCGGATAAGAGGCCCTTAGGCGGCATTTGAGAGTCCTCCACAGCATTGAATGCCTTAGCCATAAGTGGGGTGAGGAGTGTGGCAAAAGTTTTGTAGAAGCGGGGGGTGTACCCATCCGGGCCGGGACATTTGCCCATCTTCAAATCCTTGATGGCGCCCAAAAATTCGGGCTCGACCAGAGGTTTTTCTAGTTCATCTGCATCAGGCTCATTGATATTGGGTAATGCTGTTTCCAAAATATAATCTCGCATGTCGTCGTTCGAGGAGGCAGTGCGTGCGTTTGGACCTGTGGGCTGTAGATTATAAAGTTGGGAATAGTACTCCCGAAAGGCCGAAGAAATGCCCCCCGGAGAGAACTTTGTGGTTTGATCGGGATGCGCAATAGAGGGAATGGAATATCGGGGTGGTCTGGGGTGGAGGACCCGTGCTAAGTGTTTACCACATTTGTTTGCTAAGGAGTAATGGAAATTGCGGGCCCTGTCACGGGCTATTAAAGAATGTGCGTCTAGAAGTTGAAGTAGGTCCCTACGAGCATTCGACAATCGGACAAAAATGGCCGGGTCCAAATCTCGTTTGTGCAGAGGTTCGAGTTCTGCTATAGTAGAGAGGAGACGGCGAATATCATCTGCACGTATCCTCTTGAGGCGTGAGCCATGTTGTATAAGTGTGCCCCGAACCACACACTTCAGAGCCTCCCACTGAATGAGGGGGGAGGTGGTATCCGAGGAGTGATCGGAAACAAAGTTCCGAATGGTTTTGGTGACATCCGCTACACAAACAGAGTCCCGCAGTAAATTGTCATTGAGCCTCCACTGCGTACCCCTACGAGATTTTGGGGGGTGTGACAGGGTCAGGTAGGCCGAGGCGTGGTCGGACCAGAGAAAGTGGCCCAACGACGCCTGGATGGGAGTGTCTAGTAGAGATTGGGATATCAGGAAATGGTCAAGTCTACTATATGAATTGTGTGCCGCTGAATAGTGACTGTAGTCCCTCTCCGTGGGGTGCTGGACACGCCAGACATCCACCAGGCGAGAGGAATGTAGTAGGGATTTGATGTGTGCAAGTGCGGAGGATGGAACAGAGGACTTACCCGAGGAGGAGTCTACAGACGGGCACATTACGAAATTTAGATCCCCACCGATGATGAAGCAGGGACCCCCAAAGGAGGACAGTCTGGTGAGAACTGACGAGAGGAACCGAGCCTGATCCACGTTAGGTACATATACGTTGGCCACTGTGAAGAGAAAATCGTTTAGTTTCAGTTTAAGAAAAATGAAGCGACCATTAATATCAACAAAAGATTCTAGAACCTCAGGTTTAAAAGATTTATGGAAGGCAATTGATACACCTTTCGATTTGGCTTCGGGGTTAACTCTGTGGTACCATTGTGAGTAATATCTGTTACGTAGAACAGGTATAGAACCCTTGCGGAAGTGGGTTTCTTGTAACAACAAGATACTGGAGCGTCTTTTATGAAAGTGATAGAGAATCTGGCTCCGCTTCTCTGGTGTGTTGAAACCCCTGCAGTTGAAGGACGCTAAAGATATTGGGCTAACAGAAGCCATAACATAGTCAGATGTGGGGAGCAGGGGTGAAGGAGGAAGTAAGTCACGGTAGGTGGTTCATAGCTCAGTAGCTCTTGAAGAAGAAAACAGCGCCATAGGAGGCCTAAAGGTGGGAAGAAATAAGATGAAGGCAGAGGAGGGGAGGTGAAGAGAGGAAAGAAGAGACAAAGGGAAAAAAGAGGGGGGGTGGAACAGGTCCGTAGGACCAAGTGAGTATAAAAGCAATTTGGTTGGACATGGTCGTCGTCGTCCCAGCCCAGGAGAAAAAGCATAAACATCAGCATACTCATATCGGGGCAAAGTGGAGGAAGACCAACAGAGCAGGAATAATGAGAAAAAAAAAGGAAATAAACATAAACAAAAAAGGCCACTAGGTGGCTCCAAAAGACTGTAAGTAAAATAACAAAAAACCTTACAGCATGGCATACAGCCGCATACCAACCAGTGTCCATAATGACACTGAAAAAAAAGAAAAACCCCCGGGGGGGGGGGGTGCAGTGGAAACTCGCTGGGCAGGGCAGTCCCCTGGTCCCCAGCTCCACGGGAAATCAGTAAACTAACAGGACCAACATACGAAAGTCACAACATGAAAATAGTAACGCAAAAAATTGGTCCTAAACAGATAATAAGGAAACTTTCAGAATGTAATAAGGCAGGCAACCTCGTTTAAGGCAACCACCCTATAGAAACCATAGGTGAGAGGTGGCACGAGAGGTGGCATCCAAATAGTAACACGGGAGGCAAGGAGAGAACACATTGCAATGGGTAGGCAGTCTAGGACAAATATCCGGAGCAACCTGCTGTGTCCCAGAAGGGGCCCCAGGAAAGTCATTGCAAATGAAGGAACAACTGCGATCGAGACTGGTTCAATCATTAGTGTCCCGTTGAGGCTGGGGTTTGGGATTACGTCTGCGACCTTGCGATTGCCATTGTGGTACAAAAGGCAGGCCAGGAGTAGTTGGTGTGAACGGCCAATCCGGGAGAGACACCTGCGGAAGATTCAGCGTACCGAGGAAGGATGGCAGGTCTCCCAGCGTGCGGAAGATTGCGGTTTTACCTTCGTGGAATACTCTGAGATGGAATGGAAACCGCCATTGATATTTCATCTGTTTAGATTGCAAAAGCTGTGTTGGCGGCTTAAGTGCTTTTCTCATCGCCAGCGTCTGACGAGAAAGGTCTGGGAGAAGCATCACGGGGGTGTCATTAAAGAGTATGGTGTCCTGTGAGCTAGCAGCTCTCATGATGTCTTCCTTAATCTTGTAGAAATGAACCCGGCACAGCGTGTCCCGCACAAAGGAGGGGTCCGGGGCCCGCGGGCCTAAGGTTCTGTGAACTCGGTCCAGCTCAATAGGGTCATCTTTGGGCCGGTGCAGCAGCTGGTTAAAAATGGTGGCCACAGCCGCAGGCAGGTGTTTGGCCTCTACAGACTCGGGGATCCCGCGTATGCGTATATTATTGCGGCGATTGCGATTTTCAATGTCGTCCTGCTGATACGCGAGTTGCTGTAGCATGACTGTATGGGTATTAAGTATTTTGTCGTGCGACTTCACGGTGGTACTGAGACTGTCAGTGGTAGCGTCCAGGTCTTCAAAGCGCGCACCCACATCTCTCTTGAGGTCGGAGACCTCTTTCCTGTATGCTTTCTCAATTCTGTGGACACACTGCTCAAGATCAGATTTAGTGGGCAGGGATCTAATGTAGCTGTGCAGCGATCGAATCTGTGCCTCCATGTCCCATCCGTCACCAGAGCCCAGGGATGCATTAGAACGGCTTCTGGTGAGCACAAAATCAGAGTCCTCAATGGGGGGGCAACGGCTGCGGGAGCTCACCTGGGAATGCAGGGATGATTCAGAGCGGGCTGGAGACGGAGGTGCCAGCGCCATCTTGGATTCGGAACGGCGCTGTGATGCGGCCCGGGATCGGGCGAAAAAGTCCTCCAAATCGCCCCCTTTTCGGTTCCCAGAGGTGCCCTTCTGTGCCTGGGTCTTTCCTTTCCCCATGTGCCAAGTTTAGGTAAGTTTCCAGACGTTACAAGTCCCATGGAGCCAAAAGACCAGGGAGCAGAGAGGAAACACGTCTCACTGCTCCATGCGGTAAGCCACGCCCCCCTAAATCTGAATTTAAAGCCCCTGAACAAATCGATTACATACAAACGATTCCGTATGGAGTCAATTTTTACAGTCAGGGCCCTCCTCCCCCACAACTGCTTCATATGGTATCTCTGGACCTCAGGGACGCGTATCTACACAGCCCGATCGCAGAAAGCTCTCAGTTCTCTGCGACTAGCGGTAGACCTAGATGGAACAATAGTACACCTACAGTTCCAGGCACTGCCATTCGGGCTATTCTCATCACCCCGCATTTTTACCAAGGTTCTGGCGGAATCTGTGTCGTTTCTTGCGACTCCAGGGAGTGTCCATTATAGCTTACCTGGACGACCTGCTCCCTATCCCCAGCATCTCCAGAACAGCTATCGAGAGACCTGGAAATGACAAAAAGGTCCTAAACAGACCTGGGGTGGCTACTGAACTTACAGAAGTCCAGCCTAACCCCGTCACAATGTATCACATACCTGGAATACGTTTTGGACTCAACTCTCTCTTGAGAGTATTCCTCCCGATGGAGAAAATCTTAAAGCTAGACAAAGCAGTGGCCTCCCTCTAGTGCAATCAACAGGTCACAATAAGATCTCTGATGTCAACACTGGGTCTGTTGACTTCTACCCTCCCAGCAGTCCAATGGGCAGGACTACACTTTTGCCCTCTGCAGGCCTTCTTTCTAAGGGTGTGGGACCACAGTCTAGAGGTTCTAGACACCTTGGTTCAGGTACCAGTTCAGGTAAAAAGATCCCTCTGGTGGTGGAGGAAGGTTACAAACCTGTCGCAGGGACGTCTGTGGCTTATCCCGGTGTCTCGGGTGGTAACCACAGACGCAAGTGGCAAAGGCTGGGGGGGCACACCTGGGATCCCTTCCAGCACAGGGCATTGTGAAGTTCAAAGAACTAAACAAGTCGTCCAACTGGAAGGAGCTGAGGGCAGTCAGTCTGGCTCTCAGGTTTTTCCAGGAAGAACTCCAGGCACACCACACTCAGGTGAGGTCAGACAATTCATTGGCCATAGCTTACTTAAGCAAGCAGGGCGGCATGAGAAGCGGAGTTCTGTCGGCCCTAGCAGCAGACATTCTGGGCTGGGCCGAGATCAACACTCTCTCACTCTCAGCAGTCTTTCTGAGAGGCGAGAAAAATGTGATGGCAGACTTCCTCAGTCGAAGGCAACAAAGAGAGCGAATGGGTCCTCAATCAAGAGGTCTTCAGTCTCTTGACCAGGAGATGGGGACCACCGGAGGTGGACCTCTTCGCGTCAAAAGAAAACTCGAAAGCCCCCTGTTTTTCTCACTAAACAGCGGATAGGGAGCGCTGGGAGTGGACGCACTGACCCAAAGCTGACAGTTCAGAATGTGCTACGCATTCCCGCCACCGGTATCGTTACCCGCAGTTCTGAGGAAGTTTCAGATGGAAAACACTTTGCTGATCCTAGTGGCACCACATTGGTCTAAGAGGGCATGGTTCTCAGTTCTCAAACAGCTGGCCGTAGAACCTCCCTTATTCCTACCACCTCGAGAGGATCTCCTCTCTCAGGGTCCAGTCCCCTGCCCACAAGTACACAAATGGAAGCTAGCGGCCTGGCTACTGAGGAGGGCATACTGAAATCTAAGGGCTTTTCAGAAATATTAATTGCCACCCTCCTTAATAGCAGGAAAAAGGACCCGCCAAATTTACAGGAAGGTCTGGCTTCGCTTTAACAAGTGGTACGTAGGTTGCTCCTGTTCGGTGCAGAGCCACACAGCCATCCTAGAAGTCCTACAGTGTGGTGCAGATAAGGGACTTTCCATAAGTACCCATAAAAGTTAAATTTCAGCACTCAGTGCTTATTTAGAAAAACCTCTGGCCTCCATCCCCTGGGTAGTCAGGTTTTTCAGAGCTCTATCCAGACAGAGACCAGCTCAGGGCCCACCCTTTCCCAGTTGGGCCCTGTCTTTAGTTTTACAGACCCTTACGGGTGTTCCCTTTGAACCTTTAGACGAGTGTCTACTAAAGGAACTGACCTTAAACAGTATTTGGTTGCAGTGACTACTGCTAGGAGGGTCAGCGAGTTAGAAGCCTTATCCGTTAGACCCCCTTTTTGTGTTATTTTTCCAGATCGGGTCGTTTTAAAGACCGATCCAGCATTTTTACCCAAGGGGACTTGGAAATTCCACAGAAGTCAGGAAGTAGTTTTTTACCTTTTTGTCCCAACCCCTCAGGTGAAGGAGAGTTGAGATTTCATACCTTGGATGTCAGGAGATGCATCCTACACTACCTAGAGCTGACAAAGGTATTTAGAAGTCAGACTCATTATTTATGTTTTCTGGGGCCAGAAAAGGTTACAAAGCGTCTTGACGCACTATTGCCAGATGGCTCAGAACAACCATCGGGCAGGCATATTCTTTAGCTGGTAAAGAGATCCCTACGGGAATAAAGGCACTCCACCAGAGCTTTGGCAGCTTCTCAGGCAGAAAAGGCTGGAGCAACGCCAGAACAGATATGCAAGGCAGCAACTTGGTCCAGCTACACCACTTTCATAAGACATTACAGAGTGGACCTGGTGTCGGCAGGTGAGCAAGCCTTTGGGCGAAAGGTTTTGCAAGCTGTAGTCCCACCCTAGTTGGTAAGTGCTCGTCTATACTCTCAATTGTGGCTGTCCTGAAAGACGAAAGGGGAAAATTAGAGTTACGCTTACCGGTAACGTCTTTTCCAGTAGTCTTTCAGGACAGCCCTAGTACCCACCCTAAAAATTGGGTCGTACTAAAGACCGAAACGCAGCATGATAATGATATATTATTGTATGTTATTAATGTGTTCTTGTGTCTCTCCAGCTGGCCGGAGTTGATCTTGAAAAAAACTGAGGTCTGGCAGGGGAAGTAAGAATTTATGGGCTGGCGCAGTGTTTCCTGAGGAAGGGGAGGAGCCTATGTCTCAATTGTGGCTATCCTGAAAGACTACTGGAAAAGACGTTACCGGGTAAGCGTAACTCTAATTTTTTGACTGCTAGGTTGCATTTTAGGTTCTTTTTGGGACTTTTTCCTTGCAGCTTTTTAACACCTTTTTCTGGAACTTTTTAAACAGACTTTTTTTTATTTATTTTTTCCTTCAGCCTACTAATTAAGGGGAGTGGTTAATTGGTCACAGGTGCTTGAGGCCTATATACATTTCTGTAGAACTCATTTGAGCCTGCTCATCTTTGATTTTGCTGGAACTCTGTCCAAGTGGAACTGGACTAAGTGGTAAAATAAAATCAAGAGTTTAAAACAGGAGGTTAAAACAGGGGTCATAGTAGCTGTGTAGTGTGAGTACCTGAGTGTTGTCTTAGTAGTGTGTGTGATCGTTAGTACTTGTTTGTTGTGGGTGCACGCTGGTCTGCGAGTACCTGTGTATTGTCTTGAGTAGTTGTGTCAGGAAGCTAGTTGTTAGGTCATTTGGACAGGGTATAAACTCTAATCCTCATTAAATGGGTACGATGCCCGGCGGGTGTGACGAGGTGACTCGGTGTACATCTTGTGGTATGTATGCCTGCCTTGATCATCTGATCGAGGGCGATTACTGGTGTGCAAAATGTAAACACATTGTTTCCCTGGAAGCCCAGGTTCTGAATCTGGGGAAGCAACTGTCGGCACTGGGAGGACCCTCCACACTAAAGGAGAGCCGGAAACGTACCCGACAGGTGATGGCAGGGGCCAGCACAGAGGTGGGTGGAGACAAAGAGGTGCAGGCACTAGAAAATAGTAGGTGGGTGACAGTCAGGAAGGGTAGGGGGGGGGGGAGTGCCAGGGAGGCTGATCCAGGGCTCGAGCATCCCAATAAGTATGCTCCATTGAGTGACATTGGTGAAACCAGTCAGGGACCAGCACTGCTGGAGCTGAGGGACTCTCCTAGCTGCCGGGGGAAGAACTCCTCCAGTCAGAGTGGGGGGGGGGGAGTGATGGGAAAGAAAAGACAGATTCTGGTGGTAGGGGACTCAATTCTTAGAAGGACAGAGAGGGCATCTGTAACAAAGACATGAAGCACCGAACTGTATGTTGTCTACCGGGCGCTCGGGTTCGGCACATCACGGATCTGGTGAACAGATCACTGGGAGGGGCTGGGGAAGACCCAGCTGTCATGGTGCACGTTGGGCACCAATGACAAAGTCAGAGGCAGATAGTGTCCTAAAGAACGATCTTAGGGACTTGGGAGCTAAATTAAGGAACAGTACCTCCAAGGTAGTATTCTCAGGAATACTACCGGTACATCGAGCCACACCAGAAAGGCAGAGGGAGATTAGGGAAGTGAACAAGCGGCTGAAGAGCTGGTGTAGTAAGGAGGGGTTTGGGTTCCTGGAGGACTGGGCCGACTTCTCAGTCGATAACCGGTACTATAGAAGGGACGGACTGCACCTAAATGAGGAGGGTGCAGATCAGCTGGGAATAAGGATGGCCAAAAAGTTAGTTTTTTTTTTAAACTAGGCGACAGGGGGGAGGGTCCAGAGATAGTGAGAGTCAGCGTGGAACATATTCCAGAGGGTAGTTTTAGGGGCATTAGTGGTAGGGTAACCAAAGCACACAAACCCAAGGTAAGTATAGTAGCAAGTCCTAGTTGCAATCTCGAAACACCCAAGAGGATGGTATGTGACCTGTCAAAATATATTAATGCATTAAAGTGTTTGTTCACCAATGCCAGAAGTCTGCCAAGCAAAATAGGTGAATTGGAAGCTCTGGTGCATGAGGAGAGCTATGATGTAATCGGTATTGTTGAAACTTGGCTTCATTCCTCACATGACTGGGGTATTAATATTCCTGGCTATGCACTCTTTCGGAAAGACAGGGTAAAAAGGAAAGGTGGAGGGGTCTGTCTCTACGTGGGAAGTGATCTCAAAGCGAGTGTGAAAGAGGACCTGGTGGATGGAGAGTGGGATGAGTCTGAAGCATTATGGGTTGAACTGCATACAGATGTGCGTAGTTCAAAGTTAATCATTGGAGTTTGTTATAGACAACCCAATGTTAATGAGGAGGTGGAGACTCGGCTCCTTGCACAGATGGAAAGGGCTGGGACGGTGATAATAATGGGGGATTTTAACTACCCAGAAATTGACTGGAGTAATGGCACTGCTGGGACTGTTTAAAGGGCAAAAATTTATAAACCTATTGCAGGACAATTTTATGGTCCAGTTTGAGGCCCCAACTGGGAATGATGCTCTGTTGGACCTGGTAATCTCAAACCATGCAGAGCGTATTACTAATGTTCAAATAAAGGACCACCTGGGTAACAGTGACCATACCATGATTTCATTTGATGTTAGCTGTAGGCAAACATCACATACGGGAAAGATATAAAAACACTTAATTTCAAGAGAGCAAATTTTCCAAGGATGAGGGCTGCTCTCCAGGACTTAGACTGGGAGGGTATATTGGCATCAATGGGCACAGAACAGAAATCTGAATTCTTCAAAGACTGTTTGTGAACTCACTGCAAAGTAAATTCCCATGGGCAATAAGTTTAACTGGCTAAAAATAAAACCTATGAACTACAAGAAAAGAGCTGTTAAAAAATATAAAAATGAGGGAACATTAGTGTCATTTAAATGTTACAAAGAATATAACAGGATATGTAAAAAGGAAATCAAGGATGCTAAAATTCAAAACGAACGACAGATTGCAAAAGATAAGACAACCCCCCAAAAATTCTTCAAATATATAAATAGTAAAAAGGTCAAGTCTCAGCATGTAGGCCCTTTACAAAATAATCTAGAGTGGGTGACTGGGGACAAAGAGAAGGCTAATTTATTAAATACTTTCTTCAGCTCTGTGTATCCAAAGGAGCATGGGGGAGCTCATATCCAAAATGGGGGTGGTAGTGACAGCCCCAAATCCACAATGGCTCAAAAGTGATATGGTCCAGAAATATTTAGACAGAATAAAGGTGGATAAAGCACCTGGACCAGATGGCATCCACCCACGGATCCTAAAAGAATTGAGCTCTGTAATTTCAAAGCCATTGGATCCAATTTTTACGGACTCATTAATGACAGGAATGCGCAGGGCCAATGTGGTGCCTATATTTAAAAAGGGAACAAAGTCTTTACTAAGTAACTATAGACCGGTTAGTTTAACTTCTATAGTTGGGAAGATACTGGAGAGATTAATAAAAGACCACATAGATGAGTTTTTGCTGGAAAAAAATATTTTGACCACTGGGCACTTAAACCCCCTTAATAACCAGACCAATTTTCAGCTTTCGGTGCTCTCACATTTTGAATGACAATTACTCAGTCATACAACACTGTACCCATATGATTTTTTTGTCCTTTTTTTCACACAAATAGAGCTTTCTTTTGGTGGTATTTAATCACTGTTGGGTTTTTTATTTTTTGCGCTATAAGAGAAAAAAGACTGAAAATTTTGTAAAAAAATGATTTTTTTTTCGTTTGTTATAAAATTTTGCAAATTACTATTTTTTCTTCATAAATTTTGGCCAAAATTTATACTGCTACATATCTTTGGTAAAAATAAGTACAAATTGGTGGATATTATTTGGTCTTTGTGAAAGTTATAGAGTCCACAAGCTATGGTGCCAATATCTGAAAATTGATCACACCTGAAGTACTGACGGCCGATCTCATTTCTTGAGACCCTAACATGCCAGAAAAGTACAAATACCCCCCAAACGACCCCTTTTTGGAAAGAAGACATTCCAAGGTATTCAGAAAGAGGCATTGTGAGTTTTTTGAAGTTGTCATTTTTTCCCACAATTCTTTGCAAAATCAAGATTTTTTTTTTCTCTTTTTTTTTTTTCACAAAATTGTCATATTAGCAGGTTATTTCTCACACACAGCATATGCATTCCACAAATTACACCCCAAAACACATTCTGCTATTCCTCCCGAGTATGGCGATACCACATGTGTGAGACTTTTACACAGCGTGGCCACATAGAGAGGCCCAACATGCAGGGAGCACCTTCAGGCGTTCTGGAGCACCCAGGCCAATTCTGACATTTCTCTCCTACATGTAAAAATCATCATTTGTTTGCTAGAAAATTACATAGAACCCCAAAACATTATATATGTTTTTTTAGCAAAGACCTTAGAGAATATAATGGTGGTTGTTGCAACTTTTTATCTCGCACGATATTTGCGCAGCAATTTTTTAAACGCGTTTTTTACGGGAAAAAAATGTTTTGTGCTTAAAAAAAAAAAAACAGTAAAGTTAGCCCAATGTTTTTGCATAATGTGAAAGATGAAGTTACGCCGAGTAAATAGATACCTAACATGTCACCCTTAAAAATTGCACACACTCGTGGAATGGCGCCAAACTTCGCTACTTAAAAAAATCCCCATAGGCGACGCTTTAAATATTTTTACTGGTTACATGATTTTAGTTACAGAGGAGGTCTAGGGCCAAAATGATTGCTCTCGCTCTAACGTTCGCAGAGATACCTCACATGTGTGGTTTGAAAACCGTTTTCATATGTGGGCGGGACTTACGTATGCGTTCGCTTCTGTATGCGAGCTCACGGGGACAGGGGCGCTTTAAAAAAATATATATTTTTTTTTATTGTTCATTTTACTTTATTTATTTTAGTTTGACATGTTTTTCCGCCCCAAAAATTTTTTTGATCACTTTTATACCTATTACAAGGAACGTAAACATCCCTTGTAATAGGAATATGGCATGACAGGTCCTCTTTACAATGAGATATGAGGTCAATAAGACCTCACATCTCACCTCTAGGCTGGGAAGCCTGAAAAAAAAACCAAAAAAAACAATCCTGGCTTTGATCGTAGCGGTGAGTCGGTAGAAGCACCGGAGGGCAGCGGGAGGGGGGGACATCCCCTCTCGCCTCCCGTAAGAATGATCAAGCGGTGGAACAGCCGCTATGATTGTTCTTATGGTGTAGGGAATCGCCGGCTGAAAAAGCTGATATCTGAATGATGCCTGTAGCTGCACCCATCATTCAGATATCCCCGTACAAAGTCAAGGACGTCATATGACGGCCGGCGGGCAGTGGGTATTGCCGGGCATTGCAGGGTGTTGCGCAGGGTATTGCGCAGGGTATTGCACCAGGGATGGATGGATGGCTGGATCTTTGACTGCAATTGTCACAGATCCAGCCCACAGAGCTGCTGCTGCCATCCGCTCCCTCCCCTCTCCTCTCACACTGTACCGATCGGTACAGAGAGGGGAGGGAGGAACCGGCGTCATCAAATGACGCCGGTCTGTTTACAAGTGATTGCTCCGTCATTTGACGGAGCGATCACGTGGTAAACGGCCGCTATCGGCGGCGATTTACCGCGATTCGTGATCCGCCGGGTCCTCTGAACCCGGCGGTCACGGAGTTTCCCGTGTGCGCGCCCCAGGGGGCGCGCGGGAGCGCGATTCTGGGAGGACGTTATATAACGTCCTCCCAGAGTTAAGCAACCACCTTGTTGACGTTATTTGTCGGCAGGTGGTTAAGTGGTTAAGCAACAGACCACATGGATCCTCATTGCCTAGTGCATTGCCAGCACCCTCGGTTCCTGGAAAGGTGATTTTTATTTAGGGTAGGCCTGTTTGGAGCGGCAATCCCCGTTTTCATGGATTCATGAGACAGAAGTTGTCAGACAAACCTGATTTCTTTTTATGAAGAGGTAAGTAAAACCTTGGACAGAGGGGTGGCGGTGGACGTGGTATTCTTGGATTTTGCAAAAGCAGTCGATACAGTTCCCCACACGTGGCTCATGTGCAAGGTAAAGTCTACAGGCTTGGAAATATCCGTTTGAATTCTGTCTTTTAGCCAGTTTTCTATCCATTTACAGAGTCGTGGTTAATGATTCTTACTCTGAATGGTCTAAGGCAGGGCTTAAAATTTCAAGTCTAGACCTACTAGCCAGGCAAAAACCTTACTCTCCTCCAGTTGCCCCACCAAACCTTTCCCAGGTCCGTCCCCCAACCCCGCCCCACTTAAAGCCCCGCCCCCTTAAAGCTTATGAAATTACATTTTTCTTAAGAATAAAGAATCCAAAATATAAAAAGATGCAGGCCTTAATAGTCACTCGCCACCAGTTTCCCTGCCCCGCCCCTAATTCCACCACTAAACACGCCCTTGTAAATGATCTCGTGAAATGATACTGTTAAATGTTTTTTGCAGTATTAAGTTATAAAAATAAATATTAACAACAACTTTAACAATATTAACATAAAGCATCAGACTACAGAGTTCCCCTTTACATCACAGTCCACAAAGTTGTCCGTTACATCAGAGTCTACAGCATCCCCCCCAACATTATGGTCTGCAGCGTTTCCCTTTACAGAGTTTCCACTTACATCAGAGTGCTCTCTGCAGTATTGCCCTTCACATAAGAGTTCCCCTTTTATGTCAGGGTCTGCAGAGTTCCCCCTTATGCCCGAATCCTTTCCAGTTCTTGTGTGTGGGCAGATGTGCCAGCTGGTTCTTCCATTGGCACATCTACCAGGCACCAGAGGGGCAGGAGACTGTCCAGAGCGTGACTGAAAATCCACTTTAAAAGAGATTGTACAGTGTATGGTCATCTTACAGGAGATTGTATAATCTGATTGTACAGTGTATGCCCATCTTACAGGAGATTGTACAATCTCCTGTAAGATGGCCATACATTGTACAATCTCCTGTAAGATGGCCATCCACTGTATAATCTGACTGTACAGTGGATGGCCATCTTACAGGAGCTTGTACAATCTGATTGTACTGTTTTTGGTCATCTGCAATCAGATTGGACAGTGTACAGCCATCTGCTCTCTCTCCTCCTGTCAGCCTGCAGCCTGGCATTGCTCTGCAGATGTGGAACTACAAGTCCCAGCACTCTACAGGCACGTAGGGGGTAGAAGCACAGCTCCTGTACACTCTGATTGGACATTAGTAGTGATCTACAATCCCCACCATACCTTGGCACTGCTATGCACGCAAGGCCGTCAGGGACTTGCATTCCTCCTTCTCTCCTTCGGTGGGGATGATAGCTGTACCGCCACCGCCCTGTCTCTGCTCCCCGCCTCTCCTTTACTTGGCCTTCTTCGGGCACACCGTCCATGGCTCAGAGGAGGCAGCCGGAACTCATGCGGATACCTCCGCACTCGGGCTGCCGTGTCCCCCGGGCCGTCCCAGCTTCCCCTGCGGTAGCCTGTAACTCATAAAAGGCGCCGCCGCCGTGATGTCACCAACTATGCACCCAGCTGTCCGCCCCTTGTCTGAGCCTGGGCTGGCCTCAACACTTCTAAAGACTGCCCGTGGCCATATTTTTTATGGACAGCAGCCATCTGTAAAAAACGGACAGTTGGCAACCCTGCTTCACGCTCGCCCTCAACTTATTTCAAGTCGCCAAATGCGAGCAGGCGAGTTGAAATTTTAAGGGCTGGTCTAAGGTTATCAGTGGTGTACCCCAAGGTTCAGTGTTGGGACCCTTACTTTTTAATATCTTTATAAATTATATTGGGTCTGAGATCAAAAGTAACATTACTCTTTCGTTCATGGACCGACAGCTTCTCTATTGACATAGTGGGTATTATCCGTTAATTAGGAGTGACTAAGCAGAAAACTTGTAAAAAGTGTTGCATCACACCTTCTACAGTACCGCCCAGGGGGGCAGACCCTCTGGGTATATCCCCTCAGTCTGCATCTAACAGATCAGTTTTTTTCTGTCTAGCAAGGAAAGGAGTAGGACATGGCTCCCTTCGGGCCCATGTTGGTCCAAGGGAAAGAATTTTTTTTTTTTCTGTGATCTTCGATCAACTGCCGACTGGGTGACAGGCTGGATCCTTGATCGTTGTAGTCCCCCCAGTTTCGGCCACCGAGCGCGTGCCAACCCTAGCTACGCGCTGGGTTTTCCACTACATACCCGTCGCTCTACCGGTGGCCGGTGAGCTTACACTCCAGGGCCTGCAACGGACCGCTCAGCTTCAGCTGACCTTACGGCCGAGTCGCGGGCATACATATGATCGTTCCCTAGGGTTCAATCACCTAGGGTTCAATCACAGCATGCCTGGCTGACAGTCACCTTCTGTGCGCGGATGATGATCTGTTTTGGAATGTCTTCCAGCATGAGACATGCAGGATAGGTAAGTAGCTCCCCCGCTTCGGCAGGGTGACTTGGCTGGAGAGATAAAGTAAGTGGTTGTGGCCCCTTTCTGTCTTCTCTCCCTGCCTTCCCTCCTCCCTGGGCTTTGAGCTAAGGTTGCTGGGTGCTGGGGGTCACCTAAGAGGCTCCATCTGGTGCGGGGCTGGCTGTAACTGTCATTTAAAAGATCTCTTTTCTGCTTACGTGTGTGTGTGTGTTTGTGTGTGTGTGTTTCTTCCCCCTCCATGCTGTCTGTGGCCATTTTGCGGTGGTCTATGCCTGTTTCGGCCTCTAGTGACTGCCCGGCGGCCATTTTCTTGTAGTTTTGCGCCTATATGTATATATCGCCGCTTGGCGGCCATTTTCTTGTGGTCCGCACCTGCTTGGCCTCTATCGCTCAGCGGCCATCTTTTTTGGGCCTGCATCCGCTTTTGCCTCTATATTCGGCTCGGCGGCCATTTTCTTGGATCCCACATGTTTCCATACAGCCGGCCTCTAGGGTGCATTACACTGGCGCAAAAATTTCCACAGGAAACGCTGATAAACTATCAGACTGACACAGCAGCGGTGGGATAGCATCACAGGCGCAGCACACGGCAGCATAGCGGTACCTATCCAAGGGTGGTGAGTCCTCTGGGTGACCCAGCATCTCTGATCACCTAGGAGGGTGGCCTATTGATATCTTGCCTGGAGCCCTGTGGGTGTCAGCGCGTGGTCAGCATGGCGTCTGAGCCAGATGTTTTTTCCCCTAAAACACCAGATTTAGCTGGTGCCCCTGATGTGTCTATGGGCACTATGTCGGCAATCCTAGAGGCTTTTGCTGCCAGGGTGGAAGCAGCACACGGGAATACAGAGGGTAGTAAACGCCCCCGTCCCCTGCAATCTTCTGGGAATAATTCTGATGCAGAACCAGGTCCAGCTATGGCTCATGACCTGGATTATGATGCATCAGAGACAGCAGACCGTGACCTGACCTGTCGGACAGTGAGAATGCTCCAAGTCCAGGTCAGCACGCAAAAAGGCTTTGGTATCTGACCTATTACTGCAGTGCGGGTTCCCTAAACCCAGCCCGCACTGCTAGGGTGTTCCTTGTGTGTCTTATATTAATAAGCTCTTGTACAAGGAGTGAGAAAACCCACCTGAGGTTTTTTTCTTTTTCAGCCCTAAAAAATGTCAATTTTTTTGGGCGGTACGGTACCCCTTGAGAGTTCCTGAAAAGATGGACCTCTCCCCCGATAGTGGACCCCCCCCCCCCCTGTGTCCAGACTTAAAGTGGAGTTCCACCCATTTTTTTGTGTTTGTCTGTGCTGCATGCCCTTAGCACATAATTTTTACAATGGGCAATATTATATTTTTTTGGGGATTGTAAATACCCTTTTTTTCCGTTTTTCAGCCTAACTTCCTGGTCTTAATAGCCTAGGCTATTATGTCACAAGGCAATTCGCAAGGATTCCTGGGATATCAGCGTCATGTATCCCATGACTCCTTGTGAATCGCCTCCTACCGAAATCTCGTGTGTTTTGTGTGACACTGTCTTATATTATAACTGTGTGCAGAGAGAGAGAGAGGAGGTTTCAGAAGTCATCAGAGATGTGTGGGTGGGCGGGACAGAGCAGCTATCGCACACCAGCCAATAGGATGGGGTCAGGGCGGGCCGCTACGTGTATGCGGCTCCGCCCCTTTTCTAAAGAAGCCAAATAATTGGCTGTTGTGCGATAGCTACTTTGTCCCGCCCACCCACACATAGCTGATGACTTCTGAAAGCTCCTCCTCTCTCTCTCGCTGCACACAGTTATAATACAAGACGGTGTCACACAAAACACCAGCTTCCAGTCTTATAACTTCTGAAAGCCTTTCTTTCTCTCTTTCTTTCTCTTTCTTTCTCTCTTTCTTTCTCTCTTTCTCTCTTTCTCTCTTTCTCTCTTTCTTTCTTTCTCTCTTTCTTTCTTTCTTTCTTTCTTTCTTTCTTTCTTTCTTTCTTTCTTTCTTTCTTTCTTTCTTTCTTTCTTTCTTTCTTTCTTTCTTTCTTTCTTTCTTTCTTTCTTTCTTTCTTTCTTTCTTTCTTTCTTTCTTTCTTTCTTTCTTTCTTTCTTTCCCCCCCCCCTGCACACAGTAATAATATAAGCAGGGTTTTTTTTCAGCCAGAACGAAACCTGAGACAGCTGTTGAGACACTGAGGTTGTACTGCAGTGGTCAGAGCTGGGGGGGGGGGTGTATTTAGATTGGGCACAGTGAGAGCTGTGGGGGGAGATATGGATTAAGGGGAGCTGTAGATAAGGGTGCAGAGGTGACATGTGGCGGGGCAGAGCGATAGTCTGTGGATGGGTTGAGCAGAGGTGAGAGAGTCTGCGGATGGCATGAGCAGAGGTGAGAGAGTCTGCAGATGGGATGAGCAGAGGTGAGAGAGTCTGCAGATGGGATGAGCAGAGGTGAGAGAGTCTGCGGATGGGATGTGCAGAGGTGAGATGGTCTGCGGATGGGATGTGCAGACACACAGAACAAGATAAATATATAACAAAAGATATATATATTTCTTGAATAATATTTCTTCTACATGCAGTATATTTACTGGTTCCTGGAGGGGGAGGGGAGGAGAGGTTTGCATAGATAAGGACAACTTCCGCTGACACTGCCGTTGCTATGGAAACCTGACTTGAAACTTATTACACTGCTTGTGCAGCACTGAGCATGTGCGTGATTTGCAAGTCTGAAATCCAGGAAGACATGCAGTCTGGCTTCAGATGCCCACACTTAAGATGGCCACAGCCTATTTCTAGTTTATAAATGTTCTAAATGCTGTAATAACCTAACAAAACGGACCTCAGTTTACAGACTAACTTTACTAGAATACATTAAGCTTGTGTATTATAGGGGTATTTTTATTTAAAAAGTGTCATTTCGGCTGGAACACCCCTTTAACAAGTTACCATGATTCCAGTGGAGGAGGCTCCTGTCTTCAGGGACACTCGCTACCTATACACAGTGGGGGGCTCAGAGGTACATCCAGCATTGGCTGGGGTTTGTCTGATGTTTCAGACACTTACTGAGTAGGCAAGGTACCTACTCCAAGGGTTAAAGGCATGGGAGGCTCCTCCGTACGAGGTAGATCTGGCCGACCAGTTGGTACAGGGCCTTGAGTCTGTCGGAAAGTCAGACATGGATACTATCCCCTTGCTGTCTTGAGCCTCAGTTTATCCGGTGGTGCTACGCCACCTGATCTGACTAAGGTGCTGGTCTGCGGACCAATCTTCCAAGAAGGCCCTGTTGGATCTGCCCTTTTAGGGTGACAGACTTTTGGGGCCCTGCTGGATGACATCATTTAAGATGCCACAGGAGGTAAGAGCACATTGCTTCGGCAATCCAAATAAGGGTAAGGAGCCACTCCATAGGCTAGGGCCCTTCTTCACTGCATACAAGCGGTCCCTTCGTCCGCCTAGTGCGGCAAGTAAACAACCCCAGGCCGATAAAGTGTCTACTGAGGGACAGAAGTGTCCCTGGGTTTGCAAGCCCAACCTGGCTTGCCTACCGAACAGATATTTCCCTCTTAACCGCCAGCTTCTGCCGACTTGTTGGGAAGCCCTACATGGGGCGGTACAAAACCTGCTGATACGCAGGGTAAACCTTCCTGTCTTGGTACAGGAACGGGTTTAGGGGTTCTACTCAAATCTGTTCGTAGTACTGGAGAGGGTTCGTCCTATCTTGGATATCAGGACCCTCAACTGCTTTGTAAGAGTACAAAGATTCCGGAAAGGAGTTGGCTCGCTCTGTTGTCTCTGCCCTCCATCCAGGGGATTTTCCGGCATCCTTAATCATCTAGGACGCATTCTGCATGTCTCCAGATGCACCAGGCATCAGATGTCTGCGTTGGGGGCCGGGGAAGACCACTACCAATGGGGGCTCTCCCCTTTTGGCCTGGCATCAGCACCAAGGTGCTTGCCACGATTCTGGCCCTACTAAGACAGCGTGGCATCGATATCATGGGCAACTTGGACGATCTTCTTCTGAGGGTAACTTCAAACTTAAATTTAGACGTGAGCGGGTCTATAACCTGTCCGACCCTCCGATACTTGTTGGGTGCTGAACACTCAGAAGTCAGTATTGGTACCGTCCCAACTCCTAGTATATCTAGGGTTGATTCTGGACTCCTCAGAGGCATATGTTTTTTTCCCCCTAGGGGAAAGTTGCAGACCCGTCGGGTTGCGGTGCGGCAGTTGACATCCCAAGGAGGGATTGTCATGCCACCTTTTGCAGGTGAGTCCTGAGTTATTCAAGGCGGTACCATAGGCACTATTTCACTTGCGAGTGTTACAGAGGGTAACTCTGTCCTGAAGGGTCAAGTGCCCTGCATCCCTGGATTATCAGATCCGGGTGAGCCACCTAAACGGGGCTTCCCTAGTTGGTGGCCGACTTCATCGGCATTCTGTCTGGGAAGTTGTTCCTTCCTTTTTACTGGATAGTGGTCACGGTGGACGCCTGTCTTCCGGTTGCAGAGTCTGAAGAGCTCAGTCAACCTGGGTCGCTGGACTCCGGAGGAATCCCATTGCAGATCATTGGCCTGAAAGTCGGGGATCTGGCGTTGCCTCTCCACATGTTCTCAGATGCTACAAGGGCATCCAGTCAGAATCCAGTCGGACAAACACCACAGTTGTGGCATATGTCAATCATCAAGGAGGAGCAAGCAACTCTGCTGCAGCATCGGAGGTCGCTCACCTCCTAAGGGGCTCCCTTACCAGAGGGGAAACACGCCAGTCGTATATCTCCTGACTTCTCGATTCAATCGGAAGGTATTGAGGTTGTGGTTAAGTCAAGTGACCCATGGGCAAACACGACAGATGCGTTGATGGCACTGTGGAGTCAGTACCGACTAATCTTTGGCTTCCTCCTCGGAAACTCCTTCCTCATCTGCTTCACAGATTGGAATCGGAAAGGATTACAATGGTCCCAATTGCTCTGAATTGGCTTTGGCGTCCTTGGTACGCCGATCTAGTGCGTCTGGTAGCAGACGCCTTTTGGCAGCTACCGCTAAGGAAAGACCTGTTGTCGCAAGGTCCAGATGCCATCCTGTTTTACAGTCACTGGCTTGAGGGCATGGCTTGAGAGCCAGGTGCTAAGAGACCGGGACCTGTCAGACTTGGTAATATCTACCATGAGTGCTCGGAAATCATCCCCTAGGAAGATTTAACGTTGCACTTGGAAGACCTACACATCCATTTGTGAGGAAATGAGGTGGCATCCGCGTACTTATTTGGTTCCAGAGTCCTGCTGTTCTCAGCAGGGAACGGGCCAAAAATTCTACTGTTAAGTACAATTCGGGGGCAGGGATCTTCCCTGGCTGTCCTTTCAACGACCCCTGGTGGCTCACTCTCTATTGAACGTTTGTACAGTTGGTTCGGCAGGCGGCCCCTCCGGCCCATCCTCCACTACCTCCGTGGGGCTTGTGTAGCAGACGTCCTTTTGGCGTCTACCACTACGAGAGGACCCTACCACTACTAGAGGACCTGCTGGTGCAGGGTCCCATATGCCATCCTGCTTGCAGGCTATGGCTTAAACGGCATGGCCTCTGTGTCTCAGAAACCACTGTTTTAGAACATCGGGGAGATTCCCTTGACACTTTTTTTTTTTTTTTTTTTTTTTTTTTTTTTAGAAAGTGGTCCTCTTGGTGGCTGTTACGCCAGCTAAGACAGGTTTCTGAGCGGGCAGCCTTGTCATGCAAGCCTCCCTATCTGATCTTCCTAGAAGTCGTGTTCGACTTCCCATCTCAAAGAAGACATTGTACTGCCATCCTTGTGTCCTCATCCGTCGAATCCTAAGAAAACGACGTATATTTTGGACGCTGTCCGAGCTCAGAGCATCAAGCATCTTTTTTCACCAGGTGTGTAAGGCGGCATCCTGCTCGTCCGTTCACACTTTCACTAAACTTTAGAAGTTAAGGTGTGTGCATCTTCGGATGCTTCCTTCAGCCGCAAGATATTGCAGGCGGCTGTTTAGAGTTGCAACTCCTCTTGGAGGAGCTCTGTTTGGGGTGAAGTTTTTAATGCTGTTACCACTCCTCGCTTTTTTTCTGACACTGCTTTGGGACGTCCCACTATGTCAATAGAGAAGCTGTGTCGGTCCATGAACGAAAGAGTAAATAGGATTTTTTACTCGCCGTAAAATCCTTTTCTCTGAGTTCATGGACCGACCCAGCACCCACCCCTCCTCCTTTTTTAAGTTTGTACTGCTTTTTGACGAACTGATCTGCGAGATGCAGACTGAGGGGATATACCCAGAGGGTCCGCCCCCTGGGCGGTACTGTAGAAGGTGTGATGCAACACTTTTTACAAGTTTTTTTTTTTTTCTGCCTAGTCACTCCTAATTAACGGATAATACCCACTATGTCAATAGAGAAGCTGTGTCGGTCCATGAACTCAGAGAAAGGCATTTTACGGTGAGTAAAAAATCCTATTTTCTGTCTTTGCAGATGACACTAAGCTATGCAGTGGAATAACATCCTTTACAGGATGTCGCCAATTTACAAGCCGACCTCCATGCCCTGTCTAATTGGGCGACTATGTGGCCGATGAGGTTTAATGTTGATAAATTTAAAGTTATGCACTTGGGGGCTAAGAATATGAATGCATCATACATACTAGGGGGAGTACAACTGGGGGGATCCGTATTGGAGAAGGATCTGGGGGTTTTGGTAGATCATAAGCTCAATAATGGCATGCAATGCCAAGCTGCGGTTTCCAAAGCGAGCAAAGTCCTTGTATTAAGAGAGGTATGGACTCCAGAGAGAGAGATATAATTTTGCCTCTGTACAAATCATTAGTAAGACCTCATCTGGAATATGCAGTTCAGTTTTGGGCCCCAGTTCTCAAAAAGGATATTGGGGAACTGGAGAAAGTGCAGAGAAGGGCAACCAAACTGATAAGAGGCATGGAGGAGCTCAGCTATGAGGAAAGTTTGGAGGAACTGAATTTATTCACTCTTGAGAAGAGGAGAATAAGGGCGGATATGATCAACATGTACAAATATATAAGGGGTCCATATAGTGAACTTGGTGGTATTCACTTTACGGTCAACACAAAGGACAAGGGGCACTCTTTACGTCTAGAGGAAAAGAGATTTCACCTCCAAATACGGAAAGGTTTCTTCACAGTAAGAGCTGTGAAAATGTGGAATAGACTCCCTGCAGAGGTGGTTCTGGCCAGCTCAGTAGATTGCTTTAAGAAAGGCCTGGGTTCTTTCTTAAATAAAAATAATATAACTGGGTACTAACATTTATAGGTAAAGTTGATCCGGGGAATATCCGATTGCCTCTCGGGGGATCGGGAAGGAATTTTTTCCCCTGCTGTAGCAAATTGGATCGTGCTCTGCTGGGGTTTTTCGCCTTCCTCTGCATCAACTGTGGGTATAGAATTAGGTATATGGGATTGTATGATATTATTATTTTTTTTATGGTTGAACTGGATGGACTTGTGTCTTTTTTCAACCTGACTGTACCTATGTAAGGGTGTCAGGCGAGCACAGGTCAGCACGGCGTCAGAAGCTCAGGGGCAGCACAGTTAGCACTTTCACCTAGTAGCAAAAGGGTCGCTGGTTCGAATCCCAACCATGACACCATCTGCCTGGAGTTTGCATGTTCTCCCTGTGTCTGCGTGGGTTTCCTCTGGGTACTCCGGTTTCCTCTGGGTACTCCGGTTTCCTCTGGGTACTCCGGTTTCCTCTGGGTACTCCGGTTTCCTCCAGGTACTCCGGTTTCCTCCCACACTCCAAAGACATGCTGGTAGGTTAATTGGATCTTGTTCAAAATTGGCCCAGTATATATGTGTGTACGACTGTGTATCCCAAGCGTGTCGAGATCCTACGGGGTAAAATGACCGCACCAGCCAAGCGGACACTGGCTGCAAAAAGCGCCTAGAGGCGATTTCAGTTCGCATGTGTAGCGCTATACGAGTCACTCCATTCATTCAAGCTGGCCCTTCTTCCCCAGACATCCCTGTGGTGGCAACCGCTTCCCCTGCACCTAGGTGCCTATGGACGCTTTGTCGGTAGTCCTGGAGTCCTTGTTGCCAGGGTGGAGGCGGCTTGCGGGTGCAAAGGGGGGTAATGGAACGCCCCCTCCCGCCACCGTCCTCTGGGGAATGATCGGATTCAGACTCGGGCCTTGCTGTGGCAAACAGCCCTCTTCTTGCGTGTCAGAAGATGCGGACCAGGACCATTCGGACAGTGAGGTGACTGTGTCCGGGTCAGCGCAGGAAGACGCTTGTTGGAGCATTTATCACTGGGTGCGGGATCCCCCAAAAAAATGGAGAATACGGCGAGGGCATCTCCTGAGGTGTCTGTCCCTCCGGGGTCCCACAAGCCGGCCCGCTCCGCTAGGGTTTTTTCTTTTTTTTTTTTTTTTTTTCTTTTTTCCTAGCTTATATTGATAAGTTTATATACAAAGGATGGGAACGGCCGCAGCCCGAAAGGCATGGCAGTCCCTTACCCCTTTTGAGGAGAGTTTCCTAAAAAATGGACATCTCCCCCGATTGTGGGTCCCCCGGTATCCAGGTTTGATAAGATTACCACGATTCCAGGGGAGGGGACCCCTGCTTTTTAAGGACCCTGCAGACAGAAGGGCTGAGGCGGTGGCCCAGCCCATGTTCACGGTATTGGGGTCAGCATTGTGGCCACTGTTGGCCACGACCCTGGTGTCACTGACGCTTCCTGCATGGCCAAAAAATTGGCTGCACCATGAGTTGAAAAGCAACAGGCTCTCCCCCGGTCTGCGTGAAACTAGCGGACCAGTTGGTGCATGGCTTTAAGTATGTCTGCAATGTGGCCTTAGATACAGCTCACTTGCTTTCCAGAGCCTCAGTATCTGCTGTGGGGCTACGCCGCCTGATGGCTGAAATGCTGGTCCGTGGGCCAGACGTCCAAGTAGGCTCTGGCGGATTTGCCCTTCCAGGGTTAGAGGCTATTTGGAGCCTCCCTGGATGACATTATTAAAAATGTCATTTGGGGTGAGAGCACGGTGCTCCCACAATCCAAAAAAGGTAAGGTGCCACGTCGTAGGCCAGGGCCCTCCTTTTTTTGTTTTACAAACGTTTTTTTCGTCCACCTGGGACCGCAGGTAAGCGTTCCCAGGCCGACGAGGTGCCCGCTGAGGGACAAAGCATCCCTGTTTTTCGCAAGCCAATACATGCCTGTGAGCAAACCTGCGGCAGCATGGAGGTTTGCCCCCGCCCGACTCTCGGGTGGGGGGTCGCCTTCGAGAGTTTGCAGCTCGGTGGACCTCCCTACTTCTGACCAGTGGGTCTGTGAAGTGGTCTCAGCAGGGTACAGGATGGAGTTTCTCTCTTGTCCACCAGATTTTTTTCCTCCAACCTTCATCTCCTTCCGGCGTGCAGGACCTGCTGATGCGCAGGGTGATGGTGCCTGTGCCAGCGCCAAAAAGGTTTTCAGGGATTCTGCTCCAATCTGTAGTCCCAAAGACGGGGAGGGGTCAGTCCGGTTCAGGATGGAATCAGTTCGCTCTGTGGTCGCCGCACTCTATCCGGGGGATTTTCTGGCATCCTTGGACACCAAGGCCGCATATATTGCAGTCCCCATATGCGTCAGGCATCAGAGATTTCTGCAGTTTGCAGTCGGGGACGAGCGCTACCAATTTGTAGCTTTCCCTTTTGGCCTGGTGTCGGCACCAAGGGTTTTCACCAAGGTGCTTGCCCCGATCCTGGCCTTGCTGAGGCAGCAGGGGATCGCAATTGTGGGCTATCTGGACAAACCTCCGTGTGAGAGCAGCCCCACCTCAGAATTAGGGGAAGTTGTGGAGATCGCCAGTCAGACTCTTCGGAAGTTTGGTTGGGTACTGAACCTCCAGAAGTCGGTGTGGTGCCGACTCACCGCCTGGAATACCTGGGCTTGATTCCGGACTCCTCAGAGGCGAGAGTTTTTTCTTCCTTTGGACAAGTTGCAGACTCTTCAGGCTGCAGTGAAGCTGTTGACGTTCCGCAGGTGGTCGTCGCTGCGCTTTTGCATGCGGGTCCTGGATCTCATGGTAGCCACCTTCGAGGCAGTACCGTACGCTCAATTCAACACTATTCTTTCAAAAAGAGATCCTGTCAATATGGGACAAATCTCCGTTGTCCCTGGATTGTCAAATCCGGGTGAACCGGCTAGTCAGGGAGGTACTTCCCAGGGAGGAAGCGAGGTCACTTTGAACCGGAAGTACCCGTAGGAACAGTAAGACGGCGTTTCTAACGCCGCGGTCCGCATATACGTTTGTTTACTTTGTTTAGATGTACGAGCAATATATATATTTTTAATAAAACCATTTTACCGTAACCCACTACACTTGGAGGCTTCTTTCTCTCCCCCCCACTCTCGATCTGGCCCTACGGCTGGAGTTAACCCCATCACCCCAATACTGAAGGATTATAGTCGGGACATTGAGCGGTGAGGACTGAGCAGAGGAAGGAGGAGACTATATTTGATGCCTTCTTATTTCCATACAGAGGTGAGAGTTCTTTGAGACAGCTCTGGGATACCCTATTGTCACCGTGATTTCCTTATGTCACCGCTATCTTTATTGGAATAAGATTTACCACAGCCTTCATCATACCTCACTTATCTGTCCAAAGACTTTATTTTAATATGGGACTTTTTATTTAGAGACAATATTTATCCAGCAGGACACTTATCCATTTTTATTTAGCATGTTTTTTGCACAGGTTGTCACTTTATTGTATATTTGCACTTGTCGATGTTTTGGAAGGACTTATTTTCTTTTTTCAAGGACACCTTACATTTACCAATGCCTTGTACACCAGAGGTTGGACTGTTGGGAGTTCTCAATGAGTTCGTACCCAGGACTCATGCTCGAATTCTGGTTGTACCGAATGATAAATAAGGTTATACCCATTTTTAAATGCATCTACAAGGGTAGGGCCTGTCCTGCCAAGTTTACCAAGATTTGGCAGCCCTGGCTTACCATTGCAGATTCCTTTTGAAAGGACACTCTGCTCTCCCAACCCTAATGGGTATTGCCCTGGGTTGGCTTGCTAGGGCTGCAGCCTGCTGGGGACAGTGTTGTTGGTTTGGTGCTCTCGGGTTCTGGTTGGAAGGTGTGTGTGTGTGTGTGTGTGTGTGTGTGTGTGTGTGTGTGTGTGTGTGTGTGTGTGTGTGTGTGTGTGTGTGTGTGTGTGTATATAGACTGTACTTGGTTAGATCTCCACTGCTTACTATACTATGATTTCCCATAGTGGGGCCCTACGTGGCCTACTTATTTTGTTTTTTTCGTTTTTCCTCCGTTGAACCAGGGTTCACAATTGTTTTTGATAGCACCACAGGGCTATATGGTATTATCATTACTGTGCAATGTTATATACATGTGATGTAACCATTTGCGAGACTGCTTGCTTTGTACATGAAAAAACTCAATAAATATTTAAAAAAAAAAAGCATCTCCCTGCTCTGCCTAGTGACAATGATACAGATCTCGGCTCCGTGATCTCAGAGCGGAGATCGGTGTCATGTCACAAAGAGCCCAACCCCCCCCCCCCCCCCCCCCTCAGAAACACTCATCAGGGAACACTTAACCCCTTTAGCGCGACCTAGTGGTTAACCTCTTCACTGCCAGTGTCATTTTCACAGTAACCAGTGCATTTTTATAGCAATGGTCCCAAAAATGTGTCAAAAGTGTCCAATGAGTCGGCCATATTGTCGGTCACAAAAAAAATCACTGATCGCCGCCATTACTAGTAAAAAAAATTTTTTTAGATAAAAATGCCATAAAACTATCCCCTATTTTGTAAACGCTTTATCTTTTGTACAAACCAATCAATAAACGGCCATTGCGTTTTTTTTTTATTTTTTTTTTTTTACCAAAAATATGTAAAAGAATACGTATCTGCCTAAACTGAGGAAAAAAAATGTTTTTTTATATATTTTTGGGGGATATTTATTATAGTAAAAAATATTGCATTTCATCAAATACAACCAAAAGAAAGCTCCATTTGTGGGAAAAAAGGACGTCAATTTTGTTTGGGAGCCACGTCGCACAACTGCGCAATTGTCAGTTAAAGCGACGCAGTGCCGAATCGCAAAAAGGGGCCTGGTCATTAACCAGCCAAAATGGTCCGGGGCTTAAGTGGTTAAATGCCTCTTTAAAAATAATGGGCCCTTTTTGGCCCTATATTGAGGTTTGAGCAGAATAGTAATTAGCCCCCTCCCTTAGGCTGCATTCACACGAGTGTTTTCAGCATGTAAAACGTCCAACAAGCAAAATTCCATTAATTTCAATGGCACTTGTTCACACCTTAGCGTTTTGTCACCTGAAGCAAAACACCTTGAGCTCAAAAAAGAACATGAGCTTCTTTGGGGCAGATTACAGGCATGTTTCTGCTTTTTACATTGGTGACCTGTACAAAATCGCAGCAAAAACTCGTGACTTTGAAATGCTCAGGTGTGAATGCAGCCTCAAGGTCATTTTGCGTTTTTTACTTTATTGCGTCTCCACGTATGGCATCCTCTCTCAGCGTCTAAAGAATCTTCTGACTGTATTGTCCGACGAGTGGCCTGTTTTTTCATTTTTTACAATAGGGGAGCGCAAAATGAATTGGCTGAATATGCTTTTCCGTACCCAGAATACGGATTAATACTTTTCTCAGTTTGTTTTGGGAGCCCTCCTATATTATAGGTAATAGCAAGAACTATGTAAGTTGGATAGAACAACTACTGGGGGGGGGGGGGGGGGCCCGGATGCGAAGTGGTTAAACAAAGTGGTGTCTATTTATACAGCTACAGTGAGCATTCCAGTAAAAAATAAAATTAAAACCAAAACACAGTAGACTTAAAAAGCTTGAATAAATACGGCACTGGGATTGCCGTATTTGTTTAACCACTTCGCATCCGGGCCAATTCTGACACTTCGCTCCTACATGTAAAAAGCCTAATTTTTTTGCTAGAAAATTACATATAACCCCCAAACACTATATATATATATATATATATATTTTTAGCAAAGACCCTAGAGAATACAATGGCGGTCATTGAAACTTTTTATCTCGCACGGTATTTGCGCAATAATTTTTCAAACGCATTTCTTTTGGAATAAAAACAGTTTCATGAATTAAAAAATATTAAAACATTAAAGTTAGCCCAATTTTTTTGTATAATGTGAAAGATGAAGTTACGCCGAGTAAATAGATACCCAACATGTCACCCTTCAAAATTGTACACGCTCGTGGAATGGCGCCAAACTTCGGTACTTAAAAATCCTCATGGGCGACGCTTTAAATTTTTTTACTGGTCACATGTTTTGAGTTACAGAGGAGGTCTAGGGCTAGAATTATTGCTCTCGCTCTAACGTTCGCTACGATACCTCACATGTGTGTTCTGAACACCGTTTTCATATGTGGGCGGGACTTGCGTATGCGTTCGCTTCTGCGTACGAGCTACCAGGGACAGGGGCGCTTTACTTTTTTTTTTTTATTATTTATTGTTAATTTTACTTTTAACTTTTTACTTTGACAGTTAGGGAAAAAAAAGGAAAAAAAAGATCACTTTTATTCCTATTACAAGGAATGTAAACATCCCTTGTAATAGAAATAAGCATTACAGGTCCTCTTTACAGTGAGATATGGGGTCAATAAGACCCCACATCTCACCTCTAGGCTGAGAAGCCTGAAATAAAAAAAAAAAAAAAACGATCACCGCTTCCTAGCCGAAGCGGCGCCGTTTTTTTTGAATGCAGAGGCCGGGCGTGACGTCATAACATCGCGCCCGGCCTCCGAACGATCATAGAGACTCCGGCGACCATCTGGTCCGCCGGAAATCTCTATGGTTAGAAGCCGGGGCCGGCGGATCCTGTCACCGACTCACCGATCGCTCAGGTGAGTCGGTAGAAGCACCGGAGGGCGGCGGGAGGGGGGGGACGTCCCCTCTCGCCGCCTGTAAGAACGATCAAGCGGCGGAACAGCCGCTATGATCGTTATTACGGTACAGAGAATCGCCGGCTCTAAAAAACGATATCTGAATGATGCCTGTAGCTGCAGGCATTATTCAGATATCCCGGCTGAAAGTCAAGGACGTCCCACGGACGTCCTTAGATGCGAAGTGGTTAAAGCCCAAATCCAGTTACCATAATTTCCATAGCTTAAGGGGTCTTAAAATGTATTCAAAGTTGCTGTGTAGTAACCGTTTAACCCAACAGTTGTACACCTACATGTGGAGGCAGGGTGAATGGGCCAAAGCACCCAGCCACCGCACCTGTGTCCACGGGAAACCATCATTCTACTCTAGCCACCTTTTAGGCTATCCTGAAAACTCATCTGTTTAGAGAAGCCTATTCTACCTCCACCTAACAAGTAAAAATGTATATGTTCTCCACCTGCTCATCTAATAGTCACTATGTTTTGTATCACTTGACTCTATCTTTTAGGGAGAGCAGGGCCCTCCGATTTCCTCTTGGATCTTATTTTAACTGCACCGTCTGCCTTTAATTTTGAGAAGCACTGTGCAAACTGTTGGTGCTATATAAACCCTGTCTATTGGTAAAAATATAATAATTCTATGCAAAGTGCACTCATTGCACGCTCCCAGCACAGTGATCAAGCTGTTGAGGTCAGCTCCTGGTCATTACTTACGATTGGTACCTCCCTGATCATGTGTGCACTGACAGCCGATCACAGAAGTCATTTAATCAGGACCTCCACTTCTATCTACCGACGTTAGGACCATGTTAAAGAATGCCAGGCAGTGGCAGGGGGTTATAAACGAGGTTTCTTTTAGTTTTTTACTACTTTCGCAAGATAGTACAGCTCTCTCTCTAGTTCCTGCTCCCTGTGATATTGACACCCCAGATCTCAGGTGCTGGTGTCTACTCCCCCGTCTACCCCTGGCCATTCACAAAATGCACTGAAATAAGCAGGGACCACAAGTACAAAAGGAGCTGTAGTATCTGGTAAAAACTGTTGTGTTGTAATGTCAACAACCTTTTAAACAGCTTCAGTGGTAAATGCATTCTAAGCCGCCTTATGCTATGGACATTACAGCACCAGGGGTTGGCATTTAAGAGGTGGTATTCAGAGACTGTGTTCACTTTTAATTGCCTGTGATGTCCTTCATAGTATTTAATAATTAAGTTGGATATACATAGTTTTAAAAATATCTTATAGAATATTTTTTATTCTTTTCACTGGGACTTCGGGTGTGTGAATAGATGCATTTGATTTTAAGATATTATGTAGTGCTGCCTTTTGCTTGTCATTCTTTATACTACAGCTCACGTTTCTTCCTTTCTTTTATTTTCAATTTTTTTAACCTAACAGAAACGAGACATCCAGCTACTAAAGGCATATATGAGAGCAATCCGCAGTGCCAACCCTAATCTTCAGAACTTGGAGGAAACAATAGAGTATAATGAAATTCTTGAGTAAGTAGTGGTATTGATAGAAATTGTACATTCTCGAAAAGTTTGATATTGGGTGCATCTGTTGCCACTGAAAAATAGATTTGAAGTTCTTAACTGACTGGTCAATTTTGGGTTTAGCTCATTGACCTGGCTAAACTTAATGGTAAAGTGGTCCTAATCTGGAATCGTAAGGACATGCAAAAAAAAGGGTTACATTTGCGAAAGGTATAAAACACATGTGAATGACATGGAAAAAGGTTACAAACAAGATTTAGGTACAGGTAGTGAATATTATGTACGCCAAGCCAAAGTTGATCCTCTCCTAGCAACTTTCTCTCAAAGCTAGTCATCCTCAGTTTTATTGCCCTGACCCCTTTTTGTTCACTTAGGACAGTGATGGTGAACCTTGGCACCCCAGATGTGTTGGAACTACACTTCCCATGATCAACTATATTGCAGAGTGCATGAGCATCATGGGAAATGTAGTTCCAAAACATCTGGGGTGCCAAGGTTCGCTATCACGGACTTAGGATGACTGCTGAATATTTCTGTTTTGACATGGCGTACATCAGCTTGATAATGCCTATAAGATAGAGCTCCTGTGATCTCAAATCTCTTTTAGGGCCTTTTCTCGTGGTGGTGGTCTGCTCCATTCAGCAGGAGAGACCTGTGAGCAGATGTCAGGGGTTTTAAATACATCTGTGCTGCTGTTTGAGTCCACATTTACATAGCAGGCAGGGTGGACCTGTGATGGCTGTACTGGTTTTCCCTGGATCTGGATGGACTCGGAGGTAGTCGGGTGTAAGACCTGATCAGGAAGGAAACCAGCCCTCTACTCCAGGTGTTGATTTTGCACCGCAGATTTAGTTTTAATGTGGTCAAATCCTCAAGACTACAGCGCATACTAGTAACCATAGTTAGGCAGGTTTCTAAACCAGAATCCGCTGTTCAGAATCTTCCCATGCTTTTAATTGCCAAATGTATGTTGTATATGTGGTTCTTATGAAGCACTTGATAGTTGTCTCTAGTAAACTCCTTCAATGTTTTATTGCAAGTAGTGCTTGAATCTGTCACATGGCTTGTATGTGTTTGGGCATTTAAGGATTTGAAATGATTGTCTGACTTGTGTAATGATTACATTCTCCCTTTGATTTTACCACACAGGTGGGTAAACTCTTTACAACCTGCACGTGTGACTCGGTGGGGTGGAATGATCTCAACGCCAGACGCTGTGTTACAAGCTGTCATCAAACGCTCACTAGTAGAAAGTGGCTGCCCAGCATCCATAGTGAATGAGCTCATAGAAAATGCCCATGAGCGCAACTGGCCGCAGGGCCTAGCCACACTTGAGACACGACAGATGAACCGGAGGTATTACGAGAACTATGTGGCAAAGCGGATTCCAGGAAAGCAGGCTGTTGTGGTGATGGCCTGTGAGAACCAACATATGGGAGAGGACATGGTGCTGGAGCCTGGCCTGGTTATGATCTTTGCTCATGGTGTGGAGGAAATATAAATGCACTTTGGCAACTGTATACACACTTGTTTTGCTTCTCCATGTGCTCCATCATGTTACCTGAGATGACATTTGAAATGCTAAGTCTCCAGACCCTGCTCTTGCCACTGGTGCCTACTAGTTGAGTACTGTGTGATGACTTGCCATTGTTGTTTTTTTTTTTTTTCTTTGGCATAAAGACTCAAGCTAAGCTTTTAGTTTCCCCCATCGTGCACTATGGCCAAGCTTCCAGCACAAGCAAACCCAGTCCAAAGTCATGTTAATTTCTTTCCTTCTGCTTCATGTTGACTGGAACTATTATTAGTTCCTCAGGAGAAGGGAGCCATCTTCAACAACGTGGCAAAAACTAGAGAGAAAAGACGAACAGAAGACACTACAAAGAAGGGGCATTGTGCAAGATTTTTGGGCATTTGTAAGTTAGGGGTGCAGAGGCACCCTCTTCACTGGCATCTACAACTTGAATTTGGATTTGCGCAGACCCACTAGAACCTGATCTGGCAGGGATATTTTGTGCAAGCAGGCTAGAAGAAAAATTCGATATTTTTTTATTAATCCCTTTATTACTTGGCACTAACGTTGGATTATTAATTTCTTTTCTGGTGTAGCCAGTGTCACAATAAAATATGAATAAGCAGCAGACAATGCATCAATCATACTACACTCCAAACATTTGTTGTGTTCAAGCCGTTTTCATGATTCAATGTGATCAGACACAACGCTCCAATCTTCCATATTCAGTCTTCATTGGATGAATGGCAAACAATATAGCTGTGGACATGTATTCAAGTATGTTGTGAATTATGAACTTGATTTATTTTTTTTTTGTTTGTTTTTTCTACGCAAGGGATCATGCACTTAATTTGAGGCGCTTGTACAAAAGTGTATTGATTTGTTTTACTTCTCTCTGCACCAAACAAGCATTTATTCATGCAGTGGACTTTGGTGCAGCATTCTTGGCTTCAAAGCTTTTATCTTGTGTATCTTTTGTTTTTCATAACTTTAATTTCACTTTTTTTATGTCAAGCGTGCATGTTAAATTTACCATATTCTGCAAGAGTTGAAAAGGTTTCAATGTTGATTTGACAGTGGAAGAGAGATTGCAGTATTTTAGTTATACTTTCAATAGTACAGTTCATATCTGCATTCTGACCACATTTGAGGTTTAGCATGTACATTTTTTCAACAAATTGTTGCAGAGATTTACACCTCAGTGGTGCCTTTTCTTGTGTGTAAAGAAAAAAAAAACTTGAAGGTCATGCAGAAGAGCGCTGCTTGTTCTGTGTTCCAGTACCACCTGTCTTTATTTTCTTGTTGATCTTGCAAAAGCTTTATATGTATTTTTGTTTCCCTGTTCTGTTCAATATTTGTGCTTAAGTAATTTTTATTTGTTTCTTTGATTTTTGTATGTATGTATGGTTCCTTTGTCAATTTTAATATACATAAAACATAAAGTACATGTTTTTTGTGCGTTACCTTAAGTCACCTTATATTTTACTATCAACCTAAAGCAATTGTTGGTGCACAATTAAAATGGTTAAAAATGCTTCACCTGTGATGTGTGCTGAAAATGCCCTTCAACAGACCTCCCTATTATGTGTATTTTGTGATAAGATGGTTTTATACAAAATGCCCAGAGCATACACTGCAGCTTTACTACATGCTGGTATGTGCTTTTTCTTGGTAGACAGAGTAGACCTCATTTTCATACAGGCTTCAAAGACCTTGTGGAGAATCTGTACTCTTAATCCTCTTAGGCAGTGTCCTTTTGAAGTCGGATAAACATTGGATATTAATCATTTTTCAGTTCTTGGGGTTCTTTTATGTATTAAGACAAGTAAAGAGCAGTTGTATATACAGATTCTTGTTTGTGCGCAGGTATATGTATTATGCTGCTATTTGTAAAGTGCAAGGGGTACTCTGCTCTTTTTGTTCACTAATATTATAATGTATACATATATAAAGCAATAGTTAGTTATTGTCACAGCACCTACTGCCCTACTGTAAAGGGTTGCTATGTGTAAAAGCCATTATAACAGCAGGTGAAAACCTTGAACACAGCAACCAAAGAAATGAAAAAAATGCTAGCAGCTACAGTGGTCACTGCCACCAGTGCATGCAATATGGCACCAAAGACACAGGCGTTATGATTTGTCTGTTAACCTCTTCTCTCCAGCTTCAAAATTCCAGATTTCCCAGGTTGTCAGTATTACAATGTCAGCTGGCATGCACGTGATAATGGGGATTTTAATTTAGCAGGGTGCTAAAAATTACCAATAGCACAAAAAAAATCACACAAAAAACAATTGTTCAATAAATATACATAAGGAGCTAACAAATGGTCTTTTGCTTGACGTTCTTTAATTTTTGGACAAGTTGTAACATCTGTCATGTTTGAAGGGGAAAATATAATGAATGAGTGTTCAAGTATATATCTATACTGTTTCTATATGAAACATTTAATATATGACAAAGGACAGATGGCCATGGGTTAGCTGAAGACACCAACTCCTTTTAAGGCATTGTATGTTGGAATAAAATTTCAGATTGAACCCAATAGGAGACTTGCCCATTTGCGCTTGGTGTCATAGAATGGAGGTCTTCCTTTCTGTGAAAACATTCACTCTGCTGAGGAAATGGCATAAAGCTGAAGTATTCCGATTGTGGGAGGGTTTATTCTATGCTGTTTAACAGTTTTTGGTTGCCAGTAGTCAGGTGAGAGCATAAGCAAATATTAACAGTATAACTTTATTCATAAATGTACGGTTATGGAAAATATTTCCTGTTACTTTTGCTGGCCTTCCCCTTCTAATGGATGGTCTGGTTTGGGTTCAGTTGGCAGTGGCACATTTGTGTTTTGCCAATCATCGGGCAGCTACCTAGAGTGTTGGAGAGTTCTTGTTCTGGGTGACGCTTGCTGTGTCAGTGATTCCAGGGGGAATAAAAAATCTGTCTGGTAGACTTTTTCAGAAGTTAATATCTGCACCCAGGGGAAATGGCTCCATCATCCAGAAGTGTTCTGAAACGTATGTTTGTTTGTTTTTGGGGAACCCCGAAAATGCACTTAGTGTGTCAGTTCAACTTGATGCAAGACCAATCTGCATATGCTTCTTATGGACTGATCTCCTGGGCTGCTTCTTGGTTGCTGTCTTGATGACCTAGCTATTGAAACTCTGTCTCTAAGATGGGGCATTTTATCCTGACAGCTCCTAAGGCTGGCCATAACTTATACAATTTTCTTTCAAATTTTTATTTAGATTTACCAAAACCATATAACAATAGGTCAAACCTAAATACTTTTAATTTGTATGCAATCAATCAGGCCCTTGCACGACATAGTTGAAGGTACATCTAAAGGAAATTGAATAAGGAAATTGTATAATGTATAGCCAGCTTTAATCTTCTTCTTCTTTTTTTTTTTTAATACAAAATGTATATAAAAGACGGAAAACCTTTTTAATTTGTCTGATTCACTGCAATTTTTCTTTTTTGTGGGCCTTGTTCTTTCTTCCAGTTGAAGGTTTGCTAATCATATGCAGATTCATACTGCTGTACAAGGGGTTACACATGTTGGAATACCTTTTTAGACCTCCACTCCAACCATTGTTAAAATTTTGTTTGTCAGCGTTTATTACAAGAACCCATTTTCCTTGTTGTATATAACAGGATATTGGGTATCTTTTATATCCATTACTTTAGGGTTATGCTACCACCTTCAGGTAATTGGATACTGGCACTAAAGACGGGAAATCCCCACCAAGGGAGAAAAAACCTCACAGCTAGGCAAAGCTTCAGTTTTATTTTAGTGTCTTAGGTGATGGTCCTGCCTGTGCAGTCTCTGCACTAGATACATATTTATTAGGGGTGCAACGGATCAAAAAACTCACTGATCGGATCGATCCTCGGATCAGGGGTCACGGATCGGATCATTTTTAGATCTTCAAAAAAAAAAAACACAAATCTTGTTACCCCCACCGGAGTTTTAAATTTTACAGTTATTTTCAACACTACTGGAGTTTATATGCTTAAATACATTATTTGTAAATCCAACAGACTGTTACATTTTAAAAGCCGCAGCAAACCTGCTGACCTTACATGCTTGCTAGTGTCACAGAACACCTCTGATTTTCACATTTTAACTAAATGTTGAAAATAACTGTAAAATTTTAAACTACGTTGGGTATAACAAGATGTCCGCTTGGCCCCTACTTACTATCATACTGTGCAGGAGTGTGAGTGGAGCAAGATGGCGGCGACAAAATGTCATTACAGCGCCGCCGCCGAGTGTACCAAGATGGCCGCCGCTCCGTAGCTAGGCCGAAGCCGCGGCCTTTCCTATGGCCGAGGCTCCGGAGCGGATCGCGTGGTGATCCGATCTGAACAGGGTGACCCGTTCAGATCACAGATCACCACCGATCCGTTGCACCACTAATATTTATCTGTTGCCTATGGCTAAAATTAAAAAATTCCAGAAAATGCAGCGCTAAAACATGAAAAATAGGACTGCGTTGAATAATCTAGCCCAAAAGTGGATAAGCAATATGATATATGTGAATAAAATGATACAATATAAATGACACAAATGAAACTAACATATGTCAAGCCGAACAAAACCTTGTGAAGGGAATCATTCAAAAAAGGCCAAAAAATAGCATATGTGACATGTATAAAAATTGGCATATAGCATGAGTACACAGTGACACTTCTGATGGAAAATCCAAAGTGACAAAAAATAAGATAATGAAAGAAACTGTGCAATTAAATTAGTCCATTAAAAAACTCTGTAAATAAAAACGTCCAAACATAAGCCAAAAAGGATTCCAAAGATAGTGATGAAAAATAAACTTCTTCCCAAGAAAGCTGTGACAGGTTTCAGGTGTGACACCCAAGTGAGTAGTAATCCTGCTTACCAGATGGCCGTGACTGTAAAGAAACAGTCTCACCCAGCATAGGGAATAAGGCTTCCCCGCAGCCTATGGATCTCCTTATCAATGGCTCATCATCCGATTGGCACTCAAAATAGAAGATACAAGCCTCCATAGTGTAGTATATAAGACCAAGAATTTATTAAAAGGTAAGAGTTGCACTTACAAAATCTTAGATGTTGGTCAAAATGAACCGCACAGCGGTATAGCGGTAAAAAACAATCCGGCGTCTTCCCAAACCTTTCCTCGGTTCCTGTGTTCCGTAGCACTACCTCTCATGCAGTAGAAGCATGATGACGTGATCTTTTGGAATCCTTTTTGGCTTATGTTTGGACGTTTTTATTTACACAGTTTTTTATGGACTAATTTTATTTCACGGTTTCTTTCATTATCTTTATTTTTGTCACTTTGGATTTTCCATCAGAAGTGTCACTGTGTACTCACGCTATATGCCAATTTTTATACATGTCACATATGCTATTTTTTGGGCTTTTTTGAATGATTCCCTTCACAAGGTTTTGTTCGGCTTGACATATGTTGGTTTCATTTGTGTCATTTTATATTGTATCATTTTATTCACATATATCATATTGCTTATCCACTTTTGGGCTAGATTATTCAACGCAGTCCTATTTTTCTTTTTTTGTTTTAGCGCTGCATTTTCTGGAATTTTTTACTTTATTATAGTTTTTTTTAGGGCTGTGGAAATTAACTATTCCTCGATTAATCGATAAATTTTTTTGATCGCTCAAAATTCTTTTGATCAATCAAAATTTTGGGATCGGTACTCTCCTCTCCGCCGGCTTCCGGGTCTTCAGGGAGTTCCGTCGGAGATCCGGTGACACCACGGACATCGGCGGAGCTTGCCGTGTCCATCTGAAGGGCTCCTTTTGCTGTGCCTTCATATCTGCATGCCGGCGGGACCTTACTATCTGCCACACGCAAGGGCTGTTACACTTCCCTCTATCAACCTGTGATTCTACAGCCATCCACTGGGAGTTGATAGTTCCCTTCACGGGACAGCTACATGCCAACGGACTGATGTTAACCCCTCCTTATCTGGATTCAGCAATGGTATTGTTGTACACATTTTTATACCAGTTTCATACTTGGCTACATGTTTTTATGACTGCTTTTGATACCGTTTGGTATTACTCGCACCATTTTTACAGTTTATGTAGCTACATCGATTTTATCTCCAGTGCAATATTTATTATGTTACCTACTTGAAGACTCTAAAAGTTTTAATGCTATTCCCATCGAGCGCTGCCTTTGTGTGTTTTTTTGTACCCTGCTATCCATTTTTCCAGTGGTTGGTAGCTGCACTGGGAATCGGCCTGCAAGGAGATCAGCTAAAAGTAGTTGGATCTGTATGTGTGTTTATAATTAATCAAAATTAGTCGCTTAAAATTTTCGTTTCGATTAATAAAAATATATTAATCAGTAACAGCCCTAGTTTTTTTGTATTGAACTATTCATGCTAGCTGCTTTCTTATAAACTTAAAACATATAATATTCTCACCTATTTTATCTAGCGCAGCGTTGGCCCTAGGGCTTTTTTTCTCTGGCTAAAATTGCCAAGAAAAATGGTACCCACACCCTGCTTTGGTCATGCAGGGATGGCCTGCAATATGATCTTTTGACACTTGGCCCTGCACCCAGCGTTGTGGGAATTTTCTATTGTCTGGTGGACTATTGGGGGCTTTACAAGTCCAGGTTGGTGATCCCTAAACTGTTTCCCTGAAGGCTGAAAGCCTGTGCCTGCCAAGAAAGCTGTGAGCATGTGCCTGCCAAGATGGATGATGTTTTGAACCCTTGGGGCTACTGCTGCATGGACTGGTGAAATCCCTGGAAGTGGATTTTTTTTTTCTTAGCGGACTGTGAAATTGTGGCAGACATATCTGACACTTTTTTTGGGACCATTGACAATTATACAGCGATCAGTGCTATAAAAATGCAATGATTACTGTATAAATGTCACTGGCAGGGAAGGGGTTAACACTAGGGGGCGATCAAGGGGTTAACTGTATTCCCTCATGTGTGTTTGCAACTGTGGGGGGATGGGATTGACTGGAGGAGGAGACATATCGCTGTTCCTAATCACTAGGAACAGCAGATGTCTCTCCTGTCAGAACGAGGATCTGTGTGGTTACATACAGAGATCCCCATTCTGGCTCTCGTTTGCAGGTGGCCGGCAGACGCTGGCCACGTGCATCGGGTCCCCAGAAGTTTATGCATTAAGGTGAAAAACCTTTTGTGCTGTGAAAGTGGAGGAGACATTGGGATTGTTCATAACCCTGGGGGGTACAATGTCTGCTTGCCAAACAGAGTGTGAGGCAATTTATCTCTGGTGAGTGTACAGTGTATGGGGGGGAGGTGAGGTGACACGCGGTTGGGAGTCTTTTCATCTGTGTTCCTGCATGGACTCTCTGCTGTACTTTCAGCTGTGGACTCCTTTTTATATTGGACTATATTTACACCTTTCTTATCACTGGGTGTTTAGTGCATTAAGAAATGCCAGCACCTCAATTTACCTCTGCTGTTTAGATTGTGGTAGATTTGCTGACTTTTATTTCATATTTATTTAAAGTGGCAGCTGTAGTAGATGTTTAGGTTTTGGCGCAGCGGGTAGGGTCAATGAGTAGAAAGAGTAAGTTTTTAGATCCCGTTGAGTATACTATATTTTAAGTGTGCTTGCACTTGCTCTATGTAGTCTGTTCCGTTGTAACATCTGTTCCGTTCCTGAGCGTTGTGATCCCCCAGTATCCTTTGCGGTCTGGGTCACAAACAGAAATGCTCCTCTTTCTCTCCTCCCTTGTTGGAGAAGCAGAATGAGGAGGTGGAAAGGAATACATTTTTCAGAGGTTGGACTTCATAATTCCTCCTGAGGGGTCCAGGCCTATCTCGGACACCAAAGGTCCTGGTGGATTATTTTGCGAAAGAGGTCCAGACCAATAAAAAAAATCGCCTCTTCCAGAATCCCCTGTCCATAAGGTTATGCTTTTGGGTCCTGGCAGCTGCCACAGCATTCCCCTAATCCTTCCCTGTAAATCCCTTTTTTAAAGGGTGTTTTGTATATGGACTGGGTTCGCCTAAAGGTATTTTGCTCCACCAAAATTATTTGACCAATAAAACCCTATGGAAAGTGAGTTTACTAAGAAATGGAATAGAACTCTGGTGGATCCACCAGTTTTTTGTTTCGTTTTTTGTTCTTTAATCAAGAAGACCCTCAGGGTTCTAATGCACAAAGCCCTGGTATTAAAGTGAATACTAAACACGCACACCGTTTCATTTACATCGTCCCTTCTGTTTCTCTGGATGATGGCACAGATTTTTTTTTTCTTATTAAAATAATTAAAGTACCTTTTTCCTAATATACAGCTGTCACATGACCCAGATCTTTCCCAGACTGTCATCAGGGAAACATAAACAGAAGGAGCTACAAATCATCTGCTGCTGTTTACATGTTAAAACAAAATAATTTGGAATACAGAGTAAATGAATATCCATAAACTTTTAATTTGTTTACAAATTTATATATTTGAAATCAGATCTTTATTATTTTGTGGAAATAACATGGTGTGGGTAGATTTCTGCCAGTCACAGGCTGTGTCACGCCCCTCCAGCCTGTGTCTAGGAATAAGAGGGAGGTGAAGCCTCCATTAATCTACACTTAATATGCTGTCCCCATTTTTTTTTATAAAGCTGGTTAGTGGGCATTGAGGAGGGAAGGAGTGGGCTGTTATCTACCACCGTATGTACACCCACATATGCTGCTCAGATGTGATGGCGAGGCAATGTTTAGCAAAAAAAAAAAAAAACCTTTACTGAAAACTGAGTGTGCGGAGTTGCCACCACAACTGCAAAATCCCTAACTGAATTGGGGACATGAACAGAAGATGGAGAGCAGCATAATAACCAGGTGGTTGTTTGTCGGTTTGTTTTTTTTCCCTTCCTTTTTTCTTTGCAGAATACAGAAAAATCTCATAGTGACTGAGTATGAACAGCATATAATACAGTATTTATTGATAATTTTTATGGTGTGGGTTTAGTGGCACTTTAAAGCTACTATTGGCTAGAAACCTAATTTTAAAGTAATTGTAAACCTCAGAAATTAAACAAAACCTATCCCTCTATAGTGTGTACTTGTTTCAATGAAAAGCACTAAACTAAAAGTCACTTCTGATAAGTTTTCCTGACACCAAGAGAAAAAAGGGGGCTGGGAGGGAGCACAAGTCGATTGTGAGCCTCATTGCTGTTCCTCTATTCTGTGTGAAGGGGGTGTTTCATTCCCTTCAATCAGCTTTTAGAGCTCTCCTCACTGGGCTCTGCAGACTAACAGCTCTTTGCCCACCCCCCTCCTTCTTTTAAAAAAAAAAAAAAAACTAACACGAACTTTATAACTACTGGACTGATGTTTAAATGACTGCAGATAAATGGGTACTTCTAAAGCCTCGTACACACGGTCGGACTTTTCTGTGGATTTTTGTCCGAACGGAGTTGGCCAGGCACACCTATAGCATACACACCACAGGACTTTTCTGCAAACTTTCCTAAAACTTTTTCCAACATCACGTGTTTTTTCTGCTCTTTACCGCCACCCTTTGGTCAACTTCTGCTATTGTTGGTTGATTTTAACATTATTTGTTTTGTCCATCAGGCAAAAGTCCGATGGTTTTCTGTACACACGGTCGGATTTTGCTCCATCGGACTTTTGTTGGCCAAAAGTTTGTCCATTTGCAGACCGAACTTTTGTCCGATGAAAACAAAAAAAAAAACAAAGTTTGTCCGATGGAGCATACACACGATCAGATTGTTGGTCCAACGTGCTCAAAATGAAGTTTGTTGGCCAAAAGTCCCACTGTGTGTACGGGGCTTTATGTTGAAGGATTTGTTTCAGCTGTGTATAACCCAAGACCTGTCACTTCACTTGGTATAAGGGTTTACAACCACTTTAACCACTAGGCACTGAAAATACGCAGACTCTCAGCGGGTGGGCCTTGGGGCAGAGCGACTGCGTATTTGCGTACCAATTAGCCGACAGCTGTAACAAGAGCGCTGTACTTGCCTGTTCTGTAGCCGCTCTGGTCCATACCCACGGTGAGCTGTCAGTGGCAGCTTCAGTGTGTGGGGGAGTGCAGGATAGGTGGCTGACAATGGAAGCCCTATAGTAACTCTATGGGTGATATCACTTCTCAGGCATTTCACAGCTGTTGTCAGTTTTCTCCTGCACACAGCTTCTGCTGCTTTAGACTGGACTGGATCGGCTTCAGAAAAAGGTAAGTTATAGCTATTTTTGCTTTACAGGGTTAGATTGGGCTTAGAATGTTGCAGAAAGTAGGTTATGGGTACTTTCACACTGAGGCGATTGGTGCGCTGGCGGTAAAGCACCGCTATTTTTAGCAGTGTTTGCCGCGATTATCGGGCGCTAGCAGGGAGATTTTAACCCCTGCCTGTGGCCGAAAAAGGGTTAAACCCGCCTGCAAAAACGCTGCTTTGGAGGCGCTACCCCATTGGCGTTCAAACTGAATAGAAAGGAGTGGCTCTTTCAGGGCGCATTGCAGATGCTAGTTTTAGCGCAATAGCGCCTCAGTGTGAAAGCAGCCTTAGCATTTGGAATTCCCCATTAAAAGACATTTCAACAGATTTCTTGTCTTTTGTGCGCACACAGAATTCTATGGATAACGTGTTGCGTGTTGGTTGGCAAAGTTGCCTTGTAAAAGACAGGTTGAATGTTTATTTGGCTCCACTTTGGATGAGTACATCCAAAAAATGACTGTACCCTGTTGCCGATTTAAGAAGGCAAAGCTGGCAATACAAATGCTTGGTGCCCCTTTAACTTCCAAAAAGCATTTTTCATCAATTGCAGGCATTGGGATTTAAACCCAAGCCCGGATTCCAGTTCTGCAAGTCCTGGACTCCAAAAAAAAAAAAAAGTCAACATGTGGAGACAAATCCTCTTTTGCAATATGTTTATTTCAATGTGAAGAATGCAACTCACAATGTGGAAAATCATCAGCGCATATGTGAACACGTGCTGATGATCTGCCACACTGAGTTGCATTCTTCACATTGAAATGTACTTAAAGTGGTTGTAAACTCTGTTACACCACTTTTACCTACAGGTAAGCCTATTAACAAGGCTTACTTGTAGGTACCCTAAATATCTCCTAACTTTGCACAGTTTAGGAGACATTCATTAATATGTGCTGCTGCTGACGTCATGGGTGCATGCGCACTGAAGAAACAGGCTGCTGGGCAGTTTCTTCAGTAGCCGTGTTGTGACCGTGAACCTGGAAGTAACTCCAATGGAAGATGTCGGCCGTTTACTAGGAGTGCTGATTCATTCTGAGGTAAGTTTTTTTTATAATGAGCTAGTATGCAATGCAGGGTTTGGTATTTTGTTTGATCTCCCCCCCCCACCTTTACAACCTCTTTAACCACTTCAGCCCGGAGGATTAGGCTGCTGAATGACTAGAGCACTTTTTACAATTTGGCACTGCGCTGCTATAACTGGTAATTGCAGGGTCATGCAATGTTGTACCCAAAGAAAATGTTTCCCCCCACAAATAGAGCTTTCTTTTGATGGTATTTAAGTGCCTCTGCGATTTTTTTTTTTTTTTTTGGCGATTATAAACGGAAAGACAACATTTTGGGGGGGATGATATTTCTCTTATCGTCCATGGACTGAAACAGCCTCTTCATACTGAAAAACGTGGGTATATGTCTCTGCTTGCAGGAGAAGATCTAGGCAGAATGTTAGATGTTATAACATACATTCTAAAAAACCAGAGCTGAACAGCCCTGTCTAGGGGGTGGTCCCTCTGGACATAACCCTCCTACCTGCAGTCAGCAGCCTCAGTTTTTTTTTTCGCCTACCAGAAGGAGAAGACGTGGCTTTCTCAGGAGCCAGTCTCCTGGAAGATTTTTATTCCTTTGAGAATTTTATTTTTGAGATCTTCAATCAACTGTTGGCTGGGCAACAGGTTGGGTACATGGTATCCTCGTAGTCCTCCCTGCCCAACCATTGAGCGTGCTGATCCTTGCCTTGTGTGCATGAGACTTTGTTCACGACTTGCCCCACGACTCCAGGGGTGGCCGGTGGGCTTTTATGCTCTGCGGTCCTCACAAGATTGAACAGTGCCTGCTGTATCTTTCGCAGTGGACCGGGCCAACAGCTACTCAGTACCGCACTGTGATAGGTCTGTCAGAAACACACCAGTGGGTCCCTCTGGGACGGTTAAGTAGTCTCTCCTGCTTGCAGGTGAGTACATGCTGTGTGTTTTTCTGTATGGGGGATTTTCCCTGTCTCTCCCTTGTTATGCTGCGCTCTGCACCTTACTTTGGCGCTGTGCTGTGTGGGGGTCACTCTGGCCAGGCGGGGGGGGCTCAGGACTGCCTGCATGGAGCTGGGGGACTTTTTGCGTGTGTTGGGCCTGGGCGCCGTTCGGCGCCTTGTTTGTAGTGTTTTACTGTGTACACGGCAGCCATCTTGCCGTGGATCGAAGGCGCAGTTACATTCAGCCGACGGCCATTTTCTTAAAGCCGCGCGCGCTTTTCACTTTACTTTGGCCTCTATCGCTGCTGGAGCGGCGCAAATCTCCTCAAGGCTCACTCGCGCTGGTATGGGTTTACTTTGCTTCACTTTGTGCATTAAGGTCTCAGAGGGTGGCGAGTTATGGAGTCTGGTTCACCTGCTTCCCCACTCTTGTCAGAGGCAACAGGCAGTGCTCCAGCACCTGCGGTCCTCATAGACCAGTTGTCGGCAGTCCTGGAAACATTTCTTGTCCGGATGGAAGCGGTGTGCGAGCACAAGGGAGCTATAAATCGCCCTCTCCCCACCACACAATCTCCACATGGGGAGTGCTCTGATTCAGATATGGGCCTAGCTGCTGCTGCTGCTCGGGACCCTAGCTCTGAATATTTTGATGTTTGAACAGGACATTCCTTGTGAGGAAGACTCCAGTGACCCCCCCCCCCCGGTCGCCCGTTTGAATAAGGCTACCACTCTCCCGCTAGAGGGGACTCCTGCATTTAAGGATCCCTCTGACAGGAGGTCAGAAGTGGTGAGCAGAACTATGTTTGCATTGTTGGGATCCGCCTTGCGTCCTATCGTAGCAGTGACCCTTTGTGTCTCAGACACTCACGGAATGGGCAAAGATTTTGCACCAGACAGTGCAGGAGCATAATCTCCCTCCAGATACCATTGCCCTGGCTCACCAACTTGTGCAGGGTCTGGTGTATGTGTGCGAAGCCACTTTGGACGTGGCCCCCTTAATATCTGGGGCCTCTATCTCTGCAGTGGTGTTGCGTCGTCTTATCTTGTTGAAATGCTGGTCAGCTGACCTAGCCTCCAAGAAGCTCCTGGCTGATTTGCCCTTTAAGGGCGGTAGACTGTTTGGGGCTGCCCTGGATCACATCATTAAGGATGTCACAGGGGGTAAGAGCACCCTTCTTCCTCAGACTACTAAGGGAAAGGAGCCCCGCTGTAAGCCGGGCCCCTCCTTTCCAGCAAGAAAGGGTTTTTTTCGTCAGTCAGAATCCGCGGGTAAGCCCTCCCAGTCTGACAACAGTGCGGCTGGTCGACAGAAGCATCCCTGGGTGCGTAAGCCGTACAAGCTGGCTCCCAAGCCCGCCACCGCATAAAGTCTTGCCCCCGCCCGACTCTGGGGTGGGGCGACGACTTTGCAGGTTCACGGATCGGTGGACCTCCCGGATCACTGACCGGTGGGTGTGCAAGGTGGTCATCTCAGGGTACAGGATAGAGTTTCATTCATGGCCCCCAGACAGATTCTTCCCCTCAAATCTCCCTCTCCTTCCTGCTCATCGGGCGGCCCTCTTGGGGGCTGTACAGGATTTGCTCAGGTGCGGAGTAATTGTGCCGGTACTGTCACAGGAGAGGTTTCAGGGGTTCTACTCAAATCGGTTTTTTGTCCCGAAAAAGAACGGGGTCTGGTCAATCCTAGACCTCAAGGCCTTGAATGCCTTTATGAAGTTGCAAAAGTTCCGTATGGAATCCATTCGCACGGTGATCGCTGCACTCCTTCCAGGGGACTTTCTGGCGTCCTTGGATATCAAGGATGCCTATTTGCATGTTCCGATCTGCGCAAGGCACCAGAAGTTTCTGCGCTTTGCGATAGGCGAAGTCCACTATCAATTTGTGGCCCTTCCCTTCGGCTTAGCGTCGGCACCGTGTGTTTTCACCAAGGTGCTTGCCCCGGTTCTAGCTTTGCTGAGACAGCGAGGCATTGTTATTGTAGGCTATCTGGACGATCTTCTTCTAAGAGCAGACAATGGCTCAGAGTTGGAAGAAAATGTGACAATAGTCAGTCAGACCCTCTGGGACTTTGGGTGGCTCCTGAACATTCAGAAGTCGGTCCTGGTCCCAACTCAGCGTTTGGAGTATCTGGGTTTGATCCTGGACTCCTCGGAAGCGAAAGTATTCCTGCCCTCTGAGAAGTTGCAGACGCTTCAGTCTGCAGTACGGGTCTTGACGTCCCAAAAATGGTCGTCAATCCGTTTCTGCATGAGAGTACTGGGACTCATGGTGGCCTCCTTCGAGGCTGTTCCGTATGCCTAATCACACACTCGGGCATTGCAGAAGGAGATCCTGTCCGCTTGGGACAAGTCCCTGTTGTCATTGGATCTTCAGATCCAGGTGAGTCACCCTGTCAGGGCATCCCTGATGTGGTGGCTGAGGTCCCCGGCTCTTCGGTCTGTAAGGTCGTTCCTCCCCATCCAGTGGACAGTGATCACGACGGATGCCAGCCTGACGGGCTGGGGTGGAGTTCTGTCAGCTCAGGGGCTCTGGACGAATCCCGTCTGCCGATCAATGTCCTGGAACTGCGAGCAATCAGACTGTACCTCTCCTCGTGGTCGGAGAAGCTACTGGGCCGCTCGATCAGAATCCAGTCGGACAACGCCACGGCCGTGGCGTATGTCAACCATCAGGGGGGAACTCGGAGCTCGTCTGCGGCATCCGAGGTCACCCACATCCTACGGTGGGCGGAAAGAAGCGTGACAGCTCTGTTGGCCGTCTACATTCCGGGCGTAGAAAACTGGCGGTGGACTATCTGAGTCGCCAGACGCTGGACGAGGGGGAGTGGTCCTTGCTCCCAGAGGTCTTTCAACTTCTTTGCCGGTGGTGGGGCATGCTGGATGTGGACCTGATGACCTCTCGACTCAATCGAAAGGTGTCAAGGTTTGTGGCCAGGTCCAGGGACCCCTGGGCGGACGCCTCGGACGCGTTGGTTGCCCTGTGGGGGGGGGGGTCAGTATCTTCTGATATGTTTACCCTCCGCTGCAGTTGCTTCCTTGTCTGCTGCGCAGTGTGGCGGCCGAGGGAGTTCCGGTGATCCTCATTGCTCCATATTGGCCTTGGCATCATTGGTACGCCGATCTGGTATGTCTCGTCGCGGACGTTCCTTGGCGACTGCCAATGAGAGAGGACCTTCTGTCTCAAGGTCCTATATTTCATCCTGCTTTACAGTCTCTGGCTTTTACGGCATGGCTATTGAGAGCCAGGTGCTGAAGGACCGAGGTCTCTCGGATTCGGTCATTTCGACCATGCTGAGAGCAAGGAAGTCTTCCTCCAGAGAGATCTATCACCGTACCTGAAAGGCTTGCATCGCTATGTGTGAAGAGCTAGACTGGCGTCCAAGGACGTATTCCTTCCCCAGAATCCTGCGGTTCTTGCAGCATGGTGTGACCCAAAAGCTGGCTTTGAGCAGCATTAAGGGTCAGATTTCGGCCTTGGCCGTTTTCTTTCAACGACTGCTAGCAGGCCATTCCTTTATTTGCACCTTTGTGCAGGGGGTTCGCCATATGCTTCCCCCTGTCAAGCCTCCTCTCCCTCTTTTGGGATCTGAATTTGGTGCTCTCGGTTCTCCAAGAACATCCCTTTAAAAATATCAGAGAGATTCCTCTCTTGACCTTGTCCCAGAAGGTGGCTTTCTTAGTGGCCATTACTTCTATTATACGGGTATCTGAGTTGGCGGCCTTGTCCTGCAAGTCGCCTTACTTGGTCCTCCCATAAGGATAAGGCGGTGTTACGGTCGCGGGCGCCTTTCCTTCCAAAGGTGGTCTGGGCCTTTCACCTCAATGAGGACATTGTTCTTGTGTCCTCACCCATCGCATCCCAGAGTTTGCGCTTCACACATTGGATGTGGTACGAGCCTTACGGGTGTACCTGTCTGCTACTGCTTCCATTCAGAAGTCTGACTCACTGTTTGTGTCTGTCTCAGGTCCAAAACAGGGCCAAGCGGTGTTGTCTGCCACCATTTCCAGGTGGATCAGACAGACCGTCATACAGGCCTATGCCCTTAAGGGACGGGCGCCTCCCTCTTTGGTTACGGTGTGTACCACCAGGGCAATTGGTGCTTCCTGGGCTTTCCGACATCAAGCGTCAGTTGCACAAGTGTGCAAGGAGGCGACTTGGTTGGCCATTCATACCTTTTCTAAGTTCTATAAGGTTGATGTGGCTGCATCTTTGGATGCTTCCTTTGGCCGCAAGGTGTTGCAGGCTGCTGTTTAAAGTTGTAACTCCGAAGAAGTGCTCTCGGGAATGGGCGTGAGAGGCTGTAGCAGCACGGAGGACGAGGACATGATCCGGCTTCTCTTGTTGGTGTGGTTTTTTTGGGGACTTTTTTTTTTTTTTACTTTTTGGTTGTTTGCCTGGCTCTCTCCATCAGCTGGAGCCAGAGCCGCGACAGGCATTTGGGACACTGAAAGAAGCGCTGTGAATAGTTCTTGGATTCAGTGCAACCCTGTACTCGGAGACACTCTGTAGCTGGAGCTTCCTCTGATATTGTGATACTGAGACAGGAAGAAGCGCTGTGAATATCTTTCAGATGTACTACAACCCTGTATAGGAAAGACTGCTATACTTATTCTGAAGCCGCTCTGGTTTAGTATTCAGAGCCTCCATAGGGACGTGTGACACTGGCATTTACATTGTAGGATCCAGACCCAGTCTCCGGAGGCTTGCGATAGTGAGAACAGGGGGCAGAGCTATACAACCCGGACGCCGGGAAATTGCTGGAACAAGAGCATCTGATCTGGAAATTATGGAGGAGGCAAAAGCCATATAGCCCCACAGCCCCAATAACAACTAGCAGATAACGCCGGGCACCCTGTCGGTAATGACAAGGAAAAAAAAAAAGGAGAGGAAGCTGCCTCTCAGGAAGGAACCAGTGCAGGCGTTGGGGAACATGCATATACAGTCACAGCCACAGTTAGACACAAGGAACCAAGGCAAGTCAGGCCGCGGCGGCGGCTAAATTGGAAAAGTTCACACATACAGTGGGCCAGACACCCAAGAAAGTACAGGGGGAGCAGCAATCTACTACCCAGAGGAGAAGCCAGGGAAAGGCACCAGCAACGGAGACATCAGCAACTGCGGCCAGCAATACGGGGACCAAGAAAAAAAACCACAGAAAATGCAGAGCCGATCACAGAACGGGCGAAAGAGGATGAACCATCTATGAGAGAGATTCGCCAAGCAGTCAACAACTGTAAGTCTTCATTACTCTAAATATTTGGTCAACTAAAAGGTATAAAAGAGGACATGACAGTGCTTAACCACTTGTCCCCCGCCCACTGTCAATAGACGGCGGGCGGAGGATACTCTCGTTCTGGGAGGACGTCATATGACGTCCTCCCTTTAAAACGAGCTAGGAGGCGCGGCGCGCGCCCGCCGCGTTCACAAGGCCCCGGTGCCCGGCGGCCGCGATTGCCCGGGAAACGAGCAGGAAAGTGGATCTCTGTGTGTAAACACAGAGATCCACGTCCTGTGAGGGAGAGGGGACCGATGGTGTGTCCCTTGTACATAGGGACAACCATCGGTCACCTCCCCCAGTCAGTCCCCTCCCCCCACAGTAAGAACACTTTGAGGGAACATATTTAACCCCTTCCCGCCCCCTAGTGGTTAACCCCTTCCCTGCCAATCACATTTATACAGTAATCAATGCATTTTTATAGCAGGGATCGCTGTATAAATGTGAATGGTCCCAAAAATGTGTCAAAAGTGTCCGATGTGTCCGCCGCAATATTGCAGTCACAATAAAAAATCGCAGATCGCCGCCATTACTAATAAAAAAAATAAAATGCTATAAATCTATCCCCTATTTTGTAGACGCTATAACTTTTGCGCAAACCAGTCAATACGCGCTTATTGCGATTTTTTTTTTTTTTTTTTTTTTCCCAAAAATTTGTAGAAGAATACGTATCGGCCTAAACTGAGGAAAATTTTATTAAAAAAAAAAATGGGTATTTATTATAGCAAAAAGTAAAAAATAGTGTTTTTTTTTCCAAACTGGACGCTCTTCTTTTGTTTATAGCGCAAAAAATAAAAACCGCAGAGGTGATCAAATACCACCAAAAGAAAGCTCTATTTGTGGGAAAAAAAGGACGCAAATTTCGTTTGGGAGCCACGTCGCACGACCGCGCAATTGTCATTCAAAATGTGACAAAGCTGAAAAATGGCTTGGGCAGGAAGGGGGTTTTCGTGCACAGTAGAGAAGTGGTTAAACAAGATGTGCAGGGGATTGGGGAACGGACATCTGCTTTAGAGGGGAGACTTAGTCAGGTTTAAAGATGATGTTGATCCGTTGAAAAGCGAGATAAAAGTAATGCGAGAACAGCTGAACATGTGCATCCATAAGATGGATGACATGGAGAATAGACTACGCAGGAAAAATATTAGGGTACTAGGTCTCCCCGAAAAAAGTGACGGTAACAATCCCACAGAATTTATGGAGGACTGGCTCGGAGAAATGTTTGGTAAAGACTGCCTATCAAAATTCTTTGCAATTGAACGAGCCCACAGAGTTCCATCTAGCAGGCCAGCCCAGGCCCCTCCTCATTAAATTGCTCCATTTTAGGGACAAGATTAAAATTCTTCGAAAGGCAAGAGAAATGAGGGAGATACAATATAAGGGTGTGAGAATTTCAATTTACCCAGACTTTTCCACGGAACTACAGAGGCAAAGGGCAAAATTTGCGGACTGCAAACGTAGGCTGCAACATAATAAACTCAAATACGCAATGTTCTACCCAGCGCGGCTATGGAAAATGGGGAATGCTTTTTTTAATACACCTGCTGAAGTGACACTATGGTTGGATGGGAGGGAAGGACACAGGGCGGGGGGGGGGGGAGAGGGAAAAGGATGAAGAGAGAAAGCAAAGGACAACATTTTGGTTCCTTTTACCGCTCATCACCCTGTTCGTCTTTTTCCCGCCCCCCTCCTTTTTTTTTTCTTCTCTGTTTTGGACGGCCAGGACACGGGGGAGGGGGTGGTGGGGGGGGAAGTGCTGTAATACGGTCAACCTGAATGTGTTTCGGTTTTGTTTCATTTTTTTGTTGACAGAATAATATGAGTGAAGGGGAAAAGAAAGCATATAAATGTAAACGGATGAAACTGATAATATGGGGAAACACAGTGAAATATAAGATAGCACTAAGCACCTTAAAGGGAAGACACGGTCACTTTAGAAGCCCTCAATATAGGCCCAAAGGAGGGGGGAGGGAGGAAGGGAGGGACGAAGGTGTGAGTGGGGTGTATGAATGGGTAAATTCACTAAAATATGATTTCTTGAAGGAAAATAAAAATATAAAAATCAAAAAGGAAAACACGTTTGAGGCACAGAATCACAATATGGGAAATACACTGATAAACTCGGATAGTGATGGCCAATAAACAGGATAAAGGGGCCCTTCCAAACCAGAGTAGGAGAATTAAGGTATGTTCCTGGAATGTCCGAGGGGTAAGAGATCCAGCCAAAAGAAGGACAATCTACTCGATGGCAGAGATGGGTAATATTGGGATACTGTGTCTGCAGGAGACGCACCTAGAAAAGGAAACTATTAGCACATTAAAACATAGAAAATACCAAGTACAATATCATGCCACTCACACCTCGTACTCAAGGGGAGTGAGCGTGTTGATTAATTCTAGAATTGTGTTCTCCTGCAGGCAGTGTAAGGTGGATGAAAAAGTGCAGTTTATATTCCTTCTCTGTCAGATAGAGACGAGAGAATACGTGCTGGCCAACGTTTATATTCCCCCACCGTTTAGCACCTAAATTTTGGAAGAGTTGATGGAGTTTACTATGGACAAGGAAGGGGTGACGGGAGATTTTAACATGACCATGAATAAAAAGGTGGATAGGTTCCCACCCGGGGTCTCCTCTGGCGGCACGCCTGGCAGCCCCCTCCTCCATTTTTGTGGAGAGACGGGGCTGGTGGAGGGAGAGACACCCGAATAAAAAGCTTTCTTGTCACTCGAAGACACACGTGACCTTGTCCAGGATAGATTTGGTGCTTTGCAGTGAGGATGCTCTGAGCGAGGTGGGGGAGGTGAAATATGAACCGAGAAGTATATCGGATCATGCACCAGTAATTTTTTAAATAAACACAAGCAGGTATTTTAGCAAGGGGGATTGGAAGATAAACCCATTCTGGTTGAAAGTAATTAAAGATGTGGGGGGAATTTGTACCAGTTTGGAGGAATTTATAATATTAAACGAAGGATCAGCACCGAAAGGAGGTGTCTGGGATACCCCGAAAGCCTTTCTTTTGGGGAGTCCTAATACAAAAAAATTCATATGTTAAAAAGCAAACACAAGCTAAGGAGGTTACAGCGAGGGAAAAGGTGAGAGGGGCTGAAGTAAAATATGTAGAAAGTCCAACTATAGAGAAACATAAAGAATGGATGGAAAGCCAGGAAGAATACAAAGTTCTACTACTTAAAAAAGCAGAAAATAAAATGCTATTTCAAAAACAGACCTTATTTGGGGAGGGAGAGAGAGCGGGGAGAATGCTGTCCCTAATTGCTAGAGCTAACGCCCCCTCCTTGGTCATTTCGGCTATATATGTGATAAGGAAGGAGTGATTAGGAGGGGTACCATGGAAATAATAGAGGTCTTTAAAAACTATTACCAAAATTTGTATAGCAGTATACCATCAGAAAATGTAGAAAGAGAGATGGGAATTTTTTTTTTTGAAGGGCTACAGATCCCCCAACTATCAGTGGAGGATAGGGAGGGATTGGAGGCACCACTGACGCTGGAAGAACTACAAAAGGCAACAGCAGACATGGCGAACCAGAAGGCCCCTGGACCTGATGGTCTGCCAATAGAGATATATAAGCTCTACAGTAAGGTGCTGCTTCCAAAACTCCTGGAAGTATTTAACTGGGCAGCTGAAGAAGGGAAGTTGCCACTGTCTATAACAGAGGCAACTATTATAGTACTTCCAAAGGAGGGGAAAAATCAGGTTGATGCAGCATCATACAGGCTGATATCTCTTTTGTGTTCGGATGTGAAGATATTGGCCAAAGTATTGGCAACACGACTTAACAGAATAGTTGCGAAACTGGTGCACCCGGACCAGACTGGATTTATTCCAGACAGATCCACAAGTACTAATATAAGAAGAACATACTTAAATATTCAATTGCCAATAGAAAAGGGAGAGACAAGAGCAATCTTGTCTTTAGACGCAGCCAAGGCGTTGTTTTGCTTTACGTCTATCTATTAAGGTTATTCTGTGGTAAAATCAAGGAAGCTTAAACTTCTGTAGTGTATAACTGTAGGATTCACAATACAACACAACTTATAGCTTACAAAATATATGCCTACAAATATATATAAGCATGTACAACATGTACCGTACACATTAAGTAAACTAAATAATTACTCAACTTAGGGGTCAAGATGTCCTCCATGGTCCTTTGCTCAGTCCATCTCAAAAAAAAAGCGTCTCCAAAGTTATCCAGCTCCTTCCTTTGTCCTACCCAGACAACAACTCTTGTTCAAACACACATGTCTCTCCCAAACCCTTTCCAAAGCCCCCCTCCCCATTTCCTGATCAATGGAGAGGGAGGGCCCCCTCCCACCCATTTCAAGCAGTATCAATGGAGGGGGAGGGAAGGGGAGGGAAGGGGCTCTTTACACATATCCTGTTACTACCTAAACTCTATATTATTATTATAAAGTCACCATAGAAATTGCCATAGCAACACATACCACCTCTTGACTTTATAGAATAATATAGAAAACTTCTTAAAGCCTTTTCTCCAGAAAAGGGCGAAAACCCCCCTAAACGGGAGGAAAAAATTCCCTTTTGACCCCCATCTGGGCGATCAGACTTTTGCTTCGTCCCTGGAAGGCTGCAACATTACTTTTGAGCAGGGTTAATGTCTTTGGCAGTTTGTGTAAAGAAAGTCCCAGATAAAAGTCTGTTGTCCTCTTGGTCATAAGGAAATGCTCAGATGAAAGTCCACTCCAATTCAGCCACCTTTAGCAAATCATCCGCATCTTCATCAAGCTCTCTTCTGGTCTTCCTCCTCCCACCCAGCATGGTTGTCTGCTCTGCCTGCTCCACCTCTCGATGCTCAATATCTGAAAAGAGTAAGAGACAAAAAGCAGATTATATGTTCATTTCCAACTGTGCCAAAAACATAGCTCACTGCTCACATTTCTCTATCTGCCCATTTGTAACTGCAAAACTATTGTAGGGTGCCCACTGTTGCCTTGAAACACTTTCACGGAAAGGCATTGACTTCCAACGTAACGAATAAACTTGCATGTCTCTCCGTGCCGTCCTTGGAAAAACAGAGGCCTGCTGCTTCACAGTATGGCACATTTTTGAAAAATGCCCCATTTTGTGGCAACAGAAACACTTAATGTGACTAAATCTACCATTCCCAACCATTTGCTTCCACTTCTTAAACAATGCTGGTGTAGGAATCCCATCTATTTCCTCTCTAGGGACCCCCACCTTAAGTAAATCAATCCACATGTGTCTCCTGGAGATCATAGGCCTTGCCTTCCTTGTATCCGAATCAACTCTGTAATTTGAGCTGATCAAATCCTCAGCTTCCCGGTTATGAGAAGTAACAGTAGCACATGTCCTATTTCTGCTTACAGGCTTTGGGCCTTTGTCCTTTGTTAGAGCATCATTAGATTTATTCATGGGGGCTGCACACCACTCATTCAAATCTTCAGCTCGGCCTACAGCGGTTTGAACACTCTTGGAAGCCACTGCAGGTTTAACTTTAATTACCCTACTTTCTAAATCTTTTGCCTTGCTTGCAGTTTCTTCCAAACACTTGCAGGCCACTGCAAGCTGCTTCTTTATTAAATCTCTTTCTAATTCTGCCTTTTCCCTCTTTTCAGATTCAATATGTAGAGCATGCAAACCAAACACAGCAACTGCCCGCATCTCTCCCTTACTGAACCCAAAACTTTTGAGACTAAAATCTGAGGAAAGATCAGAGACTCCATCCCCCCAAGCTCTGCTCAAAGAGAAGCATATCCAGCCAGCTCCTTTGCAACAGACATCCACTGACTATTTCTGGCCCAGATAGGAAGGGTGCACCCCTTCAAGTCCTCCTGGACACCAGAAACCTCTGCAGCTTTACTCTTCATAAACAGTGTACGCAGCATTTTTCCCCCAGTACAAGCAACAAAACACACCACAGAAAACAGGTCAGCTTCTGTTGAAATTTTAGCACAAATTCCGGCTACGAGCCCCCATTGTTTTGCTTTACGTCTATCTATTAAGGTTACTCTGTGGTAAAATCAAGGAAGCTTAAACTTCTGTAGTGTATAACTGTAGGATTCACAATACAACACAACTTATAGCTTACAAAATATATGCCTACAAATATATATAAGCATGTACAACATGTACCGTACACATTAGGTAAACGAAATAATTACTCAACTTAGGGGTCAAGATGTCCTCCATGGTCCTTTGCTCAGTCCATCTAAAAAAAAAGCGTCTCCAAAGTTATCCAGCTCCTTCCTTTGTCCTTCCCACACAACAACTCTTGTTCAAACACACATGTCTCTCCCAAACCCTTTCCAAAGCCCCCCTCCCCATTTCCTGTTTCCTGATCAATGGAGAGGGAGGGGCCCCTCCCACCCATTTCCAGCAGTATCAATGGAGGGGGAGGGAAGGGGCTCTTTACACATATCCTGTTACTACCTAAACTCTATATTATTATTATAAAGTCACCATAGAAATTGCCATAGCAACACAGGCGTTTGATAGCCTTGAGTGGCATTTCTTGTGGAGGGTATTGGCAGAGTTTCAGTTCAGCCCGAAGTTCACCAAATGGGTTAAGATACTGTATGAGGGTCCAAGGGCTAAAGTAAGAATAAATGGTGAGTGCTCAGAGTGGTTCCAGTTGGCGAGGGGGACAAGGCAGGGGTGCTCATTGTCGCCCCTGCTTTTCGCCCTCGCAATGGAGCCCTTGGCCATCTCAATAAGGGCATCCCCAGAAGTACAGGGATTTAAGAGGAAATGTGGGGAAGAAAAGGTCGCCATGTATGCAGATGATGTTTTGCTTTTTTTGGGGGGATACGCAGTCCTCGCTGGATGCAGCATAGAGGATAATCGGAGATTATGGCAAATTTTCAGGGTTGAGGATTAATTGGGAAAAATCTGCACTTTTACCGATAGACCCAATACCACAGCAAATAACCCAAGTCAAAGTTGTAAGCCAGATGAGGTATCTGGGAATAAATGTAACAAGAGATCCAGGACAATATATAGCCGGAAACTTAGTGCCATTGATGACAAAACTAAAACAGAAGTGCCGCGTTTGGAAGAGGCTCCCACTTTCAGTGGCTGGGTGGTGTAACCTGGTCAAAATGGTGTGGATGCCTCAGATCCTGTACGTTCTACATGACTCCCCAGTGTGGATCCCAAAGTACTGGTTTAAAAAACTGGACAGCGTATTCAGGGAGCTGATATGGAAAAATGGTGCGGCAAGAATCCACCTCCGAACCTTACAGCAACCCAGAGAGAAGGGGAGTTTGGCATTGCCCAACCCGAGACACTACTTCTTAGCTGCACAAATGCAACATATGAGTGGATGTAATCTATCGACGGGCAGGGAGTCTGGGAAAAATCTACTATTGAATGACACAAGTCATGATACAGAAGTAGAGGCAGTGGAGGCGGATTCTTTTTGCTCCAGGAGTCCCACTGGAAAACTGATGGTAAAAAGTTGGGAAACGGTTAAGGGGATACTGGGGTATAGCGGATTCTCTGAATTTTCCCCTATCTGGGATAATAGTAACTTAAAAGAGTTTAAAATTATGGGGAAAATTGAATGGGATATGTGGGGTGTACACCTTTTTGATATAGCTTTTTAAGGAGGGGAGAATAAAAACATTCCAGGAGATAAGGGAGGAGTACTCAGTCCCCAATAAATCATTCTACAGATACTTGCAGGTCAGGCATGCCTTAAACTCGCAATTTGGGCAGGAGATACCAGTATGGAACGAAATGCCCCAGCTCCGTAGAATAGTAAATGCGGATACATCTAAAGGAATAATCTCTGAGATGTATAAGTGCATAAGTGAGGTGGACCAGGAAGAGAGACCTGATACCAAGAATAAAGGGAAATGGGAAAGAGATGTGGGTCTAATAACACAGGAACAGTGGAAAAAGATATTAGAAGCAGGCCCAAGAGTCTCACTCTCCCCCTCTCAAATGGTCTCCCAATTATATTTAATACATAGAGCATACTACACACCCCAAAGAATGTTACAGTTTGGCAGGAGACAAGATGCGAAGTGCCAGAGATGTGAAAACCAGGAGGGAGATTTGATACATATGATTTGGAGGTGCCCCAAGCTGTATTGGTATTGGAAAGAAATAATAGATGGAATAAATTTTGTATTTGGGACATCTTTACAGCCAGAGGCCAGGCTATGTGTGCTAGGCCTGATGGAAGAAAGGGGAATACCAGGAGATACGCAAACGGCAATATTAACCAGTTGGAGCCCCGGCCATAGTCGAATGACGGCCTCAAGGTGGCTCTTAAAATCCGGGAGGACGTCAATAGACGTCCTCGGCTCCTCTGGCCACTGGGGGGCGCGCGCGCACGCTCCCGGCGCGTCACTGACATGCCGATGCACGTGCCTGGCGGCGGCGATGTCCTGTCAGGGAGAGAGGAGACCGATGCTGTGTCCCTTGTACATAGGGACACAGATTGGTCACCTCCCCCAGTCACTCCCCTCCCCCCACAGTAGTAATCACTCCCAGGGCACACATTTAACCCCTTCCTCGCCCCCTAGTGGTTAACCCCTTCCCTGCCAGTGTCATTTTTACAGTAACCAGTGCATTTTTATAGCACTGATCGCTGTATTAATGACAATGGTCCCAAAATGGTGTCAAAAGTGTCCGATGTGTCCGCCATAATGTCGCAGTCACAATAAAAATCGCTGATCGCCGCCATTACTATTAAAAAAAATATATTAATAAAAATGCTATAAAACTTTCCCCTATTTTGTAGACGCTATAACTTTTGCGCAAACCAATCAATAAACGCTTATTGCGATTTTTTTTTTACCAAAAATATGTAGAAGAATACGTATCGGCCTAAACTGAGAATTTTTTTTTTTTTTAAATTGGGATATTTATTATAGCAAAAAGTAATAAATATTGTGTTTTTTTTCAAAATCATCGCTCTTTTTTTGTTTATAGCGCAAAAAATAAAAACCGCAGAGGTGATCAAATACCACCAAAAGAAATCTCTATTTGTGGGAAAAAAAGGACCTCAATTTTGTTCGGGAGCCACGTCGCAGGACCGCGCAATTGTCATTCAAAGCGACGCAGTGCCGAAAGCTGAAATTTCGCCTGGGCAGGAAGGGGGTTTATGTGCCCAGTAAGCAAGGGGTTAAGATGCTTGTTCCAAGGTAGGAATCTTATAGCGCAAAGGTGGCAAGCAAAAGACCCCCCCAACAGGAACAGAATGGAGGAAGGTAATAGACGACACTATTAGGAAAGAAGAATTTATATATAATAAGAGGGGAAATAGAAAGAAATCCATGAATATATAGAAACAATGGATAGAGGTGGAGGTATGGTAGAGTGGGGGGTGGGAATATGAGGATGAGAGGGAGGAATGAAAGGGAGGGGAGAGGAAGTAAAATGTGTAGGGAGGTGGGGTGGGGAAAGGGAGAATGGGTTTACTCCTTTATTGCTTGTGGTAAATGATATTTACACTGTTGTATATGGAAGGAAAGTACTATATGTATAAGAATGTTTATATAAAAGAAATAAAGAATATTTGATTAAAAAAAAAAAAGTTGCAACTCCTCCGTTGGTTTGGAGTGAAGTTTGTTTTTTCCTTTACTACTGCTCCCACCCTCTTCTTTATACTGCTTTGGGACGTCCCACGTGTTTCAGTATGAAGAGGCTGTGTCAGTCCATGGACGATAAGAGAAAAATTCAAGTTAGACTTACCGGTAACTTGTTTTCCAAGAGTCTTTCAGGACAGCACATGAGAGAGTGGCTCCACCCACTAGGAAACAGGAAACACAATCTCCACCATAATTTAAAAGGAGGCGACTCCCCACATCTCGTCAGTTGTAGTAGAGTACCTCCGGCCCAAGCTGGAACACAAAATCAGAATATGGTTAATCACAGCATGTATGTACATTTATATATATATCATCAATATATACAAACCAAGAAGGGCGGGTAGCTTGCTGTCCTGAAAGACTCTTGGAAAACAAGTTACCGGTAAGTCTAACTTGAATTTTCCCTTATCGTCTTTCAGGACAGCACATGAGAGGATAATCGAGACTTACCAACTAGGGAGGGACAACAGCCTGCAGGACCTTTCTGCCAAATGCCTGATCATCGGCTGACAGCAGGTCCAGTCTGTAATGATGGACAAATGTCAAATAGCTTGACCACGTAGCCGCCTTACAGATCTGATGTGGGGTGGCACCAGCTTTTTCTGCCCATGTAGTGGCTAGAGCTCGAGTAGAGTGTGCACGTATTCCCTGTGGAGGAGACAAACCCATCTGGGAATAAGCCTCAGAAATAGCCAGTTTTAGCCATCTAGCAATTGACCCCTTCGATGCTTGGCGTCCCTTTCTGTTACCAGAAAAAAGAACAAATAAAGAGTCCGAAGACCTAAAGTCCTTTGTTATTTCCAAGTAGTGTAATAAAATTCTTCTTACATCTAAGTTATGGAATAAAGTCTCCCTTCTTCCTGAAGGATTTGAACAAAAAGTCGGCAGGATAATTTCCTGCGATCTGTTATGAACTGATGCCACCTTTGGCAAAAACCCCGGATCTGTTTTAAGCACAATCCTGTCTGGGTAAATTAACATAAAAGGTTATTTTATTGAAAGACGTAACTGCAACTAAGAATACCGTTTTAAGAGTCAAATCTTTCAACGAGATTGTCTGTAACAGTTCGAAAGGTTCTTTCGTGAAGGCTTGCAAAACTACTGACAGGTCCCATTTGGAAAATGTTTAGTAGGCACTGGCCTGGCTCTAGTAAGTGACCTAAAGAATCTTGTGATCAAAGGAACTGAGGAAATAGTTTTTTCTAGGTATACTCCCAGGGCAGCCACTTGCACTTTGAGAGTGCTAATTGCAAGACCTTTGTCCACACCATTTTGTAGAAACTCCAGAATCGACACAATGTCTTCTAGGGTTCGGTTTGATGAATGACACCAACAGTTGTAGACTTTCCAAAGCTTTGCATAGATATCTTTAGTTACTCTCTTTTTACTGGCGAGTAAAGTAGATAAGTGAGGCTTAGTCTGGCTACGTCCGGGTGGTACACTGGGCCCTGAAGTAGCAAGTCCTGTCTGAGAGGAAGCTGCCAGAAAGGTTTGATCATCATTTGTAGGATGGAGGAAAACCAGGCTCTTTTCGGCCAGAACGGAGTGATCAGGATTACTGATACCTTTTCCTTCTGTATTTTTCTCAATACCAGAGGGATTAGCTGAAAAGAAGGGAAAGCATAACCCAGATGGAAGTTCCAGGGATGTGCCAAGGCATCTATCCCTATTGATCCGCTGTCTCGGTGCAGAGAGAAGAATTGAGGGAGCTGGGTGTTTTCTTTTGATGCAAACAGATCCACCTGAGGACATCCCCACTTCTTATTGATCAGTGAGAATATCTCCGGATTCAGGCTCCACTCTGCCTCTTGAATTCTCTGTCTGCTCAAGAAGTCTGCTACTTCTTTTAGCGTGCCTTTGAGATGCACTGCTGACAGGGAGAGTAAATGCTTCTCTGCCCACTCTAGGATTTCTGATGACAGCAACAGTAGAGCTTTGCTCCTTGTGCCCCCTTGTTTATTCAGGTATGCCACTGTGGTGACATTGTCTGAAAGAATCTGCACATGGGACCCTTGGAGGTTTGGAGAGAAGGCAGCTAAGGCTAGAGCAACTGCTTTTATCTCCCTCCAGTTTGAGGACCTTCCTGCTTCGGATTGGGACCAAACTCCCTGTGCTATGTTTTGATCCCAGTGGGCTCCCCATCCCCAACTGCTGGCGTCTGTCGTGACCCTTACTTCTGTCGGAAAGGACCAAAGCAGGCCCCTTGACAGAACTGCCTGATTCCTCCACCACCAAAGAGTCCTCTTGACCCTGGTGGGAAGTTTTACTTTTGTGTCTAAGGTTTCTGGGCTGTGATCCCATACCTGTAGAAGAAAACTCTGGAGGGGCCTGAAATGGAGCCTCGCCCATTGAATGGCCGGCATTGTTGAGGTTAAGGTACCCAGGACTGACATAATCCTCCTGATTGACACCTCCTGGTTTGTCTGAAGACTGGCTACTACACTCAAGACCTTGTCTTTCTTTTCTTCTGGGAGAAAAATCCTTTGCTCTACAGAATCTATCAGATAACCTAGAAACTGAACTCTTTGAGCAGGATTGAAATTTGATTTTTGAGTATTTACAATCCAGCCCAAGGCTTCCAGATGACTGCGGGCCTTGGTTAGATCTACCTGCAACCTCTCTCTGGAAAGGGCAAAAATTAGGAGGTCGTCCAGATAAGGGATGACCGAGATTCCCTGTAGACGGAGAGGAGCTAGAGCTTCCGCCATTATCTTGGTGAATATCCGCGGGGCGGATAAAAGACCAAACGGGAGGGCCCTGAATTGTAAATGAAGCACCTCCCTCCCCATATTTATTGCCAACCTTAGGTATTTTTGAGACTGAGGGGCTATGGGCACATGCAGGTATGCGTCTCTTAAGTCGATTCATGCCATGAAGCATCCCTTGACTAAGAGATTTCTCACCGAAAAAATGGAGTCCATGCGGAACCGCCTGTATTGGACTGACTTGTTTAACGGTTTTAAATTGAGAATGAGACGGAAACTTCCTGATGGTTTCCTTATCAGGAAGATTTGGGAATAGAAACCCCGGTAACGTTCCTCTGGAGATACCCGAACCACAACACCCTGTCTCATCAGATCCTCCAAGAGGTTTTTCATGGCTAGGGCCTTTGTTGTGTCCCTTGGCAGGTTTGTTACACATTATCTTTCTGGAGGAAGATCCAAAAGTTCTATTTTGTATCCCTGGGCCAGCGTGTCCAAAATAAATGTGTTTTCCGTCACGCTTGCCCAAAGAGGAAGGAATTTTTGAAGCCTTCCCCCCACAGGCAATGACAAGTCATTGCGTTTTATTGGTTGGTGCAGGAGGATTGAAGAGGACATTCCCTCTGCCTTTACCTTTTTGCGCCGACCAATTCTTTCTTTTTTCTTGGGGCCTGCTTCCCTGATCTTGATTTTTTTGAGGTCGAAAAAAACGCTTAACTGGTTGTTTTTTGAAATTCCACATAACCTACTTTTGGAAGCTGCGTCCCCTGGCCATGTCTTAAGCCATAGAGCTCTCCTGGCTGAGTTGGTTAAGGCCCCAGATCTGGCTGACATCCTTATTGATTCTGCAGAAGCGTAAGAAATATAAGCCACAGCTGCCGCTAGGGTAGAAAAAGAATCAAGGATCTCCTGCTTAGGTGAGTCTGCTATAATATGAGCTTTAAGCTGATTAAGCCAGAACTCCATGTTTCTAGAGACACATGTAGTAGCCATAGCTGGTTTAAGGTTACCCATAATGGATTGCCAAGCTTTTTTAAGCTGCTGATCCATCCTTTTGTCCATGGGATCTTTCAGTACCCCCATGTCTTCAAATGCCAAGTCGGTTGACCTGGAAACTTGTGAAAACGCTGCGTCTAATTTTGGAATTTTATTCCAAAGCGCATCTGGGTCTTCACTGAACGGAAAGCGTCTTCTATGCGATCTTGGGAAAAATGTTTTTTTCTCTGGATCAGCCCATTCCTTTTTAATGGCTTCCGAGATTACTGAATGCACAGGGAAAGTGCGACTTTTTGTTTCACTAAGCCCTGCATACATTCGGTCATGCAGCGATAATTCTTTCTTTTCTTCATCTATTCCCAATGTTGCATATATTGCTTTCAACAAACTGTCTACTTGCTCTAATGACAGTTTGTATTTTGAAGGTGCATCTCCTGCATCTTTTTCTTCCTCTTCCTCCTCATCTTCCCTGGAGTGAGAGGGGGAATGTTCCCTTTGGGTAGGAGGGCCAGCTTCAGCCTCTAGCCCTGGGATTAATTGTGAGCCCTGAGAGGATCCTGAGGTAGTTGGCTGACTCAGGGATGGTGTTGCAAGAGAAGAGCGAAAAGATTGGATGGTAGCATCTAGCTCTTTCTTGACCGATGCGATTAAATCGCTGCATGCAGAAGAAGCTTCTTCCTTCACTAAGGAATCAACACAAATCTGGCATAAAGCTTTCTTCCAGCCCTCTGGTAACTTCGCTTTACATGAGGGACATCTCTTTTTGATAGGAGGGTCAGAGCTCTTAGCCTGCCACACAAAAAAGACAAAAAAGAAAAAAACACCAGCATCCCTTTTTAGTGAGTCAAACCTGCCTCCTAACGAGCTCACCCAGGTGCACAGTTATTATAACAGCCAACACCCTGTGCCCAGACAGGCCCCAGCCACCAGGGGGGGAAATAAATGCATATAGAGAGAGGCACCTACAGTAAACAGGGTAGATCCCACATACCCCCTTACCTGGGCCTTGCTGGTGCCTGTGCCTGTCCCACTCGCTGCTGTCACATTCTCCATCGTGGATCAGCGCTTGTTCTGTGGCTTCAAAAGTGACGGTTCCGGAGTTCATAGACGCCGCTGCATCGGACCGGAACCGCAATTATAGGCACCAGAACCCCTCCTCCCCTCTCCCCCTGCGCGAGTTCCGCCGGAAATGACGTTGCGCCTGCTCCCGGTGCCGCCCCTTGCAGGATACCTCAGTTCCTGCTAGCTGAGTCACTACTCAGCCACCAAAAAGATGGCGGCGGCCTGTAAAGCCGACATGCGGTTCAAAAAAACCCAGCGAACGGCTGCCGCCGCCTAAGGAGCGGCTCCAGGAACAGTCCTTGCTCCACTGAGCTGAAAAGGGAGAAGGAGCCCACTTACCAACTGCCCACTGGCGTGGTGTGGGAGGATCGGACTCTCTGGAGGACAAAAAGGTATGGTGGGGTAGGCAGCCTTGGTCTCTCAGGACAGCACCATAAGAGACCTGACTCCTACTAGGCGTTCCCTTGCCGGAGGAAACACAAAAACTGACGAGATGTGGGGAGTCGCCTCCTTTTAAATTATGGTGGAGATTGTATTTCCTGTTTCCTAGTGGGTGGAGCCACTCTCTCATGTGCTGTCCTGAAAGACGATAAGGGAAATAGGATTTTTGTACTCACCGTAAAAGCCGTTTCTTTGACGTCCATGGACTGACACAGCACCACCCTTCCTTTTAAGGTTTGTACTGCTTTGTTACGAACTGAGGCTGCTGACTGCAGGTAGGAGGGTCATGTCCGGAGGGACCGCCCTCTGGGCGGGGCTGTTCTGCTCTGTTTTTTTTAGAATGTATGTTATAACATCTTAGCTTGGTTAGACACATATGGGATATGTGAGAGGGCTGCGCATCCCGATTTGAGTGCTGGACATGGAGAGAAAGTTTCCCGTGGGACTTTTTAGCAGCAAGAATTAATTGAAATCATTATTTAATGAAAAGGTTTTATTTGATGAAAAGGCACTTGGCCCTCGTAGATTAAAAATTAGTACATAAATTTATGAGCTCCGGTATTTACAAAGCCAGACACAGTGTATACAAAGATGGTTCAAGTTGATCTTATTATTCATCTTGTCCACCTTTGTACATGACTTGAACCATCTTTGTATACATTGAGATGTATACATCTTATTATTCATCTTGTCCACCTCACTTACAAGATAAGCTCACTTCATAAGGGTTCACTTCACTTACAAGATAACAATGCAGTAAACCCCCCTTCATCGCGGGGGTTACATTCCAGACCCACCCGCAATAAGTGAAAATCCGCGAAAATAGAAATACCCTATTTAAATACACACTAGGCATGTTTTTATAACTTTCACTGTACTTTTAAAAGCATTTTAAGGTCTTTAAACACACTTTTAAAACAATAGAAACACATTTAAACACATAAAAGATACCGAGAGACATAGCAAGAGCAATGAAAAACACAAAAATATTTCATTAACAATGATTTAATCAATAAAATAATGTTAATCGGTCTTACAGAAAAAAACGCAATATACCGGGACCGCGAAAACTGAACCGCTATATAACAGGGGTTTACTGTAAATGCTAAAATAAACATAATATTAATCTAGGCTTGGGTCATCCCTTCAGTTGCCGTGGTGCTATCATCCAGCATGTCCAAACCTTATCGACCTTTTGTGGGCAGCCCCTGCCTGAGTAGGTGGCTTTATATAAGGGCAGACTGGCATTTACAAGGCTTTTCCAAAACCTGACAGTAGGGGGAGATGGTTGTTTCCAGGTCATCGTGATGGCCTTACGAGCATAGTAAAGCAACAGTGAGTAATTTCCTTTCTCGAACCATCGACAGTTGTTCAACCAACCCCAGTAGACAATATTTAGGATCATAAGGAACACAGGACTTGGTGACATTAGCAATGATCTTAAGAACCTCTTTCCAATAATGTTCAATTGCTGGGCAAGCCCAAAAAATGTGGAAAACATTCTCCATGTTGGTGTGAGCAACGCCAACACGCCGGCAACATCTTGTGTAGCCTGTGAGGTGTGTAGTGGGCTCTGTGCACAATTTTGTACTGCACCAGTTTGTCTCTCGCTGAGACCAGAGGGGAGAAGGGGAATTCCCAAATCTCCCTCCAGTCATCCTCTTCCAGCCCCGGTATGTCCCCCACCCATTTCCTGCGGAGGGAGGACAACTCGGGGCCGGCAGCCACGAGCAGGGACCCATAGAGCTGAGATGTGGGTTTCTCCAAGTCTTTCACCCAAAGGGTTGATTCCAGCTCTGAGTATATAATTTCCACTGGTCGCCCCAAGAATTGACACCTATAAGCATGAGCCATTTGAAGGTATCTGAAATGCGCCCGTTCAGGTACATTAAATCTGGTACGTAACACGTGGAAGGGGGTTAGCTCCTTTTTAGTGATAATGTGTTCTAGAGTCACTATTTTGTATTTGGCCCAGGCCTGCAGATCCAGGATGGTATTAAACTGGGAAAGGTTAGGGGTCAGTCACAGTGGTGTGTGAGGAGACCAGGAGTTCAACTGGGCTGCCCTCATGGCCTTGCTCACCCTCCATGCCCGCAAAGTGGTACACATGGAAGGAGTGAGGTGGTGAGGCGTTTTAAGGCCTCTTAACAGCAACCCCTGTAAGGCCTCCAAAGACCCCACTATAGCCGCCTCCAGCGCCGTCGCAGAGTTGGTCAGATCCGGCTGCAACCACCAATGGGCGGTCACAAGCTGGGCGGCCAAGTAGTACTTGTGACAATTGGGGAGAGCCAAGCTCCCACTATCCACAGGCCTGGTCAAAGTGTTGTATTTGAACCTAGGTGGCTTGGGCCCCCAAATAAAGGACAAGAAAAGTTTTTGACAGAGGTAAAAAAGGTTTTGGTCAGCCATTGTGGGGAGTTCCTAAAAATGTATGTAAATTTAGGGAGGAATTTAATTTTTAACAAATTAATGCGCCCAATGAGGGAAAGGGGTAAATTACTCCAAGCTTTTAATTTGGTTCTCATTGCTGCCAAGACGGGTTCAAGATTGAACCGCACAAAGTCCCCACTCTCCTTCGAAAATGAACTCAATTTTAGTCATACATTTAGGCCAAAATGTATTCAGCCACATGTATTTGGTAAAAAAAAAAAAAAATGGCAATAAGCATATATTTATTGGTTTGCGCAAAAGTTATAGTGTCTACAAACTAGGGTACATTTTCTGGAATTTACGCAGCTTTTAGTTTGACTGCCTATCTCATTTCTTGAGGTGCTAAAATGGCAGGGCAGTACAACCCTCCACAATGACCCCATTTTGGAAAGTAGACACCCCAAGCTATTTGCTGAGAGGCATGTTGAGTCTGTGGAAAATTTTATATTTTGCCACAAGTTGTGGGAAAATTACATTTCTTTTGGCACAAAGTTGTCACTAAATGATATATTGCTCAAACATGCCATGGGCATATGTGAAATTACACCCCCCAAAATGCATTCTGCCGCTCCTCCTCAGTACGGGATACCACATCTGTGAGACTTTTTGGGAGCCTAGCTGCGTACAGGACCCCAAAAACCATGCACCGCCTTCAGGCTTTCTAAGGGCATAAATTTTGGATTTCACTCCTCACTACCTTTCACAGTATATTTTATATTTTGCCACAAGTTTTCGAGAAAATTACAATTTTGTTTTTGTTTTTTTACACAAAGTTGTCACTAAATGATATACTGTTCAAACATGGCATGGTTATATGTGGAATTACGCCCCAAAATACATTATGCTTCTCCTGAGTATGGGGATACCACATGTGTGGGACTTTTTGGCAGTCTAACCGCGTACAGGACCCCGAAAACCAATCACTGCCTCCAGGCTTTCTAAGGGCGTAAATTTTTGATTTCACTCCTTACTGCCTATCACTGTTTCGGAGGCCATGAAATGCCCAGATAGCACAAAATCCCCGCCCCCAAATGACCCCATTTTGGAAAGTAGACACCCCAAGCTATTTGCTGAGAGGCATGTTGAGTATTTTGCAGATCTCGCTTTTTGTCACAAAGTTTTCAAAAATAAATGAGAGCTGCAAAATACTCACCACTTCACAAATACCTTGGGGCGTCTACTTTCCAAAATGGGGTCATTTGGGGGGCGGGGGGTTTGTGCTATCTTGACATTTCAGGGCCTCAAACTGTGATAGGTAGTGAGGAAGTGAAATCACCATTTTATGCCATTAGAAAGCCTGAAGGCGGTGATTGGTTTTTGGGGTCCTGTACATGGCTAGGCTCCCAAAAAGTCTCACACATGTGGTATCCCCGTACTCAGGAGAAGCAGCAGAATGTATTTTGGGGTGTAATTCCACATATGCCCATGGTATGTTTGACCAATACATAATTTAGTGACAACTTTGTGCTTGTCAGTTCACCAGAAGGATGAGCGGCACTAGTACTGGCTCTCTGCTCCATACAGTGGTGTCTCCAGCTTTCATATTTAGGGGGGCACATGGGGGGACAGGGACAAAAGTAGGGGGGCCAACTATAAAATGCAATTTTATATATATATATATATATATATATATATATATATCTCCTGGGGCCCTTTACTACAAACCCACAATGGGCCCTTTCACATGTTCTGCGGTGAGCTCCCTTCCTACTATACTGGGGCCCCCAGGGTGGCAGAAAACAAGAGATATATGTCACCAGCACACCAAGAAAATATAAGGGTCCAAAGCAGTGGGAGAACTATCAGGGTTGCAAAAGTTGTCTTGCCACCGGGCCCTGGTGTTCTGCCACTGTGGGGTTCCCCAGCTGTCCTGTCAATGCTATTGACAGCACTGGTCTGGCATCTGTCTCCTTGGCAGCGGCGGCAGTCTATTAGGACCTAGTGCTGGTGACATTATGGGTGCATGCAGGGGAAGGCTGGCACTATTGGTTATAGAGAGCCGAGCCCCAGCTGGTCACCTAGCAGCAGTAATGCTGTATAACCTTCTCTGTTGACATGATGATCGGGATGTGATCCAGGTGATGCTCCCAGTCAGATCTAATAAACATAGTATTTATTAGCATCAAGAGTACAACCACATATATATAATCAACCGTATGTTCAGCAGCCATGTGGGCTCTATGCCTGTAAAGTGTGGGCTTTGATCAATAAATACACTGATATTTAACACTAGGATTTGACTAGGAGCATCACCTGGATTGCATCACGATCAGCATGTCAGAGAAGGCTCCACTGCTGCTAAACAACCTGCAGGGAGCTGAACTGTCTACAACCAATAGAGATGGGCTCTGGTGTGTTTGAAATCCCACATGCCCGATCCCGCCAGGAAGCCGACACTCCACAGTGCTAATCACAGCCAGTGAGACATTTCCTGATCTGTGCAGCTGCGGACCGGGAAATGTCTCACTGCCTGTGATTAGCGCTGTGCAGCGTGGGCTTCCTGGCAGGCTCTGGCATGTGGAATTTTGAACATGCCCAGCCCATCTCTAACAACAAATTGTGCTGGCCCTCCTGTACATCAGCCCCATAAAGTAACCAGCACTGGGTTCCAATGTGCTGCCACCGCTGCCATGGAGACAGAGACCAGCGCTGTGAATAGCCGGGACAGGACAGCAACTCTAGTTGTACCAGCACTGGTTCACACTGGGAACATTCCCCCATCCACCTATAATGTGTAGATGGGGGAATTGGATCGTTTATTTTTATTTTTCATTCAACCTAATAGTTGAATGAAAAAAAGTGATCAATGTATGGGCTGCCTAATGCCGCGTACACACGACCGTTTTTCATGACGAGAAAAATGTCATTTTTTAATTTGGTCATTAGAAACGATCGTGTGTGGGCTTCAGAGCATTTTTCACGACGTGAAAAATGGGCATTAAAAATTTGGAACATGCTCTAATTTTTCTCGTCATTTTTCACGTCGTCGTTTTTCTCGTCATGAAAAACGTCCGTATGTAGGCTTTAACGACGTGAAAAAAACGTGCATGCTCAGAAGCAAGTGATGAGACGGGAGCGCTCGTTCTGGTAAAACTAGCGTTCGTAATGGAGATAGCACATTTGTCACGCTGTAACGGACTGAAGAGCACGAGGCTGAAAAGCGCAAATCGTCTCTCACCAAACTTTACTAACACAAGGATCAGCAAAAGCAGCCCAAAAGGTGGCGCCATCTGAATGGAACTTCCCCTTTATAGTGCCGTCGTACATTTTGCGCTTTGCTCGAGCATTTTTTTTCATGATAGTGTGTAGGCAAGGCAGGCTTGAGAAGAATCACATCGAGAAAAACGTTTGTTTTTTTCAATGACATTAAAACCGGTCGTGTGTACGCGGCATAAGAGCTAAGACTAGCCATAGACAGTTTAAATCTCAGCTGGTTCAGCAGGAACTGGCTGAGATTTGATCCATTAATGAGCAGATTCTCTTATGATTATCACTAGTGGTTGCTATAGCCACTAGTGATAATCACTGTTTGTCGGGAGAATACAATTGCTGGGCAGGGGGGATATTCCCCTGTCAGCACTGTCTGTGTTGATGGGGGAATTATGCAAGTTTCTTTCCTGCAATCTGTGGATGCAGGAAAGAAATTTGCACCGTATATTACCTGCCTAACTGAAAGTGAAAGTAAATTGTGAATGTCTTGAAAGAACAGGAGAGGGGGAGAGAAGGGATGGAGATAATGCAGTTCAGTGATTACAGTGTACTGCAGTCTGCAGTGCACACACTTACCCACGGTCCAGGCTAGAATCTCAGGCATCATTCACACACAGCCAGGAATGCTGCCGATTTTCATATTTCCTGCCCACACATCCCCTCTCTTCAGATACAGGGATAGTGTGGGCGGGACTGGAAGGAGGAGGAGAAGCTGTATTCCTCCCTGCTCGTATGTGAGGGGGGGGGTGGCTGGACTCGCTGGGCTGTAAAAGAGTGTCATAGACTGACACTCGGCTCAGCTTGCAGTCATTACTCTCGGAATTTACAGGCTGGTTCTCCTGTCCTAAGGACGGGAGAAATCAGCCTGTTTTTTTAGTAACTGAGATGCAGCGTCAGCGAGCAGAGGGAGGGGGGAGGAATCCCCCGCAGGAGCCGACTGGGGACGCTCTCGCTCTCAGGAGAGATTGTGTTACGCCAGCGGCGGCCCGAGCAAAATGCAAAAAAATATTAAAAAAATTTGGGGGGGGGGCACAGCATAATGTTGGGGGGCCAGGGCCCCCTCTGGCCCCCCCTAGGGACGCCATTGGCTCCATACGAGAGCCCTGCGGTTCCTGCACCTCAGCAACAGCAGAAGAATGGGGTCGGGTACGCCTGACCTTGGCAGGGACCACTACTTCGTCGTCAGAGCGGTCTACTGGTTCGTATTCTGAGCCTGAATCTGACAGATGGGTGACTGCCTCTTCACTATCTGTCATGCTCAGAAACATGCAGGCCTCTTCACTAGTGTCCCTTCGATTTGACATTTTGGTCTCTAAATTTACTGGTACACTAGTGAGATTCACAGGAAAAAAAAGCTCCTGACTGTCAGAGACTGATTCAAAACGCTACCAAAAAAACTGTTGGCGTTTGCAGGGATCAGGCCTGACTCTGCGAACGCTGCAGTTATGTGTTTAGTGTTTTGTAAGTGACAGTGATCGATCGATACTGCACTTGGGTGGAGGGGCTAAACGCAGGTGCTAGCAGGTACCTGGGCTGATCCCGCTAACACTGCGTTTTTCGGAACCCTAAACTGCTGGGGAGGCTAGTATAGATCTGATCAGATATCGATTCCATTCAGACACTATACTAATAAGGGAGACATATCGTGCGTGGGTGTTGGCACTACTTCCACTAATCTGACGCTTCCTGGGGCGACGCAGCCCCTATCTGATGCTAAAACCTAACTAATTTCACCCGCCGGGCGATCAGGGGGTTAAACCTTTAATGGGTAATATACGGAGGATGCCCTGATGCTTAAAAAAAAAACAAATGACTAACTAGCGTCACCTGTGATCAAGGGGTTAAATCTTTATTAAGGGGGTCCCTAAATCTACCTGGGCCTACCACTAATTACCCTAACACTGATTAGTGTCACTAATGACACCAGTACAGTGATCAGTGAAAAATCGAACAACTGCACTGGGTGACACAGTGACAGGGGGTTAACTGGGGGGGGGGGTGATCGGGGGTGAAATGTGTGCCTATGTTTACCGGTGTTAGTTCAACTTACGGTAAGATGTTGTCTCTCCTCTCTCTGGAACGAAAAGACTTCCATGAGGAGAGATGACATCACTTCCCATACCTGTGTTTACACTTACACAGGCGGGGGAAGTTTTCATTGGCCAGAACCGATCAGCAGATCCAGGCCATAAATCATTGGCCTGGACCTGAGGATTGATTCTAAACCAAAACAGATGGTTGCGGCCGCACCCACTGGCGGCGAGAGCGTGTCCCGTACATGTACGGGATTTTGCGCAGCTGAGCCCTTGTGCCTCAGTATATCTACGTGACACGGTCTGCAAGCGGTTAACTGCTGCACTTGGCACTGCTCTCTCTTCCTTTCTTATATTCCTGTAGAGTACCTTCTAGCTCTTTTTTGAGTCAGCAGCTGTCCAGTTTCAGCACCTATACCGGAGACTTATCATTTCACTCTGTGAACTTTTATTTAACAGACTATAAATCGGCCTATTTGGTGAAAGGGCTTCCATCCAGCTTACAGTGCGCCAATTTCTGTTTGACTTTATCTGCCATATGGCCTGTTCACTGCTCCTAGAGTATTCACCAAAGTGTTTGCTCCAATCTTGGGGCTTCTGTATACTTTGGGTATTACTGTCTGAATGACTTTGTTTCTGAGGGAGCCCAATGTGAATCGAAGGGTGCAGACTCTGGAGAGGTTTGGATGGGTCCTGAATTTTTAGAAGTCTGCCTTAGTCCCACCCCAAAGGTTGGAATATGTAGGCCTGCTGCTGGACATGGAGATTGATTCTACCCCAGGACAAATGCCTTGGTTCTGGGAAAGATGATGGCATCCTTTTTGAGGCAGTTTCCTTTGCCCATTTTTAGTCCAGGTCCCTCAAACTGAATGTCTTATCGGCATGGGACAGGACACAGTTTTTGACAGGTGGCTTTTCTTGACCAACTATTGACTCCAGGGGGGTGTTCTCTCCACTCAGAAGTGTTGGAGTAACTCTGCAGCAGGTGGAGGAACTCTGTATGTGCATCCTTTTTGTGTACAGGTTCAATGCAAACCTAGAGATATTCATATGCAGGACTCCTAAGCGTTCACGGTGGATTCTCTGATGTCATGGGATCAGTTCTCCCTAATGTTATGCTTTTCCCGCCATTACAGTTTCTAGCCTCTTTGTAGAATTTGTGGGGATTGTATTCTAAAGATTCTGGTTACCCTGGCCTGGCCCTGCCCAGGAGAATGTTATACTACAATGCATACTAGCACATTATGCCATTGTCTTGCAGGGTTTTTTTTTGTTTGTTTTGTTTTTTGTTTTTGTTTTTCAGAGGTTTACTACTGCTTTCTGCCAGCGCTATAGCCAAAAGACTGCTACAGCGCGGGCTTACTTTGCCTGGAGGGCGTACATGGATGTCCTCCTGTGATCATGCCCTGTGATCACTTGCATTCTTCCCCTTTGGTAAAGCGTAGGTCACTGCAGTATGTGTAAACAGGGTCTCATTGTCAGCAGCTTGGTTATATACAGTAGATCACTTTGAATATCCGATCTTGTGCTCTATTTGGACTGTTGCACATGGGATTAAAAAATGCTGAGTTTTTTACTGATCTAAATTGAGATGCATTGTTGTCTATGGAACATTGCACACAGCTAAAGTAAAGATCAGTTGAGTACAGGGCAGTAAAACAAATACAGAAAATTGTACATTTGAGTGCAGTAATTTACTCTCATGTTTATGCAAATGTAAGTGAGTAAAAGTAAGTATATTACAATACTGGCAATGAAGACAAATTTTACTCATCTATACGCTAGCACACCTTTACTTGCCTATACTTATTATTACACAACTCTTTACAGTTTCTGGCCCACTGCACACGGGCGTCGCAAGTTTCTGAGTAAACATCAGTAAATGATGACACCCGTTAGCAAGGCTCTTAAATGTGAGGAAGGGTGCACTACCCTCTATTTACCCACTGATGAACTGGGGGGGGGGGGGGTGCCTATTCTACCTCTCTAATCTAAGCACTGCAAGTGGGATCACTAGTCCAGTGAATGAGATGTCTTGCAGCCTCAGGATTGGCAGACAGTGTCTCCATTAAAATGAAGCAGATCGTAGAGTCCCCCCCCCCCCCACACCAAATTCTTTATTTAAGAAATGCATCATCCGTAGGAAGTTTCTACTCCAAAACAATCCTAGTGTGTATATAGCTCCAGCAGGATACAGTACATGTGGAGAATGAAAAGGTAGACTGAGCATGAAGAAGAGATTATTTAAAGGGAGCTAAGGATTGGGGGGGGGGGAGCATCTGATAAGGGTAAGGAATGGGAAAAGCAGCAAAAGTATATCTGCTGCTGCCCCCACCCCCTTGCTCAACTCTAGATCAGATTGTCAGATTTCAATGGTAGTAAATTTAAATTACACAGTGAAGGAAGTTCCCCGCTCAAGCCAATGACGTAGGCGGGTCCGACATACCGAGGGGGCGGACCTGATGGGGAACTGCTCTCACTTTGGTAATACATGTATAGACCCGCCCCTTCTCATGTTCCGCATCTGGTCCGCTGAGCGGACCTGATGGGGAACTTTAGAAGGGGCGGGTCTATACATTTAAAATACTGAGAGGGAGTTCCCCATCAGGTCCGCTCAGGCACAACCAATGAAGGACAGCGCTGGACATCGGGATCGCCGCGGGACACTGGATTTCACCGCTGGAATGTTTTTTTTGTTTGTTTTTTTAATAAAGGACTTTTTCAAGGTGTTTGTGTGTTTTTTTTTAAAAAAAATTACGCTTTCTTCATGAAATGGTAGGGGTACAATGTACCCCTTACCAATTCACATAGGGGGGGGGCCGGGATCTGGGGGTCCCCTTTGTTAAAGGGGTCTTCCAGATTCCGATAAGCCCCCCGCCCGCAGACCCCCACAACCATCGGGCAAGGGTTGTGGGGATGAGGCCCTTGTCCCCATCAACATGGGGACATCCTCCCCATGTTGAGGGCATGTGGCCTGGTACGGTTTAGGAGGGAGGGGGGCCGCTCTCTCATCCCCCCCTTTTCCCCTGCGGCCGGCCAGGTTGCGTGCTCGGATAAGGGGTCTGGTATGGATTTTTAGGGGGACTCCACGCCATTTTCTTTTAAATTTGGGGTGGAGTTCCCCTTAAAATCCATGCCAGATCTGAAGGGCCTGGAATGGATATTTGGGGGAACCCCACGTCAATTTTTTTTTTTTAATTTGCGGCGGGGTTCCCCTTAATATCCATTCCAGACCTGAAGGGCCTGGTAATTGAATTCTGGGGAACCCCCACGCTTTTTTTTTTTTTTTATCAATGACTTTTGAATGTATTGCCGGGAGCCGACAATTCATTAATAGCCGCGAGTCAGTTTTAAATGACTTTTTTTCTTTCAAAAATGACATTTTTTGCAGGGACAGTTCTAAGCACGGGAAACATGCGCCACTTTACATGCATATCATACACACCCCCCAGGTACGAAATTTAAAGGAATATTTCACTTTTATTTTTTCATTTTAAGCATTATTAAAATCACTGCTCCCGAAAAAACGGCCGTTTTTAAAACTTCTTTTTGCATTGATACATGTCCCCTGGGGCAGGAGCCGGGTCCCCAAACACTTTTTAGGACAATAACTTGCATATAAGCCTTTATAATTAGCACTTTAGATTTCTCCCATAGATTTTTCGAATTTGCCGCGAACACCCCAATTTGTTCGCTGTTCGGCGAACGGGCGAACAGGCAATGTTCGAGTCGAACATGAGTTCGACTCGAACTCGAAGCTCATCCCTACACTGTACTTCAAGTGGATGCAACCCAGTTTTGGTTAGGTGCTGTACTGACTCAACAAGGTCATCCTGTGGCATATGCTTCACGAGCACTGACCACAACGCAACCCAATTATGCCCAAATTGAGAAAGAAATGCTGGTTATTGTGAATGGATGTGAGAAATTTCACCAGTACATATATGGTCGCCCGGTAGTTGTGGAAACAGACCACAAGCCATTGGAGTACATCCTACAGAAACCGCTAGCTTCTACACCTCCACGTCTGCAGCGGATGGTTATGAAATTACAGCAGTATGATCTCATAGTAAAGTATAAGCCTGGAAAGGAAATTCCAATGGCAGATACCCTGTCTAGGGTGTTTCTAGAAGGACATGAAGCATGGGATGAAGAACCTGAGTTGGAAGAACAGGTACAGATACGGTACTAGCGAACATTCCAATATCGGATGTACAGCTGGAGAAGATAAGACAAGACACCAAACGGTATAAAGTCCTAGAAAAACTAACTTGTGTCATGTGCAATTGCTGGCCAGAAAAACGAAAGAAGCTGTGTCCTGAACTACATGGATTCTGGTCTGTGAAAGATGAGCTATACATTCATTCGGATATCATATTTTTGGGTGACCGTATTCTCATTCCTAAGTCACAGCAGGCAGAAGTACTGAAACAATTCCACCAGGGGCATTTGGGCATCACTCTGTGTAAGCGCAGAGCGCAGGAGTTGGTCTACTGGCCTAATTTGGACTTTGATATTGAGACACTTGTGAAGAAGTGTGAAACCTGTCAGCCATTTCAAAAACACAATGCAATAGAACTTCTTACACTGTGGAATGCTCCTTCACGGGCATGGCAGAGACTGGCTACAGATACTTTTCATTTTGAGGACAACCATTACCTGATAGTAGTAGATTACTACAGCAAATACTTTGAGCTAGTGCAGCTGAGAAATTTAAAAGCATCAACAGTCATATAGGCTTTCAAAAAGATACTTTCAAGACATGGAGTATGTGAAGAACTTGTGTCTGATAATGGGCCACAATTCTCATGTTCTGAGTTCCAGTGCTTCCTGTGTGAATGGTGAATCAGGCACAAACCCACAAGCCCCTATCACCCACAGGCCAATGGTCTAGCAGAGAAGTATGTTGGCATAGCCAAATCCATTATACTGAAAGCGCAATCATCAGGGCAGGATGTGTACCTAGGACTGTTAAACTATCGTGCAACACCTATTGAAGGTTTATGCTCACCTGCACAGCTGCTAATGGGTAGAACACTGAGGACCACAGTGCCTATTGTGCCACAGAAATTGCAGCCTCAGTCTATATCACAGGATCGATTAACAGCTCAGAGGATCATAAACATGAAAAGGCAAAAACTGTATTTTTATAAATCCACAAAATCCCTTCGTCCACTCTCTGCTGGGCAAGCTGTGCGACACAGAGTCACTGGGAATACATGGGAACCTGCTCAAATTATCAAAGAAGCTAATTCACCAAAATCATATATAATCGAGACCAATGGTGTGGACAGAAACTGAGATGGAACAGGCGTCATCTTCGTCCAGACACTGCTGCGAATACATCATTAGAGGAACCGGATGACAATGGAGATAAAGAACAAGCCCATGATGGCACAGAAGTTCTAAACACAGATATTGAGTCTGAGGATACGGAGGACAGCATAAACGTATCAGCATATGATAATTATGGGAGTGACTCTTAACTGGACACCAATCCTACGGATGATGAGCCAGCGGTTACTTTCTCTCGCTATGGTCGAGCTATTAAACCAAAGATATGGAGGGACTTTGTCCCATACTAAATGTTTCATACTTGAGAGGGAAGATGTAATGATGTGTATGTTTAATGTTATAATTCAAGTTCAATTGTTATGCCTAGTTTTTTATGCATGTTAGGAAACAGTTAACAGTTTTGGTTATGTGATCTGGGGGCGGGGAGCTGTTAGTTGTAAGATGGATCTTGCTGAATAAACACCAAGCTCATGTTCAAGCACTTGCTGTCTGCCTATACTTGGTGTTAAAACATCACAGTCTGTGTCCCCTGTGAGGGGCCTCGGTATGTGTCCCCTGTGAGGGGCCATGGCCTGTGCTCCCCTGTGAGGGGCCCCGGATCTGTGCCCTCTGTGAGGGGCCTGGGTTTGTGCCCCCTGTGAGGGGCCCCGGGTCTGTGGAGGGGCTTCGGTCTGTGCTCCCTGTCCGGGGCCTCAGTCGAGGGGTGCTGGTTGTTGCACTTATTGCATCCATGCAGGAATCTTTTCAAGATGGGGGATGCAGCGGTGGCTGCGGCGGAGGGCCGGTACCCCTTTGGATAAGCCGTTTTGTGTGGCGAAGGCATTCCCTTCTCCCCTTTATTCTGACAAATTTGTCCATGAGGACTGGGAGTGTCCAAAGTGTTTTTTGTGTTTCCAAGAACACTTGCTGTAAGGTACCCCTTTGGGGAGTCCCTCCTTCAGTAGTGGACTGTTCCACCAGTAGTGGACCCCCCTGTCTCTAGGCTGCTCAAGGCAACCATGGTTCCAATAGAGGAATCTCTGGCTTCTAAAGGTCCAGCTGACATACCTGGAGGGGGAGCTGAATCCCCCCTGTCTTTGCTGCATTGGCGGACCTTTTGGTCCAGGTGCTGCAGTTGTCCGCTATGCCACTTGGCCGCAGTTACCCTGGTTGCTGAGCTCTCTGTTTCCTCAGTGGTGCTTAGACATGTATTTTGGGGGGCTACTCTGAATGACATTATGTCTTGATCTTGTCAGGTTACAAGATAGTTTTCTGGCTGTGTTCCTCCAAAGAGTTTTTTTTGCTTTCAATGGGCGTTTGTCGCCAGACTGCTGGCTGTTCTCCGCGGGGGGCTGTGCAAGCCCTGTTGTTGCAGAGTGTGATTGTCCCAGTTCCCGTGCTGAGAACGATTTCAGGGGTTTTATTCAAACCTGTTCACAGTCTACAGGATGGAGGGCATGGTACATCTAATTCTGGACCTCAAGGCCCTGGCCTGTCTTGTGGGTGTACAGAAGTTCAGGATGGAGTCTGTCCGCACAGCGGTGGCACTCCTTCATCATGGGGACTTTCTGACTTCTATCGACATCACGAATGCTTACTTACGCATTCTGTTATGTGCCCGACTCCAGCACTTCCTCTGTTTTTGCTGTGGGTGCGGAGCATTATGAGCGTGTGGTGTTGCCCCTTTGGGTCTGGCCACCGCTCCTCGGGTGTTCACGAGGTGTTGGCCCCGGATCTGGCGTGGTTAAGTCAGTGGGGGTTTGCGATCCTGGGCTGCCTGGATGATCTTCTCTGACTCCTCGACTACTCCGAGGAGCAACATAGTTCTTATACAGACCTTGACTGATTTCAGTTGGGGTCTATACTATTGGAAGTCTGCTTGGCCCTGCCAGATCGTTGGATTATCTGAGCCTGACCTGGGCTTCAGCTCTGGCTAGTGTGTTTCTTCTCCCGGACAATACTCCAGTTTGCAGCGTTTTTTCATTTACTGTCCGGCAGGTGGGCTCCTCTGCGGATCTGCATGTGTGTGTTGGGTCCGCTGGTATCATTTTTTTTGAGGCGACTTCATTTGCACAGTTCCATACAAGCTCCCTTCAGGGAGATCCTGGCATAATGGGACAAATACCCAAGGTCTCTGGACAATCTGATTTGGCTGAGGCAGGGAACCAGAGTTTTCCCTAGTCTGGTGGCTTCGCTCTCCGGTCCCTCGGTGGGGTAAATCCGTTCTTCCCTTGTATTGAACAGGGTGACCACCAATGCCAGTCTGTCCAGGTGGGGCGATGTCCTGGGACTGAGCTCTGCTCAGGGTCATTGGACGTTGGTGGAATCTGGACTACCGAGAAATATACTCGAACTTAAAGTGATTAGACTAGTTCTGGATTATGGACAGATCGACTTCGGGGGGCTCCCGGTACGGATCCAGTTGGATAAGGCAACGGCGGTGGCTTATGTCCTTTGCGAGGGTGGGCCAAAATAGGCTGTTGGCGGCCCTGGCTGTTGCCAGTATCCTCCGGTGGGCAGAGCGTCTCGTTCCAGACCTTTCTGGCATACGCTTTCCAGGAGTAGAATACTGTAAAACGGATACCTCAGTTGGTTAGGGTTGAACCACGGGGTGGGCACTTCACTGGGCATGTTTCATTGTATTTGTCTCCGCTGGGGCACGCCTGTGGTAGATCTGTTTGCGTCCTGGTTCAACAGGATGGTACCAAGTTTTCTGAGGTCATGGGATCTTCTGGCGGCTCTGGTGGCCCATGAGACCAGTGGCATTTGCTCTATGCCTTTCCTCCTCTCCAGCTTCTGCTGTGACTTTTTGGCAGGATCACGGTTGCGGCGATTCCTTTCTATTGGCTCCGGATGGGTCCCATCGGTCTGGGTACGCCGACCGGGTGCACCTGCTCGTCAATGTTCCTTGGCGACTACCTCTCAGAAAGAACCTACTGTGCCAAGGACCGTTCTTCCATCCTGCTTTAGAGTCGCTGGTTTTAACGGCCTGGCTGTGTTAAGCCAGGTGCTGCAGTATCCACTAATGATGGGGGGATGAGCAGGAATGGGCCTTGAGTACCATCGAAGCCCAGGTGTCAGCCTGGGTGGTCTTCAGCGTCCCTTGGTCTCGCACCTGTTGCGTACCTTTTATTCAAGGGGTTAGACGTCTGTTTCCACCGGTGTGGTTTCTTCTACCACCGTGGGATCTGAACTTGGCGATTTCGGTTCTCCAGAAGCCTCTCTATCTCTCTCTCAAAATATTCGGGAGATTCCACTGCTTACTCTGTCGGAAGGTGGCCTCTTGGTAGCTATTGCCTCCGCTCACAGGGTGTCAAAAATGGTGGCGTTATCTTGTCGTTCACCTTACCCAGGTTAAGGTGGTGTTCGCCCCTTTTTACATAGTTCCGTCCTTGGATTTCCATTTGAATAAGGACATTGTGTTGCCTTTCTTGTGTCCCTGGCCAGCACATTCCAAGGAATTTGCCTTATCTGCCCTGTATGTGTTTTGGCAGACGGGCCAAGAAAAGGGGCTGTCTGCTTCTTGTGCAACCCTTTTCTGGATGGAGGGCTATTCTGTCAGGGATCGGGTGCCTCCTTCCCTGTTCCGGCGCATTCTTCTTGGGCGCTTAGTGCTTCTTGGGCCTTCTGTCATCATGCGTCCATTGTGAAAGTTTGCAAGGTCGTCGGTGTACATTTTCACAAGTTCTACAAAGTGGATGGGTTGGCATCTGTGGATGCCTCTTTTGGCCGCAAGTTTTTGCAGGCTGCTGTTTAAAGGGTCTTTTCCCTCTTGAAGGGGTAGCGTTTAGGTTGGGTTCCGTCTGGTCCTGTGTTGAAGCTCTTGTTGAGAAAAGGGTGTACCGCTCTAAGGATCCAGGTTCCTTCAATTACTCCCTCCTTGCTTCCCTCACAGGTGCTGGCTGTGCTCTAATCCATAGAGAAAAAAGGTTGTCTGGACTGCCGCACTCTGATCAAGCGTTTTTATTTCCAAAAATTTAAAATTCCAAAAAAATCAAAAATAGGTCATGCAAAATCCATCAAAAAGCAATCAAACATAGAAGGGACATACAGGGCAAAGGCTGACGCATTTCACATCAGAGTGTGATGCTTACTCATAGCTCTTAAAGCTCTTGTTACCTGGATGGCTCTTGTTAGCTCTTGTTAGCCTTGGGATTTTTCGTTGTCCCACCCCTTATGTTTGGCACTGCTTTGGGACGTCCCTATGGTTCTAAATAAGAAGGCTGTGTCTGTCAATGAAGGAATGAGAAAATAGGATTTTTTACTTACCGTAAAATCTGTTTCTCTGAGTTCATTGAGACACAGCACCCACCCCTCTATGGAGTTTCTTGATACTTCTATTACTGCTTGCTACTAAACTGAATACCTAGAGCAGGGAGGGGGTTATATACTGACTGAGGATGGCCCATGGGCAAAACCTGGTGTCCATTTTGTTTTGCCCACAATGCGGAGGTTGTTTCTACGGCTCCGTGTTGCTTAGCAGCCGTGAGCCTGGTACGGATCTTGTCCAGGTCTTGCCGTATTAATCCCCCACATCCATTTGAACTGCCTCTATCTTGGAGGTTAACGCAGTCTGACAGGAGGTGATAGCTGCCATCACCTCCGGAATGCCAGGTGGTGCCAATCCAGCTTCTTCCTCGTAGTCCGTTTGCAATACCATATTGCTAAGGCGCGCTGATGATCTCGGTGCGCTGGACACTGGGATGGCTTCAGCCGACTCACATGGGGGGAATCTCAGTTTCTTTCCCTGCTTTTGACGCCCAAAAGTTCTAGAAGGCATCCAGAGACCACAGGCACCTCAAAAGCTCAATGTCACCCAGCTGCGGATTATAATCCTGATCACACTCCAGCAGAGCTCAGAAAGCATGTTTGCTCAGTCTGCCATCTTGGCCACGCCCATATATACTGGAATTTACACAGCTATGGTGCTATACTGTAAAGCCGATGATCAGAAACTTATAGTGGGACTGTTATAGTGGGGCGGGCAATCTGGCGCTAACAGACCCTTGCTGGGAGGTACACTGACATTATTAGTGACACAAATATAGTGATCAGATATAATACTGTACACTGTCACTGTACTAATGACACTGGCTGGGAAGGGGTTAACTGTGTGCCTAACAAGTGTAACGTGAGCTGATTTTACTAAGAAATCTGGCTTTTTCCTCACTCTGTTTTGCAGGGAGAAGAAACAGCCAGATCGCTGCTCTGTGTACCAAGTCCTGTCTGTTTGTAAACACAGGACTCTGTGCTGTGATTGGACACAGCTGATCAACTGGTCTCAGCCATAAATCAATGGCTGACACCCACTGACAAAATCAAGCTATGTGTCTGTTTAGGGACATATCACCTCTTTACCACCTGTCAAATGCCTCTGAAAAGTAATCCACCGCGGAAAGCTTTTCAGATAGACAGCAAGCGCCACTACACATGTGATCAAGCTCTGAAAATTGTTCTAAATGTTTAAGGTTTTTTACCTTTGTGCATTCTATGCATTAAGGTAAAAGACCTGGGTGCAACCCCCCACCCCCCTCTTTTTACGTATCCAAGCACCAGAAGACTGCAGATAAACATATAAAACTTATGTAGGCGTTTCCTCTCTGTGCATCACCTGAGACCAGTCACTTCACTAGGTATATGAGAGGCTTTACAAGCACACAAAATAGCTACAGCTAATGTCAATGGGAGTATCATTATACTGAACACATCTACTGATTGGGGGATTCACCAATACTGGAGCAGACAGAATCTGGAACAGCTCTACAGATTAGCCAACCAGCATCTATCTTCAGCTTGTTTGGCTAAGCTTTGAGGCTGGGTTCACACTTGTGCGTTGCGTTTTTGAGCTCGGAGTCTTTGCCAAGTTCGCAATCAATCGTTCAGTGGTTCCTTTGCGTTTTTAGCTGCGGACTTGCCGACCTGGGAGAGGAGAGGGAAGTCTCGCCACTGATATCATGAGGGGCAACTCCACGCCAAATTTTAAATAAAAAACCGGCATGGGTTCACCTCCAGGAGCATACAAGGCCCTTAGGTCTGGTATGGACTTTAACAGGAACCCCTACGCCGAAAAAAAACGGCGTGGGGGTCCCCCCAAAATCCATAGCAGACCCTTATCCGAAGTTGGAAGAAGACCCCCGAAGTCGGAAGAAGACCCCCGGAGCTGCCTAATAAATTACTTTAAAAACCTGTGTAGTGTTTTTATTGACATTTTTTTTCCACCAGGTGAATGGGTAGGGGTACGATGTACCCCATACTCATTCACATAGGGTGGGGGGCCGGGATCTGGGGGCCCCCTTATTAAAGGGGGCTCCCGGATTCCGATAAGCCCCCCGCCTGCATACCCCGACAACCAACGGCCAGGGTTGTCGGGAAGAGGCCCTGTCCTCATCAACATGGGGGCAGGGTGCTTTGGGGTGGGGGGCCGCAGGGCGGCCCCCTGCCCCAAAGCACCCACCCCCCCATGTTGAGGGCATGCGGCCTGGTATGGTTTAGGAGGGGGGGCGCTCGCTCGTCCCCACCCCCTTTCCTGACCGGCCGGGCTGCATGCTCGGATAAGGGTCTGCTATGGATTTTGGGCGGACCCCCACGCCGTTTTTTTTTTTCGGCGTAGGGGTTACCGTTAAAGTCCAGACCTAAGGGCCTGGTATGCTCCTGGAGGGGAACCGATGCCGGTTTTTTATTTAAAATTTGGCGTGGAATTCCCCCTCAAGATCCCTGTTCAGAACGCAACACATGTGCGAATCAGATGCGTGCCCATAGAACATAATGGGCCTGAATTCGCACCCGAGCCGCACCGCAATACCTAGAGAACGCACACTTTTTTCGGCAATGCGCAGTGCGAATGCATCGCACATATGTGAACCAGCCTCATTGAAATCAATGTATTTTATAATGTTATGCGAATTGGATGCGGTGTAAGCCGCAACCAATTCGCATAGGTGTGAACCCGGCCTGAAAATGAAATGATTAGTTGGTGTAAACAACTGCTCCAGTCTTAGTAAATCCCATCATTGTATATACTATCAATCTAAGTATCCATCTATCATCCATCTATCAATCATCTTATATATAAAAATTTATAAATAATAAACTCCAGTAATAATGATATAGGATCAGGAGTGGCTCTTGGCTTTGTCAGGCCTTAGGCAAAACCTAGACATGAGGCCCCACTCACGCCCATAATGAGAAAAATAATTCAAGCGATAAAAAAAATTAACTGTATAAATTGCATATATTAAGAACTTTAAAGTGCTGGTGTCAGTACTGTCTATCTCGGTGCTGGTGTCAGTGCTGTCTATCTCAGAGTGCACTGACACCAGCACCAAGATAGAGAGTACTGAGATAGAGAGCACTGACACCAGTATCTCAGTGCTCTCTATCTCTGTACTGATGTACTCTTATCTTATTGTGCTCAGAGACCTCTCTCTCTTAGTGCTGTACTCGTGGAACTCCTTGAACTCAGCCTCCTAGAAGAGAAGGGGCTTTTGAGTTTCACCACCTCGGAGGTCTCATCATCCCCATCAGGCAGTAGTAGGTCCCCCAGGGACTCCCGGTAGGGAAAGAGCTCCTGGTGGGGAACAGCATTGGAAAAGCCATTCAGCAGGCAGTGCCAGCTCAGAATGCAGAGCGCCCAGCCCACCATGGCTGAGGATCAGCACTGGGCTGGGCTGGGCTGGGGCATAGAGCATAGGCGGGGGTGAGGGTGGGGGAAGGGGTCAAGGGCTATCAATCACAGGTTGGCAGAGGACTGAGCTGTCCTTGCTGCTTGTGGCATTGATAATCAGGAGGGGATGGGACAGGGGTGGATATAAAGGCTGGTCACTGTGGCTGAGAGAGGCTGGATGCTGGGGGAGGCTGGATGCTGGGGGAGCAGGGATGAGGGGCCTGGCTCTCTCTGATGGTGGTGGTATCCAGCTGCAAAAGGGGGTTGTGGCGTAGTAGCTGTGTCTCTCCCGGCAGCTAGACCCCCTGATCCCCCCGCCCTGATTGACAGCTCTGAAGAGGGGTTGCCCAGACACCTACCTTCCCCTTCCATCGGTTCCATCCAGCCCAGGTGAAGCCTCCTCCCCGGGATCCTCCTCTTCCCCTTCTTGTCACTGCTTACCAGACACCGGGCTGCCTCCTCTGGTTGTGCAGGGACCGCTCCGCGGAGCACACCAGTGGGAGGTGACTGGGGAGGTGGCTCCGGTGCAGTGAGAATATTCAATTGTGATATTATTTTGTAATGAATACATTGATAATTGTGTTTGTGTAGAGTGAAATGTGTGTGACTGGCAATAGACAGGAGATGTGAGATGTGAGGTTTGTACAAATCTTTTATTGGAATATAAATTCCTCCCTGAAAAGAGCAGGCCGTCATAAGAGAGAGGAGGACAGGCGAGGAGAGCGCTGGATCCCTGGACTGGGAAGTGCCGCTTTATGCATTTCCCATGCGGGGAAATTCTGCCCTAAAAATTGCGTGAAGCTTGTCCCCAAAATAGGATCAGGAGCTTCTTTTGGGCGACGGGCTTCGTGTGATGCGGTTTGCCGCGATTGCAGCCCGATTTATCACGTGACAATCGTGGCAGAACCACACCGCATTTTAAGTTGCCATTAAAATGAACAGCATCTGATATTCGCATTGTGCGATTTGTCATTTTAGCAGAGCGTTTTGAAATCAAGGGGAAGGTTCCTCTTAAAGATATAATAAAGACAGGAGGTCCCGAACCTATTCTCCCTATGCTCCCTTATGGGGTAACCCAGGGCTGCCCCATCTGAGGTCTGTGCCCGACCCGCAGATATGGACCGGGCACGGAATAAAAACTCTCTGGGATATTATGCCTGGGGCCGTCTCCTCCCCTTTAATTAACTAAAGAGTAAATTCTCACTCCCTCCATGGATGTATTTCCGGTTTATGCAGCTTCGACATCCACTTAGGGCCCAGTTTCCAGAGCTGGTCACCTTAGCCCCACATTCGGTTGAACGGCTTCTCACGGCCAGGAACATAGAAAGACCTGGTGTAGGGAGGAGGGATTGGGTTTCTAGAGCACTGGGCTGACTTTTCATTGGGGTGCAACCTATATGCTAAAGACGGTTTGCACTTAAATGGAAGGGGGTCTGCTGTGCTGGGGGAGAGGTTTATGGGAAGGCTGGAGGAGTATTTAAACTAGGATTGAGGGGGAGGGTGAACTAGAATTACATCGGGCACACAGTTCAGTTAGGGGTCAGACATTAATGGAGAGTGGAATGGGGATAGATAGGGGGAGGTTTATGGCAGGTGACAAGAAAGTTCCCATGTTGCAAACAGCCATTGGAAACTATAGTGCCATTTTTACTACTAAAAATTATATGAAAAACACCAGAGAAAAATTTAATAATACATTTAAGTCTTTGTTCACCAATGCCAGAAGTCTGCCAAGCAAAATAGGTGAGTTGGAAGCTCTGGTGCATGAGGAGAGCTATGATGTAATCGGTATTGCTGAAACTTGGCTTCAATCCTCACATGACTGGGCTATTAATATTCCTGGCTATGCACTCTTTCGGAGAGACAGGGTAAAAAGGAAAGGTGGCGGGGTCTGTCTCTATGTGAGAAGTGATCTCAAAGCAAGCGTGAAAGAGGACCTGGTTGATGGAGAGTGTGATGAGGCTGAAGCATGATTGGTCGAACTGCATATAGATGGGCGTAGTTCAAAGTTAATCATTGGAGTTTGTTATACACCACCCAATGTTATCAAGGAGGTGGAGACTCAGCTCTTTGCACAGATGGAAAGGGCTGCAAGGGCTGGGACGGTGATAAAGTGGTCATTAAAAACGATTGTGTGTGGGCTTCAGAGCATTTTTCACAACGTGAAAAATGGCCATGAAAAATTTGGAACATGCTCTAATTTTTCTCGTCGTTTTTCACGTCGTTGTTTTTCTCGTTCTGGTAAAACTAGCGTTTGTAATGGAGATAGCACATTCGTCACGCTGTAACGGACTGAAGAGCACGAGGCTGAAAAGCGCAAATTGTCTCTCACCAAACTTTACTAACACAAGGATCAGCAAAAGCAGCCCAAAAGGGTGGCGCCATCCGAATGGAACTTCCCCTTTATAGTGCCATCGTACATTTCGTACGTCACCGCGCTTTGCTCTAGCATTTTTTGTCATGATCGTGTGTAGGCAAGGCAGGCTTGAGAAGAATCACGTCGAGAAAAACTTTGTTTTTTTCAATGACATTAAAAACGGTTGTGTGTACGCGGCATAAGAGCTGTGAAAATGTGGAACAGACTCCCTCCAGAGGTGGTTCTGGCCAGCTCAGTAGATTGCTTTAAGAAAGGCCTGGATACTTTCCTAAATGTACATAATATAACTGAGTACTAACATTTATAGGTAAAGTTGATCCAGGGTAAATCCGATTGCCTCTCGGGGGATCAGGAAGGAATTTTTTCCCCTGCTGTAGCAAATTGGATCATGCTCTGCTGGGGTTTTTTGCCTTCCTCTGGATCAACTGTGGGTATAGAATTGGGTATATGGGATTGTACGTACGATATATATATATTTTTTTTTTATGGTGGAACTAGATGGACTTGTGTCTTTTTTCAACCTGACTAACTATGTAATGCTATCCAACATATACTTTAGACTCACCTGTGCTGGCAGTAACGGAGCTGACAGGGCATTCAATGCCTGGCAGAGAGATATACCGAGTCTCACAGAGGAGGATTGGTCCGAGAGCCTCCAACAATACATCCCCCTTATAATAGCAGCCAAAGATCGGTTCATTCAGATTAAATTTCTTCATAGGGTGTACTATACGCCACAACGGCTGTCGGTCATCTATCACAGGACTGACGAACGTTGTCCGCGCTGTAGAGGGGGCATAGGCAACTTTATACATGTAGCGCCCTTTTCACTTTTTCAAGGGGTGTTATGTGCCTAAATTTAGGGGCTGGTCTGAGCTATTAGACAGGCTCAGACCATTCTGATTGCTAGGTATTGCTTCTGCCTATATGATGCTGCCTGGTGTATGGTTCCCTGCGGCCTGTAGGTGGCGCTGTCACATCAGGTCAGGGTTGAGCCAGGGGTGGCATTACTACACCTTGTGGTGTCCTCTTTCGGCAGCGGTACAGTGGGCGTGGTCAACCTGCTGTGCATGCCGGGAGAGGGTACTTAAGGGGCAGACGCCATAGTGGTTGGAGGAGTTGGTGAGGTGGTCCCCGTCAGAGTCGGAGGAGTGAGACACGTACCCCACCTCCTGTGGCCCTCATGGCCGGGGGTACGTGTGGGCGTGATCAGGCCCAGGCACCTTTAGCCTAGGGCCTGCAACTCTACTAGTGGGCCTAGCACCTTCAGCTAGGGCCTGTCCCCGAAAGAAGAGTCCCAGGGAGGCCGGGGAAGGGTACCCGCTCTGACTGAGAGGAAGCCAGGGGAGGATCGGTCCCATTGAGGAGATGAGTAATAGAAGATTGCTGTCTCGGGAGAGGCCTGGTGACCTGTCAGAGGGAAGGATTTGTTATTTGGGGAAGCTAACCTGTAGAGTGTCCATTGGCATCGTCTTGTTCTTGAAGTCTACAGAGGTTAGAGGATTTCCAACGCCCGTCCCAGGAGGGGATAGGGTGGCTGAAATGTTCGAGCTCCACACCGGCTGCTAGGACTGATAGAGAGGACTATCCGGGTGAGCTAAACCCACTCGGGATCGAGTAGCGACGAGATTGCTGGTTGTGCCTGGACCTATTCTCCACACCATTTCTTCTTTCACCCACCTGTCTCTATCTCAGTGTTTCTCAACTCCAGTCCTCAAGGCGCACCAACAGGTCATGTTTTTGGGATTTCCTGCAGATGAAACAGCTGTGGTATTTACTAAGGCAGTGAAACTGCTCAAGTCACCTGTGCAAATCAATGGAAATCCCAAAAACATGAGCTGTTGGTGCGCCTTGAGGACTGGAGTTGAGAAACACTGCTCTATCTAATATGCAGCAAACAAAAAATAAACTTTCTGTTGGAGTTAAAGTACTTCTGGACATTGTTTTCTTTGGGGGAAGAAACAGAGACTTGACCTCATACTCTGGGGGAGAGAACCAGTGGGAAGGGTGACTCGCTGAAAGACCCAAATTTATGAACACCACTTAACCTCTTCAAACAGGAGGGTACGGGCATATAGCATGGTGTGCCTTGACTTGCAAATGAGCCAGGCGAGAAAAAGGTTTGTGTGCTACACGTGGGGGCTCGAGTCCGGGATTCAGCAGCCCGAAGATGGACTTTGTGTTTTTCCCCTGGTGCGATTCTGTGGAGGTCGGCCATTTCAAGAAAGGTGAACTACGTCACTTGTAGAAGAAATGGAGGTAGAGGCCAAGACCTATGCTAAATTTTCTAACTGCATAGTTCGTGGGCATGTCTGAAGTATAGAAAAGCCTGCGAGCTACGTGCAGAAAGAGAAGAAAAGGGGGAGGAGCCCCCCGCCAACTTGTGTTGCACGTGGCAGTTTGGCGCCAAGGGACAGTATAGCTGAACTGGTGAAGAAGCAACATGTCTGCCGCTCCATGGAGTTCTGTTTCATCGGGACCACGGATGTTCCCACCTGCCTCAGCCATGGACATTGTTTCTTTTGCTGCCCCCCCTGATGGATACATGGATTCGGCTCAAGCCTAGGGGCCGCTTTGCGCTCTACACTTGCAGGGATGCGGAGGGCCTGGGCATGCTCTGTCCTAAGTGCCAAGGACTGGCGCTGCAGTTTCAGCCTTTCAGAAGGTGTGCCACGTGTGGAGAATTCCTTTTTGAGGTGGACCAAACGACAGGGAAGCCAAAGGGTTACCGGGTAAACTGCCTTACAGGTGTCGCCACTCTTGAGGAGGAAACCAGTATTTCCACGGCTGAGCCCACGCGCACCGCCCCAACTGCCACGGATGTGGAGGATGGAGCTCCGACCATTTCGAAGCTTGCAACGGGAGTCATCGCGGATGCTGTCCCCGTTACAACAGAGAACTCTCTCCCACCCGCCAAGCGGAAGGTGGGATACGTAAAGGCCTCCCGCGGCCGCAGTCGAAGCCTGCCCCAGCGCCTGCCTGAACCGGATCTTCCAGCCGGAGGGACCTCCAGGAGATCCGCGTCGGGGGAAGGTAAGGAGGCTGGGAGAAAAGGGACATTGACTTTGTTGGAGAGGGAAAGGAAGCCCACACCCCACGCTACAGGGGATGTGTGGACAGCCAGCCCACAAAGACCCTCCATTTTCAGAGACATTGTGTCTGCCTCCACCGCCAGCTATTTACCGGCGGAGGAGTATAATACTTCTGAGTTAGACTCATCTTCAGATGTGGGAGATGATCGTGATGTGGATGAAGTATTTGAAAGAAAGGGCTGGGATAGAATTCCGGCAACTTCACCCCGCAGTCTAGGTGGAGTTTCATTGATGGACTCTGGGGAAACTACACCCCGAGTGGAAGTCTCTACTGAAAGGGAAGAGACTGACCCTAGGCCCACTTTGCCAGCTCCGGCGTCCTCTGTGCCTGCTGTTGAGGATTCCCGGGCACCATTACGGCCACCTTTGCCGCTGCTGGAGCCTGTACCATTGAGAAGGTCTCCAGACGCTATTGTCTTCCTGGGAGCAGGAGATCGGGCCACCATGCCACCCCTAGCCCGTTTGTAACGGCTCCTGCACAAGAAGGTTGCCGCTGACTATGGTTGGGAATATCCTTATGTTCCAAAAGAACTGCTTTATGAGATCGAGGCCTCTCGTGAACGTTGGTACGCTGAATTTGTGTGGGACCATGTGAAAGTACCAAGAGGCTACCGATATTTGAAGTGTTGTGCTGTAATGGCTGATCGGTACAAAGGCTGCTGCAAGGACTGGACTTATGGTCGGCACATTCACGCGGACCGTGTGTTAATCTACAGCAAGGACAGAGACGATGCTGTTTACTACGTAGAAACACTGGACAAGCAGTGGAAAACCCTTGTTCTCCCTGATCCCAAGTATTATCTTTGAAGTGGGAACTTTGTTTTTTATTTACTCTCACTTCAGGGAACTTGCCTTGAACTGCTGATCTAACTCTCTGCTTAAAGCGGAGCTCCCCTGAAAAAAAAATATTAAAAGCCAGCAGCTACAAATACTGCAGCTGCTGACTTTTAATATTAGGACACTTACCTGTCCTGGAGTCCAGCGACGTCGGCAGCAGAAGACGAGCAATCGCTCGTCACTCTGCTGCCCCCACCGCCATCATTGGTGAGGGAACCAGGAAGTGAAGCCTTGCGGCTTCACTGCCCGGTTCCCTACAGCGCATTGTGCGAGTCGCGCTGCGCCGTTCTCACTGGTCCCCGTTGTGTTCTGGGAGCCGAGTGTCTCCCAGAACACAACGGGTATTCTGCGGGAAGTGACGTACTACCCGCAGAGAGGACTCCCGGAAGTGGATGCAAATACCTGTCTTAGACAGGTATCTGCACCCCCCTCCCCCCTGAAAGGTGCCAAATATGACACCGAAGGGGGGGGAGGGTTCCGATGAGCGGAAGTTCCACCTTAGGGTGGAGCTCCCCTTTAAGAGGGAACTTACTCAGTTGAGGAATCGGGGGACTGTCTGTGTTTTCTCCCTTTTCAGTTCCGCAGAGGAGAAGGTTTTTTTTTCTTCCCAAGAAAATAACTGAACTCTGGGTAGATTTAGTTAGGGCCAAAGCAGGAAGCCGTCATGATCAAGGGGTGTCTTTGTGTATGGATCTGTGCCTATGCGCACTAAGGCTAGTGTAGTAAAATGTTCTGCCACTAGGTGGTAGTGTTCTGCAGGAAATTATGCTACAGAAACCGGTCATTTCTCCCAGGGGAAATGGTTTGCTTATGTTTCCAGAAGCTAGGATGTTTGATTTCTTTTGTGTGTTGTTTTTTTTTTTCTCTCCCTCTGCAGGTGAACTACAAGCAATTCTGCCAGAGAATGGGTGGAGTAGTTATTAAGGAGGGGGTGCAAAATGTACAGTGTAATATGAAAATGTGACATTGAGAATGGATGTCAATGTTTGTGTTTTGGTCTTCTATGTTTTTCTCCTCTATTTCCTTTCTCCTGTCCTTGTGTTGGTTCAGGCACATAACATAACAAATTGTACATAGTTAGTTTTCTTTTGGAATAAATTCACGCTCGCTCAGGCTTGAGGGGTTGTGCATTTATTGCAGACACTGGGGACAGTGTCTATTTTAAGAGGGGGTGTATGTAGCGCCCTTTTCACTTTTAAGGGGTGTTATGTGCCTAAATTTAGGGGCTGGTCTGAGCTATTAGCCAGGCTCACACCATTCTCATTGCTAGGTATTGCTTCTGCCTATGTGATGCTGCCTGGTGTATGGTTCCCTGGGGCCTGTAGGTGGCGCTGTCACATCAGGTCAGGGTTGAGCCAGGGGTGGCATTACTACGCCTTGGGATGTCCTCTTTTGGCAGCGGTACAGTGGGCATGGTCAACCTGCTGTGCATGCCGGTAGAGGGTACTTAAGTCCCAACCTTTGTCGTTCTTCAAATTAGATAGGGATGGAGGCAACCGACCTTACCCGGTCACTGCCTCATTTAAAGTCCCAAGTTTCCCCTTCCCCCCACAATTCCCCCATTTTCAGAATACAGGGATGGAAGCACGCTTGTTGATATCATTTTAGGTCTGATTAATACCTTTTTTTTATTTTTGCCATAATTTATTTTACATAATATAGGAATTCCCCCTCCTTCCACTGGGTTATCCCCATGGGATCGGGCAATTTTTCCTCCCCACCCTTATACTAGGTAGTCTTATACCCCGGGCAGCTGCACGGTTCATGTGCTTTAGATAGGAGCATTGGCTCCATCGCTTTGGGGAGCTGTGATGCGTACTGCGAGTGCTCCTCCCCCCCTCATTTACCGGGTGGATGGACCGCTCCCACTACGCATCGACATCACGCATCATGCGATGGAATGGTTGTGCCATGTCTTTGGCGCCGTTACCTTCCATCGTTTTACATCTAGCAGCCAGGTGGAGGGACTTTTTGGCACTCATTGTCTGGGGGCGGTTTTCCCCAGCTGCAGTTGTCTACTCTCCATAAGTGCACGCCTACGTGATGTTGGTGGGTGTGGCTGACCAGCCCTTATAAGCCATTCTGGGGCGGTTGACTCACATGGTGGTTCCAGCTTCTTATCTGCACATCCTGTTGATCCTTCACATTTGACGTGTTTATTAGGTAATTTCATGTTACTCTTTTCATCACTTATTCACATTGAAAATTTATCTGATCTATTTTACTTTCATGGGTAACTCGGTTTTTCAACTTTTTATGCTTTTCACCTTTCTATCTATTTACCTCTTACTCTCCCTAAGTTAACCATACCTATACACTCATTAGCATCTCATTACCCTATCCCTTACCAGGTTTAGGGTATATACAAGTGGTTATTAGGTAACTTTATTTACCTTTTTACATTAAATTTTCATCTGATCTATTTTACTCTGTTGGAAACTGGGTTCTTCAATTTTCTATGCTTTTCACCTTCTATTAATTTATATTTTACTCTCACTAAGTTAACCATACCTATACACTCATTAACATCTTTATACCCTATCCTTTACCAAGGTTAGGGCTGATGACTCATTATACCACATAGTATGAGCCTTTTAGCCTATTTTCTTATCTCACCTTGTTTCTAGCACTTGTGGTCATTCTTGACCCTACCTTTGGAACCTCTCTTTGGAAACCATCCTTGTTTTTGAGTCCTGTCTGCCATCACCACCTCAGCTCCCACCAGCGACACCCCTAGGGGGTTTTCTCATCCACATGGTACCATGCTACTGCTTAGACACAGACAATGTAAGTACTGTTGAGAGTGGTTTTGGGGGGTCTCTCCTAGGCAATATTATCCCTAATTACCCATTTTTATTTAAATTTTTCCGTGACAGGGTCAGACCTTACAGATATTTCTATTACCATTATACAACAGCTTTCAGTTTTCCATGCGCATGCTCCTGAATAGGGATGAGCTTCGTGTTAGAGTCGAACATACGTTCGACTCGAACATCGGCTGTTCGATCGTTCGACGAAGATCGAACGATTTGGGCCGTTCGCGCCAAATTCGAGTGACGCGAACGGCCCACAATGCACTACGCCATCACAGTGTCATCCAGGCGCTGTGATTGGTCAAGCATGCACTGTGACCCCGCATGCTTGGCCAATCACAGCGCCGGCAGCGAGGAGAGCAATGATTGGCCACAGGCAGGATGCCTGTGGCCAATTATTGCTGAGGGGGTTTAGTACACGCCCCACACTATAAAAGGCCGCCAGCGCGGCGGCCTTGTGTAGTGTGTTCCGGAGCAGGGAAAGAGAAGCATAGGCAGGGACAGTGTCATTTTTTTCCTTTACTAATCCTGGATTCCTTGTGTTTAGGGACAGAGAAGGATAGGTAGGGAGAAAGTCAGTGTGTCATTCTGTGCTAAACCTTGTTTGTAGGGACAGAGAAGGACAGTGAGGGAAAGTGTCAGTGTGCTATTCTGTGCTAAACCTTGTTTGTAGGGACAGAGAAGGACAGTGAGGGAAAGTGTCAGTGTGCTATTCTGTGCTAAACCTTGTTTGTAGGGACAGAGAAGGACAGTGAGGGAAACTGTCATGCCCCATACACACGATCATTTTTCATGCCGTTAAAAATGCCATTTAAAAAAATGGCCATTAAAAATGATCGTGTGTATGCTCCAGAGCATTTTTAACGACGTGAAAAACGGGCATTAAAAATTTCGAACATGCTCTCTTTTTTCACGTCGTTTTTCATGTCGTTTTTTTTAACGACGTGAAAAACGATAGTGTGTATGCTTTAACTACGTGAAAAAAAATGCGCATGCTCAGAATCAAGTATGAGACGGGAGCGCTCGTTCTGGTAAAACTAGCGTTCATAATGGAGATAGCACATTCGTCATGCTGTAACGGACTGAAAAGCACTAGACTGAAAAGAGCGAATCGTCTCTCAACAAACTTTACTAACATGAAGGGTGGCGCCATTCGAACGGAACTTCCCCTTTATAGTGCCGTCGTACGTGGTGTACGTCACTGCGCTTTTCTTGAACATTTTTTAAAATGATGGTGTGTACGCAAGACAGGCTTGAGAGGAAACAAGAAAAAAAATGACAAGAAAAACGTCAGTTTTAAAAATGACATTAAAAATGATCGTGTGTATGGGGCATTAGTGTGCTATTCTGTTCTAAACCAATCTTGCTGAACCGTATTTGAAATCCTTGAGTTTAGGGACAGAGAAGGACACTCGTGGAAACTATCAGTGTGCTATTCTGTGCTAAATCTTGTTTGTAGGGACAGAGAAGGACAGTGAGGGAAACTATCAGTGTGCTATTCTGTGCTAAACCAATCTTGCTGAACCATATTTTAAATCCTTGAGTTTAGGGACAGAGAAGGACACTCGGGGAAACTATCAGTGTGCTATTCTGTGCTAAACCTTGTTTGTAGGGACAGTGAAGGACAGTGAGGGAAACTGTCAGTGTGCTATTCTGTGCTAAACCAATCTTGCTGAAGCATATTGCAAATCCTTGTGTTTAGGGACAGAGAAGGATAGGCAGGGGACAGTGTCAGTGTCTTTGTTGCTAAGCCTCCTGCACAGTATACACCTGAAGGTAGCCCTTATTGCTGTTTTTCCCATCTCCCTGCAGGCCATCCATTAAAATGTCTGGAAGGCAAACAAGGAGAGGCAGACAGTCAGGAGGCAAAAAAAGAAGGCAAGCAGGCTCTGTGTCTGGGGGCAACAGTGCTGGTCGTGGACGCGGTGCATTGTCATCAGCACATGGCCATGGGACACGCTTGTCCTTCTTTTCGGCAGCTGGACATGTTGAGCCACATCATGCCGAAGACTTGGTAGAGTGGATGACCAAGCCCACCTCATCCTCCTCATCCTCTCTCACCCAGGCTCAGGGTACTGGCAAAGCAGCTGCCAAAGCGTCCTCTTCTCTGGTATCAATGTCATCATTAGTCACTCCTTCCCTAGACCCACCATGTCCTCCTCCTGAGGAGTCCCCCGAACTGTTTGAGCACAGTGTTGGGTACATGCTCCAGGAGGATGCCCAGCGTTTCGAAGGATCTGATGATGATACCCAGCTAGAGGAAGGCAGTAGCGTGAGAGCAGAGAGAGGGGATGCTCAAGAAGGACACCAATCTGGCAGTCATGCTCCAGCAGCTGCAGCATACTGCCAGATTGGCTCCAGTGATGAGGAGGGAGGGGATGATGAGGTCACTGACTCCACGTGGGTGCCTAATAGGAGAGAGGAGGAGGAGGAGGATGAGGAGGAGGCACATCTCCAACGAGGCAGGATGCCCTTGGGTGGCCAGCGTATGGGCAGCACACCGACGGAATCACACCGCAGAGCTCCGCCTGTGCAGGGCGCTGCCTCTGCCCGTTATTCAAAAAGTTCTTTGGTGTGGGCCTTTTTTGAGGCGAGTGCATCAGATCGCACAGCTGCTGTTTGCAACATATGTCTCAAGCGTATATCGCGTGGCCAAAACATCAGCCGCTTGGGCACCACATGCTTGATCAGACATATGTTGACCTGCCATGCAGCTCGTTGGCAAGCCTACCTTAAAGACCCACACCAAAGAACAAAGCGGACCTCTCCTTGCACCGCATCAGCTGGGATCTCCAACCCCACTATACCTTCAGTCCTCTCTGAAACCTGAACTGAGATGAATGAAGGTGTAGAATTAGGTGTGTCACAGCCAAGTACTTGCGGCCACTCTGCTAGCAGTACACCGATGTCCGATTCTAGCAGGCAAATTTCATTGCCCCAGCTGCTGGACCGTCGAAAGAAGTTCACTCCCAGCCATCCACATGCCCAGCGGTTGAATGCTAGCTTGGCTAAATTGCTAGCGCTTCAACTGCTGCCTTTTCAGTTGGTAGACTCGGCCCCCTTCTGTGAGTTTGTGCAATGTGCGGTTCCTCAGTGGCAGGTTCCCAAACGCCACTTTTTCTCACGGAAGGCGATTCCGGCTCTCTACAGGCATGTGGAAGGCAATGTCTTGGCCTCGCTGGACAGGGCGGTCAGCGGTAAGGTGCATATTACCGCTGACTCATGGTCCAGCAGGCATGGACAGGGACGTTACCTTTCTTTCACGGCCCATTGGGTCACTCTTTTGGCAGCTGGGAAGGATGCAGGACAAGGTGCAGTAGTGTTGGAGGTTGTTCCACCGCCACGCCTCCAAAATGCTACTACTGGTTGTGACACACCTCTCTCCTCCACCCCCTCCTCTTCTTCTTCCTCCATGGCCTCTTCCTGTGGTTTGTCCTCGGAACCAGCGGTGCTCCGTAGGCGTTCAAGGGGCTACGCAAGTACGCAGGCAAAAAGATGCCATGCCGTGCTTGCGCTGGTGTGTTTGGGGGACAGGAGCCACACTGGGGCAGAGGTCCTGTCTGCTCTGCAGGGGCAGGCCGAGAGGTGGTTGACGCCACGCCAGCTTAAGCCAGGAATGGTGGTTTGCGACAATGGCACCAACCTCCTCTCCGCCCTCCGACAGGGACAACTGACCCATGTGCCCTGTATGGCTCACGTCCTTAACCTGGTGGTGCAGCGGTTCTTGGGCAGGTACCCGGGCTTACAGGATGTCCTGAGGCAGGCCAGGAAAGTCTGTGTGCATTTCCGCAGATCTTATAATGCCAGTGCTCGCCTGGCTGAGCTGCAAAAGGAGTTGAACCTGCCCAAGAACCGCCTTATATGTGACATGCCCACCAGGTGGAACTCAACGTTGGCCATGCTGCAGCGGCTGCACACGCAGCAGAGGGCCATCAATGAGTACCTGTGCGACTACGGCACCAGGACAGGGTCAGGGGAGCTCAGGTTTTTTTCACCACGCCAGTGGGGCATGATCAGGGATGCATGCACTGTCCTGGCACCATTTGAGGAGGCCACGAGGATGGTGAGCAGTGACAGTGCATGCATCAGTGACACTGTACCTCTTGTCCACCTGTTGGAGCACACGCTGCGTGGAATAATGGACAGGGCACTTGAGGCAGAACAGAGGCAGGAAGAGGAGGACTTCCTTGCCTCTCAAGGCCCCCTTTACCCAGACAGTGTTCCTTCTGTCCCACCCATCGCACAGGAAGAGGAGGAGGAGGAGGATTGTGTCAGCATGGAGGTGGAGGCTGGCACTCAGCATCATCAGCAGCAGTCTTTTAGGGATGATTTACAGTCCCAAGAAACCAGTGGACTTGTACGTGGCTGGGAGGAGGTGGCTGCGGATCATGTCGTCCTTAGTGACCCAGAGGACTCCGGACTGAATGCCTCAGCTAACCTATGCTGCATGGCCTCCCTGATCCTGCAAAGTCTGCGGAAGGATCCTCGTATTCTTCGGATCAAGGAGAGGGACCATTACTGGCTGGCCACTCTCCTTGATCCACGGTACAAGGGTAAGGTTGCGGACCTTATCTTACCGTCGCAGAGGGAGCAGAGGATGAGACAACTCCGGGAGGCCTTGCAGAAAGGTCTGTGCAACGCGTTCCCAGAGACTGGGAGGTTACAAACTCCTGGTCCTGGACAACGAGTTGCTGAGGCTTCGGGCAGTCAAAGAAGGAGCGGTGGGGAAGGTGGCCGTCTGACCGATGCGTTCAGACAATTCTTTAGTCCGCAGCCCCAAAGTATGATCGGTTCCAGCAACCATCGCCAGCGTCTGATATACATGGTGCAGGAATACCTAGGGGCAAGGTCAGACTTGGACACCTTCCCCACCGAAAATCCTCTGGCTTACTGGGTCTTGAGGATGGATCACTGGCCAGAGCTTGCACAGTATGCAATTGAGCTACTGGCCTGTCCTGCATCCAGCGTTCTTTCAGAACGCACATTCAGTGCTGCTGGAGGATTTGTCACGGATCACAGGGTGCGCCTGTCCACCGACTCGGTTGATCGACTGACTTTCATCAAGATGAACCAGTCTTGGATCACCACCAGCTACCACACACCTGATGCTGATATAACAGACTAATTGATTTTAAAATGTCACATCCCTTCAAGACTGATGCTGATGCTGAATGCCTGTGCTGTTATGTTGACTGGCTATCCTCCTCCTCCTCCTCAATGATCCGATTAATGATGATAGCTTGGAAGATCATTTTGGTTTATGGGTGCCGCCACCAGTGGCTAAGGCCCAATTTTTCAGCCCCTGTTTAACAGGGGCGTGTAATTACAATTTTTGATGCAATACTTTGCAACAGGCATCATTGCTGTGCTCCAAGTACAGTATCTGTGAGGGGTTGCAGTGTTGTGCCACCAGTGCCTAAGGCCCAATTTTTCAGCCCCTGTTCAACAGGGGCATGCAATTATAATTATTGATCTAATAATTCACAGCAGGGCCCATTGCTGCGCCCACCAAGAGTAACTGTCAGGCCTTACAGTGTTGTGTCAACACCACCACCACCACCACCATCACCACCAAAGGCCCAATTTTTCAGCCCCTGTTCAACAGGGGCATGCAATTATAATTATTGATCTAATAATTCACAGCAGGGCCCATTGCTGCGCCCACCAAGAGTAACTGTCAGGCCTTACAGTGTTGTGGCACCAGCACCACCATCAAAGGCCCAATTTTTTCTACCACTGTTCAACAATTATATGTTATTACAATTCCTGATATAATAGTTGACAGCAGGGCGTTCCAGCACCCACCAAGAGTAACTGTGAGTGCTTACAGTGTTGTGCCAACACCAACACCTAAGGGGCCAATTTCTGCAGAGTATATACGGCAGGTCCCTACTTTCAAACATCCAACTTACAAACGACTACTACTTGCAAACGGAAGAAGACAACAGGAAGTGAGAGGAAATCTACCCCTTGGAAGGAAAATTCTCTCCTGTAAGAATTAATATGGGAGAAAGGTGTCTCCTCTCTACTGATGCTTTATCACCAATCCTTGTTTCAATAAAAACACCACATTTCAAAAACAGTTGTCATTGGGACGCAAAGTAAGGTGAAATGTTCTGAACAGGGGCACAGACAGCAAAACAAATGTTACAGGGGTGATAACCCTTCCCTATGTTTTCCAAAAAGCTTAAAAATAGGTATTTGGGCTGGAGCTACACTTAAACAATGTAGCTGTTCAAAATTACAAACAGATTCTACATAAGAACAAACCTACAGTCCCTGTCTTGTATGCACCGCCTGTATACGGCTGTTCAGAGTATATAGGGCCTTTTTTATTTTGTGTGCGGGGTTCCCCTTAATATCCATACAAGACCCAAAGGGGCTGGTAATGGGCTGGGGTAGGGGGGGGGGGGGGTGATGGGGTAGCTATGCCATTTTTCTTAAAGATTTTCATCCATATTACCGGGACCAGACATTACATTAAAGCCGCAAGCAGTTTTAAATGGCTTTTTTTTCCTTTAGAAGTGTCATTTTGTGCAGGGACAGTTCTAAACACGGGAAACACGTGGCACTTCACAGGCATACTTTAGACACCCCCCAGGTACAATATTTAAAGGAATATTTGACTTTTTTTTTCACTTTATGCATCATTAAAATGACTGCTCCCGAAAAACGGCTGTTTTTAAAACTTCTTTTTGCATTGATACATGTCCCCTGGTGCAGAACCCGGGTTCCCAAACTCTGTTTAGGACAATAACATGGATAATAGTCGTTATAATTAGCACTTTAGAATTTGAACGTTCGCATCCATTGTATTTAATAGGGTTCTAATGTTCGTGCGAACTTTCGGTCCGTTCGCGGGTTCTGGTTAGTGATGTGCCGAACACCCCCCGGGTTCGGTTCGCACCAGAACCCGCGAACGGACCGAAAGTTCGTACGAACATTAGAACCCTATTAAATACAATGGATGCGAACGTTCGAATTCTAAAGTGCTAATTATAACGACTATTATGCATGTTATTGTCCTAAAAAGGGTTTGGGAACCCGGGTTCTGCACCAGGGGACATGTATCAATGCAAAAAGAAGTTTTAAAAACGGTCGTTTTTCGGGAGCAGTCATTTTAATGATGCATAAAGTGAAAAAAAAAAAGTCAAATATTCCTTTAAATATCGTACCTGGGGGGTGTCTAAAGTATGCCTGTGAAGTGCCACGTGTTTCCCGTGTTTAGAACTGTCCCTGCACAAAATGACACTTCTAAAGGAAAAAAAAGCCATTTAAAACTGCTTGCGGCTTTAATGTAATGTCTGGTCCCGGTAATATGGATGAAAATCTTTAAGAAAAATGGCATAGCTACCCCATGACCCCCCCCCCCCTACCCCAGCCCATTACCAGCCCCTTTGGGTCTTGTATGGATATTAAGGGGAACCCCGCACATAAAATAAAAAAGGCCCTATATACTCTGAACAGCCGTATACAGGCGGTGCATACAAGACAGGGACTGTAGGTTTGTTCTTATGTAGAATCTGTTTGTAATTTTGAACAGGTACATTGTTTAAGTGTAGCTCCAGCCCAAAAATCTATTTTTAAACTTTTTGGAAAACATAGGTAAGGGTTATCACCCCTGTAACATTTGTTTTGCTGTCTGTGCCCCTGTTCAGAACATTTCACCTCACTTTCCGTCCCAATGACAACTGTTTTTGAAATGTGGTGTTTTTCTTGAAACAAGGATTGGTGATAAAGCATCAGTACAGAGGAGACACCTTTCTCCCATATTAATTCTTACAGGACAGAATTTTCCTTCCTAGGGGTAGATTTCCTCTCACTTCCTGTTGTCTTCTTGCGTTTGCAAGTAGGAGTCGTTTGTAAGTTGGATGTTTGAAAGTAGGGACCTGCCGTATATACTCTGCAGAAATAGGCCCCTTAGTTGTTGGTGTTGGCACAACACTGTAAGCACTCACAGTTACTCTTGGTTGGTGCTGGAACGCCCTGCTGTCAACTATTATATCAGGAATTGTAATTACATATAATTGTTGAACAGTGGTAGTAAAAATTGGGCCTTTGATGGTGGTGCTGGTGCCACAACACTGTAAGCCCTGACAGTTACTCTTGGTGGGTGCAGCAATGGGCCCTGCTGTGAATTATTAGATCAAGAATTGTAATTGCATGCCCCTGTTGAACAGGGGCTGAAAAATTGGGCCTTTCGTGGTGGTGGTGGTGGTGGTGGTGTTGCCACAACACTGTAAGCCCTCAGATTTACTCTTGGTGGGTGCAGGAATGGGCCCTGCTGTGAATTATTAGATCAAGAATTGTAATTACATGCCCCTTTTGAACAGAATAGCACAATGACAATTTCCCTGACTGTCCAAAAAACAAGGATTTCAAAGATGGTTGATGAGGAATGCTTTAGCACAGTATAGCACAATGAGAATTTCCCTCACTGTCCTTCCCTGTCCCTACAAACAAGGTTTAGCACAGTAAAACACACTGACACTCTCCCTACCTATCCTTCTCTTTCCCTAAACTAAAGGAATCCAGGTTAAGCAAGAAAAAAAAATGTCACTGTCCCTGCCTATGCTTCTCTTTCCCTGCTCTGGAACACACTACACTAGGCCGCCGTGCTGGCGGCCTTTTATAGTGTGGGGCGTGTACTAAACACCCTCAGCAATAATTGGCCACAGGCATCCTGCCTGTGGCCAATCATTGCTCTCCTCGCTGCCGGCGCTGTGATTGGCCAAGCATGCGGGGTCACAGTGCATGCTTGGCCAATCACAGCGCCTGGATGACACTGCGATGGCGTAGTGCATTGTGGGCCGCGAATTAGGCGCGAACGGCCCAAATCGTTCGTTGTTCGGCGAACTATCGAACAGCCGATGTTCGAGTCGAACGTATGTTCGACTCGAACACCGAGCTCATCCCTAGTTCTGGTGCGAACCGAACCCGGGGGTGTTCGGCTCATCACTACTCCTGAAGAGTGGATGAATCCACGAAATGCATAGAGCTACTATATGCCATGTTTTTATGCCCACTACATGTTTTACCTTAAGATTACCTGTACCATGTGATTTGTGAAATTTTATCAGTGTGTGGCCAATTGTTATTGCTGTATGTATATCCATTGAATTATTGGTTTCCTTGTTCTCATGATTACCTTCATGCAACTTTTCATTGATTTCCAATAAATTTAATTACCTACACCTGCCTGCTTCATTTAAAGTCCCAACCTTTGTCGTTCTTCAAATTAGATAGGGATGGAGGCAACCGACCTTACCCGGTCACTGCCTCATTTAAAGTCCCAAGTTTCCCCTTCCCCCCCCCCCCCCCAATTCCCCCATTTTCAGACGACATAGTGGTTGGAGGAGTGGTCCCTGTCAGAGTCGGAGGAGTGAGACACGTACCCCACCTCCTGTGGCCCTCATGGCCGGGGGTACGTGTGGGCGTGATCAGGCCCAGGCACCTTTAGCCTAGGGCCTGCAACTCTACTAGTGGGCCTAGCACCTTCAGCTAGGGCCTGTCCCCGAAAGAAGAGTCCCAGGGAGCCCCGGGAAGAGTACCCGCTCTGACCAAGAGGAAGCCAGGGGAGGATTGGCCCCATTGAGGAGATGAGTAATAGAAGACTGCTGTCTCAGGAGAGGCCTGGTGACCTGTCAGAGGAAAGGATTTGTTATTTGGGGAAGCTAACCTGTAGAGTGCCCATTGGCATCATCCTGTTCTTAAAGTCTACAGAGGTTAGAGGATTTCTAACACCCGTCCCAGGAGGGGATAAGGTGGCAGAACTGTTCGAGCTCCACACCGGCTGCTAGGACTGTGAGAGAGAACTATCCGGGTGAGCTAAACCCACTCAGGTTCGAGTGGCGACAAGATTGTTGGTTGTGCCTGGATCTATTCTTCACACTATTTCTTCTTTCATCCACCTGTCTCCATCTACTACGCAGCAAATAGAAAATAAACTCTCTGTTGGAGTTTAAGTACTTCTGGACATTGTTTTCTTTGGGGGAAGAAACAGAGACTTGACCCCATACTCTGGGGGAGAGAACCAGTGGAAAGTGTGACTCGCTGAATGACCCAAAATTTATGAACACCGCTTAACCACTTCAAACAGGAGGGTACGGGCATATAGCACGGTGTGCCTTGACTCGCAAGTGAGCCAGGCGAGAAAAAGGTTTGTGTGCTACAATAATATAGAAGGATGTAAAAGAAATACCTCCGGAGGGGCCAGGGAAGCAAGGAGGGAGGAGGGTGGGGGAGGGATGGGTAAGACTCCCTGTTCTACGAAGAGGGGATGGAGTGGGGAATGGAATGAAGGGATATTATTAGAGGTATCTCTTCTTCTTAAGGTGATAGAGACATGGAATAAAGAAGGGGGATATTATTTGGAGAAATAAAGTAATAACTGGTCATATGATATATAATATCAATGTTTTCAAGAGATGGGATGGACAGAATATGTATAGATAATATATCGTATAGAGCTAAAACAAAGATGTGTAAAACATAGAAATCCAGTAGAAATCAGAGGAAACTAGATGAACGGGTAAGATGTCATTACCTAGGAGGAGAGAGAGGGCCGTATGAAGCAGTAAGAGTTTAATATTATGAAGTAAATAATATGGAAATGGGGAGGGGGGAAATATATGTATAAAAATATTAGGGAGAAGGAGAGGGTGGGTAGATACAAACAAAGACGTAGGATTAGATTTATACCCTGGAAATGGACTGGAGAAGGAAGGGTAAGGAGATTGGTGAGGAGATAAAATAGAGGATTAGGAAAGGGCTGCATCAGAGGGTTTAATAAGGTAAGAATGAACTGGAGGGGCGGAGGGTGAACTCAGCCACTTATACTAGACATGTGCAATTCATTTAGTTTCTAATTCGTTTTTCACGAATTTAGAGAAATTTGTTAATTCCGAAATCTCCGAATTTTTCAATTTCCGAATTTTCGGATTTCCGAAACTTTGAATTTCGGAAATTCTGATTTTCGAAAATTCGAAAATTGGAAATTTGCAAAGTTGAATTTCCGAAAATGGCAAATTCGTTTTTTTGCTTTTTTCGGAAATTCGAAAAAATCGTTTTTTTAGTTTTTTTCTTTTTTTTGGAAATTCGAAAATTCGGAATTCGAAAATTCGGAATTTCCCGAAAAAAGCAAAAAAATGAAAAAAACGAATTTCTCGAATTTCCCTAATTTCCGAAAAAAGCAAAACGAAAAAAAAACGAATTTTTTGAATTTCCTGAATTTCCGAAAAAAGCAAAAAAAAAATGAAAAAAAAGAAAACGAAAAAAAAACAAATTTTTTGGCAGTGCACATGTCTAACTTATACCATTGTATACCATTTAGTTATGGCTAAAGTACTCTCAAAATTGACAGGTTTTAGGGAGGGAAAGTTGATATGCGGAGGAGATTTAAATATGCCCCTAGATCCAAAAGTAGATACATCCGGGGGCCTCAACGGTACCCAGTGGAATTAGAAGTTGTATTTTGCGGAAACTACATGAACTTCAATTGGTAGATGGGTGGCGTATTATACTTACTTCTCGAATCCCCACCAAAAATACTCTTGAATAGATCTTCTCTTGGTACCCCACCAGTTACTTCAGTCGGTACAGGACATATCAATAGGGAATATACAGACCATGCACCAGTCACGATGGAGTTAACTTTAAAGGGGGGGCCCAATCAACAGATTGGAGATGGCGCTTAAACGAAAGTTTATTACAGATTCCCCAAATTACAGAAGACCTGATCAATTAAATCAAGTGGTACTTCCAGACAAATGACAATGAAGAGAGCGACCCGGGTATAGTATGGGAGGCCCATAAAGCAGTAATGTGGGGTATTTTAATTAAACATGGATCCCGAGTAAAAAAGGCTAGAGAAGAAAAAATAAAAGATTTACTAGAAAAGATACAGGGACTTGAGTTAAAACACAAAAAAAAGAACAGAAATAAGTGTAGGGATAGAATTAGCACATCTCAGAAGACAAATAGTAGACCTCCTCTGATATAAGGCCGAAGCGATTTTACAGTACAGGAGGAGGATAGAATATGACTCGGGAGACAAATGTGGTAAACTATTAGCAAAAAAAAAACAACAGCCACGGTCATATATACCAAATATTAAAACAAAAGCAGACCAAAAAATCGAATTTCCAAAAGAAATAGCGCAAGAATTTGGGGAATATTATTCTTCGTTATATAATCTGCCAGAGACATCAATTTCCCCTTTGTCCTCTGAAAAATACGTGTGCTCCTCATCTAGATTACCATCGCCAGTTCGTAGGGAATTAGAGAGACCAATCACTGTAGAGGAAGTGCAAACAATGAAAACAATAAAACATGGTAAAGCACCAAGCCCGGATGGGTTAACCATACAATATTACAAAAGTTTTATTACATATCTGGGGCCATATATGACTAAGGTGTTTAATGAAGTTGGACAAACAGTGGTGCTACCGTCTGAGACCGTAACAGCGCATATCACAGTTATTCCAAAAGAGGGGAAGGATCCAGAAAGCTGTAGTAGCTATATAGACCAATATCCCTGTTAAATGTGGATTTAAAAATTTTGACAAAGATTTTAGCATCCCGTATACAGTCCCATCTTTCAGAAATAGTACATCTTGACCAGGTAGGATTTATCCCGACAAGAGAGGCAAGAGACAGCGCTATAAAAGTGTTAAATTTGATTCATAGGGTAAATCATAAGAAGATACTGAGTGTTTTTTTAAAATACGGATGCAGAAAAAGCATTCGACAGAGTAAATTGGAAATTTATGCTTGAGGTCTTAAAACAGATGGGTTTAGGTGAGCAGATGGTCCAATGGATAGCAGGAGTGTATACAGGTCCTCGTGCACTGGTAAAAGGTAAATGGGATCTATTCTAGGCCCTCTACTATTACAAATGGAACCCGGCAGGGCTGCCCCCTGTCACCTCTTTTATTTGACATTGGAACCATTCTTAAATAAGATTCGACAGAACCCGGATATTGCGGGTATTGATATGGGGGGAAAGGAATATAAAGTATCGGCATATGCGGATGATATGCTCTTCTCTTCTCACTAGCAAGACCACAAATGTCATTACCTAATTTAATGAAAGAAGTAGAATTATATGGGACCATGTCAAACTTGAAAATAAATTATGGTAAGTCAGAGGCGATGAGGTTGGCACTTCCGGATTCCATCAAAAGTGGACTGGAACATAGCTTTAAGTTTAGATGGACAACTAAAGCATTGAATTATTTAGGAACACGAATGCCCCCAAACAGGGCTCGACAATCCCCGGTCGCCAGGTCGCAAATGCAACTAGAATTAGCGACCTGGCGGAGCACAGCTGAGCACAGCTGAGGTTACCTGTATCTTAGTTTAATTTAGGCTGCGGCTTTGCGGCCTTCTGCAGGCCTAGGCTTCATTCTGTAATCTGGTGCCATCTTGTGGTGGCCGTTGGTATGACAAGACAATCAGCAATGCTTGCCTGTTTCACTGCCCGCCGATCTCCTTCCCTTTACTTAGAAGTTAACCCCCAAACATTATATATATTTTTTATTCTAACACCCTAGAGAATAAAATGGCGGTCGCTGCAATACTTTCTGTCACACCGTATTTGCGCATCGGTCTTACAAGCGCACTTTTTTGAGGAAAAAAATACACTTTTTTAAATTAAAAAAGTAGACAACAGTAAAGTTAGCCAAATTTTTTTTTATATTGTGAAAGATAATGTTACGCTGAGTAAATTTTGATACCCAACATGTCACGCTTCAAAATTGTGTCCACTCGTGGAATGACGACAAACTTTTACCCTTTAAAATCTCCATAGGCGACATTTAAAAAATTCTACAGGTTGCATGTTTTGAGTTACAGAGGATGTCTAGGGCTAGAATTATTGCTCTCGCTCTACCGATCGCGGCGATACCTCACATGTTTGATTTAAACACTGCTTTCATATGCGGGCGCTACTCACGTATGCGTTCGCTTCTGCACGCATTGGTCGTTAAAAAAAAAACCTGGCTCCTAACTTTTTTAGCTGGCTCCTAGATTCCAAGCAAATTTGTCAAGCCCTGCCCCCAAATTTAATAGACACTTTTGAGTTAAACTTTGCACCGTTACTTAGCACAGTTAGAATATTATAGGAAGGCTGGAGTAAAGGAACACACTCATGGTTTGGGAGATGTAATATTTTAAAAATGAATGTGGTGCCAAAATTCCTTTATCTCTTTCAAGCATTGCCAGTCAGAATCACCATGTCTTACTTCAATCAAGTCCGTGGCATGTTTACTAAATTTATCTGGGCCAGGAAAATGGTCAAGGATAAGCAGGACATTGCTGACTTCACCTAAAAGGGCTGGAGGAATATCGGCACCAGATATGTACAAATACTACCAGGCGGTCCAACTTGGTAGGAGAGTAGACTGGAGCAGACATGGGGATTATAAACTGTGGATTACTATGGAGCAGCAAATGTGTCCAGTCCCTCTAAATAGGGTGTTATGGTGCTATACAACTCTATCGCCATTAGTAAAAAAACACCCTACGATAGGTGAAACTTTAAGAATAGAAAATAAAGTGAGCCAATATCCCAAATTCTCCATCAAAAACTCTCCCGTTTACGATTTTAGGAAACCCAGAGTTCCCACCAGGTATAGATTCAAAAAAATACTTAGGAAACTGAGGGAAAAGGGAAGTTTTCAAGCCTCACATTTTTTAGGAGACAGGGGATGGGTATCAATTGGTGAGTTAACACAACGAGGTGGGCAATATGAAATTCCCATATGGCAAGCTCGACAGATTAGACACTGTTTAGTAGTGATGAGCCGAACACCCCCGGGTTCGGTTCGCACCAGAACCCGCGAACGGACCGAAAGTTCGTACGAACATTAGAACCCTATTAAATACAATGGATGCGAACGTTCGAATTCTAAAGTGCTAATTATAACAACTATTATGCATGTTATTGTCCTAAAAAGGGTTTGGGAACCCGGGTTCTGCACCAGGGGACATGTATCAATGCAAAAAGAAGTTTTAAAAACGGTCGTTTTTCGGGAGCAGTCATTTTAATGATGCATAAAGTGAAAAAAAAAAAGTCAAATATTCCTTTAAATATCGTACCTGGGGGGTGTCTAAAGTATGCCTGTGAAGTGCCACGTGTTTCCCGTGTTTAGAACTGTCCCTGCACAAAATGACACTTCTAAAGGAAAAAAAAGCCATTTAAAACTGCTTGCGGCTTTAATGTAATGTCTGGTCCCGGTAATATGGATGAAAATCTTTAAGAAAAATGGCATAGCTACCCCATTACCAGCCCCTTTGGGTCTTGTATGGATATTAAGGGGAACCCCGCACATAAAATAAAAAAGGCCCTATATACTCTGAACAGCCGTATACAGGCGGTGCATACAAGACAGGGACTGTAGGTTTGTTCTTATGTAGAATCTGTTTGTAATTTTGAACAGGTACATTGTTGAAGTGTAGCTCCAGCCCAAAAATCTATTTTTAAACTTTTTGGAAAACATAGGTAAGGGTTATCACCCCTGTAACATTTGTTTTGCTGTCTGTGCCCCTGTTCAGAACATTTCACCTCACTTTCCGTCCCAATGACAACTGTTTTTGAAATGTGGTGTTTTTCTTGAAACAAGGATTGCTGATAAAGCATCAGTACAGAGGAGACACCTTTCTCCCATATTTATTCTTACAGGAGAGAATTTTCCTTCCTAGTGGTAGATTTCCTCTCACTTCCTGTTGTCTTCTTGCGTTTGCAAGTAGGAGTCGTTTGTAAGTTGGATGTTTGAAAGTAGGGACCTGCCGTATATACTCTGCAGAAATAGGCCCCTTAGTTGTTGGTGTTGGCACAACACTGTAAGCACTCACAGTTACTCTTGGTTGGTGCTGGAACGCCCTGCTGTCAACTATTATATCAGGAATTTTAATTACATATAATTGTTGAACAGTGGTAGTAAAAATTGGGCCTTTGATGGTGGTGCTGGTGCCACAACACTGTAAGCCCTGACAGTTACTCTTGGTGGGTGCAGCAATGGGCCCTGCTGTGAATTATTAGATCAAGAATTGTAATTGCATGCCCCTGTTGAACAGGGGCTGAAAAATTGGGCCTTTCGTGGTGGTGGTGGTGGTGGTGGTGTTGCCACAACACCGTAAGCCCTCAGAGTTACTCTTGGTGGGTGCAGGAATGGGCCCTGCTGTGAATTATTAGATCAAGAATTGTAATTACATGCCCCTGTTGAACAGGGGCTGAAAAATTGGGCCTTAGGCACTGGTGCCACAACACTCCAACCCCTCACAGATACTGTACTTGGAGCACAGCAATGAGCCCTATGGCAAATTATTGCTAAAAAAATTGTAATTACACGCCCCTGTAAAACAGGGGCTGAAAAATTGGGCCTTAGCCACTGGTGGCGGCACCCATAAACAAAAATGATCTTCCAAGCTATCATCATCAATCGTATCATTGAGGACTCGGAGGAGGAGGATAGCCAGTCAACATAACAGCACAGGCACTCAGCATCAGCATCAGTCTTGAAGGGATGTGACATGTTAAAATCAATTAGTCTGTTATATCAGCATCAGGTGTGTGGTAGCTGGTGGTGATCCAAGACTGGTTCATCTTGATGAAAGTCAGTCGATCAACCGAGTCGGTGGACAGGCGCACCCTGTGATCCGTGACAAATCCTCCAGCAGCACTGAATGTGCGTTCCGAAAGAACGCTGGATGCAGGACAGGCCAGTAGCTCAATTGCATACTGTGCAAGCTCTGGCCAGTGATCCATCCTCAAGACCCAGTAAGCCAGAGGATTTTCGGTGGGGAAGGTGTCCAAGTCTGACCTTGCCCCTAGATATTCCTGCACCATGTTTATCAGACGCTGGCGATGGTTGCTGGAACCGATCATACTTTGGGGCTGCGGACTAAAGAATTGTCTGAACGCATCGGTCAGACGGCCACCTTCCTCACCGCTCCTTCTTAGACTGGCCGAAGCCTCAGCAACTCGTTGTCCAGGACCAGGAGTTTGTAACCTCCCAGTCTCTGGGAACGCGTTGCACAGACCTTTCTGCAAGGCCTCCCGGAGTTGTCTCATCCTCTGCTCCCTCTGCGAAGGTAACATAAGGTCCGCAACCTTACCCTTGTACCGTGGATCAAGGAGAGTGGCCAGCCAGTAATGGTCCCTCTCCTTGATCCGAAGAATACGAGGATCCTTCCGCAGACTTTGCAGGATCAGGGAGGCCATGCAGCGTAGGTTTGCTGAGGCATTCGCTCCGGAGTCCTCTGGGTCACTAAGGACGACATGATCCGCAGCCACCTCCTCCCAGCCACGTACAAGTCCACTGGTTTCTTGGGACTGTAAATCATCCCTAAAAGACTGCTGCTGATGATGCTGAGTGCCAGCCTCCACCTCCATGCTGACACAATCCTCCTCCTCCTCCTCCTCTTCCTGTGCGATGGGTGGGACAGAAGGAACACTGTCTGGGTAAAGGGGGCCTTGAGAGGCAAGGAAGTCCTCCTCTTCCTGCCTCTGTTCTGCCTCAAGTGCCCTGTCCATTATTCCACGCAGCGTGTGCTCCAACAGGTGGACAAGAGGTACAGTGTCACTGATGCATGCACTGTCACTGCTCACCATCCTCGTGGCCTCCTCAAATGGTGCCAGGACAGTGCATGCATCCCTGATCATGCCCCACTGGCGTGGAGAAAAAAAACCAAGCTCCCCTGACCCTGTCCTGGTGCCGTAGTCGCACAGGTACTCATTGATGGCCCTCTGCTGCGTGTGCAGCCGCTGCAGCATGGCCAACGTTGAGTTCCACCTGGTGGGCATGTCACATATAAGGCGGTTCTTGGGCAGGTTCAACTCCTTTTGCAGCTCAGCCAGGCGAGCACTGGCATTATAAGATCTGCGGAAATGCACACAGACTTTCCTGGCCTGCCTCAGGACATCCTGTAAGCCCGGGTACCTGCCCAAGAACCGCTGCACCACCAGGTTAAGGACGTGAGCCACCCAGGGCACATGGGTCAGTTGTCCCTGTCGGAGGGCGGAGAGGAGGTTGGTGCCATTGTCGCAAACCACCATTCCTGGCTTAAGCTGGCGTGGCGTCAACCACCTCTCGGCCTGGCCCTGCAGAGCAGACAGGACCTCTGCCCCAGTGTGGCTTCTGTCCCCCAAACACACCAGCGCAAGCACGGCATGGCATCTTTTTGCCTGCGTACTTGCGTAGCCCCGTGAACGGCTACGGAGCACCGCTGGTTCATAGGACAAACCACAGGAAGAGGCCATGGAGGAAGAAGAAGAGGAGGGGGTGGAGGAGAGAGGTGTGTCACAACCAGTAGTAGCATTTTGGAGGCGTGGCGGTGGAACAACCTCCAACACTACTGAACCTTGTCCTGCATCCTTCCCAGCTGCCAAAAGAGTGACCCAATGGGCCGTGAAAGAAAGGTAACGTCCCTGTCCATGCCTGCTGGACCATGAGTCAGCGGTAATATGCACCTTACCGCTGACCGCCCTGTCCAGCGAGGCCAAGACATTGCCTTCCACATGCCGGTAGAGAGCCGGAATAGCCTTCCGTGAGAAAAAGTGGCGTTTGGGAACCTGCCACTGAGGAACCGCACATTGCACAAACTCACGGAAGGGGGCCGAGTCTACCAACTGAAAAGGCAGCAGTTGAAGCGCTAGCAATTTAGCCAAGCTAGCATTCAACCGCTGGGCATGTGGATGGCTGGGAGTGAACTTCTTTCGACGGTCCAGCAGCTGGGGCAGGGAAATTTGCCTGCTAGAATCGGACGTCGGTGTACTGCTAGCAGAGTGGCCGCAAGTACTTGGCTGTGACACACCTAATTCTACACCTTCATTCCTCTCAGTGCATGTTTCAGAGAGGACTGAAGTTATAGTGGGGTTGGAGATCCCAGCTGATGCGGTGCAAGGAGAGGTCCGCTTTGTTCTTTGGTGTGGGTCTTTGAGGTAGGCTTGCCAACGAGCTGCATGGCAGGTCAACATATGTCTGGTCAGGCATGTGGTACCCAAGCGGCTGATGTTTTGGCCACGCGATATACGCTTGAGACATATGTTGCAAACAGCAGCTGTGCGATCTGATGCACTAGCCTCAAAAAAGGCCCACACCAAGGAACTTTTTGAATGACGGGCAGAGGCAGCGCCCTGCACAGGCGGAGCTCTGCGGTGTGATTCCGTCGGTGTACTGCCCTTACGCTGGCCACCAAAGGGCATCCTGCCTCGTTGGAGATGTGCCTCCTCCTCATCCTCCTCCTCCTCCTCCTCTCTCCTATTAGGCACCCACGTGGAGTCAGTGACCTCATCATCCCCTCCCTCCTCATCACTGGAGCCAATCTGGCAGTATGCTGCAGCTGCTGGAACATGACTGCCAGATTGGTGTCCTTCTTGAGCATCCCCTCTGTCTGCTCTCACGCTACTGCCTTCCTGTAGCTGGGTTTCATCATCAGACCCTTCGAAACGCTGGGCATCCTCCTGGAGCATGTACCCAACACTGTGCTCAAACAGTTCGGGGGACTCCTCAGGAGGAGGACATGGTGGGTCTAGGGAAGGAGTGACTGATGATGAGTCTGACATTGATACCAGGGAAGAGGACGCTTTGCAGCTGCTTTGCCAGTACCCTGAGCCTGGGTGAGAGAGGATGAGGAGGAGGAGGAGGAGGGCTTGGTCATCCACTCTACCAAGTCTTCGGCATGATGTGGCTCAACATGTCCAGCTGCCGAAAAGAAGGACAAGCGTGTCCCATGGCCATGTGCTGATGACAATGCACCGCGTCCACGACCAGCACTGTTGCCCCCAGACACAGAGCCTGCTTGCCCTCTTTTATTGCCTCCTGACTGTCTGCCTCTCCTTGTTTGCCTTCCAGACATTCTAATAGATGGCCTGCAGGGAGATGGGAAAAAAGCAATAAGGGCTACCTTCAGGTGTCCTTCTCTGTCCCTTTACTTAAGGATTTCTAAATATGGTTGAGGATGATTGCTTTTGCACAGAATAGCACAACGACAATTTCCCTGACTGTCCAAAAAACAAGGATTTCAAAGATGGTTGATGAGGAATGCTTTAGCACACTATAGCACAAGGAGAATTCCCCTCACTTTCCTTCTTTGTCCCTAGAAACAAGGACTCGCACAGTGAAAGAAACTGACACTCTCCCTACCTAGAGTTTTCTGTCCCTAGAAAAAATGTTTTTTTAAAGCACACTATAGCACAAGGAGAATTCCCCTCACTTTCCTTCTTTGTCCCTAGAAACAAGGACTCGCACAGTGAAAGAAACTGACACTCTCCCTACCTAGAGTTTTCTGTCCCTAGAAAAAATGTTTTTTTAAAGCACACTATAGCACAAGGAGAATTCCCCTCACTTTCCTTCTTTGTCCCTAGAAACAAGGACTCACACAGTAAAAGACACTGACACTCTCCCTACCTAGAGTTTTCTGTCCCTAGAAAAAATGTTTTTTTAAAGCACACTATAGCACAAGGAGAATTCCCCTCACTTTCCTTCTTTGTCCCTAGAAACAAGGATTCGCACAGTAAAACACACTGACACTCTCCCTACCTATCCTTCTCTTTCCCTAAACTAAAGGAATCCAGGTTAAGCAAGAAAGAAATAAATGTCACTGTCCCTGCCTATGCTTCTCTTTCCCTGCTCCGGAACACACTACACTAGGCCGCCGTGCTGGCGGCCTTTTATAGTGTGGGGCGTGTACTAAACACCCTCAGCAATAATTGGCCACAGGCATCCTGCCTGTGGCCAATCATTGCTCTCCTCGCTGCCGGCGCTGTGATTGGCCAAGCATGCGGGGTCACAGTGCATGCTTGGCCAATCACAGCGCCTGGATGACACTGCGATGGCGTAGTGCATTGTGGGCCGTTCGCGTCACTCGAATTTGGCGCGAACGGCCCAAATCGTTCGATCTTCGTCGAACGATCGAACAGCCGATGTTCGAGTCGAACGTATGTTCGACTCGAACACGAAGCTCATCCCTACTGTTTAGAAACCCTGGGACCTGCAGGAAGATATAGGCGAACACGAACTAAGTTTGAGGAGTACTGTGAGGGAGAGGAGCCTCTAACTCACGTAATCTCTAAAATATATACAATTCTGATTACACCCTCAGAGGATTTTAAAATGGATTGCTTTGCCAAATGGGAGCATGATCTAGGCCAAACTTTCTCTCCAGCACAATGCCAAAATATTATAGACCTGTCTTTAAAATCTTCAAGGTGTACGAAAACGCAGGAATCAAATTATAAAATATTAACACGTTGGTATTACACGCCATCGGCCTTGAATACATTTTTTCCAGAAACATCTGACAGGTGCTGGAGAGGATGTGATGAAAAAGGGACAATGATACACATTTTCTGGGCATGCCCAATAATTAGACAATTTTGGCAAACGGTACAGAGAATTACCCAAATATTTACTGAACACCAGATTGAAGAAGACCCAGCCCTCTTCTTCTTACACCATACACAAATCTCATCGAAAAAATATATAAATTCAGTTTTGTGTCACCTAATAAATGCGGCAAAAAGTTGTATCGCAATGAACTGGAAAGACCATAGTGACCCCACGGTCTCAATGTGGCTAAACAAAGTTAGAAGAGTGGGAATAATGGAGAAACTTCTACCAATAACGTTGGAGGGAGGGAAAAAAACAAATACAAGAACTATGGGCACCATGGGAGCAATTTGTAAAATCAGAAGAAGGGAAGAGGTTATTAGGAGAGTAAAGACAAAAACCAGGCTGATAGGTAGAAAGAGTAAGTAGGGGCTCTTTGAGAAGTTCCACATCCAAGTAAAAATTTTTATTAATTTTTTCCTTTTTTGGGTCGATAAATGTTTAATGTACCACTGCGTAAAGCAGGGGTAAAAAAAGGTGGAAATAGGGGTCGAAGGAAAGGGAGGGGGGAGGATTGGGGAAACAGGAAAGGGGAACAGGGACAAAGGAAGAAGGAGATTTAGAGGGGGAAAGGAAAAGGAAAAATAAGCTGGAAAATGATAGTAAAATAACGAAAGTGAAATTATATGGTTTAAATAAGGTTTTCTTTGTAGGTTTTCTCTAAATGACAATGTTATGTCCGTATACCCTGTTTTAAGAAAATAAAAAGAAAAAAGAAAAGAAAGGGGACAAATATAGATATTAATTGCAAAAACCTTTATTTCAGATTGGCATAACAAACACATAAAAACACACTCACATATCCATGTGCTATTCATCAGCAGAAGAATAATACAGCCTGTGTTAGATTCAGAGGACTGCACCACTTCCTAGTATACAATAGATGTGCGTGTGCGCCTCTCATGCATGATGACATTACAAGGTCCCAACTCAACATGTTTCAACCAATCAACATTGTCAGGACCTGCTTAGTGCATAAAACTGTATTTCTACTTTGACACTGTGGATGTTTAATTTTATCATCTTTTTGGAACCCAGGTCCGGAAGACCCCTACAGGGGTATGCTCACCATAATGGGTGAAACCAGAAACTTATATAGGGACCAGCGACATGGACAGGTAAGGTATCCTGTATTACTGACTGTTAGTGTAGTCCCACTGCAAGCGGAAGCCACAAAAGATTTCTCACCCCCAACCTCTCACACACACACCATACAGTTGTGCTCATAAGTTTACATACCCTGGCAGAATTTATGATTTCTTGGCCATTTTTCAGAGAATATGAATGATAACACAAAAACATCGTTCAGTCATGGTTAGTGTTTGGCTGAAACCATTTATTATCAATCAACTGTGTTACTCTTTTTAAATCATAATGACAACAGAAACTACCCAAATTACCCTAATCAAAAGTTTACATACCCTGGTGATTTTGGCCTGATAACATGCACACAAGTTGACACAAAGGGGTTTGAATGGCTATTAAATAGTAACCATCCTCACCTGTGATCTGTTTACTTGTAATTAGTGTGACTCCTGACAGACCCTTGCATCTTTCATTCAGTGCTGCACTGACGTTTCTGGATTCTGAGTCATAGGGAAGGCAAAAAGAATTGTCAAAAGGATCTGCAGGAAAAGGTAGTTGAACTGTATAAAACAGGAAAGGGATATAAAAAGATATACAAGGAATTGAGAATGCCCATCAGCAGTGTTCAAACTCTAATTGAGAAGTGGAAAATTAGGTGTTCTGTTGAAACCAAACCATGGCCAGGTAGACCAACTAAAATTTCAGCCACAACTGCCAGGAAAATTGTTTGGGATGCAAAAAAATACCCACAATGAAATTTCAGATGAAATAAAGGACTCTCTGAAAATGTGGTGTGGCTGTTTCAAGATGAACAATAAGGGGGCACTTGAAAAATGGTCGAGTCACCAGATGAAAGCCATTACTACGCAAATTCCACAAAGTATCCCGCTTACAATCCGCCAAACAGCACAGAGACAAGCCTCAAACCTTCTGGCACAAAGTCATTTGGAGTGATGAGACCAAAATTTAGCTTTTTGGCCACAACCATAAAACGCTACATTTGGAGAGGAGTCAACAAGGCCTATGATGAAAAGTACGGAGGTGGATCGCTGATGTTTTGGGGATGTGTGAGCTACAAAGGCACATGAAATTTGGTCAAAATTGTTGGCAAGATGAATGCAGAATGTTATCAAAAAATACTGGAGGATCATTTGCATTCATCAGCCAGGAAGCTGTGCATGGGATGTACTTGGACATTCCAACATGACAATGATCCAAAATACAAGGCCAAGTCAACCTGTCATTGGCTACAGCAGAATAAAGTAAAGGTTCTGGAGTGGCCATCTCAGTCTCCTGACCTCAATATCATTGAGCCACTCTGGGAAGATCTCAAATGTGCAGTTCATGAAAGACAGCCCAAGAATTTACAGGAACTGGAGGCTTTTTGAAAAGAGGAATGGGCAGCTTTACCATCTGAGAATATAAAGAGCCTCATCCACAAATACCACAAAAGACTTCAAGCTGTCATTGATGTTAAAGGGGGCAATACACGGTATTAAGAACTGGGGTATGTAAACTTTTGATTAGGGTAATTTGGGTAGTTTCTGTTGCCATTATGATTTAAAAAGAGTAAACACAGTTGATTTATAATAAATGGCTTCAGCCAAACACTAACCATAAGTGAAAGAAAAGTTTTTGTGTTATCATTCATATTCTCTGAAATATGGCCAAGAAAACATAAATTCTGCCAGGGTATGTAAACTTATGACCACAACTGTATGTTATGGCTTCAAGATACATGCCAATGTAAATAATCTCACTTCTGCGGTGTGCAAAAAACTTGACATTGCTGCACTTGATTCTCCTACATCTTACCATGCCCTTTTGGGTACTAAGGCACCTGCAAAGTCTAAAAAGACATCCCTTGTTCAAGAACAAATAGAATGAGCAATCTTTGAGGGTTGAGTTAATCTAAAATGGATAATCACCCCTCCGTGAATGATTGCTTAGCTTTATCCAGTAAAAAAATGGTTCAGACCCTGTAGTAGACCCTATCATTTCAGTCTTTAACAAACATCTTACTGTATCTATAGAAGAAGTTTCTTCATTAAAAGACTGCTGACTGAAAGTTTGAGACGCTCTTGAAGGTTCTCTTTATTCTCACAGTCCCAGCTCTGTAACCAGCAATTGCTGCATTTTTTTTTTTGTCAAACTGCAGCTAATTAGGCTTGGGCAATGAAGAACCAAAACAACCCTGTATTCCAGGACCATACCATGGCCCAATTACCTTCTTCCTTGTTCTTTTGTGTGGAGGGCCTAGAACAAGTAATGACACAAATCTCCAGAATTTTTCTGATTTCTGTTCACATGCGCAGACTCTTGTGGAGCAAAGCCTGGTTAGCTGAAGTGATCTGTAAAAGACACCTCACATGTATGTTCTTTGAAGGAGAAGGCACTCCTTGGTGAGGAACTCGCCAAATTCATCAAAGATATCACGGAAAGAATGGTCCTTTTTCCACAGCAGAAGGTTCCAAAATCTTCTTCTCCACTGGCTTCTACCTCCTCAAAATGCAGAGTGCCTTGAAACCCTACCAGGCTTCAATTGCTAAGCCAAAATTCAGCTCTTCTTTTTGTCTTGGACTTGGAACATAAAATCCCCAATTCTACACCAAAGCCCTCTTCCCAATGAAGTAGCACCCTCACTTTTGGGGGACATCTGTTACAGTCTGAAATTCTGTGTTACAGACATCCCAGACCTGTTCAATCAGTAGTTTTAAAGGGGTACAAAATAGAGTTCCAAACTCTTCACTCACCACTGTTTTCTTCTCTCAAAGCAAACAAAATCTGATAAAGGACAATATGTTTTTCAGAACACGCTGGACCATCTTTTGTCCCAGGGAGTAATCGTTCCAGTATCTCTGAAATAAAGGATTCTATTGAAATCTGTTCACAGATTCCAAAACCCAGTCAGGGGTATTCATCCTATCCTGGACCTAAAGTCCATAAACCAGTACCTCCTAGTTCCAAAGTTTCATTTGGAAATCTCTAAGGTCAGTTATTGCTGAGACAAAGGGAATACCTGGTATCTGTTCACATCCAAGATGCTTATCTGCATATCTCCATATGGATAAAAAAACTGATAATGTGTGGCGCCACTTTAAGAAATTCTCAATAGTGGAAATAAAATAACCCAATGTGCAAAAAAAGAGTTCAATCAGCATATAAAGTTACACAGATGAAGAAACAAAATCCCAATTATCTGTATGAAGTCCAAAGTAATAAATGATATCAAGCAAAGAAAACGCAACACCTTCACACGTGCAAAAAATTCTTCTGAGAGTATGTTTAAAGGCTAATCACCAGCTTCCTATAGAGTCAACACTCACCAGAAATGATGGCTGCTATTACAACAGCATACAGTATCTCACAAAAGTGAAGACACCCCTCACATTTTTGTAAATATCTTATTATATCTTTTTCATGTGACAACACTGAAGAAATGACACTTTGCTACAATGTAAAGTAGTGAGTGTACCGCTTGTATAACAGTGTAAATTTGCTGTCCCCTAAAAATAACTCAACACACCATTATTTTCCAGCACTGCCTTAACCCTCTTGGGCATGGAGTTCACCAGAGCTTCACAGGTTGCCACTGGAGTCCTCTTCCACTCCTTCATGAGGACATCACGAAGCTGGCGGATGTTAGAGACTTTGCGCTTCTCCACCTTCCATTTAAGGATGTCCCACATATGCTTAATAGTGATGAGCCGAACACCCCCGGGTTCGGTTCGCACCAGAACCCGCGAACGGACCGGAAGTTCGAACGAACATTAGAACCCTATTAAATACAATGGATGCGAACGTTCGAATTCTAAAGTGCTAATTATAACAACTATTATGCATGTTATTGTCCTAAAAAGGGTTTGGGAACCCGGGTTCTGCACCAGGGGACATGTATCAATGCAAAAAGAAGTTTTAAAAACGGTCGTTTTTCGGGAGCAGTCATTTTAATGATGCATAAAGTGAAAAAAAAAAAGTCAAATATTCCTTTAAATATCGTACCTGGGGGGTGTCTAAAGTATGCCTGTGAAGTGCCACGTGTTTCCCGTGTTTAGAACTGTCCCTGCACAAAATGACACTTCTAAAGGAAAAAAAAGCCATTTAAAACTGCTTGCGGCTTTAATGTAATGTCTGGTCCCGGTAATATGGATGAAATTCTTTAAGAAAAATGGCATAGCTACCCCATGACCCCCCCCCCCCTACCCCAGCCCATTACCAGCCCCTTTGGGTCTTGTATGGATATTAAGGGGAACCCCGCACATAAAATAAAAAAGGCCCTATATACTCTGAACAGCCGTATACAGGCGGTGCATACAAGACAGGGACTGTAGGTTTGTTCTTATGTAGAATCTGTTTGTAATTTTGAACAGGTACATTGTTGAAGTGTAGCTCCAGCCCAAAAATCTATTTTTAAACTTTTTGGAAAACATAGGTAAGGGTTATCACCCCTGTAACATTTGTTTTGCTGTCTGTGCCCCTGTTCAGAACATTTCACCTCACTTTCCGTCCCAATGACAACTGTTTTTGAAATGTGGTGTTTTTCTTGAAACAAGGATTGCTGATAAAGCATCAGTACAGAGGAGACACCTTTCTCCCATATTTATTCTTACAGGAGAGAATTTTCCTTCCTAGTGGTAGATTTCCTCTCACTTCCTGTTGTCTTCTTGCGTTTGCAAGTAGGAGTCGTTTGTAAGTTGGATGTTTGAAAGTAGGGACCTGCCGTATATACTCTGCAGAAATAGGCCCCTTAGTTGTTGGTGTTGGCACAACACTGTAAGCACTCACAGTTACTCTTGGTTGGTGCTGGAACGCCCTGCTGTCAACTATTATATCAGGAATTTTAATTACATATAATTGTTGAACAGTGGTAGTAAAAATTGGGCCTTTGATGGTGGTGCTGGTGCCACAACACTGTAAGCCCTGACAGTTACTCTTGGTGGGTGCAGCAATGGGCCCTGCTGTGAATTATTAGATCAAGAATTGTAATTACATGCCCCTGTTGAACAGGGGCTGAAAAATTGGGCCTTAGGCACTGGTGGCACAACACTGCAACCCCTCACAGATACTGTACTTGGAGCACAGCAATGAGCCCTGTTGCAAAGTATTGCTTCAAAAATTGTAATGACACGCCCCTGTTAAACAGGGGCTGAAAAATTGGGCCTTAGGCACTGGTGGCACAACACTGCAACTCCTCACAGATACTGTACTTGGAGCACAGCAATGAGCCCTGTTGCAAAGTATTGCTTCAAAAATTGTAATTACACGCCCCTGTTAAACAGGGGCTGAAAAATTGGGCGTTAGGCACTGGTGGCGGCACCCATAAACAAAAATGATCTTCCAAGCTATCATCATCAATCGTATCATTGAGGACTCGGAGGAGGAGGATAGCCAGTCAACATAACAGCACAGGCACTCAGCATCAGCATCAGTCTTGAAGGGATGTGACATTTTAAAATCAATTAGTCTGTTATATCAGCATCAGGTGTGTGGTAGCTGGTGGTGATCCAAGACTGGTTCATCTTGATGAAAGTCAGTCGATCAACCGAGTCGGTGGACAGGCGCACCCTGTGATCCGTGACAAATCCTCCAGCAGCACTGAATGTGCGTTCCGAAAGAACGCTGGATGCAGGACAGGCCAGTAGCTCAATTGCATACTGTGCAAGCTCTGGCCAGTGATCCATCCTCAAGACCCAGTAAGCCAGAGGATTTTCGGTGGGGAAGGTGTCCAAGTCTGACCTTGCCCCTAGATATTCCTGCACCATGTTTATCAGACGCTGGCGATGGTTGCTGGAACCAATCATACTTTGGGGCTGCGGACTAAAGAATTGTCTGAACGCATCGGTCAGACGGCCACCTTCCCCACCGCTCCTTCTTTGACTGGCCGAAGCCTCAGCAACTCGTTGTCCAGGACCAGGAGTTTGCAACCTCCCAGTCTCTGGGAACGCGTTGCACAGACCTTTCTGCAAGGCCTCCCGGAGTTGTCTCATCCTCTGCTCCCTCTGCGACGGTAACATAAGGTCCGCAACCTTACCCTTGTACCGTGGATCAAGGAGAGTGGCCAGCCAGTAATGGTCCCTCTCCTTGATCCGAAGAATACGAGGATCCTTCCGCAGACTTTGCAGGATCAGGGAGGCCATGCAGCGTAGGTTTGCTGAGGCATTCGCTCCGGAGTCCTCTGGGTCACTAAGGACGACATGATCCGCAGCCACCTCCTCCCAGCCACGTACAAGTCCACTGGTTTCTTGGGACTGTAAATCATCCCTAAAAGACTGCTGCTGATGATGCTGAGTGCCAGCCTCCACCTCCATGCTGACACAATCCTCCTCCTCCTCCTCCTCCTCCTCCTCTTCCTGTGCGATGGGTGGGACAGAAGGAACACTGTCTGGGTAAAGGGGGCCTTGAGAGGCAAGGAAGTCCTCCTCTTCCTGCCTCTGTTCTGCCTCAAGTGCCCTGTCCATTATTCCACGCAGCGTGTGCTCCAACAGGTGGACAAGAGGTACAGTGTCACTGATGCATGCACTGTCACTGCTCACCATCCTCGTGGCCTCCTCAAATGGTGCCAGGACAGTGCATGCATCCCTGATCATGCCCCACTGGCGTGGAGAAAAAAAACCAAGCTCCCCTGACCCTGTCCTGGTGCCGTAGTCGCACAGGTACTCATTGATGGCCCTCTGCTGCGTGTGCAGCCGCTGCAGCATGGCCAACGTTGAGTTCCACCTGGTGGGCATGTCACATATAAGGCGGTTCTTGGGCAGGTTCAACTCCTTTTGCAGCTCAGCCAGGCGAGCACTGGCATTATAAGATCTGCGGAAATGCACACAGACTTTCCTGGCCTGCCTCAGGACATCCTGTAAGCCCGGGTACCTGCCCAAGAACCGCTGCACCACCAGGTTAAGGACGTGAGCCACACAGGGCACATGGGTCAGTTGTCCCTGTCGGAGGGCGGAGAGGAGGTTGGTGCCATTGTCGCAAACCACCATTCCTGGCTTAAGCTGGCGTGGCGTCAACCACCTCTCGGCCTGGCCCTGCAGAGCAGACAGGACCTCTGCCCCAGTGTGGCTTCTGTCCCCCAAACACACCAGCGCAAGCACGGCATGGCATCTTTTTGCCTGCGTACTTGCGTAGCCCCGTGAACGGCTACGGAGCACCGCTGGTTCATAGGACAAACCACAGGAAGAGGCCATGGAGGAAGAAGAAGAGGAGGGGGTGGAGGAGAGAGGTGTGTCACAACCAGTAGTAGCATTTTGGAGGCGTGGCGGTGGGACAACCTCCAACACTACTGCACCTTGTCCTGAATCCTTCCCAGCTGCCAAAAGAGTGACCCAATGGGCCGTGAAAGAAAGGTAACGTCCCTGTCCATGCCTGCTGGACCATGAGTCAGCGGTAATATGCACCTTACCGCTGACCGCCCTGTCCAGCGAGGCCAAGACATTGCCTTCCACATGCCGGTAGAGAGCCGGAATAGCCTTCCGTGAGAAAAAGTGGCGTTTGGGAACCTGCCACTGAGGAACCGCACATTGCACAAACTCACGGAAGGGGGCCGAGTCTACCAACTGAAAAGGCAGCAGTTGAAGCGCTAGCAATTTAGCCAAGCTAGCATTCAACCGCTGGGCATGTGGATGGCTGGGAGTGAACTTCTTTCGACGGTCCAGCAGCTGGGGCAGGGAAATTTGCCTGCTAGAATCGGACGTCGGTGTACTGCTAGCAGAGTGGGCGCAAGTACTTGGCTGTGACACACCTAATTCTACACCTTCATTCCTCTCAGTGCATGTTTCAGAGAGGACTGAAGTTATAGTGGGGTTGGAGATCCCAGCTGATGCGGTGCAAGGAGAGGTCCGCTTTGTTCTTTGGTGTGGGTCTTTGAGGTAGGCTTGCCAACGAGCTGCATGGCAGGTCAACATATGTCTGGTCAGGCATGTGGTACCCAAGCGGCTGATGTTTTGGCCACGCGATATACGCTTGAGACATATGTTGCAAACAGCAGCTGTGCGATCTGATGCACTAGCCTCAAAAAAGGCCCACACCAAAGAACTTTTTGAATGACGGGCAGAGGCAGCGCCCTGCACAGGCGGAGCTCTGCGGTGTGATTCCGTCGGTGTACTGCCCTTACGCTGGCCACCAAAGGGCATCCTGCCTCGTTGGAGATGTGCCTCCTCCTCATCCTCCTCCTCCTCCTCTCTCCTATTAGGCACCCACGTGGAGTCATTGACCTCATCATCCCCTCCCTCCTCATCACTGGAGCCAATCTGGCAGTATGCTGCAGCTGCTGGAACATGACTGCCAGATTGGTGTCCTTCTTGAGCATCCCCTCTGTCTGCTCTCACGCTACTGCCTTCCTCTAGCTGGGTTTCATCATCAGACCCTTCGAAACGCTGGGCATCCTCCTGGAGCATGTACCCAACACTGTGCTGAAACAGTTCGGGGGACTCCTCAGGAGGAGGACATGGTGGGTCTAGGGAAGGAGTGACTGATGATTTGTCTGACATTGATACCAGGGAAGACGACGCTTTGGCAGCTGCTTTTCCAGTACCCTGAGCCTGGGTGAGAGAGGATGAGGAGGAGGAGGAGGGCTTGGTCATCCACTCTACCAAGTCTTCGGCATGATGTGGCTCAACATGTCCAGCTGCCGAAAAGAAGGACAAGCGTGTCCCATGGCCATGTGCTGATGACAATGCACCGCGTCCACGACCAGCACTGTTGCCCCCAGACACAGAGCCTGCTTGCCCTCTTTTATTGCCTCCTGACTGTCTGCCTCTCCTTGTTTGCCTTCCAGACATTCTAATAGATGGCCTGCAGGGAGATGGGAAAAAAGCAATAAGGGCTACCTTCAGGTGTCCTTCTCTGTCCCTGGAAACAAGGACTTGCAGAGTGAAAGAAAAAAAACACTCTCCCTACCTACAGTTTTCTGTCCCTAGAAAAAATGTTTTTTTTAATCACAATATAGCACAAGGAAAATTAACTCACTGTCCTTACAGGTCCCTGGAAACAAGGACTTGCAGAGTGAAAGAAAAAAAACACTCTCCCTACCTACAGTTTTCTGTCCCTAGAAAAAAATGTTTTTTTTAATCACAATATAGCAAAAGGACAATTCACTCACTGTCCTTCCAGGTCCCTGGAAACAAGGACTTGCAGAGTGAAAGAAACTGACACTGTCCCTACCTAGAGTTTTCTGTCCCTAGAATAAATGTTTTTTTTAATCACAATATAGCAAAAGGACAATTCACTCACTGTCCTTCCAGGTCCCTGGAAACAAGGACTTGCAGAGTGAAAGAAACTGACACTGTCCCTACCTAGAGTTTTCTGTCCCTAGAATAAATGTTTTTTTAATCACAATATAGCAAAAGGACAATTCACTCACTGTCCTTCCAGGTCCCTGGAAACAAGGACTTGCAGAGTGAAAGAAACTGACACTGTCCCTACCTAGAGTTTTCTGTCCCTAGAATAAATGTTTTTTTTAATCACAATATAGCAAAAGGACAATTCACTCACTGTCCTTCCAGGTCCCTGGAAACAAGGACTTGCAGAGTGAAAGAAACTGACACTGTCCCTACCTAGAGTTTTCTGTCCCTAGAATAAATGTTTTTTTTAATCACAATATAGCAAAAGGACAATTCACTCACTGTCCTTCCAGGTCCCTGGAAACAAGGACTTGCAGAGTGAAAGAAACTGACACTGTCCCTACCTAGAGTTTTCTGTCCCTAGAATAAATGTTTTTTTTAATCACAATATAGCAAAAGGACAATTCACTCACTGTCCTTCCAGGTCCCTGGAAACAAGGACTTGCAGAGTGAAAGAAACTGACACTGTCCCTACCTAGAGTTTTCTGTCCCTAGAATAAATGTTTTTTTTAATCACAATATAGCACAAGGAAAATTAACTCACTGTCCTTACAGGTCCCTGGAAACAAGGACTTGCAGAGTGAAAGAAAAAAAACACTCTCCCTACCTACAGTTTTCTGTCCCTAGAAAAAAATGTTTTTTTTAATCACAATATAGCAAAAGGACAATTCACTCACTGTCCTTCCAGGTCCCTGGAAACAAGGACTTGCAGAGTGAAAGAAACTGACACTGTCCCTACCTAGAGTTTTCTGTCCCTGGAATAAATGTTTTTTTCAGCACAATATAGCACAAGGACAATTAACTCACTGTCCTTACAGGTCCCTGGAAACAAGGACTTGCAGAGTGAAAGAAAAAAAATACTCTCCCTACCTACAGTTTTCTGTCCCTAGAAAAAAATGTTTTTTTTAATCACAATATAGCAAAAGGACAATTCACTCACTGTCCTTCCAGGTCCCTGGAAACAAGGACTTGCAGAGTGAAAGAAACTGACACTGTCCCTACCTAGAGTTTTCTGTCCCTAGAATAAATGTTTTTTTTAATCACAATATAGCAAAAGGACAATTCACTCACTGTCCTTCCAGGTCCCTGGAAACAAGGACTTGCAGAGTGAAAGAAACTGACACTGTCCCTACCTAGAGTTTTCTGTCCCTAGAATAAATGTTTTTTTAATCACAATATAGCAAAAGGACAATTCACTCACTGTCCTTCCAGGTCCCTGGAAACAAGGACTTGCAGAGTGAAAGAAACTGACACTGTCCCTACCTAGAGTTTTCTGTCCCTAGAATAAATGTTTTTTTTAATCACAATATAGCAAAAGGACAATTCACTCACTGTCCTTCCAGGTCCCTGGAAACAAGGACTTGCAGAGTGAAAGAAACTGACACTGTCCCTACCTAGAGTTTTCTGTCCCTAGAATAAATGTTTTTTTTAATCACAATATAGCAAAAGGACAATTCACTCACTGTCCTTCCAGGTCCCTGGAAACAAGGACTTGCAGAGTGAAAGAAACTGACACTGTCCCTACCTAGAGTTTTCTGTCCCTAGAATAAATGTTTTTTTTAATCACAATATAGCAAAAGGACAATTCACTCACTGTCCTTCCAGGTCCCTGGAAACAAGGACTTGCAGAGTGAAAGAAACTGACACTGTCCCTACCTAGAGTTTTCTGTCCCTAGAATAAATGTTTTTTTTAATCACAATATAGCACAAGGAAAATTAACTCACTGTCCTTACAGGTCCCTGGAAACAAGGACTTGCAGAGTGAAAGAAAAAAAACACTCTCCCTACCTACAGTTTTCTGTCCCTAGAAAAAAATGTTTTTTTTAATCACAATATAGCAAAAGGACAATTCACTCACTGTCCTTCCAGGTCCCTGGAAACAAGGACTTGCAGAGTGAAAGAAACTGACACTGTCCCTACCTAGAGTTTTCTGTCCCTGGAATAAATGTTTTTTTCAGCACAATATAGCACAAGGACAATTAACTCACTGTCCTTACAGGTCCCTGGAAACAAGGACTTGCAGAGTGAAAGAAAAAAAATACTCTCCCTACCTACAGTTTTCTGTCCCTAGAAAAAAATGTTTTTTTTAATCACAATATAGCAAAAGGACAATTCACTCACTGTCCTTCCAGGTCCCTGGAAACAAGGACTTGCAGAGTGAAAGAAACTGACACTGTCCCTACCTAGAGTTTTCTGTCCCTAGAATAAATGTTTTTTTTAATCACAATATAGCAAAAGGACAATTCACTCACTGTCCTTCCAGGTCCCTGGAAACAAGGACTTGCAGAGTGAAAGAAACTGACACTGTCCCTACCTAGAGTTTTCTGTCCCTAGAATAAATGTTTTTTTTAATCACAATATAGCAAAAGGACAATTCACTCACTGTCCTTCCAGGTCCCTGGAAACAAGGACTTGCAGAGTGAAAGAAACTGACACTGTCCCTACCTAGAGTTTTCTGTCCCTAGAATAAATGTTTTTTTTAATCACAATATAGCAAAAGGACAATTCACTCACTGTCCTTCCAGGTCCCTGGAAACAAGGACTTGCAGAGTGAAAGAAACTGACACTGTCCCTACCTAGAGTTTTCTGTCCCTAGAATAAATGTTTTTTTTAATCACAATATAGCAAAAGGACAATTCACTCACTGTCCTTCCAGGTCCCTGGAAACAAGGACTTGCAGAGTGAAAGAAACTGACACTGTCCCTACCTAGAGTTTTCTGTCCCTAGAATAAATGTTTTTTTTAATCACAATATAGCAAAAGGACAATTCACTCACTGTCCTTCCAGGTCCCTGGAAACAAGGACTTGCAGAGTGAAAGAAACTGACACTGTCCCTACCTAGAGTTTTCTGTCCCTAGAATAAATGTTTTTTTTTAAGCACACTATAGCAGAAGCACAAAACACACTGACACTCTCCCTACCTATCCTTCTCTTTCCCTAAACTAAAGGAATCCAGGTTAAGCAAGAAAGAAATAACAGTCACTGTCCCTGCCTATGCTACTCTATCCCTGCTCCGGAACACACTACACTAGGCCGCCGTGCTGGCGGCCTTTTATAGTGTGGGGCGTGTACTAAACACCCTCAGCAATAATTGGCCACAGGCATCCTGCCTGTGGCCAATCATTGCTCTCCTCGCTGCCGGCGCTGTGATTGGCCAAGCATGCGGGGTCACAGTGCATGCTTGGCCAATCACAGCGCCTGGATGACACTGCGATGGCGTAGTGCATTGTGGGCCGTTCGCGTCACTCGAATTTGGCGCGAACGGCCCAAATCGTTCGATCTTCGTCGAACGATCGAACAGCCAATGTTCGAGTCGAACGTATGTTCGACTCGAACACGAAGCTCATCCCTAATGCTTAATAGGGTTTAGGTCTGGAGACATGCTTGGCCAGTACATCACCTTTACCCTCAGCTTCTTTAGCAAGGCAATGGTCGTCTTGGAGGTGTGTGTTTTAATTTTTATTATGTTGGAATACTGCCCTGCCACAGTACATGGTGGCATTCATGGTTCCCTCAATGAACTGTAGCTCCCCAGTGCTGGCAGCACTCATGCAGCGCCAGACCATGACACTCCCACCACCATGCTTGACTGTAAGCAAGACACACTTGTCTTTTTAGTCCTTACCTGGTTGCTTCCACACACGCTTGACACCATCTGAACAAAATAAGTTTATCTTGGTCTTATCAGACCAAAGGACATGGTTCCAATAATCCATGTCCTTAGTCTGCTTGTCCTCAGCAAACTCTCTGCGGGCATTTTGTTGTGCATCATCTTTAGAAGAGGCTTCCTTCTGGGACGGCAGCCATGCAGACCAATTTGATGCAATGTGCGACGTATAGTCTGAGCACTGACAGGCTGACGCCCCAACCCGTCAATCTCTGCATCAATGGTGACAGCACTCATACGTCTATTTCCCAAAGACAACCTATGGATATGACGCTGAGCACGTGCACTCAACTTCTTTGTTCGACCATGGCGAGGCCTGTTCTGAGTGGAACCTGTCCTGTTAAACCGCTGTATGGTCTTGGCCACTGTGCTGCAGCTCAGTTTCTGGGTCTTTGTTAACCTTCTTATAGCCTAGTCCTACTTTATGTAAAGCAGGGATATGCAATTAGAGGACCTCCAGCTGTTGTAGAACTACAAGTCCCATGAGGCATAGCAAGACTCTGACAGCCACAAGCATGACACCCAGAGGCAGAGGCATGATGGGACTTGTAGTTTTGCAACAGCTGGAGGTCCGCTAATTGCATTACCCTGATGAAGAGCAACAATTATCTTTTCTTTGCCATAAGGTGCCATGTTGAACTTCCACTGACCAGTATGAGAGAGTGAGAGCGATAACACCAAATTTAACACACCTGCTCCCCATTCACACCTGAGACCTTGTAACACTAAACGTGTCACATGACACAGGGGAGGAAAAATGGCTTATTGGGCCCAATTTGGATATTTTCACCTAGGGGTGTACTCACTTTTGTTGCCAGTGGTTTAGACATTAATGGTTGTGTGTTAAGTTATTTTGAGGGACAGCAAATTTACACTGTTATACAAGCTGTAAACTCCCTACTTTACATTGTAGCAAAGTGTCAATTCTTCAATGTTGTCACATGAAAAGATATAGTAAAATATTTACAAACAGGTGTACTTATTTTGTGAGATACTGGTGTCCTGCTAGAGCTGCACGATTCTGTGAAAAATGAGAATCGCGATTCTTTTGCTTAGAACAAAGATCACGATTCTCTCACGATTCTTTAAAAAGGTCAATTTAAAAAAATAAATAAAATTCAGCTGTAGACGAGTGGACTTAAAATACCGGCAACCACTGTCCCTTATAATATATTATGAATATTACCACAGTCTGTCAGCTACCTATATTATGAATATTACCACAGACAGCTACCCCAGAGTCTGGGGTAGCTGACTGTGATAATAATCATAATATATTATAAGGGACAGTGGTTGCCGGTATTTTAAGTCCACTCCCAGGGCGTAGCTTGTCGTTTACTTTTTTATTTTTGCATAATTTTCTTATTTTTAATATTATTTTTCTTATTCCTTACTTTTTTATTTTATTAATTTAATTATTATTATTTTTTTTATTTTTTTTTGATCAATTTTTTTTCACTTAGCAATAAAGTTATCACACAGGAGAAAACCATTCCCTGTGTGATAGCAATTGGAGGAGACAGGTTCTCTTTATTGACCCTGTCCCCTTTAAAACAGGAGTTCTAGCATTAGCACTGTGCTAGAACTCCTGTCACAGCTGAGATGGGAAGAGCACAGCTCTCCTCTCTCACTGTGTACATAGGCGGCAGGGACAATAGACAAACAGGGACGCGACCGGAAGTGCGGGTAGACACGCTAGTGACACCCACACCTCTAGGCAATTGCGACCCATTCCATGCTTTGGACAAGCCTCCTCTGCACTCCGCCCCTAGGAGTGATAGGAGGGGCGAGCGCATTCACTGTAGTGCTACCGGAAGTTGCGGGTGGAACGCAAACACACCCGCACTTCCGACTCGGCATCCAGATCGAGGCCTGGCATTCGCCCAATCAGGCCGCACCACTGACAAACAGGAAGTGCGGGTGGAAAAGTTTGTAACACCCGCACTTCTAGTCCAAAGCTCCGAATGTGCCTCTCTCCCTTAATAGAAGGTTAGGTATAGGATGCAGTGAGTGGAATCCTAGATGCATCTCTCCCACTGGCAGATCATTGGACACCTTTGCATCTACTGTTGGCCCCTGCTGCATACGGTAAGCGGTTCGTTCGGGCACAATTAGATGCTTGTTACATATCTGTTGTATACTACTAGCCTACCTGGTCACCCTGTGATGCGGGATCAGTGGGGGTTTTGGGTACAAGTTTGCTAGGAGTATTTTGATCATTAGTGGCACACTGGTCCTTTGAATTTGAACCTCTATCTTATATGTATCTATGATGTGAAATGATTTGTTTTACTCTAGTGCACAATTGGTGTCACATAGCATGTCGAATTATATTTAATTTCTGATTCACCCCTATGGGTTAATCATGAGACACACCTCTGGGGGTGGAGTTTGTAGGGGCGGGGCCTATTGGGGTGGGGACGATGGGTCGGGGCCTCCTTGGTGGACATGAGTGTGTGTATATCTATATGTGTGGGGTTATCCATGAGAATAGGATACCACAAGCTGTGTAGGCTCTGAAGAAAGGGGTGCGCCCCGGAAACGCGTCAGCCGTCCAGCACATTTGAGGTACCATCTATCTCCCTGGTCATCGAGTTTTAACTTCAGTCGTCCTATGATTCAGGCTGGTCACTAGAAAAAGCTCATTTTAACGCTCTGCTTGTGAGTAGGACCATTGCTGTTTTTATACATTTTAATAAAGATTTTATCTGGTAATACACTAGGTCGGTGCGCCCTCCTGTTTTTTGTTTTTTTGGCGGGGACAAGGAGACAGACTCGACGGCCGGGGGGGAGGACGGAGTCCCGAAGACAGAGCCAGCCAAGTGTGGTATGTGGGGGGGGGGGGGGGAGAGGGGAGGACGGACGGCAGCACTCATTTTCTGCTAGAAAGCAACTCACCGCCGTATGTTGAAACTGTCTCCGCTCTGCTCGCACACAGCCCCACCCCCTCCTAACCCCACGCTGTGATAGACAGAACACATCCCAGCATTGGACTCGCATTCTGTCTATCACAGTGTGGGGTTAGGAGGAGGCGGGGCTGTGTGCGAGCAGAGCGGAGACAGTTTCAAAGTGTGTTTTACCGCTCTGCCATCCCGCGCCGCGGATCACGTGTGTGCCGATCCGTCCCTGCTTATCTGCCTATTACTAAAAATCGCGGTAATCCAGGATCGAGATCGCGGGGGGGGGGGGGGTGAATCGAATTCTCATACGATTAATTGTGCAGCTCTATGTCCCGCCACTGCAAGATCCCATATCGGCAGCTGCTGTTCTTGTAAGTGCTTTTGCTTTTTCGTCATTGATTGTGTCACATCAATTTTTCATTAAAATACTGCACTATTTGAGATTATTTTCTATCTCTATCTCTTCTATCTATATTTTTGGGAAAAAATACACTTTAATTTTTATGCAAAAAACACAGTATGTAACTCCATACTTTAGTAAAATATAAAAGATGATGTTACGGTGAATAAATAGATAACATGTCACACTTTAAAATTGTGCACGCTCGTAAAATTGCGACAAACTACGATACCTAAAAAAACTACCTCACATGTGTGGTGCGAACATTGTTTACATATGCGCTCACTTCTTTTCTTTTACACTATTAATTTTTTCTTTTTTTTGATCACTTTTGTTCCTATTACAAGGAATGTAAACATCCCTTGTAATAGAAATAAGGGATGACAGGTCCTCTTTATGGAAATCTTTGAAACCCCTGAAAGCAAAAGTGTCAGGTCACCTGTGGCCAGGTGACAGATGCACACCGTAGGGGGACAGGAGTGCACCGCAAGGTAGTGAACCCTATGGCTGACTGCTGCGGATAGGGAACTGGGTGGTTGTGGAAAGCGGGACCAGAGGAGCACAACCGGGATCCTATAGGAAGCTAGAGCCAAGATTCCCCAGGGCGCGGAGTCTAAGACCCAGCAGGTCTTCTCCAGAGCCTCTAGTGGTGAGGATGTTATGCTGCAGGCTGGGTCCAGGTCGCGGCCCCTAGAGTCTCCTAGCTCACGCCCCGTAGGATAAGGGGAAAAGAGGGGAAGCAGCAGCACAAGATAAAAGTAACGAATAACAAGCAGAAGGTCAAGGGCCACAAGCAGACAAGGATAACGAAGGACAAGCCGAAGGTCAAGGGTCACGAGCAGACAGGGATAGTCGGGGACAAGCCAAATATGAAACAGAGAGACAGACGTAGCACACGGCAGGCAGGAACCCAAACACACAATGCCTAACAAACACGTTGATCAGCAAAGCAGGCTTGCAGTGCACAGGTTAATATAGTGTTTTGTGATAGGGCCTGGGGTGGAGTCAGGCTGGGAGGAGATTATAAAGGAAGCCAGGTGAAAGGGTTCTGGCCTCTAAGATGAACACATGAGGAGGAAAGGTAAGATGGCAGACAGACATTAATGCATATCCATGACAGTACCCTCCCTCTTACGAGGCCTCCCCCTTCGCCGCCTGGGCCCAGGTTTAGAGGGAAACTTCAGATGTAACTCCTTTAACAGACGAGGTGCAAAGACCTCAGATGTAGTGATCCAAGACCTCTCCTCAGGACCAAACCCTTTCCAATGAACGAGGTACTGAAGAACGCTTTTACAGAGTCGGGAGTCCAGAATTTGACTGATCTCGTACTCCTGATTATCCTCAGAGACAGGCGCCACGGTAGGGAGAGGACGAGAGAATTTATTGAGGACTAAAGGCTTTAGAAGAGCAACATGGAAGGAGTTAGTGATTTTAAGGCTTTTAGGAATCTGGAGTTTGAAACAAACCGGATTCAGTTTAGCAGTTACCGTGTATGGACCAATGAATCGTGGAGCAAACTTCAGAGAAGGAACTCGGAGCTTGATGTTCCTGGTAGAGAGCCAGACTTTGTCCCCTGGCTGAAGAGAAGGCGGTTTACGCCTGCGGCGGTCGGCAAAGCCTTTGAATTTTTCAGCAGCTGCCCGGAGGGAATCATGAACGTCACCCCAAACGGAATTGAGAGACTCCTGAACCGAAGCCAAAGCTGGAATATCTGGAGAACAGATCATGGGAAGAGGAAGTTGAGGGTGTTTTCCATAAACTGTGAAAAAGGGTGTCTTCTGCGAACTGGTATTCACATGATTGTTATGGGAGAATTCTGCCCACGGGAGTAGAGAGGACCAATCGTCATGGTGAGAAGACACAAAGGTGCAAAGAAAGACCTCTAACTCCTGATTAACCCTCTCAGTCTGTCCATTGGATTGGGGATGGTAAGAAGAAGAAAAATCCAAGACAATATTGAGGGATTTGCAAAAGGCTCTCCAAAAACGAGACGTGAATTGGACTCCCCTGTCGGAAACAATATAAGAAGGAACCCCATGGAGGCGGAAAATTTCTCGAATAAAAATGGGAACCAAGGAAGGAGCAGAAGGAAGACCAGGAAGAGGAACAAAATGAGCCATCTTGGAGAACCGATCGATTACCGCCCAAATGACTGTATTATTCTCAGACAGTGGGAGGTCGGTGATAAAATCCATGGCAATATGAGCCCAGGGCTCCTTAGGGATGGGCAAGGGCATGAGGAGACCAGCAGGAGCTTGTGTGGAGTATTTAGACTGAGCACAGACATGACAAGCCTTAACGTAGTCTTTGACATCTGAGCGGAGAGTAGGCCACCAGTAGTGACGACTAATGAGTAAGAAGGATCGGAGGAATCCAGAATGACCTGCCACCTTGGAATCATGTCCCCAATGAAGGATCTTAGCTCTTAGCTCAGTGGGGACAAAGGTCTTACCAGGCGAAATCTTTGACCTCAGGGTGGTAGAGTGGGCAGCAATCGGAAGTCTCTCTTTGGGGGCCACCTTGAGAAGACATGACGAGAAACATGAGGGACCCCAAGCCAGGACCTGCCCAGAGGCCCAGTCCACATGTGGAGAGTGGAGCTGCAGCCAAGGAAGGCCCAATACAATGGGGGTAGAGGCCTTGGGTAGAATGAGAAAGGATATCCACTCCTGGTGGAGAATCCCTACCGACATCCTAATGGGTAGCGTCTGGAAACGAATAGGGCCCCCTGGGAGAACAGTGCCATCAATAGCCGAGACTACCAATGGGGTAGCGAGAGGTGAAAGGGTAAGCTTCATAGAAGAAGCAGTTCCCCAATCCATAAAATTGCCGGCTGCCCCTGAATCCAGATATGCAAGGGTGGATTGAGGAGAAGTGCCTACATGAAGGGACACCGGCAGGAGAAGGCGAGAAGGTGATGTTTCAGGGTCCAATACTCCACCTTCCAAATGTATTAGGCCCGAGCGTTTCCCGGACAGAAGCGAGCAAAAGTCACGAAAATGACCCTTGCCCCCACAATAGAGGCACAAGCCCAGAGTTCTGCGCCTAGCACGTTCTTCGGGGGTTAGTCTGGTCTGGCCCAGCTGCATAGGTCCCTCAGCAGGCAGAAGATGCTCCACGGGACAAAGGGAGGGGAGCTCAGACTGGCTAGGACCCAGAGAGTGCTGGCGTCTTTTTTCTAGCGACCCCTCCTGAAAACGAATGTCGATCTGGTTGCACAAATAAATTACATCGTCCAGACCGACGGGAATGGCTCTTCCCGCTAATTCGTCTTTCACTCGGTCAGAGAGGCCATGTAAAAAGGTAGCGACCAGGGCCTCATTATTCCAGCTCAATTCAGCTGTGTGGATACGGAACTGAAGAGCGTATTGTCCCACTGAACTAGCTTCTTGGCGAAGACGTAAGACAGCACTAGCCGCTGAAGAAGCCTGAGCCGGCTCCTCGAAGATGTTCCGAAAGAGCTCCAAGAAGTCGGACAGGATGGAAACCACCGAATCATTCCTTTCCCACAGGGGGGCAGCCCAGGCTAAAGCTTCACCGGAGAGGAGGGAGATAATATAGGCTACCTTAGCCCGATCAGACAGGAAGTTTTGAGGCTGAAGCTCAAAATGAATCGTACATTAGCTGAGAAACCCCCTGCAGGCCTTGGAGTCCCCAGAGAAACGGAACGGAGCTGGCAGTTCTAGTGAGTGTGTGGCTGCGACTGATGTGAAAGGTGCAGCCGCTGGTTGTACTTGAGGTTGCAGATTTGGGGTTCCCACGGAGGTCTGAAGCTGCAAGAAGCCAGATCCTGGAGAAATTGCATCACCTGAGTCTGATCTGATTCCTGGGTCTCAAGTCTACGGACTATGCCCTGTAATGGATCATCCGCGGGGAGTGGCCTGTCAGCCGGGTCCATGGCTGATCAAACTGTCAGGTCACCTGTGGCCAGGTGACAGATGCACACCGTAGGGGGACAGGAGTGCACCGCAAGGTAGTGAACCCTATGGCTGACTGCTGCGGATAGGGAACTGGGTGGTTGTGAAAAGCGGGACCAGAGGAGCACAATTGGGATCCTATAGGAAGCTAGAGCCAAGATTCCCCAGGGCGCGGAGTCTAAGACCCAGCAGGTCTTCTCCAGAGCCTCTAGTGGTGAGGATGTTATGCTGCAGGCTGGGTCCAGGTCGCGGCCCCTAGAGTCTCCTAGCTCACGCCCCGTAGGATAAGGGGAAAAGAGGGGAAGCAGCAGCACAAGATAAGAGTAACGAATAACAAGCAGAAGGTCAAGGGCCACAAGCAGACAAGGATAACGAAGGACAAGCCGAAGGTCAAGGGTCACGAGCAGACAGGGATAGTCGGGGACAAGCCAAATATGAAACAGAGAGACAGACGTAGCACACGGCAGGCAGGAACCCAAACACACAATGCCTAACAAACACGTTGATCAGCAAAGCAGGCTTGCAGTGCACAGGTTAATATAGTGTTCTGTGATAGGGCCTGGGGTGGAGTCAGGCTGGGAGGAGATTATAAAGGAAGCCAGGTGAAAGGGTTCTGGCCTCTAAGATGAACACATGAGGAGGAAAGGTAAGATGGCAGACAGACATTAATGCATATCCATGACAAAAAGATCAAAAAAACAAAAACAAACACTAAACTTATGCTTTAAAAAATAGGATTTTTGTACTCACCGTAAAATCCTTTTCTCTGTCATCCATGGACTGACACGGCGTCTCTTATTCACTGTACACGTGGGTTATGTCCCTGCTTGCAGGAGAAGACCTAGGCAGAATGTGAGATGTTATACATACATTCTAAAAGCCAGAGCTGAACAGCCCCACCCAGGGGGGCGGTCCCTCCAGACATAACCCACCCCCTGCAGTCAGCAGACCTCAGTTTGTAACAAAGCAGTACAAACCTTAAAAGGAAGGGTGGGTGCCGTGTCAGTCCATGGATGTCAGAGAAAAGGATTTTACGGTGAGTACAAAAATCCTATTTTCTCTTATCATCCATGGACTGACACGGCGTCTCTTATTCACTGTACACGTGGGATGTCCCAAAGCAGTGTCAAGAGGGATGGGAGCAGTATAAATGGAAAAACCAAAAAACTTCACTCCAAACAAGGCAGAGCTCCTCAACGGAGGAGGTGCAACTCTAAACAGTGGCCTGCAACACCTTGCGGCCGAAGGAAGCATCCAAAGATGTAGCCACATTAACCTTATAAAACTTAGAAAAGGTATGAACAGACGACTAGGTCGCAGCTTTGCACACTTGTGCAACCGACGCTCGATGTCGGAAAGCCCAGGAAGCACCAATTTCCCTGGTGGAATGCGTCGTGCCCGGAAAGGGAGGCGCCCGCCCCTTGAGAGCATAGGCTTCAATTACATATTTTTCTGATCCACCTAGAAATGGTGGCAGACGAAGTCGCTTGGCCTTGCTTCGGACCAGAGGCAGTCACAAACAGTGAGTCAGACTTCCGAATAGAAGCAGTAGCAGACAGCAAGGCTCGTACCACGTCCATGTGTGAAGCACAAACTCTCTGGGATGCGATGGGTGAGGACACAAGGACGGGAGGACAATGTCCTCATTTAGGTGAAAGGCCGAGACCACCTTTGGCAAAAAAGAAGGTCGCGGACGCAACACCGCCCTATCCTTATGGATGACCCAATATGGCGACTTGCAGGACAACCCGCCAACTCAGACACTCGTCTAACAGAAGTAATTGCCACTAAAAGGGCCACTTTCTGAAACAAAGTCAAGAGGGGAATATCCCTGATATCCTCAAAAGGAGGTTCCTGGAGAACCGAGAGTACCAATTCAGATCCCACGGGGGTGGAGGAGGCTTGACAGAAGGGAGCACATGGCGAACCCCCTGCACAAAGGTGCTAACCAAGGAATGACCCGCTAGTGGTCGCTGAAAGAATACGGCCAAGGCCAAGGCCGAAATCTGACCCTTAATGGTACTCAAAGCAAGCTTTTGTGCCACTCTATGCTGCAGGAAACGCAGGATTCTAGGGACGGAATACGTCCGAGGACGTCAGTCCAGCTTTTCGCACATGGCGATGTAAGCTTTCCAGTTACGGTGATAGATCATTTTGGAGGAAGACTTCCGTGCCCTTAATATGGTCGAAATGATCGAGCCCGAGAGACCTCGGTCTCTCAACACCTGGCTTTCAACAGCCATGCTATTAAAGCCAGAGACTGTAAAGCATGATGAAATATAGGACCTTGAGACAGAAGGTCCTCCCTTATTGGCAACCGCCAGGGAACCTCCGCGACGAGACGTACCAGATTGGCGTACCAGTGACGTTGAGGCCAATCCAGAGCAATGAGGATCACTGGAATTCCCTCGGTCGCCACCCTGCGCAGCAGGCGAGGGAGCAACTGCAGAGGAGGATAAACGTATATCAGGTGATAATGACCCCATGGGGCCACTAACGCATCCAAGGCATCCGCCCAAGGATCCCTGGATCTGGCCACAAACCTCGACACCTTGCGATTGAGTCGAGAGGCCATCAGGTCCACATCCGACATGCCCCACCGTCGGCAAAGGAGTTGAAATACCTCGGGTGCAAGGACCACTCTCCCTGGTCCAGCGTCTGGCGACTCAAATAGCCAGCCAATTGTCTATGCCCGGAATGTAAATGGCCGACAGAGCCAGCATGCTTCTTTTAGCCCACTTCCGGGTATGGGCGACCTCGGAAGCCGCAGCTGCGCTCCGAGTCCCCTGGTTGACATACGCCACCGCCGTGATGTTGTCCGACTGGATCCTAATGGAGCGTTCCTGCAATCTCTCAGACCACGGGGAGAAGCACAGTCTGATGGCCCGTATTTCCAGAACATTGATCGGAAAACGGGCTCCGTCCGGAGTCCAAAGCCTTTGGGCTGACAGGACTCCCCAGACTCCACCCCAGCCTGTCAGGCTGGCGTCCATCGTGAACACCTTCCATTGGTCGGGGAGGAACAACTTCCCGGACCGAAGAGCCGGGGACCCCAACCACCATGTCAGGGACGCTCTGACCAAGTGACTCACCTGGACCGGAAGATCCAAAGACAACGGGGATTTGTCCCAAGAGAACAAGATCTCCTTTTGCAATGCCCTGGTGTGATTGGGCATACGGAGCGGCCTCGAAAGAGGCCACCATGAGTCCCAGGACTATCATGCAAAAACGGATTGACGACCATTTTCGGGATGTCAGCACCTGCACTGCAGACTGAAGTATCAGTAACTTCCCTGGAGGTAGGAATACCTTTGCCTCCAAGGAGTCCAGAATCAGACCTAGATACTCCAGACGCTGAGTCGGGACCAGGACTGACTCGTGAATGTTCAGGAGCCACCCAAAGTCCCTGAGGGTCCGACTGACGATAGTCACACTGTCTTCTAATTCTGAGTCACTTTCTGCTCTTAGAAGAAGATCGTCCAGATAGCCCACGTCAGGGATGCCTCGCTGTCTCAGCAAAGCTAGAACGGGCGCAAGCACCTTGGTGAACACCCTCGGTGCCAAGGCTGAGCCGAAGGAGGAGCTACAAATTGATAGTGGACTTTGCCGATCGCAAGCGCAGAAACTTCTGGTGACCTGTGCAGATCAGAACATGCCAGTAGGCGTCCTTGATGTCCAAGGCCACCAGAAAATCCCCTTGACAGAGTGTATCGATCACCGTGCGAATGGATTCCAAGCGGAACTTTTGCACCTTCACGAAGGCATTCAGGGCCTTGAGGTCCAGGATAGGCCGAACCCCGTCCTTTTTTGGGACGACAAACGGATTCGAGTAGAATGCCTGAAACCTCTCCTGTGACGGAACCGGTACAATCACTCCGGACCTGATCAAATCCTGAATAGCCCCCATAGGGCTGCCCGAAGGGCAGGAAGGAGAGGAAGATTCGAGGGAAGAATCTGTCTGGGACCAGGAACGGAACTCTATCCTGTAACCTGAGGTGATCACCTCGCACACCCACCGGTAGGAGATCCGGAAGGTCCACCGATCCGTGAACCTGCGAAGTCCCCCCCCCACCCCAGAGATGGGTGGGGGCAAGACTTCACGCGGAGGCGGGCTTGGGAGCTGGCTTGTTCGGCTTACGCACCCAGGGGTGCATGTGTCCACCAGCCGCACTGCTGTCAGTCTGGGAGGGCCTACACCTGGACTCTGACTGACGGAAAAAAAAACAACTTTTTTGCTGGAAAGGAAGGACCCTGCTTATGGTGGGCCTTCTTACCCTAGCTAGACTGAGGAAGAAGAGTGCATTTTACCTCCCGTGACATCCTTGATGATGTCATCCAGTGCAGCACCTAAAAGGCTACCATCTTTAAATGGTAGATCCGTCAGAAGCTTCCTTAGAGGCTAGGTCAGCAGACCAGCATTTCAACCAGATAAGATGACACAATACCACCGCCGAGACAGAGGCCCTGAATATTAGGGGCCGCGTCTAACGTGGCGTCGCAACCTAAACCAGGCCCTGCACCATTTGGTGGGCCAGAGCAATAGTGTCTGGAGGAAGAATATGCTCCTGTACAGTCTGGTGCAAAATTTTTGCCCATCCCGTAAGTGTCTGAGACACAAGGGTTGCCGCTATCACAGGCCGTAGGGTGGACCCCAACAAGGCAAATATGGCTCTGCTCACCACTTCTGACCTCCTGTCAGCGGGGTCCTTAAATACAGGAGTCCCCTCCATCGGGAGAGTGGTGGCCTTGTTCAACCGGGCGACTGGAGGAGAAGCCCACGTTTTAAGTAGGGCATCTTCAAGGGGTATCTGATAGACAAACGCCGCGGGACCATAAAAGTCTTCTGCGGCTTTTTCCTAGACCTGATCAATGAGCTGGTCAAAGAAAGGTACATATGGAAAAACCTTTTTAGAAGGCCCGGCCTTAAAGAACCAAAGGAGACTGTCCGCCTGAGGTTCTGCATCCACAGCATTCAGCTTGAGAGTGTCCCCCATCGCAGCAATGAGTTCATTTAACAAGCGCCCTGTCATTTACTGACTCAGAACTGGAGTCTTCCTTGCAAGGAATTTCCTGTTCAAAACCATCAAATATTCAGAGCTAGGGTCCTGAGCGGTAGTGGCTAGGCCCATATCTGAATCAGGGCACACCCCCTTTATTTATTTATTTATTTATTTTTTAGAAATAAAGTGGGGAGAGGGGCTTTTTTGCTCCTTTGTGCTCACACACTGCTTCCCTCCTGGTCAGATTAATGATTCCAGGACTGCCGACAACTGGTCCACAGGGACCGCAGGTGCTGGAGCACTGCCTGTTGCCTCAAACATGTAAGGGGAAGCTGTGACACTGACTCCATATTGCCCCTCTCTGAGACTCCTCAGATAAAAAAAGTCCACCCACATGCTGTGCTGACTGAGGGGGCGCCCAGGGGACTCACCAGACTGGACCAGGACCGCTCAGATACGTCTGTCTGTACCGCGCTGTGTCAGCGCGAGTGAGCTGTGAGGAGATTGTGAGGAGATTTTCGCTGTTTACAGCTGCGATAGAGGCCAAACTAGTGCTGAAAAGCATGCGGGCTACAAGAAAATGGCCGCCGCACTTCACTGAGGCGATCCGCGGCAAAATGGCCGCCATGCGCAGATAAAATAAAAAACTCGAAACAGCACACACACAGCGCCAAACGGCGCCCAGGCCCCAAAATAACACAAAAGGCCCCCAGTGATATGCAGACCAGCATGAGCCCCCCCCAGGACAGTATGACCCCCAGGCACCCCGCACAGCACAGCGTCAGCAATGGTGACAGAGAGTGACAAAAAACACAGGGGGAGACAGGGAAAATCCCCCACAGAGAAACACACACAGCATTTTGTACTCACCTGCAGGCAGGAGAGACTATTTACCTGTCCCCTGAGGGACCCACTGGTGTGTTTCTGACAGACCTATCACAGAGTCGTACTGCATACTTGTCGGCCGGTCCACTGCGAGAGAAACAGTCCGTCAGGTACTGTTTAATCTTGAGAGGACCGCGGGAGCATGAAAGCAACCCGGCCACCCCTGGAGTCATGGGGCATGTCGTGAACCGAGTCTCACGCACACAAGGCGAGGATCAGCACGCTCGATGGTCGGACAGGGAAGACTACGAGGATACTAGTGTACCCAACCTGTTGCCCAGCCGACAGTTGATTGAAGGTCTCAAAAATAAAATAAAATTCCCAAAGGAAGAAAAATTAAAGAAAAATCTTCCAGGAGACTGGCTCCTGAGAGAGCCACGTCTTCTCCTTCTGCTAGGCAGAAAAAAACTGAGGTCTGCTGACTGCAGGGGGTGGGTTATGTCGGGAGGGACCGCCCCCCTGGGCGGGGCTGTTCAACTCTGGCTTTTAGAATGTATGTATAACATGTCACATTCTGCCTAGGTCTTCTCCTGCAAGCAGGGACATAACCCACGTGTACAGTGAATAAGAGACGCCGTGTCAGTCCATGGATGATAAGAGAAAAATATTTTTATTGTTTCTTCCAACCTAGATCGGAAGTGACGTCATGACCTGACCTAGATCATAGAGCTGATCAGAGACAATCTGGTCTCTCTTCACCTTTATGGCCAGTCGCGCTCGCCAGTAAGAACGGTAAGCACGAGAAACACTTGGGGGGGTGCCTCCTGCTGCTTCTATTAGTGATCCAGCGGCTAATCAGCCGCTCGGATCGCTTTTATAAAGGGAGAGAATTGCCCGCTAAAAAAAAAAAAAAATACTGGAGATATGGCTGATAGCTTCAGCCATAACCCCGGTAAACCACTTCAAAACCACAATGTATATATATATACGTAATGGGGTCTTGAAGTGGCTATTCAGATATTTCAGGCTTTAGGTTGGGTAATCAACTTCCAAAGATCCAGTCTCCAACCTTTCCTTCATCTGGAGTTAATAGGTCTTATTCTAGACACAGCCCAAGCAAAAGTCTTCCAGAAAACAAACTGGTCTCTCTCAGATCCCACGCTCAGGCCGCCTTAAGATCAAAGAAGGATCCCTCTGTGAGAGTTCTGGGTCTCAGGTTGTCCTCCTTCGAGTCTGCTACACTAGCCCAATTCCATTTAAGGCGTCTCCATCACAACATCTTGTTGGCATGGAACAAAGATGCTCCGTCTCTTGGCCTGCCTATGTTCCTGTGACAGGGGTCACTTTGGGCACAGGGTGAGCCAGGAAATAATGGACATTAAGAATGTCTTGGATTGCTTTAAATTGGGATAGTAATATTAATCCACAAAATGTACTGGTTGTTTGATTCTGAACTCAACAAGTTAATTAAGAGATGCTGATGTGTCACCTGTCTGCTTGTGTAATGTTAATGAATCTCAACTATGCTACAGATCCTTTCATTGTGAATAGTGATAATTAACTCTGTACTTGTGTATATTGTAAAGCAGACAGACAGTCTGGTGAATATAAAGGTCATGCATAGTCATTTAAGATGTAAAGGGATTAGCTAAGAGATGTCAGAATATGTGTATTGGGAGCTCGTTATGTAACCATTGTGTGATGTTGTGGGTGGAGTTGGACCATTGTTCATTTAGATTAATGCAGTATTATTTTGGTTTATAAAAAAAGCCTGCTCTCATTAAAGATCGTCAGTCCAGTTGGAAACTTCATACAGAGTGTTTGTCTCGTATGTTTGGAAGGATTAATCCTATGGGAAGCGGTCGCCTGACTGTGGAGGATCGGCAGTGGATGTGTGTCCAGAGAGGGAATATCCTAAACAGCGTTAACCCCTTTCATACTTGGGGTGCCGTTACAGTTCCTATCCAGCCAAGCAAAGAATTTGGTTGATTTCTAACCCAGCCTTGGTAATAGGGAATTATTTTCTACCATACCAGTGGAAAGTAAAACATATGCCAGTCTCAGGCTGGGAAGAGTGTTTCAATCTCTCACAATTCAGGGAACAAGGTCACCAGAAGAAGCCAAGCTCCCTATCAACATCTTGGAGCTCAGAGCTATCAAAATGGTTTTGAACCACTTGAAACCGCTCTTCTTCAGGGATACCGAATCAGTGTAATTGGACAGCACCACAGCTGTGGCCTATAGCAGTCATCAAGGGGTACCAGGACTCATGCAGTCTTAAAGGAAGCAAGCCAGATTATCTTATAAACAGAGGATAAATGTCCAGCGATCTCTGCTGTCCAAATCCCAGGAGTGGGCCACTGGAAGGCAGATTACCTACGCCGTTACTGCCTTGACCAAGAAGAATGGGCCCTTCATCCTGACATCTTCAGACTGAAATGTCAGAGATGGGGGCTTCAGACATGGACATCCTGACCACTAGATTCAACACCAAGTTACCCCTGTTTGTGGCCAGCACCAAGGATCCTCAAGAAACTGGCATTAGGTGCTCTGATCTTTCCCTGGACTCAGTTCAGGCTAATCTTTGCTTCTAAACAGGTTAAACCTGCTAACTCAAGGCCCCCTGTTCCACACAGCTTCTCAACTCTATATTATATTATAGATATATCTATATTAACTGACTATAATGAAATGGCTATTGAAACCCATGTGTTGAGAAACGGAAAGGTCTCTGATTTTATCATTCCCACATTGCTAAATGCAAGGAAAGTCATTTTCGGAAAGATCTAGTATTGTAACTGGAAATCCGTCTATGCTGGTGTGAACATAGACACTTGAATCCCAGAGATAACTCTGTGCCTTAGATTCTGGCGTTCCAACAAGCTGGGTTTGGCCAAAACTTGGTTTTAAGTACTTTTACAGAGCAGGTTTCAGCTTTTTCCATTCTTTTCCAAAAACCTCTGGCTTTGCTTTCCCTTATAAAGACCTTTATTCAAGGTGTTTCATAGATAAACCACCCTTATAGAACCCTGTGCTTCCTTGGAACCTTGATTTGGTTCTCTCTGCCCTGCAGAACCTACCCTTTGAACCCAGGAACTCTCTTTGGATGACTTTCCAGGCAAGTTAGATTTTTGACGGCTCTCATGTTTATCAGAAGTGTCTCTTTCTTGGAGCCATTCTTCACGTTTCACAAGGACACATTACAATACACATTTGCTTACAAGGTTGCTCCTGCTGACTCCCTCTCCATCTAGCAAGGAGAATGTTCGGAGCAGAGTTGGAAAACTGCACTGAATATAATGGGTGAAACATTTTTGCATGAAGGATGCAGTGGGGGGCATGCCAGAGTTCCAACTTATAGTTCCACTGATAAATGATGAGTCCTTGCTCTGACTCACCCACTTGAGCTATTGAGCTGTGTAAACTTTTTTTTTTAAATGTCCAAAATAAGAGAAGAAAATGTATTTTAATCTGGACAATTAAAGAAAAAAAAATCACTGTTCCTTTTACCTTAGAAAAACGTGAAAGGAGCCGAGAGCTCAATCTGCTGGCTGAAAATCCTATATATGATACTTAAAAAAAAAAAAAGTAAAATAGGTTTCCCCAAAAAAATATATGTTCTGAACATAATAAAAAAAATATATACAAAAACAATAACCAGAAAACTTTAACTTTCTTATAGGAAATATCTCAGGAAAAAATGTATTGTTAATCTCTCCTCCTGCCAAAAAGAAGTATACCGCTATGAAATCCTGACTTTTAGTTGTGGTAGCCTTATTCCAGGTCTTATATGTACAGACATAGGCAACTAGCATTTTCAGAGGAGGGCTATAAATAGCAGTTACTCTCATAAGGAAACCTGAACTCCCTTGTCACTATAGTACACCAGAAGATACTACTATTGTGAGTAGAATATCATACCTCAAAGTCCAGAGTACTGCTAGATGATAGAAGGGATAAAAGAATAAAATGGACACTGACAGTGAACATTAAAACCCTAATAGAAACTATATGAATGCAAAAAAGCAAGGGGGGCTTCTCTGAAATTTGTCATAAGTGAAATGTGGACCTGCTAACTATTCCTTCTGAAATTGCTAGTTGTATTAGTTTACCACCTCTAACAGGGCTTCCATCTTCACCCGGTCTTTCTTCCGGGTTTTGTTCTGGGTGTTCGACTGAGCTGCAATGACGGCACTCCTGTGCATTCGTGGAGTCACGGCCACAGCACGGAGCTCTGAAGAGACGGCACGGTTATGCCATCCCTTCGGAGTGCATGCGCCGGTGACATCACCGGTTGCATGTGTAGCACACAGACCCCTCTTCCTTACCTTTGGCTCACTTATAGGAAAAGGGGCACACCGTACCACATGCCCGTACCCTCCTGTGTGAAGAGGTTGAGCGGTGTAATGTACCTGGGTCTCCACGGCTAGGTTCTCCAGAGAATGGTTCTCATCTCTACTGCAATAAAGACAAGTCTCTATTTCCCCAATAACTTCAAGGTCCACACCAGTTGCAACTCCAACGTAGAGTTTATTTTCTCATATGCACAGTCACTAGATAGAAAAGGGTGGATGGAGAACAGGACAGCAAAAGGTTTTGGAGTAGGTCCAGGCACAAACGAATATACTATTCACTACCTGTATCTTCAAGTAGGCTCAGCTCACCCGGATAGTCTCCCATTAGAGTGGATCCTAGCAGAGTCTCCCATTAGAGTGGATCCTGAGTGATGCTCGAATTAGATTACACACACAGTCTCTGCATAAACTGTTACTGGTGAATTTGGGTCTCTGCCACAGACCTGGTGAACTTTGGGTCTCTGCCACAGACCTGGTGAACTTTGGGTCTCTGCCACAGACCTGGTGAACTTTGGGTCTCTGCCACAGACCAGGTGAACTTTGGGTCTCTGCCACAGACCTGGTGAACTTTGCTTGTGGTATTAGGCCTCTTTCAGGGAGATGACATCCCTCCAGAGAGTTACCGGGCCCCTTCCTTCACTGTGATCTCTCACCAGTCCCTCGGAACGGTCCTCCCCCAGCCTCCTCTTCTAGATACGGGTCTCCTCGCAAGGCAGCACCCTGGGATTCCTCCTCCCTCCGTGGGCCCCAGCCGAAGGTGCTGGACCCAAGGCCTTCAGTTGAAGCCCCAGGGCTAAAGGTGCCTGGGACTGATCCGTCAATGAACCGGGCCAGGAACCCCACCCCAAGGTTAAAGGTGCCTGGGGTGGCCAACGAACGGAAACACACTCCCCGGGGTAGGACCCCCGGGAATTCACCCCCCACAGGCAGTGTCTGCCCCCTTTATATCCTCTCCCGGCATGCACAGCAGGCAGACACGCCCACCATACCACCGCCGAAGGGGACATCCAAGGCACAGCACTATACCAGCGGTTCAACCCTAGCCTCCGAAGGCAGCACCATCCACAGGCCACAGGGAACTATACACCAGTATCCCACCTGCAGTATAAAAATGGTTTAGCAAAGCCCTATCAAATAATGTGTTTGAGTACAACTACCACTCAAACATTCCCCTAGATTTAAAGACCCCGCTACACATGCAGTGTGAATATCTCTTAAACCATGCTGGTGGGTGAATCCAGGCCTTTTTTAAAGCAATCTACTGAGCTGGAGAGAACACAGTCCCCAGAAAAGTAATAGAGGAAAAAAATAAAGAATCCAGGCCTTTTTTAAAGCAATCTACTGAGCTGGAGAGAACACAGTCCCCAGAAAAGTATTAGAGGAGAAGTCTTCAAATGGGGACACTAGTTCTGGCCCCAAGAGATTCTCCAAAAAAAAAAAAACTGACAGTAGTTATCACCCCCCCTTACACTAGCTAAAATGGAAAATAAGGTTCTGCTCATAGTTCTACACTAAGATGTAGCAAATTTAGCACCCTTCTAGCATAGTTTTTGACTCCTTCTGTAATCAAGCAGGAGCAGAGATTGTTTGTTTTAGTCTGGCCAAAAATAGCGCCTGCAAACCATCCTAAAACAACGGCTGCTGTTTCTCCAGTGTGAAAGCTTGAGGGCTTTCACACTGGAGCGGTGCGCCAGCAGGACGGTAAAAAAAGTCCTGCTAGCTGCATCTTTGGACCGGTGAAGGAGCAGTGTGTTTACCGCTCCTCCACCGCTCCTGCCCATTGAAAGCAATGGGGCACCGCGGCTATACCGCCGGCAAAGCACCTCTGCATAGGCGCTTTGCTGTGGTTCTTAACCCTTTTTCGGCCACTAGCGGGGGGTAAAACCGCACCACTAGCGGCCGAATAAAAATAGCGGCGCTTTACCGCTGAAGCACCTCCCGCCCCAGTGTGAAAGGGGCCTAAAAGTGATTCTGGTGACTGTATAGCATTCTGAAGATTGCACTGGATAACAACAGCTGTACATTGGAGCAAGGTAATCAGATGCCAGAGTGACCCCCCCCCCCCACATTATATCCAGCTGTGAGAGAGTAGACTGTTCACTGTTCATCTTTACTATGGGAGAATATTGTCCTATCTCTAGTGTTGCTAATTGTTTTTGAAGCACCCCAAGGCCCCAGTCCCTCTCTGTACAAGTTCTTCAAGCATAAATCTTTAAAAGATGACCCACTTGAACCATTTCTCCTCTCAAACACCATGGGACCCTTTGGACTGGCCCTTACAAGTGTAGATATCTTCTCGCGTTGTAGTACATTTTAATCCATGTTGTTCAAGATGACAGAACTTACATCCAAGGCCAAGTGCCTGTGGGTAGGTGCAGCGTGGTGCTGGGGCAGAAAATACATAGCATCCAGGTGCAGAGTAACAGGTTGTAGAAAGTCAGCTTGGGGTAGGTTAAGAAAGGGTTAATGAAGAGGGCAGGTACTTTCCCTTCAGCCCTGTGTTTTAAGCAGCTGGTCAGGGAGGCTGGTTAATGGCTGTTTTGCTATCAGCTCTGAGGAGACCAGAATGCTGTATGGAAGCCTCTCTGCACTGTCTTGACCCTGCTGGGTGAGCTGGCCTGTAACTGGGACTTTAGAGAGTCCTGGAGCAATGACAAAAGGGGAAATAAGCGGAGGGACGGCATGACAGGTGAGACAGGCAGTAGCCAGCAGAGGTTGTGTTTCCCTTTAAGAGAAGGGGGTGGCCGTGGGGAAGAAGGGGAGGGGGAGCGCAGTTAGTCAGGGAGGAAGTGAGGTTTTCTCACTTCCTCCATTTCACTCACGAGGTAGAAAGCTTCACAGCCGGTGCCATGGCTGATGTGGCTGAACTATTAGCGCAATTGCGGGCCGCGGTGGCCGCGCAGGGGGCAGATTGGCTGCAGGAGCAGGTTGCTGCAGTGGTGGATGAGCGGGCGGCGGCGCCCGCCGGGGGGGGGGTCGCTCCGGGGCGCGCTAGGCGGTCCAGGCCGCCTGAGCGGTACAGTCCGGAGGCATCCCCGAGTGGTTCAACTTCCGTCCGGAGACCCGTTGGGGGCCCCTGGCCGCATCCCCTGGCCGCACACAGCCTGTGTCGGCTGGGGGGGCCGGGAGGAATCCGCGCCGTGGACGGATTTCGGCGGTGGGGGAGACGAGTGGCCCTCTTGCCCCTCCCCCTGCCGCGCGTCGGAGATGCGGTGACATCGCGGTCGAGGCTGCGGGGGATGCCCGGAACAGCCGTGCGGCCCGGCGTGGAGGATCCAGTTCGCGGGCCAGTGGCCGGGAGGCGGTGGCGGTCAGGGGTCCGGCGGTGCCAGCAGGACGTGCGGTGAGGGGTTTGGCGCCTAGAGTGACGGATGGAAGTCGAGCGGATGACACCCGGGCCAGGGGGCGGACCCGCAGTCCGTCGGTGGAGGTTGCGAGTGGGTCAGGTGTGCCGGGATCGAGGGGACGTGAGGCCCAGCCGCGACAACCCTTGCCACGTGGGTCGCGTCCGCAGGGTGTGCAGCCAGCGCTTGTGTCGGCGGGATCGGATGACAACAGGTCTGAAGGGGAGCTGTCCGGGTCAGACGGTGGCGAGGACTCGGGACAACTGGCTTCGATGGCGAACAGTTCGGCGGCTGGTGGACCCAGTCTCAGGCAGCCCGGTAAGTCCCACTCTTCGGTGGTCATTTGTTCCTTATTACAAGATTTATTGGGTCAAGGGGGTGTGGGGGGGGGCTTAGGCGCGACACCTGGGTCGCGTTCTTCCCCACCGGGGAAAAAAGCGGCAGGGGAGACGCAGGACTTCTGGTCTGGGTTGGAGGATTTGGTCAGGCGTTTTAAGCCGGGCGGGGGCGACATGGGGTCGCCCGCGGCGGCTTGGGGGAAAACAGGGGGTTCATCGCAAGGGGTGGGGCTTTCGGATGCACCTGGGGCCCCAGGCGTGCAAGCGGTAGAGGTGTCAGAGGAGGTGCAGGCCCCATTGGAAGGGGGGGCGGCCACAACAGGGGGGCAAGTGGCTACGGGAGAGAAAAACAAGGAAGTGATCAGGCTGGCGGACGCCGCTAAGAATGAGATGTACATTTGTTTTGAGGCACCGTTAGGAACTCACCTCAAGCCGGAGGTCAGAGAAAAGCTGTGGAAAGGTGAGTACGTGGAGATCTTCACGTTGCTCCCCTTGGACAAATTCAACCTGGATAGGGTGAAGCCGGAGGAGAGCAAGAAGGAGGACGAAGAAAAGAGGCGTTATCGTCTTATACCCCGTACTTTCACCAATTGGTTGCAAGCGTTTGCGATCATGGCTTGTGTGATAGGGCAGAAGGCCCCGGAACATTGTTCTGGGCTGTTCATTTATTTGGAGGCGGTTAGCGAAGCGTACAGGACGTATGGTGGCGTAGCCTGGTTGAGGTATGACGAACAGTTCCGGCAGAGGATGGCCATGAGACCAGGACTGCGATGGGATCACAAGGACATCAACTTGTGGATGCGACTGATGACAGCGTCGCGGGCATCCAATCAGTTTTTTCAGGGGGGGGTCGGAGGTGCTGCGGCCTCAGGACAACCGACCGAGAAAAGGTGTGGCTACTGCTGGCAGTTCAACGAGGGCACGTGCAAGTACGGAGCAAGCTGTCGCTTCAAGCATGTGTGTTCAGGATGTGGGGGCAGTCATGCCTTGTCCAAATGCTTTAAGCGAGGCAGGGGTCGCCCCGGGGATTCTGGGGGAAAAGGGAACGACGCCAATACGGGTGGAAAGGATGCTTCCCTTTCTCAATAGGTATCCCGACAGGCGTGCAGCCAAGTTGTTAGAGGAGGGTTTCGCCGGTGGTTTCAGAATTCCTTGCGCTCCGTTTGCAGTCCCCCCGGCAGCCAAGAACCTCCGGTCTGCATTGCTACATCCTTTGGTGGTTTCAGAGAAGCTGGAGAAGGAGGTGCAGTTAGGGCGGATAGCCGGACCGTTCACAGATGCGCCCATACCTGATTTAGTGGTGTCTCCCTTGGGGGTTGTCCCCAAGAGGGAACCTCAAAAATTTCGCTTGATTCATCACCTGTCCTTTCCCAGGGGTGGGTCGGTGAATGATGCTCTTGCGCCGAAGGACTGCACGGTATCGTACACCTCCTTCGATGCGGCTGTGACATGGGTGCGTAGGTGTGGACGGGGAGTGCTGTTGGCAAAAGCCGATGTTCAATCTGCTTTTCGGTTGCTACCAGTACACCCGGACAGCTTTCGTTTCTTGGGCTGCATGTGGGAGGGGGCTTACTACGTGGACCGTTGTTTGCCCATGGGTTGCTCCATCTCTTGCGCGCTCTTTGAGACTTTTAGTTCGTTCCTAGAATGGGTGGTCCGGGACGTGTCGGGGATCAGTTCGATCATCCACTATCTGGATGACTTTCTGTGTGTGGGCCCGCCGGGGTCTACCGTTTGCAAGGTCCTGCTGGGGACGCTGCAATACGTGGCCGACCGTTTTGGGGTCCCTTTGGCCCCTGAGAAGACAGAGGGCCCCACGTCGTCCTTAGTTTTTCTGGGCATAGAGCTGGATTCAGAGAAGATGGAATGCCGGCTGCCGGAGGATAAGCTGGAAGCATTGAAGGAGGAGGTGCGAGGTGTTATCGGCCGTCGTAAGATTCAGTTGCGACAGATGCAGTCACTATTGGGTAAGTTGTGTTTCGCTTGCAGAATAATGCCCATGGGCAGGGTATTTAGCCGCAGGTTGTCGGCTGCGACAGCCGGGGTGCGGGTTCCTACTCATTTTGTAAGCCTAACCAGAGAGCTTCGTGAGGATTTGGAAGTGTGGCACGGATTCCTGGAATCCTTCAACGGGCGGGCGTTGTGGATGAAGGGGCCCGTTAGCAATTTCGATCTGGACTTGTTTACAGATGCGGCTGGCTCCACGGGGTATGGGGCGTTCTGTCAGGGAAAATGGAGTGCGGCTCCATGGCCAAAGGAGTGGGAGGAAGCGGGGTTCTTGAAGAACCTGGTACTATTGGAACTTTTCCCAATTGTGGTGGCGTTTGAGTTATGGGGGGATTCATTCCGGAATAGCAAGGTGCACCTGAACTGTGATAACATGGGAGTGGTTCAGGTAGTGAATAAAGTGTCGGCCACATCACAGCCAGTGGTGCGTTTGCTGAGGCATTTGGTTTTGCGCTGCTTGCAGTTCAATGTATTTGTGTACGCAGTACATCTTCCTGGGGTGGATAACACCCTGGCTGACGCGTTGTCTCGTTTTCAGTGGGACAGGTTCCGGGAGTTGGCACCAGCAGCGGAGCAACGAGGGGTTACCTGTCCCGACTGGATGTGGGACATTGCCTTGACAGCGCAGCACAGTGGATTAAACGGTCGGTGAGTGGGGCCACGTGGAATGCCTATGCTAAGGTGTGGCAGGAGTGGGGGTCATTTGTTCGGGGGCTGGGAGTTTCCCCGGGGGGTGGAGAAGAGGGAGCGGCTCTGATTTATTTTCTCACATTGAAAATGGAGCAAGGCGTTTCTGTGTCCGCGGTGGACCGTACACTAGCGGGTTTGGCGTTTCTGTTCAAATGGCAGGGTTGCAAGGACCATACTAAAGAATTTTGGGTGAAGCAGGCAGTGAAGGGGTACAGAAAAGGTCGGAAGGCGGCTGATAGCCGCAGGCCGGTCTCGTTCAGAATGTTGGAAAAATTGTTTCTGCAGCTGCGCTCCGTGTGCAGTTCGGAATATGAGTGTCAGTTGTTCCGGGCAGCATTTGCGCTTGCCTTTTTTGGGGCCCTGAGGGTAGGAGAGCTGGTCAGTTCTTCCAAAATGGCTCCGGGGGGGTTGTTGGCGCAGGATGTGGAATGTTCGGGAGATTCGGTGGGCATATGGGTAAGCAGGTCCAAAACGGATCAAGTAGGAAAAGGTATGCGGCTTCAGTTGTTTCGCATCCCAGAGGCGTCAATCTGTCCTGTACGGGCGGTGGAATCCTTTTGTTCCATGCGTCCGGGACTAGAGGGTTCTTTTCTTATGCATCGGGATGGGGCAGCGTTGTCAAGGTTTCAATTCATAGCGGTGTTCAAAAAATGTTTGGTGGCAGCGGGGTATGACCCGACGGGTTATGCCTCTCACTCCTTCCGCATTGGGGCAGCTACGGAGGCGGCTAGGGCAGGACTGCAGGCGGATGCGGTGAGGAAGATTGGGAGGTGGGAGTCTGATAGGTTTCGCCTTTATGTTCGCCCTCAGCTGTTACAGGAGTAAAGGGCATTTGGGTAGGTGTTGTATGGGGTCTGGGCGTTGGCAGTTTAGAATGTGCCATTAATTTGTTGTCCTAATGTTATTTCCATGTTTTTCAGGTGGTGAACCCAGACTAGTTTGGATTTTGGGTCACTCGTACGTGTTCTGGGGGGCGAAACGGGCCGATGTTCGGCCCAATGGACGGCAGTTAGGAATTCCCCTACGAGAAGCACGGGTCCGTTGGATCGGGGTGCCGGGTATGACGTGGAGTGGGGTTATGCCGGAAATACAGAGGTTCGCTGGTCGGGAGAGGGCACCGGATGTATTGGTGCTACATGCGGGAGGCAACGACATGGGGGCCAGATCAATGCACCAACTGATACGGGACGTTAAGTCTGATTTTTTAAGGTTGCGCACTACATTCCCGGGTATGGTGGTTATTTGGTCGGACATGGTAGGCAGGACATCCTGGCGGTGGGCATGGTCGGTGGACAAAGTCAATAAGGCCCGGATAAAAGTCAATAAGGAAGTGGGGAGATTTTTTGTGAGGAACGGGGGCCTGGTAGTGCGCCACCGTGAATTGGAGGTGGATACGTGGAGGTACCTAAGGGGAGATGGGGTCCACCTGAATGCAGTGGGCATTGACCTGTGGAACATGGGTTTGCAGGAAGGAATTCAGCAGGCCCTTAGGGTGTGGGGTTGCTCGCAAGGGTAAGGTTTTACCCCTTGCGAGCTGTGGCGGAGTTTGGTTCCTGGAAAAGGAGGTAAAAGGGGAAGGTCTGGAGAAAAAGGTGGTACCCATACGTGGTATGGGGTTTTTTGAGTACCTTCTGGTCAACAAGGGTTAACCATGAAGGGGGGTAAATGGTAGGGCACTGCGGCCAGGTGTACCGTCTCCGAGTCGGTGTCTTGCGACTGGAGGCCTAAGGGATATGTTAGTCCCAGTGCCCAAGTTGGGAGTTGGTGGTCTATAAGCCCACCAGTGGTATTGGAAGTGTTATAAATGTTATTTAAACGGTTATTTAAGTGGTTATTTATTTCATATAAAGTTGTTAAAATAAATAGGCCGGAAGGCCAATTTTACTCCACAACCTTGTCAGTCGTTATTTATTAGAATGGTACAAGGGGGTGGGTAAGGTGGTAGAGGGTAAGTCAAAGCGAAGGATCGGTCTTTAACATGTCATGCAATATGGTAGATGTTTTGGCTGGGATGCTGAACATGATGACAAAAGACTGTGTTGGGAATTTTTTCAATAAAAAGAAAAAAAAAAAAAAGACTGTGTTGATGAGCAGAGTTTGTGTTGTTTTGAGCTGCCCGTGAAGACAAAGTCTGTCATTATTTTCCTGGTTTGCTAAATAAAGCGAACTTTAAGTTGACTGAAGTGTCTCCCCTCGGATCTCGACAAGACATATATTGTGATTGAAGTTCGGCAATGCACAACAAGACCGATGGAAAGGCAAGCCGACTGGGAGCACTCACAGGATGTAACAGCTATGCGTGAGTAGCTGTTTGTGACAGGTGTGCTGACAGCATCTGTCTCGAGGAGGGAAATGTGGCCTGGCCAGTCCGTACCCAATCAGGTCCAATCAGATCTACTCTGCAGTAACAACTCATCCAACCTAGGAGCAGATGGCAAGATATATATTCCAGAATTCTAACATTTCTCTCACCATGTCTGTCAAAAAAAGGCACCCTGATTCCACATGTAGCGGGACCCCCAAAAATGGGGTTGCTATGCTGTAAATTTAGGGGCAGTCTGAGCAATAGTATGGCTCAGATTCTACAATTCTGTTTAATATGGACTCTGCTCTGCCATGTTGTTGCCTGGTGTATAGTTCCCCTGGGCCTGTGGTGGTGCTGTTGCCCAGGTCTCGGGTTGAACCACGGGGGGGGGGGGGGCGTTGTGGTGTGATTGGTTGTCCTCTCTCGGCTACCGTGCGGTGGGCGGGTTTGGCCTGCTGTGCATGCCGGGAGAGGGTACAAAAAGGGCAGACGCCATGTTCTAGGAGGATTGTGCCCCATTGGGGTGGTGTGCCAGGTGGATTCCAGGGAGGACTCCTGGTGGCGAAGTCGCGCCCGTTGGCCTTGCTGGCCTCTGGTGCGTGAATTGGCCGAGGAGTCTCGGGCACCTTTAGCCCGAGGCTACAGAGTTCCAGGTAGGCCCAGTACCTTAAACTGGCTCTACAACCAAAACACTGGAGTCCCAGGGAACCCGTGTCCGATGGATCGGTGAAGAAATTCACGGTGAAGGAGAGGCCTGGTTACCTATCAGAGGGAAGGATTCATGAGTTGCAGTATAGCTCCTGTAGTGTGTCCGATTGGCACCTATGGTCTCTACTAATCTATGGGAGTTTCAAAGTTCTAACTCAGTAACTAAAGGATTCTGTGGTAGAGGATCTCTTAGACTTGTCCGTGAAGGGGACTAAATGAAAGAAACTGTTCGTGCTCCACTCCGGCTGCTAGAACTGTGAGAGGGATCTATCCGGGTGAGCAATTCACACTCAGGCTTGAGTGAAGAATAGGGTAACTGGGTGCCGTGTGCCTGAACCTGTCTCCCTACCTGCTTTTGTTACTATCTTCAACCTTTTCCCAAATCTGTTTCAAGCAAGATAAAATAAACTTGTCTGTTTGGAGTTTAAACATTGTCTGGACATTGGCCTTCTTTCGGGGAAAAGAACAGACTTTTCCCTATATTCTGGGGAAGAGAACCAATGGACGGGAGGCAACTCGCTGCAGGACCCAAAATTGTAAGAACACCGCTCAACCTCTTATACCAGTAGGATACGGGCATGTGGCACGGTGTGCCTTTATCTCTGCAAAGTGAAGGTAGGCAGGAGAAAAGGTTCCGTGTGCTACACGTGGGTGCTCGAGTCCGGGATGTTTTGCAGCTACCCCCCTGAAAGTTGGACTGTGTTTTCCCCGTGTATGATGTGAAAATTGAACTGCGTCATTTGTGTGGAAAATGGAGGTAAAGGCCTGTACTGGACTTTGCTAACTGCGTAGTTCGTAGGCGTGCCTAACATAAGAAAAGCCCACTAGCTACGTGCAGAAAGAAGAAAAGGGGGAGGAGTCCCCGCCAACTTGTGTGTTGCACGTGGCGCATTGGCGCCAAAGGGACAGTACAAGCTGGATCATTGGAGGAGAAGCAATATGGCCGCCGCCCCATGGACTTCTGCTACATCGGGACCCCGGATGTTCCAACCCATCTCAACCATGGACATTGCTCCCCTCACTGCCCCCCTGATGGATACAGGGATCCGGCTAAAGCCTAGGGGTCGCTTCGCTCTCTACGTCTGCCGAGATGCGGAGGCCCTGGGCATGCTCTGTCCCAGATGCCAAGGACTGGCGGTGCAACTGCGGCCCTTTGGAAGGTGTGCATCCTGTGGAGAGTTCCTCTTCAAGGTAGACCAACCCACCGAGAAACCCCGGGTCTACCAAGTCAACTACCTTACGGGTATCGTCACTTCTGAGGAGGAAACTTGTACTCCCACAGTTGAGCCCCTGCGCACCGCGTTGGCTGCCACGGATGTAGCCAGTGGAGATGACTCAGCTGCTGCAGAGACATCGGCGGGTACCGGAGCGGAAGCTGTCTCCGCCACAACTGAGACCTCCATTCCTCCTGCCAAGCGAAAGGTGGGCTACGTTAAGGCCTCCCACGGCCGCGGTCGAAGCCTGCCTGAACCGGATCCTCAAGCCGGATTGACCTCCAAGAGATCCACGTCAGGGGACGGTAAGGAGGCTGGGGGAACTGACATTGAGTGTACAGAGGAGGGGAGAGAAGCTCATACCCCACACTACTGGGGATGCGTGGACAGCCAGCCCACGGAAACACTCTATTTTTGGGAACAGTGTGTCTGTGTCCACCACTAATTATCTGCCGGCGGAGGAGTATGACACTTCCGATTTGGATTCGTCGTCCGATGTGGGGGATGATCATGAGATTGATGAGGTCTACATCAAAAAGGGATGGGATAAAATTCCAGTGACTTCACCCCGCAGCCTTAGGGAGATCTCGCCAATGGACTCTTGGGAAACTACACCTAGAGTGGAAGCCCCTGCTTTAATGGAAAAGGTTATACCCACACCTGCTCTGCCTGCACCTACATTGTCCGTGCCTACTGCCACGAAGGGACGTTCGCCATTACGGCCACCTTTGCAACAGTTGGAGCAAGTTCAAATGAAAATGTCCCCGGATGCTGTTCTTCCTGGAGCAGGAGATCGGGCGACCATGCCACCTTTAGCCCGGTTACAGCGGCACCTGAAAAGAAAAAATTGCTACGGAATACGGGTGGGAACACCCCTACGTTCCAAAGGAGCTACTCTTCGAAATCGTGGCCTACAGAGAACGGTGGTATGCGGATTTTGTTTGGGACCATTTGGGGGTGCACAAAGGCCACCGGTATCTAAAATGTTCTGCTGTTATGGCAGATCGTTACAAGGGGTGCCGTAAGGAGTGGACTTATGGTCGGCACATCCATGCGGACCGTGTGGTAATTTGCTGTAAGAAGAAAGAGGATACCGTGTACTCTATAGAGATAGACAATGGAAGACTCTTGTTCTCCCGGATCCTCGGTATTACTTGTGAAATGGAACTTGTGTTTTTTTTATTCCGTTTCACAGGAATAGCCTGCCCTGAACTCACTTGTGATTTTGCCCTCTGCTGCAGGGAAATCTACTCAACTGAGGAATTGGAGAGCTTGTGTTTTTTTCTCTCTCCTCAGCTCCGCAAGGAAGGGAAATGTTTTTTTTTTTTTTCTTTTCTGCTTTCAACTGAACAGTGGGGTAGTTTAGTCAGGGCCAAAGTGAGAAACGTTGTGGTCAAGATGGAAAGTTCATGTGAAGTACATGTATGCCCACGTGCAGCATTGGAGTGTGATGACTTGAGTTGCCACTAGGTGGTGGTGTTTTTGCAGAAAATTTCAGTGAGGCTAGGCTTAGCCATGCAATAGAGAAAATATATATATATCCGAGGATAATCATCTCTTCTCAGGGAGATGGTTCTGTTCTGCATACCTTAAAATTGTATATTGTGTTTTTTTTCTTTTTGTCTCACTCTGCAGGTGACCTGCAATAAACTCTATCGGGGAATGGGTGGAGTAGAGGGGTGTTAGGAGGGGTGGGATTGTATTTTGTCAAGCTATGTGTTTTATACGGAATGTGATGTATATTTTTACATGTTCTTTCTCTTCTTCCTCTGCTATTCCCCCAAAATTTGGTTCAGGCACCATTAATGTTTTGCTTTTCATAGTTGGAAAAGACCGGAACTTACTCAGGATTCAGGGGTCTTTCTGATCTATTCCAGCCACTAGGGACAGTGGCTTTTCAGGGGGGGGTGTAGCGGGACCCCCAAAACTGGGGTCGCTATGCTGTAAATTTAGGGGCAGTCTGAGCAATAGTATGGCTCAGATTCTACAATTCTGTTTAATATGGACTCTGCTCTGCCATGTTGTTGCCTGGTGTATAGTTCCCCTGGGCCTGTGGTGGCGCTGTTGCCCAGGTCTCGGGTTGAACCACGGGTGGCGTTGTGGTGTAATTGGGTGTCCTCTTTCGGCTACCGTGCGGTGGGCGGATTCGGCCTGCTGTGCAGGCTGGTAGAGGGTACATGTTCTAGAAGGAGTGTGCCCCATTGGGGTGGTGTGCCAGGGGGGATTCCAGGGAGGACCCTTAGTGGCAAAGTCGCGCCCATTGGCCTTGCTGGCCTGGGGTGCGTGAATTGGCCGAGGAGTCTCGGGCACCTTTAGCCCGAGGCTACAGAGTTCCAGGTAGGCCCAGTACCTTCAACTGGGTCTACAACCAACACACTGGAGTCCCAGGGAACCCGTGTGAGGGTGGCCCACTCTGAAGGAGAGGAAACCAAGGGAGGACCTGTCCGATGGATCGGTGAAGAAATTCACGGTGAAGGAGAGGCCTGGTTACCTATCAGAGGGAAGGATTCGTGAGTTGCAGTATAGCTCCTGTAGTGTGTCCCATTGGCACCTATGGTCTCTACTAATCTATGGGAGTTTCAAAGTTCTAACTCAGTGTAGCGGGTATCAACATTTAGGGGGAGTATGGCCCAGATACACTAATTATTAGGGATTTATGACCAATTTGGTTCGTGGAGGATAATGATGGTGTCTTGTTCCCTACGGCCCCTGGGTGGCGCTGTCGCCTGGGGCCAGGGTTGAACCACCATTGTAGGGCTGTGCCCTTTGTGTCCTCTCACGGCAGTAGTACAGCGGGGCGGGGAACCTGCTGTGCCTGCTGGGAGGGGATATAAAGGGGGCGGACATCTTGCGCACGAGGGCGGAGCCCCAGGTATCTTCAGCCTGGGGGCTGCTGTTCTGTTCGTCCGCGCCCAGGTGCCCTCGGCCTGGGTGCAAGGGAGTTCGAGTTCCATCCCAGGCACCTTAAGCCTGGGGTGAGGTACTAGCCGAGGCCTGGGGCCCAGTACCTCCGACTGGGTCCCATATGGGAGAAGATACCTAGGGGCCCACCGAGTGAGGGGACCCGAGTCTCGGACGAGGAGAACCAGGGAGGTGACCTGACCTGAAGATCCAGCGCAGCATTGGCTGGTGACAGTGTAGGCCTCTGGGGACCGTCCGGGATGGATCATCTCCCTAACAGGGGTCGCCATTAGAAGGTAGTCTATGTTCTATGGTCTTTGCAGAGACCCAGCTACATAAGGTCGGTGGCAGAGGCCTATCCAAAGGTCTGTGGCAGAGGCCTCATCGTTCACCTGGTCTGTGGCAGGGACCAACCTCACGTTCGGTGGCAGCGACCGTGCGCCAAAAGTTGTTGTGAACTCCTAACAGCTTCTCTGATCCGAAAGCATTGTGCCTGAACCCTCTCCCCACCAAGTTCGTGTTTGTATCAACCTGTCTGCTTGCAAAGAGGCATATTTATCTCTGCGGAAATAAATATAGATGTTGTACTGTCACCTGGTGTGGGCTTACTTTTCTGGGAGCAAAGTGTTCTACATTCACCTATCTACCTGTCACATTTGAAGTGGAAGCTCCGGACAGGGACACAGACCCGAAGGTAAAGATCTTAGCTCAAACCTCTACACACATACGAGGTGCAAGCTGGTGGCAGCACCTCACCCCTCTCCCTGGTTCCCCTAGACGAGTTGACCAGCCGCAAAGAAGAAGGGAGGGAACGGGTGAGGCCGCTACATCATTAACTAAAGGATTCTGTGGCAGAGGATCTCTTAGACTTGTCCCTGAAGGGGACTAAATTAAAGAAACTGTTCGTACTCCACTCCGGCTGCTAGAACTGTGAGAGGGATCTATCCGGGTGAGCAATTCACACTCAGGCTTGAGTGAAGAATAGGGTAACTGGGTGCCGTGTGCCTGAACCTGTCTCCCTACCTGCTTTTGTTACTATCTTTAACCTATTCCCAAATCTGTTTCAAGCAAGATAAAATAAACTCGTCTGTTTGGAGTTTAACCACTTCCCGCCCAGTCAATAGGAGATTGACGTCCGGGAAGTGGTTCTGTTATCCACACTGGACGTCTATTGACGTCCTGCAGGATAACAGCCGCCGCGCGCCCGGGGGGGCGCGAATCGCGGCGATCGGTGGAGCGGTGTGTCAGTCTGACCCCCCGCTGCACTGATCTCGGTAAAGAGCCTCCGGCGGAGGCTTTTTACCACGTAATCAGCAGTGTCCAATCACGGCTGATCACGATGTAAACAGGAAGAGCCGTTGATCGGCTCTTCCTCACTCGCATCTGACAGACGCGAGTAGAGGAGAGCCGATCGGCGGCTCTCCTGACAGGGTGGGTTCGCGCTGATTGTTTATCAGTGCAGCCCCCCCTTGGATACCCACACTAGACCACCAGGATGCCGCCCAGGACCACCAGGGAAGCCCCAAGCATGTGGATGGCCAGGTAAGTCCCCCATGGCCATCCACATGTACAAATACATAAAAAACATATGCCAATCAGTGCCCACAAATGGGCACTGACTGGCACGACCACAATGTGTGATGCCCAGCAATGCCAGCCACCAGTGTCATCAGTGCCACCTATCAGTGCCCATCAGTGCCCACCTATCAGTGCCCATCCTGCCACCTATCAGTGCCACCCATAAGTGCCCATCAGTGCCGCCTATGAGTTCCCATCAGTGCCGCCTATCAGTGCCCATCAGTGCCGCCTATCAGTGCCCATCAGTGCCGCCTATCAGTGCCACCTCATCGGTGCCCATCAGTGTCGCCTTATCAGTGCCTGTCAGTGCCGCCTTATTAGTGCCCGTCATTGAAGTAGAAAAGGTACTTATTTACAAAAAAAATTAACAGAAACAAAGAAAAACTTAGTTTTTTTCAAAATTTTCGCTATTTTTTTATTTGTTGTGCAAAAAATAATAATTGCAGAGGCGATCAAATACCACTGAAAGAAAGCTCTATTTGTGGGAACAAAATGATAAAAAATTTGTTTGGGTACAGTGTAGCATGACCGCGCAATTGTCATTCAAATTGCGACAGCGCTGAAAGCTCAAAATTGGCTTGGGCAGGAAGGTGTATAAGTGCCTGGTATTGAAGTGGTTAAACATTGTCTGGACATTGGCCTTCTTTAGGGGAACAGAACAGACTTTTCCCTATATTCTGGGGATGAGAACCAATGGACGGGAGGTAACTCGCTGCAGGACCCAAAATTGTAAGAACACCCCTCAACCTCTTATACCAAGAGGATACGGGCATGTGGCACGGTGTGCCTTTATCTCTGCAAAGTGAAGGTAGGCAGGAGAAAAGGGTCCGTGTGCTACACACACACACATATAGGACTTTCCTGGGTCATTCATGTTACTGGGGACGTGAGGGACGAGAGGCTTATTTACTGATGCCCTAGAGGTTACATTTCTTAAATGGGCTTCCTCTCCACTGGAGGCACCTGATACAATAATGGTGCTCTCCCAGAGTGCTGCCAGGTGTGGGATTCACCAAAAACCTCTCAAGCTGTGACAATGATCTGTTCCAGGTCATCTTTAGGTACAATGTCAGTTTAGTATACCATGTCGTTAACCCCTTCACGCCAACTGCCTCCTGGCCCTTTAAGAGTTCTAAAAGCCAGGAGGCAGAGGCAGCATTCGGGTCACGTGATCGATGTGATTGGCTGTCACAGTGGTCACATGATTGAAAAGCTCCCAATCACAAGTATGCATCGGGAGCTTACCAATCCCCACTGGCTACCACACTGGGAGCACGCTAAGTGGTTTACCCAGGGCCGCATACAGTATAAGTGTGCGACCGGCGTCAAAAGGGCAACTTCTTTATGGGTTGTGGGCAAAACTCCCACTGTGCGTTCATCCTCATTCAGTACTTCTGTCTTGAGAGGGTTAACCTCTGCAGCAGCCAGCACACCCTTGACTACAGGCTGTTCTGCACACCCTCCATTTGGTACAGCAATAGTAGTAGTGCCCACTTCAAAAGCCTTGTTCAGTATTACTATTAGCCTCTTGGCCTAACCATCCCAATCATTTGTGCTCCAACCTCTGGCGCTCCGCAGCACCACACCACCTGCTCAAGGAGATGCAGATGGACCAAGGGGCTCAACAGCATCAGACACATTGTACTTGTCAGTTTTAACATGACATTGCAAAACCCAATTTTTAGACATAGACAGTTGCAATACAACATTCTCACCACCGTGTACTGGTGGTACTCCACTCCCAACATAGGCATTTGCATAGTCAGCCTTAGTAGGCTACATTAACCCATCATCATCATGAGTCTTTTCATTGTCAGTATTCCACATTATGTTTAAACCAGTGGCTTTAGCCTTCCCATGAAACACATTGTACAGGGGCAAGATGACATTCAGTGGGTCTGCCAATAGAAGTCATTACAGCATCACAACAGATAGTCTCACAGTTAGTCTTAGCATGAGCTGCAGCACAGAGGATCCTACTTACTGGCCTAGGCGGTCTTCCCATCTTCCTTGGCTTATGCAGCTCCGCTTCACTGCGACTGGCCACTTCAGCCAAGAGGCCACATGGTGATTCAACAGGCTTCCTGTGCTCTCTGGCACCCCCTACAGGTACAACTGTTTTTTTCACAGCACACCCAGTTACACAAATATCAGTGCACCAATCCTAGACTTCTGCTCCTCTGGATTACCAGGTGCAGCATCCTGAGTAGGGATGAGCTTCGTGTTCGAGTCGAACATACGTTCGACTCGAACATTGGCTGTTCGATCGTTCGACGAAGATCGAACGATTTGGGCCGTTCGCGCCAAATTCGAGTGACGCGAACGGCCCACAATGCACTACGCCATCGCAGTGTCATCCAGGCGCTGTGATTGGCCAAGCATGCACTGTGACCCCGCATGCTTGGCCAATCACAGCGCCGGCAGCGAGGAGAGCAATGATTGGCCACAGGCAGGATGCCTGTGGCCAATTATTGCTGAGGGTGTTTAGTACACGCCCCACACTATAAAAGGCCGCCAGCACGGCGGCCTAGTGTAGTGTGTTCCGGAGCAGGGATAGAGTAGCATAGGCAGGGACAGTGACTGTTATTTCTTTCTTGCTTAACCTGGATTCCTTTAGTTTAGGGAAAGAGAAGGATAGGTAGGGAGAGTGTCAGTGTGTTTTGTGCTTCTGCTATAGTGTGCTTAAAAAAAACATTTATTCTAGGGACAGAAAACTCTAGGTAGGGACAGTGTCAGTTTCTTTCACTCTGCAAGTCCTTGTTTCCAGGGACCTGTAAGGACAGTGAGTTAATTGTCCTTGTGCTATATTGTGCTTAAAAAAAACATTTATTCTAGGGACAGAAAACTCTAGGTAGGGACAGTGTCAGTTTCTTTCACTCTGCAAGTCCTTGTTTCCAGGGACCTGTAAGGACAGTGAGTTAATTGTCCTTGTGCTATATTGTGATTAAAAAAAACATTTATTCTAGGGACAGAAAACTCTAGGTAGGGACAGTGTCAGTTTCTTTCACTCTGCAAGTCCTTGTTTCCAGGGACCTGTAAGGACAGTGAGTTAATTTTCCTTGTGCTATATTGTGATTAAAAAAAACATTTTTTCTAGGGACAGAAAACTGTAGGTAGGGAGAGTGTTTTTTTTCTTTCACTCTGCAAGTCCTTGTTTCCAGGGACCTGTAAGGACAGTGAGTTAATTGTCCTTGTGCTATATTGTGCTTAAAAAAAACATTTATTCTAGGGACAGAAAACTCTAGGTAGGGACAGTGTCAGTTTCTTTCACTCTGCAAGTCCTTGTTTCCAGGGACCTGTAAGGACAGTGAGTTAATTGTCCTTGTGCTATATTGTGATTAAAAAAAACATTTATTCTAGGGACAGAAAACTCTAGGTAGGGACAGTGTCAGTTTCTTTCACTCTGCAAGTCCTTGTTTCCAGGGACCTGTAAGGACAGTGAGTTAATTTTCCTTGTGCTATATTGTGATTAAAAAAAACATTTTTTCTAGGGACAGAAAACTGTAGGTAGGGAGAGTGTTTTTTTTCTTTCACTCTGCAAGTCCTTGTTTCCAGGGACCTGTAAGGACAGTGAGTTAATTGTCCTTGTGCTATATTGTGCTTAAAAAAAACATTTATTCTAGGGACAGAAAACTCTAGGTAGGGACAGTGTCAGTTTCTTAAACTCTGCAAGTCCTTGTTTCCAGGGACCTGTAAGGACAGTGAGTTAATTGTCCTTGTGCTATATTGTGATTAAAAAAAACATTTATTCTAGGGACAGAAAACTCTAGGTAGGGACAGTGTCAGTTTCTTTCACTCTGCAAGTCCTTGTTTCCAGGGACCTGTAAGGACAGTGAGTTAATTTTCCTTGTGCTATATTGTGATTAAAAAAAACATTTTTTCTAGGGACAGAAAACTGTAGGTAGGGAGAGTGTTTTTTTTCTTTCACTCTGCAAGTCCTTGTTTCCAGGGACCTGTAAGGACAGTGAGTTAATTTTCCTTGTGCTATATTGTGATTAAAAAAAACATTTATTCTAGGGACAGAAAACTCTAGGTAGGGACAGTGTCAGTTTCTTTCACTCTGCAAGTCCTTGTTTCCAGGGACCTGTAAGGACAGTGAGTTAATTGTCCTTGTGCTATATTGTGCTTAAAAAAAACATTTTTTCTAGGGACAGAAAACTCTAGGTAGGGAGAGTGTTTTTTTTTTTTCACTCTGCAAGTCCTTGTTTCCAGGGACCTGTAAGGACAGTGAGTTAATTGTCCTTGTGCTATATTGTGCTTAAAAAAAACATTTATTCTAGGGACAGAAAACTCTAGGTAGGGACAGTGTCAGTTTCTTTCACTCTGCAAGTCCTTGTTTCCAGGGACCTGTAAGGACAGTGAGTTAATTGTCCTTGTGCTATATTGTGATTAAAAAAAACATTTATTCTAGGGACAGAAAACTCTAGGTAGGGACAGTGTCAGTTTCTTTCACTCTGCAAGTCCTTGTTTCCAGGGACCTGTAAGGACAGTGAGTTAATTTTCCTTGTGCTATATTGTGATTAAAAAAAACATTTTTTCTAGGGACAGAAAACTGTAGCTAGGGAGAGTGTTTTTTTTCTTTCACTCTGCAAGTCCTTGTTTCCAGGGACCTGTAAGGACAGTGAGTTAATTTTCCTTGTGCTATATTGTGATTAAAAAAAACATTTTTTCTAGGGACAGAAAACTGTAGGTAGGGAGAGTGTTTTTTTTCTTTCACTCTGCAAGTCCTTGTTTCCAGGGACCTGTAAGGACAGTGAGTTAATTGTCCTTGTGCTATATTGTGCTTAAAAAAAACATTTATTCTAGGGACAGAAAACTCTAGGTAGGGACAGTGTCAGTTTCTTTCACTCTGCAAGTCCTTGTTTCCAGGGACCTGTAAGGACAGTGAGTTAATTTTCCTTGTGCTATATTGTGATTAAAAAAAACATTTTTTCTAGGGACAGAAAACTGTAGGTAGGGAGAGTGTTTTTTTTCTTTCACTCTGCAAGTCCTTGTTTCCAGGGACCTGTAAGGACAGTGAGTTAATTTTCCTTGTGCTATATTGTGATTAAAAAAAACATTTTTTCTAGGGACAGAAAACTGTAGGTAGGGAGAGTGTTTTTTTTCTTTCACTCTGCAAGTCCTTGTTTCCAGGGACCTGTAAGGACAGTGAGTTAATTGTCCTTGTGCTATATTGTGCTTAAAAAAAACATTTTTTCTAGGGACAGAAAACTGTAGGTAGGGACAGTGTCAGTTTCTTTCACTCTGCAAGTCCTTGTTTCCAGGGACCTGGAGAGACATTGAGTGAATTGTCCTTGTGCTATATTGTGATTAAAAAAAACATTTATTCTAGGGACAGAAAACTCTAGGTAGGGACAGTGTCAGTTTCTTTCACTGTGAAAGTCCTTGTTTCAAGGGACAGAGAAGGACACCTGAAGGTAGCCCTTATTGCTTTTTTCCCATCTCCCTGCAGGCCATCTATTAGAATGTCTGGAAGGCAAACAAGGAGAGGCAGACAGTCAGGAGGCAATAAAAGAGGGCAAGCAGGCTCTGTGTCTGGGGGCAACAGTGCTGGTCGTGGACGCGGTGCATTGTCATCAGCACATGGCCATGGGACACGCTTGTCCTTCTTTTCGGCAGCTGGACATGTTGAGCCACATCATGCCGAAGACTTGGTAGAGTGGATGACCAAGCCCTCCTCCTCCTCCTCATCCTCTCTCACCCAGGCTCAGGGTATTGGAAAAGCAGCTGCCAAAGCGTCGTCTTCCCTGGTATCAATGTCAGACAAATCATCAGTCACTCCTTCCCTAGACCCACCATGTCCTCCTCCTGAGGAGTCCCCCGAACTGTTTCAGCACAGTGTTGGGTACATGCTCCAGGAGGATGCCCAGCGTTTCGAAGGGTCTGATGATGAAACCCAGCTAGAGGAAGGCAGTAGCGTGAGAGCAGACAGAGGGGATGCTCAAGAAGGACACCAATCTGGCAGTCATGTTCCAGCAGCTGCAGCATACTGCCAGATTGGCTCCAGTGATGAGGAGGGAGGGGATGATGAGGTCAATGACTCCACGTGGGTGCCTAATAGGAGAGAGGAGGAGGAGGAGGATGAGGAGGAGGCACATCTCCAACGAGGCAGGATGCCCTTTGGTGGCCAGCGTAAGGGCAGTACACCGACGGAATCACACCGCAGAGCTCCGCCTGTGCAGGGCGCTGCCTCTGCCCGTCATTCAAAAAGTTCTTTGGTGTGGGCCTTTTTTGAGGCTAGTGCATCAGATCGCACAGCTGCTGTTTGCAACATATGTCTCAAGCGTATATCGCGTGGCCAAAACATCAGCCGCTTGGGTACCACATGCCTGACCAGACATATGTTGACCTGCCATGCAGCTCGTTGGCAAGCCTACCTCAAAGACCCACACCAAAGAACCAAGCGGACCTCTCCTTGCACCGCATCAGCTGGGATCTCCAACCCCACTATAACTTCAGTCCTCTCTGAAACATGCACTGAGAGGAATGAAGGTGTAGAATTAGGTGTGTCACAGCCAAGTACTTGCGCCCACTCTGCTAGCAGTACACCGACGTCCGATTCTAGCAGGCAAATTTCCCTGCCCCAGCTGCTGGACCGTCGAAAGAAGTTCACTCCCAGCCATCCACATGCCCAGCGGTTGAATGCTAGCTTGGCTAAATTGCTAGCGCTTCAACTGCTGCCTTTTCAGTTGGTAGACTCGGCCCCCTTCCGTGAGTTTGTGCAATGTGCGGTTCCTCAGTGGCAGGTTCCCAAACGCCACTTTTTCTCACGGAAGGCTATTCCGGCTCTCTACCGGCATGTGGAAGGCAATGTCTTGGCCTCGCTGGACAGGGCGGTCAGCGGTAAGGTGCATATTACCGCTGACTCATGGTCCAGCAGGCATGGACAGGGACGTTACCTTTCTTTCACGGCCCATTGGGTCACTCTTTTGGCAGCTGGGAAGGATTCAGGACAAGGTGCAGTAGTGTTGGAGGTTGTCCCACCGCCACGCCTCCAAAATGCTACTACTGGTTGTGACACACCTCTCTCCTCCACCCCCTCCTCTTCTTCTTCCTCCATGGCCTCTTCCTGTGGTTTGTCCTATGAACCAGCGGTGCTCCGTAGCCGTTCACGGGGCTACGCAAGTACGCAGGCAAAAAGATGCCATGCCGTGCTTGCGCTGGTGTGTTTGGGGGACAGAAGCCACACTGGGGCAGAGGTCCTGTCTGCTCTGCAGGGCCAGGCCGAGAGGTGGTTGACGCCACGCCAGCTTAAGCCAGGAATGGTGGTTTGCGACAATGGCACCAACCTCCTCTCCGCCCTCCGACAGGGACAACTGACCCATGTGCCCTGTGTGGCTCACGTCCTTAACCTGGTGGTGCAGCGCTTCTTGGGCAGGTACCCGGGCTTACAGGATGTCCTGAGGCAGGCCAGGAAAGTCTGTGTGCATTTCCGCAGATCTTATAATGCCAGTGCTCGCCTGGCTGAGCTGCAAAAGGAGTTGAACCTGCCCAAGAACCGCCTTATATGTGACATGCCCACCAGGTGGAACTCAACGTTGGCCATGCTGCAGCGGCTGCACACGCAGCAGAGGGCCATCAATGAGTACCTGTGCGACTACGGCACCAGGACAGGGTCAGGGGAGCTTGGTTTTTTTTCTCCACGCCAGTGGGGCATGATCAGGGATGCATGCACTGTCCTGGCACCATTTGAGGAGGCCACGAGGATGGTGAGCAGTGACAGTGCATGCATCAGTGACACTGTACCTCTTGTCCACCTGTTGGAGCACACGCTGCGTGGAATAATGGACAGGGCACTTGAGGCAGAACAGAGGCAGGAAGAGGAGGACTTCCTTGCCTCTCAAGGCCCCCTTTACCCAGACAGTGTTCCTTCTGTCCCACCCATCGCACAGGAAGAGGAGGAGGAGGAGGAGGAGGAGGAGGATTGTGTCAGCATGGAGGTGGAGGCTGGCACTCAGCATCATCAGCAGCAGTCTTTTAGGGATGATTTACAGTCCCAAGAAACCAGTGGACTTGTACGTGGCTGGGAGGAGGTGGCTGCGGATCATGTCGTCCTTAGTGACCCAGAGGACTCCGGAGCGAATGCCTCAGCAAACCTACGCTGCATGGCCTCCCTGATCCTGCAAAGTCTGCGGAAGGATCCTCGTATTCTTCGGATCAAGGAGAGGGACCATTACTGGCTGGCCACTCTCCTTGATCCACGGTACAAGGGTAAGGTTGCGGACCTTATGTTACCGTCGCAGAGGGAGCAGAGGATGAGACAACTCCGGGAGGCCTTGCAGAAAGGTCTGTGCAACGCGTTCCCAGAGACTGGGAGGTTGCAAACTCCTGGTCCTGGACAACGAGTTGCTGAGGCTTCGGCCAGTCAAAGAAGGAGCGGTGGGGAAGGTGGCCGTCTGACCGATGCGTTCAGACAATTCTTTAGTCCGCAGCCCCAAAGTATGATCGGTTCCAGCAACCATCGCCAGCGTCTGATAAACATGGTGCAGGAATATCTAGGGGCAAGGTCAGACTTGGACACCTTCCCCACCGAAAATCCTCTGGCTTACTGGGTCTTGAGGATGGATCACTGGCCAGAGCTTGCACAGTATGCAATTGAGCTACTGGCCTGTCCTGCATCCAGCGTTCTTTCGGAACGCACATTCAGTGCTGCTGGAGGATTTGTCACGGATCACAGGGTGCGCCTGTCCACCGACTCGGTTGATCGACTGACTTTCATCAAGATGAACCAGTCTTGGATCACCACCAGCTACCACACACCTGATGCTGATATAACAGACTAATTGATTTTAAAATGTCACATCCCTTCAAGACTGATGCTGATGCTGAGTGCCTGTGCTGTTATGTTGACTGGCTATCCTCCTCCTCCGAGTCCTCAATGATACGATTGATGATGATAGCTTGGAAGATCATTTTTGTTTATGGGTGCCGCCACCAGTGCCTAACGCCCAATTTTTCAGCCCCTGTTTAACAGGGGCGTGTAATTACAATTTTTGAAGCAATACTTTGCAACAGGGCTCATTGCTGTGCTCCAAGTACAGTATCTGTGAGGAGTTGCAGTGTTGTGCCACCAGTGCCTAAGGCCCAATTTTTCAGCCCCTGTTTAACAGGGGCGTGTCATTACAATTTTTGAAGCAATACTTTGCAACAGGGCTCATTGCTGTGCTCCAAGTACAGTATCTGTGAAGGGTTGCAGTGTTGTGCCACCAGTGCCTAAGGCCCAATTTTTCAGCCCCTGTTCAACAGGGGCATGTAATTACAATTCTTGATCTAATAATTCACAGCAGGGCCCATTGCTGCACCCACCAAGAGTAACTGTCAGGGCTTACAGTGTTGTGGCACCAGCACCACCATCAAAGGCCCAATTTTTACTACCACTGTTCAACAATTATATGTAATTAAAATTCCTGATATAATAGTTGACAGCAGGGCGTTCCAGCACCAACCAAGAGTAACTGTGAGTGCTTACAGTGTTGTGCCAACACCAACAACTAAGGGGCCTATTTCTGCAGAGTATATACGGCAGGTCCCTACTTTCAAACATCCAACTTACAAACGACTCCTACTTGCAAACGCAAGAAGACAACAGGAAGTGAGAGGAAATCTACCACTAGGAAGGAAAATTCTCTCCTGTAAGAATAAATATGGGAGAAAGGTGTCTCCTCTGTACTGATGCTTTATCAGCAATCCTTGTTTCAAGAAAAACACCACATTTCAAAAACAGTTGTCATTGGGACGGAAAGTGAGGTGAAATGTTCTGAACAGGGGCACAGACAGCAAAACAAATGTTACAGGGGTGATAACCCTTACCTATGTTTTCCAAAAAGTTTAAAAATAGATTTTTGGTCTGGAGCTACACTTCAACAATGTACCTGTTCAAAATTACAAACAGATTCTACATAAGAACAAACCTACAGTCCCTGTCTTGTATGCACCGCCTGTATACGGCTGTTCTGAGTATATAGGGCCTTTTTTATTTTATGTGCGGGGTTCCCCTTAATATCCATACAAGACCCAAAGGGGCTGGTAATGGGCTGGGGTAGGGGGGGGGTCATGGGGTAGCTATGCCATTTTTCTTAAAGATTTTCATCCATATTACCGGGACCAGACATTACATTAAAGCCGCAAGCAGTTTTAAATGGCTTTTTTTTCCTTTAGAAGTGTCATTTTGTGCAGGGACAGTTCTAAACACGGGAAACACGTGGCACTTCACAGGCATACTTTAGACACCCCCCAGGTACGATATTTAAAGGAATATTTGACTTTTTTTTTTTCACTTTATGCATCATTAAAATGACTGCTCCCGGAAAACGACCGTTTTTAAAACTTATTTTTGCATTGATACATGTCCCCTGGTGCAGAACCCGGGTTCCCAAACCCTTTTTAGGACAATAACATGCATAATAGTTTTTATAATTAGCACTTTAGAATTCGAACGTTCGCATCCATTGTATTTAATAGGGTTCTAATGTTCGTTCGAACTTTCGGTCCGTTCGCGGGTTCTGGTGCGAACCGAACCCGGGGGTGTTCGGCTCATCACTAATCCTGAGACCAGAGACACTCAGCAACAGCAGACTCCCCCTCATGACCATAGCTTGGGTCTCCCATGGAGGTACTTTCTCCAGTTGATAAGAGATATTTCCCTCACGCTGCACCCCACGCCATATCCTGGTTCAACTTCAATCAATATTCCACTGTCTCAAACACCACCACCCCTTGAACTGGCCCTCTCAGGTGGAGACATCCACTCGCATTGTAGCACATTTGAATCCATGCTGCTCAAGCCAACAGTACGCACTTCCCTTTCATCCAGGGTTAATGCTGCCAGGTGCCAAATGCATTAATCTTCATATGGAGACATATAGAGATATGGAGACTAGGGTGACCACGTGTCCCGGATTGCCCGGGACAGTCCCGCATTTTGCAGGTCTGTCCCGGGCACCTTCATTCCAGGACAATACAGTGTCCCGGAATGAAACTGACACAGCCACCCCCTGGGCCAATCTGTTGCCCCCAAAAAATGCCTCCACATCACTGTTTTACTCACTGACAATACTTGTCCTGGCCCGGAACGCCTGGAGGAGCACAATCCCCACCCCCTGCTTGTGATTGGAGAAATTATAAATCCTGCCTCTTGTGTCCAATCACTGTGCTGTGATTCGTTACAGCACAAGCTGATTTTTGGGAAGGGAGGGTGTCCCTGAATAGTAGTTTGGAAATGTGGTCACCCTAATGGAGACATCTTCTCCAGCCACACACACTGGCTTGTTACACAGTTCCCATCTGAACTTTGCACACAAACAAAAAAGTTTGGAGTAGTCTTGTTACGAGCTACAATGCACAATGTACTTTTTTTTTTGCATACACACCACCTGGTGCACACACTGCAGAGCCCAAATCATTTCAGGCAAACTCACTCTTTTCGGAGTTTTCACTTAACTGTAGTACTTCTCAGTGAGTTCAGTCCACTCCAGAAGTGATGTTTAAGGGCTTGTTGGCCCACTTTTATTAATAAAACAGAAAAAGTTCATACAGACAATAAGTTTCCCATGCAGGGGTTTCCACTAGGGATGCACCAATGCCACTTTTTTAACACTGAGTATGAGTAACGATACTTTTTTGCAAGTACTCGCCGATACCAATTACTGATACCTATCGCATAGGTAGGGGGCTGGTTTGGGAGGGGAGGGGGTTGTTAGGGAGTTGGGCGAGGCTGGGGTGGGGGCAAGGTGGGAAGTAGAGCGGTAAGTGAGGGCAGGGTAGTTGAAGGTGGGGTGAAATAGGGATTGTGGGGTGGGAGAATTGAGAAGAAAAAGGCTGTGATGGCTGGGGGTAGAGGATGGGAGGGTCATTGAGAGACATGGGGGCAGAGGTGGGGGAAGGAGAAAGCAACACAGGAAGGGCACAGTACAGGGTGTTAGGAGGGCGCAGTACAGGGCATTAGGAGGGTGTTAGGAAGGCGCAGTACAGGGCGTTAGGAGGGCGCAGCACAGCGCATTAGGAGGGTGTTAGGAAGGCACAGTACAGGGTGTTAGGAGGACGTTAGGAGGGCACAATATAGGGTGTTAGGAGTGTAGCGAGGTGCTATATTTAGGGGGAGCATCTGAGTGGCAACTAGGCTCAGATGCACTGATTGTTAGGTTTCATGGACCATTTCTGTCCCTGGGAGATAGTACTGGTGTGCAGTTCCCTGGGGCCTATAGGTGGCGCTGTTGCCATAGGCCCGGGTTGAACCGTGGTACAGGGTTGTGCCTTTTCTTGTCCCCTCTCGGCAGCAGTACGGCGAGAGCGGGGAACCTGCTGTGCCTGTCAGGAGAGGGTATAAAAAAGGGGCGGCCATCTTCCAGTGGGGGGTCCACGCCCAGGCACCTTAGGCCTGGGTGTGTGTGTCATCTCCGGGTGCCCTAGGCCTGGAGACGGAGCTGCTGTTTCCATCCCAGACACCTTCAGTCTGGGGTGAGGTACTTTGGCGAGGGCCTGGAACCCAGCAACCTTCGGCTGGGGTCCGCTAAGGATCGAGGCTCCAAGGGATCTGCCTTGCGAGGGGACCCGTATCTAGGATCGAGGAGGCCAGGGAGGGGACCCTTTCTGAAGACCCAGCACAGAGTCGTGGTGACAGAGGGGGCCTCTGGTAACTCTCCGGAGGGATGTTCTTATCCTAAAAAGGGGCCAAGTTACTCAAAGAAGGAAGTGCGGGTTCTTTATGTCATAGTGGCAGTGACTCTACGCACACCAGGTCAGTGGCAGTGACTTGCAACTATTCACCAGGTCAGTGGCAGGGACCATGCGCCAAGCCTGTTCGTGCAAACCAGAACAGGAGAAACTTTAAATTAAGTTTGTGCCTGGACCTCCATCCACCTTATTTGACCCGTGTTTGTCTCAACCTGTCTGCTCTCAAAGAGACTATTTATTGCCCTTATGAATAAATAAGAAGTTGGACTTTTCAGTTGGTGTGGACAGTTGCTTACTGGGGAGAACTAAGGACTTGTTTCTGGCTACCCCAGAAACGAGATCAGCTCTGGAGGTTTTCAAACACTGGCTGCAGGCAGGCCCGAGAAACTAACACCGCTCAACCTCCCCATCCGGGAGGGTACGGGCTTGTGGTGCGGTGTGCCTCAGTCCTTTCCTGCGGAGGAGCCAACTATAAGAAAAGCAGGTAAAGGCTGGGGTGGGTGTGCTACACGAGGGTGTTAGGAGGGCGCAGTGCAGGGCGCTAGGAGGGTGCAGTACAGGGCGTTAGGAGGGCGCAGTACAGGGCGTTAGGAGGGTGTTAGGAAGGCACAGTACAGGGTGTTAGGAAGGCACAGTACAGGATGTTAGACATGGGCGCCGTCAAAAAATTTGTTTCGTTCCGTTCCGTTTTGTATTAAAAAAAAATCGTATTTCGTAATTCGTGTACGAAATTTAATTCGGATTCGTACGAAATACGAATTTCGTACGAATCGTAAATTTTAAACGTCGCGCATGTTTCCCGTGCTTAGAACTGTCTCTGCACAAAATGTCATTTTTGACGGAAAAAAAAAGTTATTTAAAACTCACTCGCGGCTATTAATGAATTGTCGGCTTTTATCAATACATATAAAAGTCATTGATAAAAAAAAAAAAAAAGCGTGGGGGTTCCCCCAAATTCAATTACCAGGCCCTTCAGGTCTGGAATGGATATTAAGGGGAACCCTGCCGCAAATAAAAAAAAAATGGCGTGCGGTTCCCCCTAAATATCTATACCAGGCCCTTCAGATCTGGCATGGATTTTAAGGGGAACTCCACCCCAAATTTATAAAAAAATGGCGTGGAGTCCCCCCAAAAATCCATACCAGACCCTTTATCCGAGCACGCAACCTGGCCGGCCGCAGGAAAAGAGGGGGGACGAGAGAGCGCCCCCCCCTTCCTGAACCGTACCAGGCCACATGCCCTCAACATGGGGAGGATGTCCCCATGTTGATGGGGACAAGGGCCTCATCCCCACAACCCTTGCCCGGTGGTTGTGGGGGTCTGCGGGCAGGGGGCTTATCAGAATCTGGAAGACCCCTTTAACAAAGGGGACCCCCAGATCCCGCCCCCCCCCCTATGTTAATTGGTAAGGGGTACATTGTACCCCTACCATTTCACGAAGAAAGTGTAAAAAAATGTAAATAAAAACACACAAACACCTTGGAAAAGTCCTTTATTAAAAAATAAATTAAAAAAACAAAACATTCCAGCAATGAAATCCAGTGTCCCGCGGCGATCCCGATGTCCAGCGCTGTCCGTCATTGGTTGAGCCTGAGTGGACCTGATGGGGAACTTCCTACGCAGTGTTTTAAATGTATAGACCCGCCCCTTCTAAAGTTCCCCATCAGGTCCGCTAAGCGGACCAGATGCGGAACGTGAGAAGGGGCGGGTCTATTCATGTATTACACAGTGAAGGAAGTTCCCCATCAGGTCCGCTCTACGAGGGGGCGGACCTGATGGGAACTTCCTTCACTGTGTAATACATGAATAGACCCGCCCCTTCTCACGTTCCGCATCTGGTCCGCTTCCTTGTGAGGAGGACCCCTCGTCCGGGTCAACACAAGACAGGGCACTTGTTAGTGTGCTTATCAATGCTGTAAGGGACTCCCTTAAGCTGGAAGGTGCAGCTGAGGCGGCCATGGAGGGGTCAGTCTCTTTTGGATCGCACAAATCGATCCGCTCTGTAAAAGGTGTTTCCCTATGTGTCCTTCTTTGATAAATTCATAGATAAGGAATGGGAATAGCCGCAGAAGTCCTTTGTGGTCCCTCAGCGCCTGGCGATCAGGTATCCTTTTGAGGAGAGCCTTTTGAATAAATGGGCTTCTCCTCCGGTTGTTGACCCCCCGGTCGCTTGGTTAAATAAAGTAACCACTCTCCCTGTAGAGGGAATCCCTGCATTTAAGGACCATACTGATAGGAGGTCCGAGGCGCTGAGCAGGTCCATGTTCACCTTGCTGGGGTCTGCTTTGCGGCCTATTTTGGCTGTAACCTTGGTGTCTCAGACACTCACTGACTGGGCAAAGATTTTGCACCAGACTGTGCAGGAACATCGGCTCCCTTCGGAGTGTGTAAGACTGGCCGACTGGTTGGTGCAGGGCCTTGTGTATGTCTGTGATGCCACTCTGGATGTGGCCCCCTTAATCTCCAGGGCCTCTGTATCTGCGGTGGTATTGCGCCGCCTAATTTGGCTCAAATGCTGGTTCGCTAAACAGACTTCCAAGAAAGCCTTGGCAGACTTGCCCTTCAAAAGGTGGGAGGCTTTTTGGTACCTCGCTGGATGACATTATTAAGGATGTCACTGGAGGTAAGAGCACTCTTCTCCCTCAGTCCACTAAGGGGAAGGAGCCGCGCCGTAAGCCGAGTCCTTCCTTTCCCACGCAAAAGCAGTATTTTCGTCAGTCAGGGCCTGCGGGTAGACCCTCCCAAGCTGACAAAGGTCCAGCTGGGGGACAAAAGCGTCCCTGGGTACGTAAGCCGAATAAGCCGGCAAACAAGCCTGCCACTGCATGAAGTTTTGCCCCCGCCCAACTCATGGGTGGGGGAACGGCTTTGCAGGTTCACAGCGCGTGGACCTCCCTGCTCTCCAACCAGTGGGTCTGCGAGGTGGTCACTTTGGGGTACAAGATCGAGTTTCTTTCCTGTCCGCCGAACAGATTCTTTCCCTCAAATCTTCATCTCCTTCCGGCTCGTCGGTCTGCCCTATTGGGGGCAGTGCAAGATTTACTAAGGGGCGGAGTGATTTTACCTGTACCACTGGAAGAGAGGTTTCAGGGTTTTTTTTTTTTGTATAATCTGTATTTTATTTGAAAGACAAAGACAGTACAAAGAAAATGACAGTACAAGATGCAAATTAACAGTAATATATGGTAAGCACTTCAACATATTCTCAGACCTAGTATGACATAATACACGATAGTCCATTCCCTCTAAAGGGCACGAGGCAGCCCACCGGCAACGGCGCCAGTAGAGGGGGGCCAAATCAGCCTCCGTCAGACCTCTCCTGGCGCCCTGCTCAGCAGGCGGCCCCTCAAGACAAATGCTCATTGCCAGGAGGGGAAAAAGATGCCCACTACACTATGTGGGCTCCCCTCACAACAGCAACATATTGCAACCAAAGGCCCAAGGAAAGCCACCATATAAACAGTTACTCAAACCATATAAAAAGGGCAAAAATATTGCGCCAACCTCGCAAAAAACTTATATGTTAGCAGCCAACATAACAATCTGACAGAAAAAGTGAAAATTATATGAATATATAAATGTAGGCGCTATGTGAAATTCAAAAGTGAATTCAAATGTGTGTTGGGACTCAATGGAGAACCGAATGGCCTAATGAAGACCAAATGATAAACGTTGTAACAAACACGTGTGACGTGTATACTTAAATAAAAAGTATGATAAATCTATTCAAACAGTGGTACGGTGATATGTCACCGTGATCTAAGAGAACTACTGATACCCCTAGAAATAGATCAAAATAAAAGATGTAGTGACTCTTTACAGTGAACACTTATAAACAATCATAAGGAATCTATAACACCTATTGGTGCCTAAATCCTATACAAAACCGTACCACTGTTTGAATAGATTTATCATACTTTTTATTTAAGTATACACGTCACACGTGTTTGTTACAACGTTTATCATTTGGTCTTCATTAGGCCATTCGGTTCTCCATTGAGTCCCAACACACATTTGAATTCACTTTTGAATTTCACATAGCGCCTACATTTATACACTCAAACCATATAGCCACTAGGCTGACCATAGATAGGAAAAAAACAGAAGAGAGAGATAGGAGAGGGAAAGATTAGTGGAAAAACAGAGGTGGGGAAGGGGGGGGATCGGAGCATACCTGCGAAGTAGGTAGAAGTTTCCAAGTCTGCACCGAGCGGGCCGTGTCCAAGACTGAGCCTCCTCTGTCCTCAAGTTGTCCGAGTATCTCCCGTCACCCGGGATCTGAGAGCTGGTTCAGCCAGCTCTAAGAGCGCTAGGTCTAGGCTAGAGGACACCCCCCCAGGGTCAGTTACATGAGCCACCCAGGGTGCCCATACAGTGTCAAAGCGGTCTAGAGTATCCTTACAAGTCGCAATCCAGTGTTCAGTCTCTCTAATGTCATTAACCTTGGCCACCCATTCCCCCCTTGTTGGAATTCTAGGTTGTTTCCAGTAGATGGGAAGCAAACGCCTAGCTGCATTAAGAAGATGGGGTAACACGCTTTTCTTTTTTATTTGATGTTTTTTTTTTCAGTTTGTTTGCGCCCCCCCAAAAATTTTGAGCACCAGCCGCCACTGGTGGCACTCCTTGTTTTTGTGTTCATCGATTTGTGCAGATTCCTTCATCTCCTGGGAGCTGCCTTCTGATTGCCTCTGCCTGCCTACTACCATTAATTTAGACAAGGAAGGCTTGCCGCTTCAGGTAAGATGACACCACAAGACCAGAGTGCCCGGTAAACGCGTTTCACGCGATTATAAATGCTTAATCAATGATTAAGAACTTATAAGATTAAGCACTTATAATCGTGTGAAACGCGTCTACCAGGCACTCTGGTCTTGCGGTGTAACTCTGGGATGTCCCAATAAAAGGATTTAGGATCACAATCATGGTGTGCAGCCTTTTTATGCCTGTCTGCCATTGCTGTGTTTGCTTTAGTGTGTCCCACTGTGCCATTACCATCTGCTGTCACCTTGGATCTTCTGGTCACTCTACCTTTGCGCCATCTACCACTTGCTATGCTTTACAACCCCTTTAGCCACTTCATACCCCGCCCATACTAATATGACATCCTATCCTGGGCAGGCATCATATGATGTCCTGGGCTTCCCGGCGGTCTAGCGGGCGCGGGCGCCCTCAGCCGCTCAGGAGCCGGTGCGCGTGCCCAGTGGCCGCGATGTCCGCCGGCCACCCGCGATTGCCGGATAACAGAGCAGGACCGTGGATCTGTGTGTGTAAACACACAGATCCACATCCTGTCAGGTGAGAGGAGACCGATGGTGTGTTCCCAGTACAGAGGAACACCCATCGGTCTCCTCCCCCTAGAGTTAGAATCACTCCCTAGGTAACACAATTAATTCCTTGATCGCCCCCTAGTGTTAACCCCTTCCCTGCCAGTGACATTTACACAGTAATCAGGACATTTTTATAGCACTGATCGCTGTATAAATGTGAATGGTCCCAAAAATGTGTCAAAAGTGTCCGATATGTCCGCCGCAATGTCACAGTCACGATAAAAAAAAAAAATGCAGATCGCCGCCATTACTAGTAAAAAAAAAAATATTTATTATAGTAAAAAGTAAAAAATATTGTGTTTTTTTTCAAACTTGTCACTCTTCTTTTGTTTATAGCGCAAAAAATAAGAACTGCAGAGGTGATCAAATACCACCAAAAGAAAGCTCTATTTAAGGGGGAAAATAATCATAAACAATTCATTTGGGTACAGTGTTGCATGATTGCGCAATTGTCTTTCAAAGTGCGACAGCGCTGAAAACTAAAAATTGGCCTGGGCAGGAAGGGGGTGAAAATGCACTGCATTGAAGTGGTTAATCTATCCAAAATGAAAAAGAGTTCTGCGTTTAGGTTTCATTCTAATCGGTGCATTGAACACAGAAGGAACTAGAAAAGCTACAATTTCTGGGGAAATTGTGTGAAGTGTTCTTGCCTCCACCAGTAGTCTACAACTGGAGTGAGCGGAGTAACTGGGTGGAGTGGCTTGAGCAACTGTTGTGTGGTTGGAGTGGCTGGAGTAACTGTGAAAAGTGATAGAAAGCTTAATATTTTTAAAAAGTAGAAAAAAAAATTGAAGAAGTCCCATCATTAGCTGAAAGAGCGGAACAATTTTTTCAAAAATATTTTTTGTTTTCAAAGATTTTTTTTTTATTATTTTTTTTTTCCATGGGGGGGGGGGGGTCATAAACAGCGGAAAACAGTATCCGTCGTATTACAGTACATAGTAGAGGTACATAGTAATTCATTTACAGATAACAGAATCAAAAGAGTAAGCAAAGTTGAACATTAGAAATGCCTTAGAGAAATAAGAGGCGACGTGCATTGTCTTTCCCCCCAGACACCCCATCTGGGAACATACTGTGTCCTGATGGAAAGACTACACAGCCAACCTCCATGTTACAACAATTTGTGATACAGAAACTCATCTCCGAGCTGTGTGGGAGGAGCACTAATGCTATAATTCCCCTCAGAGCTGTGTGGGAGGAGCTACAATTCCCCTCGGAGCTGTGTGGGAGGAGCTATAATTCCCCTCAACACTGTGTGGGAGGAGCTACAACTCCCATCAGAGCTGTGTGGGAGGAGCTATAATTCCCCTCAGTGTTGCCAGGAAACCAATGTTTGTTTATGCAGGCTCTAAGCACAAGTCACAGTATTTTCAGCCTCTCCTGAATGCATTCTTCAAACAGTCGTATTTTAAAAACTGTAAATCCTACAGTCAGGGGCGTAACTAGAAATCACAGGGCCCCATAGCAAAATGTTGTATGGGGCCCCCCCTGCAAACAGCCCCCCCACAAAAAAAATGAACTAATGCCATTGAACAACAGATTACCACACTCATGTGGCACAGTACCCAGGCAACAGCTTATATTAATTTCGAACAACAAAACAAAAATTTTAATAACCATATAATAAATAAAATGCAATATTCAAAGCATTGTGTGTACTATTTTTACTCTTTTATACTTACGTTTTGTAAAGGGCAAACAAGGCAAACTGCACCAGTTTCAGGCCTCGTACACACGGCCGAGAATCTCGTCATGAAAAAACTCGTTGGTTTTCCTGACGAGATTCTTGGACAAGAAACTTGTCCCGGCCGAGTGTACACACGCTCGATTCAAAGAACCCGCGGTTCTTTGAATGGAGCGAATGCGGTGACGTCATCGACTACGACGAGCGTGCGTTCGTCACATTCAATGCCGTCGCCGCCATCTTGCTACACCCTACCTATGCCTAGTGTGACAGCAGGAAGGTAAAGTCACCTGGTTGCATCCAGGGGGGTAGATATATTTCGCCCAGATTCAGGCTTTACGCCGATTTATACAACTAGGTGGAGAGTTGTATAAGGCTAGTGGGCTCATTGATGACTCATACCTCTAGGGAGAGGGCTGGGCGTCGTGCAGACAGGGAGTTGATGAGGCCAGCTGAAGCTTGTCAGCTCATTTAGGCCTCTATAAAAAACTCCCAGATTCATTAGGTGTTAGCTCATGCCTGGAAGCAGACCTGTGTGGACTGTCTAGGGAGAGTGAACCCCTGTGCGGTGAGAGAAAGCCTGTGTGGCTATATTTTGCTTGGACATTTAAAACCAGGGACTAGGACAGCACTAGGCTGATCCCAGTCGTTAGTTAGGAAACCTGTAAGTTTAGTCAGAGGTCAAGTTGACCAGGATTTATTTTGTTTATGTTTTTTTTGCCTTGCTGTGTTTTTGTCACTGTAAATAGAAAATAAACCGCACCTTTTTGATTTTGAAAACCACAACCTCCGTCTGCTGGGCCTGTTTTGGGTGGGGAGCCCATCCCGGGGGTCACACATACCCGCTGCCGAGCTAACCCCCTCACAGTTGGTGGAGAACCAGTGGCAGTTTTTTTTTAAGCCAGCATGGAGGAGATACTGAAACAGCTGGCTCTAGCAAATGCCAATCAACAGCAGACAAATGCAGGTTTGCAAAGGAGCCTTGCAGCCCAGCAGCAAGCTCATCAACAGAGCCTTGCAACTTTACAACAGAGTCTGGAGGCTCAGCAACAAGCCCAACAGCAATCTGAGGCCCGCTTCATAGACCTGTTGCAGAAGCAAGAGCAGAGACTACAACAACAGATGGAAGCAGTAATGCAGCAACGTCCGCAGACCAGTGAGGAAAGCCGTCCCACTAATACCGCGTCCTTTGGGGTGAGTCGTTTATTGACAAAAATGACTGGAGAGGATGATCCAGAGGTATTTTTGACCACATTTGAAAGGACCGCTGAAAGAGAAAAGTGGCCTGAGGAGCAGTGGGCTGGACTAGTGGCTCCTCTGTTAACTGGTGAATCGCAGAAAGCTTACTATGACCTAGAGCCTAACCAAGCAAAAGACTATGTGATGCTAAAAGCTGAAATATTGGCAAGGCTGGGTGTCACCCTGGCTGTCCGGGCTCAGCGTGTGCATAACTGGACTTTCCAGCTTGGAAAACCCCCCAGGTCTCAAATGTATGATCTCATTCACCTGAGCAGAAAGTGGCTACAGCCAGAGACTTTGTCCGCACCAAAGATTGTGGAACGTGTTGTAATGGATCGGTTTTTGAGAGCTCTTCCTACTGCCATCCAAAAGTGGGTAAGCCATGGAGACCCAGAGACGGCCGATGGTCTTGTGGATCGTGTGGAGAAATACTTGGCTACAGAGAACCTGACGGCCTCTTCCAGAGACACTCGGACTTTCCACCCTAAGACCAGACCATCCCCAGGGGCGGATAAGATGATTCCAAGGGGTAAGGGTGGAGAGAGTGAGAGGGTGGGAGCTCTACCCCAAGTTTGGCGAGAACAGCCTGGGAAATCAGCGGCTCAAGAGGCGGCAAGAAGGATCGTTTGCTACCGCTGCCGGCAAGCGGGACATATTGCAGCAAATTGCCCGGTTTTGGAGGAACCCATGCAGTGTGACTTTCTGACGGGCAGACGTCAGTCGCTGTGTGCGACAGTCGCATGCACTGCCATTCGGGGAACTGAGAAACATTTATGCAAAATGTGTATTAATGGTAGAAATGTTGTGGTATTGCTGGATTCAGGTAGCCTTGTGACCCTGATAAAGGCTGAGTTAGTTAAAACAGAGGTCTCTGGGAATAGCAAGGTAGCCGTTATTTGTGTGCATGGGGACACCCGAGAGTATCCAGTGACTACAGTGTGTTTCGAGACCCCCAAAGGTACCCTCTCTCATCCAGTGGGCTTAGTATCTCAGTTACCGCATGACGCCATTGTGGGAAGGGATTTTCCGAAGTTCTGGGAACTGTGGGATGATCCTGAGCCCCCCACTGGTGCCCCTATGTACCAGGAATGTGATAGCCAGAACTCCCCTGAGAGTGGTGAGGACTCTCCGGAATTTCCCTTGTCAGTATTGGCAGGGGAGACTCAAGAAACTGGAGAGGAGCCCACCTCCTCAGACGAAAACCTACCGTCTGTGGAGTTTTCTGATCTTGAGGTTCACAGGGAAAACTTTGCCACAGAACAGTTGAAAGACCCCGCCCTAATAAAGGCACGGGAAAACGTAGTGAAAATAGATGGCGAGTTAGTGAACCCAGATAATACCGGCACTTACCCATACTTCAGCGTAGAGAAGGACCTACTGTATCGGGTGGCAAAAAGGGCAGAAGAAACCGTTGAGCAGCTTGTGGTGCCCAAACCTTACAGGAAGTTGGTGTTGGAGTTGGCCCATGGGCACATTCTTGGAGGTCATCTGGGGACAGAGAAAACCCGAGAGAGGGTATTACAGAGATTCTATTGGCCTGGGGTGATGAAGGACATAGAAAATTATTGTTCCTCCTGCCCTGTGTGTCAGAGGTCGGCCCCGATGCCACATTTCCATAGCCCGCTGGTCCCTCTACCCATCATTGAGGTCCCGTTTGAGAGAATCGCAATGGATTTGGTAGGTCCTATAATCAAGTCCGCTAGGGGGCACCAGTACATATTGGTTATAATGGACTATGCCACCCGTTATCCAGAAGCGATCCCTCTCAGAAATACCTCGGCCAAAACCATAGCCAAAGAGCTATCTCTTGTTTTTAGCCGGGTGGGTATTTGTAAAGAACTGCTTACGGACCAAGGTACACCCTTTATGTCCCGGGTTATGAAAGAGCTGTGTAAATTGTTCAAAGTGACGCAATTGCGTACATCTGTGTATCACCCCCAAACCGATGGGCTGGTTGAAAGATTCAACAAAACCCTAAAACAAATGTTGAAGAAAGTGGTGGATAGAGATGGAAGGGATTGGGACTGTTTACTTCCTTATTTGATGTTTGCTATTAGGGAGGTGCCCCAATCCTCTACGGGATTCTCCCCCTTTGAGTTACTGTATGGGAGACACCCAAGAGGGCTGTTGGATATTGCCAAGGAAACTTGGGAAAGTGAGAGTTCTCCCCACAGGAGTGTGATTGAGCATGTCGCCCTGATGCAAGATCGAATTGCACAGGTAATGCCCATCGTGAAGGAACATTTGGCCCAAGCGCAGTTGGCACAGCAGAGAGTGTACAACCGTGGAGCCAAGACCCGTACCTTTTCCCCGGGGGATAGGATATTGGTACTTGTCCCTACGGTTGAAAGTAAATTCCTTGCCAAATGGCAAGGCCCCTACGAGATAATGGAAAAAGTGAGTGAAGTGAATTACAAGGTCAGACAACCAGGAAGGCGAAAGCCCGAACAGATATATCACGTTAATCTGTTGAAAGCCTGGAGGGATAGAGAGTCCCTAGTCGCAGAAACTTGGTCACCAGCTCAAACTGGTTGCGTGATACCGGAGGTTGGAATAGCAGCCACCTTGTCACAACCCCAACAACAGGAGGTTAAGGAGTTTGTGCTTCGCAACAAGGAGGTGTTCTCTGAGCTGCCGGGACAAACATCTGGGGTAGAGCATGATATTATTACCCCGCCCGGTGAAAGGGTGAAGTTAAAACCCTATCGGATCCCAGAGGCCCGACGGGAGGCAATACGGGAGGAAGTACAGAAAATGCTGAACTTAGGGGTGATAGAGGAGTCCCAAAGTGATTGGTCTAGTCCCATTGTGTTGGTGCCTAAACCGGATGGGAGCTGGCGATTTTGTAACGATTTTCGTCAGTTGAACAAAGTTACAAAATTTGACACCTACCCCATGCCACGTATAGATGAGTTGATCGACCGGCTGGGAACAGCCCGATACATGACGACTCTTGACCTCACAAAAGGGTATTGGCAAATTCCCCTGGCCAAGTCGGCCAAAGAGAAAACCGCATTTGTAACCCCAGACGGGGCGTTCCAATATAAAAGAATGCCGTTCGGGTTACAGAATGCGCCGGCCACATTCCAGCGGAAAATGGACCAGATGCTGAGGCCCCATCGGAAGTATGCTGCGGCTTACCTGGATGACATAATTGTCCATAGCACAGATTGGGCCTCACATCTGCCAAAAGTGCAAGCAGTCCTGGACTCTGTTCGGGAAGCAGGGTTTACGGCTAACCCCAAGAAGTGTACCATTGGGCAGGAGGAGGCCAAATATCTTGGGTACACCATTGGGAGGGGAGTAATAAAACCCCAACTCAACAAAGTCGAGGCCATCCAGAGTTGGCCACGTCCCAACAGCAAGAAGCAGGTACGAGCCTTTCTGGGAATCGCTGGGTATTATCGGCGATTCATTCCCCACTTTGCTTCTAAGGCTGTGCCCCTAACCAACCTGACGAAGGGGAAAGGGTCGGTCATGATTAAATGGACCCCCGAGGCTGAGGCAGCATTCCAGTTCTTGAAACAAGCCTTATGTAGCCAGCCAGTGTTGTACTCACCCGACTTCTCTAGAGACTTTGTCGTACAAAGTGATGCGTCAGATGTGGGGTTAGGAGCAGTATTGTCCCAGGTCTGGAACGGGGAAGAGCACCCAGTCATTTACCTCAGCAGGAAGTTGAAGTCCCATGAGGTAAATTACGCCACCGTTGAAAAGGAGTGTTTAGCGGTGAAGTGGGCTCTAGATTCCCTTCGGTACTACCTGCTAGGTAGGCACTTTGACATGATTACGGATCACGCTCCGTTAAAGTGGATGGCTCAAAACAAGGAAACAAATAGAAGAGTGAATAGGTGGTTCCTGGCCCTCCAGGAATTCAACTTCACAGTAAAGCATCGCCCTGGCGTTCAAATGGGGAATGTGGATGCTTTGTCTCGAGTACATGAATGCCTGATTGCTGGTGTTCCAACCCCGAGGTTAAAACAAGAGGGGGGGGTATGTGACAGCAGGAAGGTAAAGTCACCTGGTTGCATCCAGGGGGGTAGATATATTTCGCCCAGATTCAGGCTTTACGCCGATTTATACAACTAGGTGGAGAGTTGTATAAGGCTAGTGGGCTCATTGATGACTCATACCTCTAGGGAGAGGGCTGGGCGTCGTGCAGACAGGGAGTTGATGAGGCCAGCTGAAGCTTGTCAGCTCATTTAGGCCTCTATAAAAAACTCCCAGATTCATTAGGTGTTAGCTCATGCCTGGAAGCAGACCTGTGTGGACTGTCTAGGGAGAGTGAACCCCTGTGCGGTGAGAGAAAGCCTGTGTGGCTATATTTTGCTTGGACATTTAAAACCAGGGACTAGGACAGCACTAGGCTGATCCCAGTCGTTAGTTAGGAAACCTGTAAGTTTAGTCAGAGGTCAAGTTGACCAGGATTTATTTTGTTTATGTTTTTTTTGCCTTGCTGTGTTTTTGTCACTGTAAATAGAAAATAAACCGCACCTTTTTGATTTTGAAAACCACAACCTCCGTCTGCTGGGCCTGTTTTGGGTGGGGAGCCCATCCCGGGGGTCACACATACCCGCTGCCGAGCTAACCCCCTCACACTAGGAAGCTACCGCGCATAAGTCGAAGTCATTTCGAGCATGCGCGGGTTTCCACTGCGACAGGTAAGTGTACACACACACACTTTTCTCGTCGAGAAACATGCTGACGAGAATCTCGACGAGAAAATAGAGAGCAGGTTCTCTATTTTTCTCGTCGAGATTCTTGTCGATTTTCTTGACAAGAAACATGAAAGCCGCGTACACACGACCGATTTACTAGGCAAGAAAGCTCTGCCAGCAAGTTTCTTGCTGGTTCTTGTCGAGAAAATCGGTCGTGTGTACGAGGCTTAGGAGGAAAATCGTTGTCTCTCTGAAAGGGCCCTGTAGGTCTGCAAGGACCATTTGTGATTTATAAATCTCTTCACATGTACATCTGTAATTGGAAAGTTTGCCCTGTCTGTGACATATTTTGTAGATACAATGATAGTTAGCACAGCCATGTCACTACCAGTCAAGTGAACATCAGCTGATACAATTGGCTCAGTTTCAGGATAATCTTTTTCAATATTGTCCTCAGTAACACCACCTAACTCCTGGCTTGTACTTGGTTCATTCAGGGGAAACGGGCTAAGTAGCAATTGCTCCTGTACTGGCATGTCAGTAATTGTGGGGTCAAGGCTTTCTGGGCTTGCCTCAGCATTTTTTTCTGCATCATGGTCTGCTGTAGAGGTCTGACCAACAGTGGGCACATTTAAAAAAATGTGTGATTTTTGGAAGTTTCTCAGTTTTGTGGGTGTCTTCCCTTTTCTTTTTACGCTTGTGAGCGCCACTTTGATGATGGCAACTGGACATTATGGTTGAAACTGAAAAATACAGTACAAGGAAAGATCCTCTTACTCCTCAATTACATAGTTAACAACAAAACAAAAACACTGCCAATAAAATCTACAGGTTACATTCAGTACATTATAGTGTAAGTAAAGTCTAAAAAGTATTTTTCAAGTTTTGCATAGATTAGGGAATAATAAGGACTTCAGTTAGGTTTGTACGTCAAACCAGGCTCCATTTAAATAATTTCCCCGCACTTCCTGTCTGTAAATTTTTTTTCATCAGGGCAGAAAGTGATGTTAAATCTCTCTAAAGAAACCTCAGAATTCGGCACTCATGAACCTGGCATTTGCAAAACAGTGCAAAACAGATGACAGTCTCCAACTCCCTTCCTACCCCCTGTCCAGACTCCAGCGCCTCCTCATGTGCCGAAAATGATGTCCCTTCACAGGCGTGCTCGAGCGTTCTGCCCCGCCCACTCTGCTCACGCCGACTCTACTCTCTGCTCCGCCCTCCTTCTGTATGTTGGGACACGGCCGGACTCGCAGGGCCCAGGAGGCTTAACAGTAAACTTACATTCCTCATCCTCACCAGGCCCCACTCGGCTGCGGGCCCCATAGCGCCCACCTGGGTCGCTATGGTGGTAGTTCCGCCCCTGCCTACAGTGAAGAGCTTTATATTGTGAGAATCACAAGACCGAGACCTACATTTTGATATATAGTATGTCTCTGAAATATTAAAATTGAAGGCACAGTCGCAGTTTAGAAATTGCCCTTCAAATTTGAAGTGTCTAGAGGGGAGTTTCAATGAATGTCAATGGGTGGCGTGAGTTGCAAACAAATGGTCATATTGTGAAAACTATCAGGACTATGGCTTAGCCGTGGACATGTGTAGTGGCAGCAGGAATAGTTGAACGTTTTGATATAACATTTGTGTAGGTGGGCTTGAAAATGAGGGAGTGGTGGCAGTTTAGAAATCATGTCCTGATTTTTCAGATTTTGTCAGCTCACACTCTAGTTTCGCCATTCATTCCTATGGGACAAATTTTGCCGCAAAAACGACGTTATTTCGTGAACGATTCTGCAAAATGTTCCACAAAAGTAATAGCTTACCGAATGGGAAAAATCTGCATGTTTTGGTATATTACTTGTCTATGTAGTGCAAAAGCTGTGGGAGGAGTTAGGGTGGTAAATTTGGCTATAATAAGAATAAGAACTAGAAAAGCTACAATTTCTGGGGAAATTGTGTGACGTGTTCTTGCCTCCACCAGTAGTCTACAACTGGAGTGGGCGGAGTAACTGGGTGGAGTGGCTAGAGGTGCTGTTGTGTGGTTGGAGTGGCTGGAGTAACTGTGAAAAGTGTTAAAAAGCTTTTAATATTTTAAAAAGTAGAAATAGTAGAAAAAAAATGTAAGTCCCATCAATAGCTGAAAGAGCGGAAGATTTTTTTTTTAATGATTTTTTTTTCAAAAATGATTTTTTTTTCCAATTTTTTTTTAAATGATTTAAAAAAAATGTTTTCAATTTTTTTTTTATAGATTTTTTTTCAAAAATGATTTTTCTTTTTAATGTTTTTTTTTTAAAAATTTAAACATTTGGAAAAAAAAAAGAATAATAAAAAAAAAAAAAAAACATAAAAAAAAAATTAAGCAAAGTTGAACATTAGAAATGCCTTAGAGAAATAAGAGGCGACGTGCATTGTCTTTCCCCCCAGACACCCCAACTGGGAAAATACTGTGTCCTGAGGGAAAGACAACACAGCCAACCTCCATGTTACAACAATTTGTGATACAGAAACTCCCCTCAGAGCTGTTTGTGATACAGAAACTCCCCTCCTGAGCTATAATTCCCTCAGCGTTGTCAAGGAAACCAATGTTTGTTTATGCAGGCTCTTACCACAGGTCACAGTATTTTCAGCCTCTCCTGAATACTTGCCATTCTTCAAACGGTTGTATTTTAAAAACTATAAATCCTACAGTGAAGAGCTTATATTGTGAGAATCACAAGACCCAGACCTACATTTTGATTGATATATAGTATGTCTCTGAAATATTAACATTAAAGGCTCAGTCGCAGTTTAGAAATTTCCCTTTAAATTTGAAGTGGCTAGAGGGGAGCTTCAATGAATGTCAATGGGTGGTGTGAGTTGCAAACAAATCATCATACTGTGAAAACTAATCGGGACTATGGCTTAGCCGTGGACATGTGTAGTGGCAGCAGGGATAGCTGAACATTTTGATATAACATTTGTGTAGGTGGGCTTGAAAATGAGGGAGTGGTGGCAGTTTAGAAATCATGTCCTGATTTTTCAGATTTTGTCAGCTCACACTCTAGTTTCGCCATTCATTCCTATGGGACAAATTTGGCCGCAAAAACGACGATATTTCGTGAACGATTAGGCGAAATGTTCCACAAAGTAATAGCACATCAATCGGGAACAATCCGCATGTTTCGGTATATTACCTGTCTATGTAGTGTAAAAACTGTGGGAGGAGTTAGGGTGGTAAATTTGGCTAGAATAAGAATAAGAACTAGAAAAGCTACAATTTCTGGGAAAATTGTGTGACGTGTTCTTGCCTCCACCAGTAGTCTACAACTGGAGTGGGCGGAGTAACTGGGTGAAGTGGCTTGAGCAACTGTTGTGTGTTTGGAGTGGCTGGAGTAACTGTGAAAAGTGTTAAAAAGCTTAATATTTTAAAAAGTAGAAATAGTAGAAAAAAAAATGTAAGTCCCATCATTAGCTGAAAGAGTGGAGCATTTAAAAAAAAAAAAAAAATTTAAAAAAAAATTTTTTTTTACATTTGTAAATGATTTTTTTTTTCAATTTTTTTTCTTTCAAAAATTTTTTTCCCAGAAATTTTTTTTTTTCCAAAATTATTTTTTTTAAAAAATATTTTTTTTTTAAAAATGATTTTTGTTTTAAAAAAATATCCGTCATATTACAGTACATAGTAGAGGAACATAGTAATTCATTTACAGATAACAGAATCAAAAAAGTAAGCAAAGTTGAACATTAGAAATGCCTTAGAGCAGTGGTTCTCAACTCCTGTCCTCAGGACTCACTAACAGGCCAGATTTTAAGTATTACCTTGGTGAAATGCGGACTAGAATACTGCAATCCCTGAGCAGCAAATTATATCACCTGTGATGCATTTCAGTTATCTTGCAAACCTGGCCTGTTGGTGGGCCCTGAGGACTGGAGTTGAGAACCACTGCCTTAGAGAAGTAAGAGGCAACGTGCATTGTCTTTCCCCCCAGACACCCCAACTGGGAACATACTGTGTCCTGAGGGAAAGACAACACAGCCAACCTCCATGTTACAACAATTTGTGATACAGAAACTCCCCTCAGAGCTGTGTGGGAGGAGCTATAATTCCCTCAGCGTTGCCAAGGAAACCAATGTTTGTTTATGTAGGCTCTAACCACAGGTCACAGTATTTTCAGCCTCTCCTCTTTCCATTTTTCAAATGGTCGTATTTTAAAAACTCTAAATCTTACAGTGAAGAACTTTATATTTTAAGAATCACAAGACCCAGACCTACATTTTGATACATAGTATGTCTCTGAAATATTAAAATTGAAGGCACAGTCGCAGTTTAAAAATTTCCCTTCAAGCTTGAAGTGGCTAGAGGGGAGTTTCAATGAATGTCAATGGGTGACGTGAGTTGCAAACAAATGATCATATTGTGAAAACTATCAGGACTATGGCTTAGCCGTGGACATGTGTAGTGGCATCAGGGATAGCTAAACGTTTTGATATAACATTTGTGTAGGTGGGCTTGAAAATGAGGGAGTGGTGGCAGGTTAGAAATCATGTCCTGATTTTTCAGATTTTGTCAGCTCACACTCTAGTTTCGCCATTCATTCCTATGGGACAAATTTTGCTGCAAAAACTACGATATTTCGTGAATGATCCGGTGAAACGTTCCACAAAGTAATAGCACACCAATCGGGAACAATCCGCACGTTTCTATGTAGTATAAAAGCTGTGGGAGGAGTTAGGGTGGTAAATTTGGCTATAATAAGAATAATAATAATATATATGTGAGATAACAAGAAGTGCTCTTGCTATGCAAGAACACCTAATTAAAAACACACATGCGGCAAAGTAGCTCATGGAGCATTTTGCTGCGTTACTGTTTTGCTAATTTTTTTACTGCGTATTTTTACTGCATTTGTTGCGCGTTTGCTTCTCAAGTTTGGGGTAGCGTTAACAATGGTGCCACAAGTATGATGATACTTGTGGCACCATTGTTAACGCTACCCCAAACTTGGGAAGCAAACGCGCAACAAATGCAGTAAAAACACGCAGTAAAAAAAAATTGCAAAACAGTAACGCAGCAAAATGCTCCATGAGCTACTTTGCTGCATGGATGTGTGTAGCGCAGCCTATCCAAATGAATGGGCTGCCCTAAGCCTGGGGGGGGGGGGGGGGGGGGGAATTGCGCAACAAAACTACCAAAATGCAAGTCTCAAAACAGTTAGATGTGATGTGAATGGGCTCTTAGATCTACTTTAATTCCCCATACGGTCTTTGGTTATGTTTTTTCCTTTGGATGCGATGCGATAAGCATGCAGTAGCTGCAATAAACACTATTGAAGTACACCACGCAGGAATGAACTTCGCATAGAAATCTTTGTGCATCTGTCACATTTTCCAGTTTGAATTATGTTGGGAGAATTAAAATCCTATCACTAAGCAAAAAACTGAAGCCGTCACGAACAGGATTCGAACCTGTGCGGGGAAACCCCATTGGATTTCGAGTCCAACGCCTTAACCACTCGGCCACCGTGACTGTCAGCCAACGGCCTCGCACAGCTTTTATACACAGTATACACCGCCCCCTGGCTGCTGCCTGCTTATTGGTTCGGTGCTGGTTCTCTTGTCCTAGTCATACAGCCATGCCGGTCCTTGGATCGAATCACGTGGGGGACCCGGATTCTTTGTAATACGGAGTGACACCGGCAATTCATTGTAAATCTCTTCAGACCTTAGTGGGATGAATAGTATTCAGCAGTGGTCAGGTGTCTGTGCTAGAAGCTCTCCTGTACAAACAGCGGCCTGCAGAGAGTCCACCAGTGTATTGTTCAAGCACAGCACTGGCCTGAAGGATTCATGAGGTATTGTCACACCCTGAGCACGGGTTAGATAGTGTGCCTCCGCGCCTCGCCCCCCTCCACATCTCTTTCCTCATGCGCCCCCCTAGTTGTCACCCTCAGTTCAGTGGCAGTGCCCGCTGTGTTGTAGTGTCAGATGGGGCCGAAGGTGTCGCTCTTGCAAGATTCCTGTAACCCGTCTCCCCGCAGTTTGCAATGTGGCAGCTAGATGTCGCCAGACTGTAAGTCTGAAGGTGCCGGTCAGGCTGGCAGAAGATGGCGGTGCGGAAGAAGGACGGCGGGCCGAACGTGAAATTTTATGAGTCCTCAGACACTATCTCCCAGTTCGACAACGTGCGGCTATGGCTGGGGAAAAACTACAAGAAGGTACCAGCAGGGGCGGCCCGGTGTCCTGGCGAGAACCGCGCCGTCTCCTCCCTGTCTGTACACTGAGAACAAAGAGCCGGGCCCGGCTAGGGGGAGGGGAACGGCGGCACCGGGAACGGGGAGAGCTACTGGCTGGCATGGCCTCGGCTTAGCTGACACCCCACTGTGCTAGGGGGGGCAGTGCCCGGCCCATCTCCTATTATAGAATGGCATGTGTGGGGCCTACAGGAGGTCAGATGTCAGCATACCCCCCCTGACACCCCATATGGCAGCCCAGACACCCCTCTACCATCATCGGGACCGCTCCTTATCCATCCATCCATTCATCACATATAATGTGACACCCACACAGGGGGAACTATACCACCATCATCACCTTCTATACACAGCATGGCATCACCAACTGTCATCTCCAAAATCATCACCCTTCCTATACACAGCATGGCATCACCAACTGTCATCTCCAAAATCATCACCCTCCATACACAGCATTGCAACTGTCATCTCCAAAATCATCACCCTTCCTATACACAGCATGGCATCACCAACTGTCATCTCCAAAATCATCACCCTCCATACACAGCATTGCAACTGTCATCTCCAAAATCATCACCCTTCCTATACACAGCATGGCATCACCAACTGTCATCTCCAAAATCATCACCCTCCATACACAGCATTGCAACTGTCATCTCCAAAATCATCACCCTTCCTATACACAGCATGGCATCACCAACTGTCATCTCCAAAATCATCACCCTCCATACACAGCATTGCAACTGTCATCTCCAAAATCATTACCCTTCCTACACACAGCATTGCAACTGTCATCTCCAAAATCATCACCCTTCCTATACACAGCATGGCATCACCAACTGTCATCTCCAAAATCATCACCCTTCATACACAGCATTGCAACTGTCATCTCCAAAATCATCACCCTCCATACACAGCATGGCATCACCAACTGTCATCTCCAAAATCATCACCTGGCAGGTCACACATCTGTACATTCACGTGTCATGTGACTGCTGTCCTCACTTACCCTGATGGGGTGGGGGTCATCCTCAATATACACACTGCTCTTCTCTACAGATCCGACATTTTATATATCCTACATAATCCCACAGTCATGCTCTATAATCCACCAGCCTATAATTCTATCATGATATATAATTCTTACAGTCATGATATGTAATCCACCATCCATGATCTATAATTCTATCATAATATATAATTCATACGGTCATGATATGTAATCCACCATCAATGATGCCTCTTTTACATATAATCCTCTATTATGATATAGTCTTACAGTCATGGGATATATTCCACCAATTATGATGCCTATTCTACATGTAATCTTCCATTCATGAAATATATTTCTCATATCATGAGATATAATCCTCCTATTATGATATATAACCTTCCTATCATAGTGTGTGTGTGTATATGTATATATATAATAAACTTCATATCATGTAATATAATCCACCATCCATTATATATAATTCTTCTATCGTGATATATACAGTTGTGCTCATAAGTTTATGATTTCTTGGCCATTTTCAGAGAATATGAATGATAACACAAACCCGTTTCTTTCACTCATGGTTAGTGTTTGGCTGAAGCCATTTATTATCAACTGTGTTTACTCTATTTAAATCATAATGGCAACAGAAATTACCCTGATCAAAAGTTTACATACCCCAGTTCTTAATACCAATGACAGCTTGAAGTCTTTTGTGGTATTTGTGGATGAGGCTCTTTATCTTCTCAGATGGTAAAGCTGCCCATTCCTCTTGGCAAAAAGCCTCCAGTTCCTGGAAATTCTTGGGCTGTCTTGCATGAACTGCATGCTTGAGATCTCCCCAGAGTGGCTTAATGATATTGAGGTCAGGAGACTGAGATGGCCACTCCAGAACCTTCACTTTATTCTGCTGTAGCCAATGACAGGTCGACTTGGCCTTGTGATTTGGATCATTGCCATGTTGGAATGTCCATGTACGTATCATGCGCACCTTCCTGGCTGATGAATGGAAATGTTCCTCCAGTATTTTTTGATAACATACTGCCTTCATCTTGCCATCAATTTTCACCAAATTTCCTGTGTCTTTGTAGCTCACACATCCCCAAAACATCAGCGACCCACCTCCATGTTTCACAGTAGGAATGGTGTACCTTTTATCATAGGCCTTGTTGACTCCTCTCCAAATGAAGTGTTTATCCCTTTCCCGCCGAGCGTACGCACATTTGCGGCCTCGGCTTTCGGGGGTTATACCGGGATCATGCCTGCAGCTGCAGGCATGATCCCGGTACCGTTGTTTAGAGCGGGTGATTGGCTATCCAGGCATAACAACTGATGCGGCTAAAAGCCGCTCGGTTGTTATACCGGAGGAGTGGGAGGGGACCTCCCGCCGCTCTGACCGGGTCTTCTGTCCCACCGGGAGACTTGATCCGTGATCTGTCACTTCCAGCGCCTTGTGAGAGACTGGCATGAAGCCGTAAACGGCTTCTTGCCAGTCTCCTGAATGTAAACACAGAAGCGACGTCACAACGTCACTTCCCATTTACTCGGCTGCCAATGACGCCGGATTTTAAAAAATATACAGTATTCAGAATCGCCGTTTTTGGCGATCTGAATACTTTGAAGTGCAAAGGAGGGATTTGGGGTCTTTTAGACCCCCGATCCCTCCATAAAGAGTACCTGTCACCACCTATTACTGTCACAAGGGATGTTGACAGCAATAAAAGTGATCAAAAAATGTTTTTTTTTTTTTTAAAACACAATTTTATATTATAAAAATAAATAAGAAAAAAAAACATTTTTTTTTAAAGCGCCCCCGTCCCCGCGAGCTCACGCAGCAAAGAAAACGCATACAGAAGTCGCGCCTGCATATGTAAACGGTGTTCAAATCACACATGTGCGATATCGCCGCGATTGTCAGAGCGAGAGCAATAATTCTAGCCCTAGACCACCTCTGTTACTCTAACTTGGTAACCGTAAAAATGTTTTAAAGGGTCGCCTATGGAGATTTTTAGGTACCGTAGTTTGTAGCCATTCCACGAGCACGTGCAATTATAAAAGCATTACATGTTTGGTATCTATTTACTCGGCTTAACATCATCTTTCACATTATACCAAACAATTGGGCTAACTTTACTTTAAATTTTTTTTTTTTTAATTCATGAAAGTTAATTTTTCCCAAAAAGTTGCATTTAAAACACCACTGCACAAATACCGTGTGACATAAAATATTGCAACAATCGCCATTTTATTCTCTAGATTCTCTGCTAAAAAAATATATGTAATGTTTGGGGTTTCTAAGTAATTTTCTAGCAAAAAATATGGATTTTAACTTGTAAACACCAAATGTCAGAAATAGGCTTAGTCATGAAAGGGTAAAGATTGTGGCCAAAAAGCTCAATTTTTGTCTCATCACTCCAAATGACATTGCGCCAGGAGGTTTGAGGCTTGTCTCTGTGCTGTTTGGCGTATTGTAAGCGGGATACTTTGTGGCATTTGCGTAGTAATGGCTTTCTTCTGGCGACTCGACCATGCAGCCCATCTTTTTTCAAGTGCCTCTTTATTGTGCATCTTGAAACAGCCACACCACATGTTTTCAGAGAGTCCTGGATTTCACCTGAAATTATTTGGGTTTTTCTTTGCATCCCGAACAATTTTCCTGGCAGTTGTGGCTGAAATTTTAGTTGGTCTACCTGACCGTGGTTTGGTTTTAACAGAACCCCTCATTTTCCACTTTGTGATTAGAGTTTGAACACTGCTGATTGGCATTCTCAATTCCTTGGATATCTTTTTATATCCCTTTCCTGTTTTATACAGTTCAACTACCTTTTCCCGCAAATCCTTTGAGACTCCAGAAACGTCAGTGCAGCATTTGATGAAAGATGCAAGGGTCTGTCAGGAGTCCAGAAACTCATTGACCTTTTAGGCTGGGTTCACACTTGTACGACACGACAGTCATACAACTTTCATCCTACTTTGCTCTGCGACATCAGTGCTACATTGGTCCTACATTGATCCTACATTGGTCCGACATCCATCCGACTTTCATGAACAGGATACTACTTTGATCCGACTTTGTGCTAGTCTGACTTGTCCTTTGACCAATCAAAACAATCCCAGGGTGAGATAAATTCCTTTTACTGCTGCTGTAATCACCATGTCGGATGTCAAATGTCGGATGGTTAGGACAAGGATCCTACTTTGATCCGACTTCAATGATATTCAATGGGCTGAAGTAGGACCAAAGTAGTACAGGGAGCATTTTCAAAGTCGGACCGACTTGTGTCGGACCAGTTAAGACAGCTCTCATAGGGAAACATTGATTTTCACACGTCATGCGACATGAGCTCCCAATGTCGGAGCGTTTGTCGGACAAGTGTGAACCCAGCCTCATACACACACACTAATTATAAGCAAACAGATCACAGGTGAGGATGGTTGCCTTTAATAGCCATTCAAACCTCTTTGTGTCAACTTGTGTGCATGTTATCAGGCCAAAATCACCAGGGTATGTAAACTTTTGATTTGGGTAGTTACTGTTGTGATTATGATTTAAAAAGAGTAAACACAGTTGATTGATAATAAATGGCTTCAGCCAAACACTAACCATGAGTGAAAGAACTGTTTTTGTGTTATCATTCATATTCTCTAAAAAATGGCCAAAAAATCATAAATTCTGCCAGGGTATGTAAACTTATGAGCACAACTGTAATAGTCTGTTTATGATATGTAAGCCACCATCCATGATATACAATCCTCTATTCATGATAAATAATTCTATCTTTTTTTAATTATTTTTTTATTGAATTTTCACAAAATGTTAACATACATTTTCCCCCAGAAAGGCATATCAGCCATACAAATAATTGTTATACAAAAATCTCGGCCCAACATGGCCAACACATTAACATAGCAGAAACGGCATCTCCAGATCCCAACGGGGAGAGAGTGACAAATTTTGGGGTCACAATATCGTTCGTTAGGGACCACGTGGGGCCCCACACCACAGAAGTATGGTTCCTTACAGTAGGGGCAACTTTCAAACTTATTTACTTATCTAACAACCAACGTAGACTCTCATACCAACACTCACACCAACATACACACAAGCCCTGCCATAATTCTCCTATCTTGATATATTATCCACCATCATTGATATATAACCTTCCTATTATGATCTTGAATCCTCCTGTCGCGACCTAGAATCCTCCTGTCGCGACCTAGAATCCTCCTGTCGCGACCTAGAATCCTCCTGTCGCGACCTAGAATCCTCCTGTCGCGACCTAGAATCCTCCTGTCGCGACCTAGAATCCTCCGGTCGCGATCTAGAATCCTCCGGTCGCGACCTAGAATCCTCCTGTCGCGACCTAGAATCCTCCTGTCGCGACCTAGAATCCTCCTGACGCGACCAAGAATCCTCTGGTCGTGACCTAGAATCCTCCGGTCGCGACCTAGAATCCTCCGGTCGCGACCTAGAATCCTCCGGTCGCGACCTAGAATCCTCCGGTCGCGACCTAGAATCCTCCGGTCGCGACCTAGAATCCTCCTGTCGTGACACAGAATAATTATAATCCACTATATATGATATATAATCCTCCGTTCCAGATATGTGGTCCAACATATATGATGACTACTTTATAAATAATCCACAAGTTTGTATAAAGATTTCTTCCTATGCACATTGATGCCCCATTCAGGCTGATCCATATATAATATATATATATGTAGTGATCGGAGTCATTCCATATCGATCACTTCCCGTCCATGTATTTTGTCATTTGTGTGTATTGTGAGCAGCAGGGAATATTTTTGCATTGACAGTGAATGTAGCAGATTGAAGTGTAATGTTTACAAACGGGTGTATTTTAGTAACTGCACGTGGTTATGTGGATATAATCCTCGGTTACCTTTGACCTAGTGTGTAGTCAGCTAGACAACAGGCATCCCCGCTGATTTTCACAACCCGTGTCTCTCATTTGTCTGAACAAGTCATTTAAATCACATGGAGCAAAAAACAAAAGTGAAAGCTGAATCAGCTCATGTGAAGGTTTCGATTTTTTTATAAGAATGTTTGTTATCCAGATGCAGCATCATTCAGGTGTACATCAATGCTAAATTGCAGCCCATTTATTTAAAAAAGAGTTCCACGGAACTTCCTTATGATCCTCCCTCCTACCCATCATTCTTACACAATTGCAAAAAAAAAGGAAAAGAAATACTATGTTTTCATTTTTTTTTTTACTTTATATCTACAATCCTCACCTAGGCGAGAATGACGTAAACATTCCCTGTGCATGCACAGAAACGGCTTGGGTCTTTACCAGTAATATGACAAAGCCCCTGCAGAATTTCTGCACATGCACAACATTTTGCAAACTGGCTCCTGGGATGTGTGATGTAGCTATCCCAAGAGGCAGTTTGTGAGATTTTGCGCATGCGCTCTGCCATGTTACTGGTGAAGACACAAGGCGGTTCTGCGTATGCGCAGGGATATGCGACACATGCCCCAGGTCTCTCTATAAGGTTCCATAGACTAGGCAGAGACCCATGGTGTGTCTGTGCATGTGTCAGATCAAAATAAAGATGGCGACGCGGGAGGAGAGCGATGTAGTGGGAACTTTGCCTGTAAGCATTACCCCGCTGGACTTTATGGACTAGTAAGAATTTATTTTTTATACAGGGACAAGTGTTTGGTATTTAAAATGTAATTTTTAATAGATAAGGTGAAGTTCCTCATCCAGGTATATTGCAGGGCTACAGGTCCCGAAAGCCCTGCAGCACATCTGCATGCGCTTGGGTTTTCCCTGTAAATCAGTGCAGTTGTGTGATATTCCTGCACATGTGTGAAGACAGGTAGTGTGGAAGTTTAACCACTTAAGCCCCGGACCATTTTGTAGCTAAAGGACCAGAGGTGTTTTCAGAATTTTGCACTGCGCTGCTTTAACTGTAAATTGTGCGGACATGCAATGTTGTACCCAAACGAAATTTGCGTCCTTTTCTTCCCACAAATAGAGCTTTCTTTTAATGGTATTTGATTGCCTCTGCGATTTTAATTTTTTGCTATATAAATGGAAAAAGACTGAAAATTTTGAAAAAAAAAAGATATTTTCTTCTTTTTGTTATAAGAAAAATCGAATAAACTCAATTTTAGTCATACATTTAGGCCAAAATGTATTCAGCCACATGTCTTTAGTAAAAAAAATGTCCATAAGTGTATATTTATTGGTTTGCGCAAAAGTTATAGCGTCTACAAACTAGGGTACATTTTCTGGAATTTACACAGCTTTTAATTTATGACTGCCTATCTCATTTCTTGAGGTGCTAAAATGGCAGGGCAGTACAAACCCCCCCCCCCCCAAATGACCCCATTTTGGAAAGTAGACATCCCAAGGAAATTGCTGAGAGGCATGTTGAGCCCAATGAATATTATTTTTTTTTGTCTCAAGTGATTGAATAATGACAAAAAAAAAAAATTACAAAAAGTTGTCACTAAATGATATATTGCTCACACATGCCATGGTTATATGTGGAATTGCACCCCAAAATAAATTTTGCTGCTTCTCCTGAGTACGGGGATACCACATGTGTGGGACTTTTTGAGAGCCTAGCCGCGTACGGGACCCCAAAAACCAAGCACCGCCTTCAGGATTTCTAAGGGCACAAATTTTTGATTTCACTCCTCACTACCTATCACAGTTTCGAAGGCCATAAAATGCGAAAATAGCACAAAACCCCCCCAAATGACCCTATTTTAGAAAGTAGACACCCCAAGGAAATTGCTGAGAAGCATGTTGAGCGCATTGAATTTTTTTTTCTTGTCCCAAGTGATTGAATAATGACAAAAAAAAATAAAAATTACAAAAAGTTGTCACTAAATGATATATTGCTCACACATGCCATGGTTATATGTGGAATTGCACCCCAAAATACATTTTGCTGCTTCTCCTGAGTACGGGGATACCACATGTGTGGGACTTTTTGGGAGCCTAGCCGCGTACGGGGCCCCAAAAACCAAGCACCGCCTTCAGGATTTCTAAGGGCACAAATTTTTGATTTCACTCCTCACTACCTATCACAGTTTCGAAGGCCATAAAATGCCAAAATAGCACAACCCCCCCCAAATGACCCCATTTTGGAAAGTAGACACCCCAAGCTATTTGCTGAGAGGCATGGTGAGTATTTTACAGCTCTCATTTGTTTTTGAAAATGAAGAAAGAAAATAATGTTTTTTTTTTTTTTTTCAATTTTCAAAACTTTGTGACAAAAAGCGAGATCTGCAACATACTCACCATACCTCTCTGCAAATAGCTTGGGGTGTCTACTTTCCAAAATGGGGTCATTTGGGCGGGTTTTGTGCCATCTGGGCATTCCATGGCCTCCGAAACTGTGATAGGCAGTGAGAAGTGAAATCAAAAATTTACACCCTTAGAAAGCCTGAAGGCGGTGCTTGGTTTTTGGGGTCCCGTACGCGGCTAGGCTCCCAAAAAGTCTCACACGTGGTATCCCCGTACTCAGGAGAAGCAGCAGAATGTATTTTGGGGTGTAATTCCACATATGCCCATGGCATGTTTGAGCAATATATCATTTAGTGACAACTTTGTGCAAAAAAAAATAAATAAATAAATAAATTGTCTTTTTTCCGCAACTTGTGTCAACATATAAAATATTCCATGGACTCGACATGCCTCTCAGTATATAGCTTGGGGTGTCTACTTTCCAAAATGGGGTCATTTGGGGGGGGTTTTGAACTGTTCTGGCATTTTATACACAACATTAGGAAGCTTACATCCACTCTTCTAACCACTTGAAGACAAAGCCCTTTCTGACACTTTTTGTTTACATGAAAACATATTTTTTTTTGCAAGAAAATTATGTTGAACCCCCAAACATTATATATTTTTTTAAAGCAAAGGCCCTACAGATTAAAATGGTGGGTGTTGCATTTTTTTTTTCAACACAGTATTTGCGCAGCGATTTTTCAAACGCATTTTTTGTGGAAAAAATACACTTTTTTTAATTTTAATGCACTATAACACAAACTATATTGCCCAAATGTTTGATGAAATAAAAAAGATGATCTTAGGCCGAGTACATAGATACCAAACACGACATGCTTTAAAATTTCGCACAAACGCGCATTGGCGACAAACTACATACATTTTTAAAAGCCTTTACAGGTTACCACGTTAGATTTACAGAGGAGGTCTACTGCTAAAATGACTGCCCTCGATCTGACCTTCGCGGTGATACCTCACATACATGTTGCAATTGCTGTTTACATATGACGCCAGACCGACGCTTGCGTTCGCCATTGCGCAAGAGCAGGGCAGGACAGGGGTGCTTTTTTTTTTTTATTATTATTAATTTTGCTTTTTTATTTTATTTTTTAACTGTTCCTTCCATATTTTTTTATTATTTTTTATCATTTTTATTGTTATCTCAGGGAATGTAAATATCCCCTATGATAGCAATAGGTAGTGACAGGTACTCTTTTTTTGAAAAAAATGGGGTCTATTAGACCCTAGATCTTTCCTCTGCCCTCAAAGCATCTGACCACACCAAGATCGGTGTGATAAAATGCTTTCCCAATTTCCCAATGGCGCTTTTTATATCGGGGGGGGGGGACATTCCCTCCCACTGCTTGTAAAAGCAGTCCAGAGGCTAATTAGCCGCTAGGATTGCTTTTACATGAAAGCTGGCCGCTGGCTGAAAAGAATGATGCCAAGATGATACCTAAACCCGCAGGCATCAATCTGGTATAACCATTCAAAGTCCAGCAACATACCAGTACGTTGCTGGTCCTTGTTGGACATGTATTGTAATCTTTTTTTTCATGCAGCCTGTTGGCTGAACGAAAAAAAGAGATTGATCGGTGGGTATACCCACCATTAGAATACCGCCCTTCATCCACCCACTTCTAATGATGAGCATACATGCACCATTTATATATGCCGAAGCATTGGGGAATCCTCCCGCAAAAATTATGCCGCACACACATGGTCGGACTTTCCCACGGGCAAGCCTCCGTCGGAATTTCGACTGTATGTATGTGGCATTAGGAGCAAAATCGCTCCTCCGCCCCTGCTGCCCCAATGCTTCGGCATATATGCTTTTTTTTTTTAACTGTGGTGGTGAAATCACCTCCTACAGCACTGGAGTCGCAGGGATCAGGCCTGTCTCTGCGAACGCTGCAGTTATGTGTGTTGTGTTTTGTAAGTGACAGTGATCGATCGATACTGCACTTGGGTGGCCTGGGCTGGACGGAGGGGCAAAACGCAGGTGCCAGCAGGTATCTGGGCTGATCCCGCTAACACTGCGTTTTTGGGAACCCTAAACTGCTGGGGACACTAGTATAGATCTGATCAGATCAGATATTGATCTGTTCAGATACTATACCACTAAGGGAGGTGTATGCTTCACGCGTGGGTGTTAGCGTTACTGGCACTAACCTGACGCTGCCTGGGGTGTGACGCAGGGTTAACTAGGGGCAATTAGGGGGTTAAAACCTTTATTAGATAATATATGGGGGTACCTGACACTATAAAAACCTGCGGCGAACCTAAAAAAATTAACTGGCTACCGATCGGCATCACCGACAATAAGACGGCGATCAGAAAAACGATTGCTTAGCGACAGTGGTGATAGGGGGTGAAAGGGTTACCTGGGGGGTGATCAAGGGGGTTAAACCTTTATTAGGTAATATATGGGGGTACCTGACGCTATAAAAACCTGCGGCGAACCTAAAAAAAATAACTGGCTACCTATCAGCATCACCGACAATAAGACAGCGATCAGAAAAACGATCGCTTAGCGACAGTGGTGATAGGGGGTGGAAGGGTTACCTGGGGGGCGATCAAGGGGGTTAAACCTTTATTTGGTAATAAATGGGGTTACCTGACGCTATAAAAACCTGCGGCGAACCTAAAAAAAATAACTGGCTACTGATCGGCATCACCGACACTAAAACAGCAATCAGAAAAATGATCGCTTAGCGACAGTGGTGATAGGGGGTGAAAGGGTTATCTGGGGGGTGATCAGGGGGTTAAACTTTTATTAGGGGGGGTTAGGGGGCTACACTGGACCTAAAACTAACTGTAGTGACACTTTTACAGTCACAAATGTCACTGATTGCAGTGATCAGTAAATAAATGGTCACTGCAATCAGTGACACTGTGACTGGGGGCTGGGGGGTGATCTGGGGGGGCCTGGGGGGCGATTTATGTTCCTATATGTCCTGGTGTCAGTGTACTGTTTGTGCACTAACCTGTGGGTCTTCTCTTGTACGGCGCACGGTATATGTGAGCGCCGCATGAGAGATGACATCACTTCCTCTGCCTGTGTAAACATTACACAGCAGAGGAAGCTTTCTCATTCGCCGGGAGTGATCGCGAGGGGGTGGCCGGAATCGAGCGGCCATCCCCTCATCCCGGATCGCTCCCCAACGGATAACGACCGCTCACTGTATAGAAGAGGGGTCCGATTGGACCCCCCAACTATACAAAGGCAGTCACGTACACTGTACGTGATTGTGCCCGTCTGTGCCTTTCTGCCGACGTATATATACAGTGAGCGGTCGTTAAGTGGTTAAAAACATCCCCGTCCTTGTGCACTTGCGAGAAATATCCTGCCCATGCATAGATGTGCTGAATTGCTCTGCCTGGACCCAATGGCTGGGCACAGCCTTTTGGCATATCTGGACACGCACCATCATGGCAATGCTGGGGGGATGGTGCAAATGGAAACCCAATGCAGGAGGCTAGTGTGAAGGTAGCCTTAGGCTCTGTTCACATACACTATATTGCCAAAAGTATTGGGACGCCTGTCTTTACATGCACATTTAATGGCATCCCAGTCTTAGTCCGTAGGTTTCAATATTAAGTTGGCTCACCCTTTGCAGCTATAACAGCTTCTGGGAAGGCTGTCCATAATGTTTAGGAGTGTGTCTATGGGAATGTTTGACCATTCTTCCAGAAGCGCATTTGTGAGGTCAGGCACTGATGTTGGACGAGAAGGCCTGGCTCGCTGTCTCTTCTCGAATTCATTCCAAAGATTTTCTATCGGGTTGAGGTCAGGCCAGTCACGTTCTTCCACCCTAAACTCCCTTCTTTGTGTCTTTTTGGACCTTATTTGTGGTACTGCTGTGCAGCCATGTTGGAACAGGATGGGGCCATCGTCAAACTGTTCCCACAAAGTTGGGAGCATAAAATTGTTCAAAATGTCTTGGTATGCTGACGCCTTAAAGTGGATGTAAACCTGATTCATGAAATTTGAGCTGGGCACATATATCTGCAGTGTTTTCTTATCTCTCTTCAAAGCCCTATGTCCCATAGCTGTCTCCTGCTCAGTTCTTCTGTTATCAGCCTGATAAATTCTGACAAGTTCTCCATTACATATGATAAAAGCAGCCTTATGCCCTGTACACACGATTGGAATTTCCGATGAAAAAAGTCCATCGTGTAAAAAAATAGAACATGTTTTAAATTTTTCCGATGGGGAAAAAAAACTATAGGAAATTCTGATCGTCTGTGTGGAACTCCTTCAGAGAAAAATCCACGCATGCTCAGACTAAATTAGAAGACAGGAGCGCTCGTTCTGGTAAAACTAGCGTTTGTAATGGAGATAGCACATTCGTCATGCTGTAACGAACTGAAAAGCACGGAGACTGAAAAGCGCGAATAGGCCAACACCAAACTTTTACTAACACGCGGTAACACGAAATCAGCAAAAGCAGCCCAAAGGGTGGCGCCGTTGGATTTGAACTTCCCCTTTATAGTGACGTTTTACATGTTGTACGTCACCACGTTTTGAACAGTCTGAATTTTGTCTGATGGTGTGTATGCAAGACAGCTTTGAACGAAATTCCGATGAAAAATTCCATCGGATTTTAGCCCATCGGAATTCTGATCGTGTGTACAGGGCATTACTTTTGTGTTGGGGAGGATGATATAAATAGATTAGCAGTGCTGAACTATTTAAAGCGGAGCTCCGCCGGAAAAAAAAATATTAAAAGCCAGCAGTTACAGCTACAGCAGCTGCTGGCTTTTAATATTTGGACACTTACCTGTCCTGGAGTCCAGCGACGTCCGCAGCAGAGGACGAGCGATCGCTAGTCGCTCTGCTGCTCCCTCCGCCATCCTCGCTGAGGGAACCAGGAAGTGAAGCCCTGCGGCTTCATGCCCGGTTCCCTACGGCGCATGCGCGAGTCGCGCTGCGCCGTTCTGATTGGTGCTCCTGTGTTCTGGGAGCCGAGTGTCTCCCAGAACACCAAGGGAAGTCTGCGGGAAGTGACGTCACTCCCGCAGATTCCCGGAGAGAGGACTCCCGGATGTGGGTGAAAATACCTGTCTTAGACAGGTATCTTCACCCCCCTGAAAGGTGTCAATTGTGACACCGGAGGGGGGGAGGAATCCAAATAGCAAAAGTTGCTATTTAGGGTGGAGCTCCACTTTAAAGATCAGCTCTGAAAGTCTCTACCTATGAGCAGTGGGGGGGGGGGTGCCTTTCCTCCAATCAGCTGTCTTGGCTGTATGCCCAGGCTTCATTGCAGTGCTAAACAGGAGGAGAAAATCTAACACGATCTGAACTTTCTAAACAGTATATAAAGCTGAAGACAGCAGATATACATGTAAAACTTATGTAGGGAGATTTATTTCATCCCTGTGTATCATGTGAGGCTGTTCACTTCACTTCACTGGGTACATGTGAGGGTTTACATCCACTTGAAGGCCTTGTACACATGACCGAGTTTCTCGTCGTAAAAAACCCGTCGTTTTTCTCGACGAGATTCTTGTCAAGCTTGACGAGTTTCTTGTCAAGCTTTCCTTGCATACACACTGTCAATTCCAAATCTCGTCGTTGTTCTGCGCGGTCACGTACAGCACGTACGACGGCAGTATAAAGGGGAAGATCGATTTCAATGGTGCCACCCCTTGGGCTGCTTTTGCTGATCTCGTGTTACCGTGTGTGAAGTAAAAGTTTGGGAAGAGACGATTCGCGCTTTTCAGTTTTCGTGCTTTCAGTTCATTTTAGCGTGACGAATGTGCTATCTCCTTTACGAAGGCTTGTTTTACCAGAAGAAGCGCTCCCGTCTCATACTTGATTCTGAGCATGCGCGATTTTTGAAGCCTCGGAAAAGCATACACACGAACGATTTTCTCGACGCAAAACAGGCCAACGAGAAACCCGACGAGAAAATCAAGAATCCTGACGAGAAAATAGAGAGCAGGTTCTCTATTTTTCTCGTCGAAATTCCCGGCAGTTTTCTCAACGAAAAAACATACACACGAACGGTTTTCTCGGCAAGAAAGCTCTCTGCAGTTTTCTTCTCGTTTTTTTACAAGAAACTCTGTCGTGTGTACGAGGCTTAAGAGTTCCCTTAGCTGGAACTAAAGGGCCAAGCCCAACCCCTGAAAATAACTCCACACCCTAATCTCCCCTCCAGTAAATGATTTGGACCAGTGCAGAAAGCAAGATCCATAAACTCAATATTGAACCCTAAGGACTAATGCTGGCCAGTGGCCATACACTATACGAAAAATCGGGCGAAAATCGGTCGTTCAGACAGTTCTTTTGTTTTTCGAACAGTTAATGGGCACAAAATCGATAATCGTTGGGACGTTTTTGAGTCGAAAAAATGAAGGACAAGTTTGGAAATTTTCTGCCGAACGAACGATAAATTGAAAGGTTAATGTGTTTCCCGTCCGAACTTTCTGTACTAGGTATATGTAAAAAAAACTAACCAATTTTTTTTAATTTATGTCCACTGAACGATTTATCTGTCAATACATGATGGCACTATCGTTTGTGCTCACGACCGAACGTTCGTTTTTCGAAAGTTTATTTCGGACGATTTTTCGTATAGTGTATGGCCAGCATAAGACTGTCGTGTGCGTGTAAAGGCAGGTGTCCCAATACCTTTGGCAATATAGTGTATATGCGAATTGGATGTGTTCTGCACTTCATCTGATTCGTATGGCATGTGATCAAAACGGCTTTCTATGGAGCTGGTTCACATAGCTGTGCTGCAGCGACAGTGAAAATTTACTGCAAACCCCTCTCGCACTGATCTGCTGCAGTTTCCTCGCAGTGCAGGTGCAGCGCATTGTACCCATGTTTTTTGTGTGGGTTACCTACGCTTTGCCATAGACTTCCATTAGATTGGGCAGTTTTGGTGCATTTTCTGAAAGTTCAGAAAAAGTCCTGCGTGCAGCATCTTTGGTGCACGGTACCCTGCGCTGCACCCACGCTGCAGGAAAACCACAGCAGATCAGTGTTGAAGAGTTTGTAATTCTGGTTATCCATTTTTTAAACCCTTGTAGAATTTCAGTGCTACTGATTTCCTGCAGGGTCTATACTGCCATAACCTGTCTACATCCACTCCAGTGATGGCCGTTTGGCATTCCTTAGGGCAAGATTCCTGATGGTGACAAGAGTGGACTATGCCTGCGTGATGTGCAATAAAACGGCCACTTGTCGTCTCCATCAGAAGCCTGCGTGACAGAGGGCGCAAATGAAGACAACTGTAAGACCAGGAAAAAGCGTTGTCGCCTTATAACAGAAAGTGCCTTCAAGACTGGATCACAAGATATTATTTTATCAAAAGCTGCATATTTAAAAGTACTGAAAATTATTTTTAAAATGAATTTAATGTGTTGACGCTTATCTAAATTTTAGTGATTAGGTGTACATATATAGATTAATCAGGAACTGGGTGTGTCATCTGTTTGGGAGAGGAGTAAGGAAAATAGGGGGATTAACGCCACTCTTCCAAACATAAAAAATGGAGCAGATGCTGCTCCATATTAACAAGAGTAAGGATGAGCTCTGGCGTGTTCGCATAGTACACGTGCAGAGCCCGCCAGGAAGTCGGCACCGCGCTGCGCTAATCAGAGCCAGGGAGACATTTCCGGATCTCTGCAGCCGAGCATCGGGACAATGTCTCCCTGACTGTGATTAGCGCAGCACGGTGCCGACTATGCGAACACGCCAGAGCTCATCCTTAAACAAGAGGTGCAAGCTCCTTTGTTAATTAGGAGCAATCAGTTCTCTGTTCTCCCACGTCTGTAACAGGCAACACAGAAAATGGAGATCTGAAGATGCATGCTCACTCCCGTCAACCCCTCTCCCCCCATGGAAAACTGTCACATTCTATCTGGGTAATTAGGGGCAGGCCCCCAAGTAATGGCGCAGGAAACTTAGTTAATTCCCCAGATTGTGTGTACATTACCAGATTGGCTGTACAACATTACAGATCTTTTGACAGGTAAAACATATATGTATTTCAAGTGTGTTTTTATCTGGTTGTCTGAAGTTTTCTTTCAATATTTATTATTTTCCTACTAACAGATTTAAGCATTCGTTGACATTCAGCTCTTTAGCAGATCGATAATATCAGTGTCTTGTGAATAAAAGGACTTCCATCAAACGGTTATGTTTCTCAGTAGTCCAAAGCCAGCCATACCCTCTACTCAGTTACAAAGAAAACAAAAACAAATTCTGTAATGCCTCGTACACACGATCGGATTTTCCGTCTGTAAAACATTGGATGGTTTTTCAGACGGAATTCCGCTCAAGCTTGGCTTGCATACACACGGTCACACAAAAGTTCTCGGAACTTGTTACACACGGGCCAAATGTTGACTGGTTTCTGTTGAACCGGCTCATATTCGGCCCGTGTTTTACCAGGCTTAAAGAAAATGACTACTATTAAAATAGGCTTCCTCTGATGACCTCTCCTTCAGATTTGGGTGGACTTTGGCTGGCTGATTTACAAACTGGTTTCTTCTGAAGCAATTTTAGGCACTTCAGTAAGAGTTCCTAACTCAGCCTCCTGCAATGGTGGAGTCTCACTCTTTAAGTTGTATTCTTCATGTATCTGAATAATTAAAATTTGGATCAGGGTAAGATAGAACCCAAAAAATAGCCAGGACAGATGCATAAACCTGGGATTTAAAGCACACAAACTATGCATAGCATTGTCTGTCCATGATGTGACCCGTCATGAGCTACCTATACAGGGATTTCAGTATTCATTGTATTCACCCATTTATCATTGTAGGTTTATATAACACAGAAAGACGACTAGTAAAGATTTCTAGGCTTGTACTGTATCATGGCTGGGTTATATCACATGACTAATCAGGATTTTAAAACCATTGTTGCTTGCTTTTCATTGCAGTACATTCAGGCTGAGCCTCCTACTAACAAGTCCCTGTCAAGCCTGGTAGTTCAGCTGTTACAGTTTCAAGAAGAGGTGTTTGGAAAACATGTCAGCAATGCACCGCTCACTAAATTGCCGGCAAGTATACTTTTTTTTAATATGTATGTAATCCTTTTTTTAATAAACAAGATTGGTTAAATGAACATTGCAATGTAACGGTTGAATGTCATTATACAGTTTCCATTTGTAAAATAAAGCACTGTTATATGTCAAACATGTCTGAGTGTTATTTCTTTTCCCCATCTTGGTTTTTGGAATGAAACAAACCTAACAAAACAACCAGGGGGTAACGAAAAGGGAAAAAAAGTGTGTGGGAATAAGAAGACCCTAGGCCTGTGGTCCGTATCTCGGGGGGGAAGAAAATGTATGGCAGCACCTAGATCTGATTAAATGTCTGCAGGAAAAACATAGGGACTGCATCGTCCAACAGCCTAACCATTCTACCAAAAGTAGTTTGTTTGAATTATGACCCATGTGGGGGCACAGTGGTATCTGGGGAGGCAAAGTGCAGATGTGGCCTAAATTGTAAAAAAAAAAAAAAAATTGCCATAATCGACTCTGCTTCCATAATCCCATCGTTTTTGGTAATCTAATATCATCTTTTAGAGAAAACAAACCATGTGTGGGGTATTAATGTGGTTCTATTGTATTTGGGAAGAGTAAAATTTCTACATGCTGTTGTGGCTGCAGCAACATTGGATGGGTGTCCGAAAAGTGAGAAAAGCATGGTAATGAAATGCCCTGTTTAACCAAAATTGATAAACTTTGAATATGCTGCTGCCGCTGTAGCAACATTGGATGGGTGTCTAAAAATTGAGAAAAGTATGGCAATGTAAAGGCCTCCTTAACCAAAATCCAGTAATTAAATAAAAATATTTTAGGTGTGTGTGTTTTTTTGTTTTGTTTTTTTCAATTTTACTTGAAGTTTAATTTTAAATAGTTTGTTTCTTATATTGGAAAGAGTTGCCTCCCATGTGTTGGCAATTACTTGGTGAGCTGTGTGTAATACACCAGGTTATTCAGCTCAGCAGGCACTGCCCACTGGGTTCCTTGCATTACTCTGCTGGTTTCATCTTTGACAGTGTAGTCAGCACTAAAACAAGAATATACCACTTTTATGGACAAGCTTTCTTGTATTGGGTACAGAAAAATCCACGTTATGATAGCTACTGCTTCTTGAACATGAATACTCAAGTATTGTTTACGTGCAACATCATAAATCTCGTTTACAATTTATTATGCAATAAGTTTAAACTGAGTTCTTATTCTATTTACTGTTTTGCATTGCAGATGAAATGCTTTCTAGATTTCAAGGTGGGAGGTTCTCTGTGCCATATTCTTGCTGCTGCTTATAAATTCAAGAGTGACCAGGGATGGTAAGAATAATATTCAATATATTGTCTTGTGGCTTAAAGAGGAGCTCCAGTCATATTTGTGTTTATTAAAAGTCATCAGCTAAAAAAACTGTAGCTGCTGACTTTTAATAAACAGACACTCACCTGTCCAAGGATCTAGCGATGTGCTCACCCGAGCTGTTCTTTTTATCTGTGTTCTGTCCCCAGCAACAGCAACTCAACTGTGGGCACCCGGCTGTGCAGCCGCGCTGCGCATTGTGAATGGTCCCACAGTCTTCTGGGACCTGCGAGGGGGGGGAGGGTAAGGAGGAACCTTAAAGCGGAACCTTAAAGCGGAACTTCCCTTTTTGGGTGAAGCTCCTCTTTAAGGCTTCATTCTCACTGAACATACAGCACATGTGCTTGTGCTCATAGGCCATTTCCTTTTTTAAATCAGTGGTATTAAACCCAAAGTCAGACACTTATTATATTGCAGTTTACAAGTTCTTCGATGTAATGGTTGTATTTATTTTCTTTTTTAGGCTTTCTGTTTTTTATTTTCAACTGGTAATCCAGACAGTCGGTCTGTGGTTTTTCAACAGAACAAGCTTTCCTACAGCTTTGTGAGTGTTGAGACAAACCATTTACCATTGACAGGGGGTGTTTATGATGATCAGCTTTTATTTATTCATGTAAAACCTGAATACAAGGCCCCCAGCCTTATTCAAGCGTGCCAGGCTATTTCATGTGGTCCTCGCACCTCTCCTGCCGCTGCTGCACCTCTCTCATCTCCGCCCCCGCCCCCGCCTTATCTCAGCAGTAGGCAGCAGAGAGGACGACAGCACACCTCCCACCAGATTTTGCACTTCTATGTGCAGCCACAGCACCATCTTGTCTCCGCCTTCCCTAGTCTCAGCATTTAGCAGACTCGGGCAGCTGACTCCAGCCCTCCTCTGGTTCTCTTCCAGACCCTGCACATTCTGCTACCCAGCTCTGCCCCCAGCTTCTCCCCAGCAGCAGCACAAGATCTGGGGATGCACTGTGATGTAAGGGATGGTGGGGGACTCTTGACTTCTGCTGTAAGGGGGAGTCGGATGCTTTGGGCTTCTAGTCTTACAGATATAACTGGCCCTTAGAGAGCAACCATTATGCTGGTGCAGCCCGCAATTAAATTGAGTTTGACGCCCCTGCTGTAAATTCTAGTCTTACAGATATAACTGGCCCTTAGAGAGCAACCATTATGCTGGCGCAGCCCGCAATTAAATTGAGTTTGACGCCCCTGCTGTAACTGCTTGTGTAACTGCAGTGTGAGCTGCTTGTGTAACTGCAGTGTGAGCTGCAGTTTGGCTGTTATACCACAACGGCAGTTTAAATGATTATACCAGGGTCATGGCTGCAGCTGCAATCATGATCCCAGTTTTTTTTTTTCTTTAGAGCCGGTGATGCTCTACAATCTCAAAGCGATCTTAGCTCTGTGCTGGCACTGACTTATCAGAATTGCTCAGATCCATCCTGGAAGCCTTGCAGAAATAAGGGGGAGAGGAGTGGTTAGTACAGCAGGGACCAGAAGGATGGGAAGCATGTAGGATGCGAGTTCATCTTTAACTTTTTTTTCTTAAAAAGTGAACTCACGCTTTAAAGAAGTGATACAGGATTATAGTAGGAAGAGCTAGTGCTGGTAAACCCAGTCATGTCGACCCATGTTTTTTCTTTCTCGTACATCACGGGACACAGAGCGGCATAGTCATTACTATGTGGGTTATATAGATACCTTCAGGTGCTGGCACTGGCAACTTCCAAAACCGGAAGTACCCTCCCCTATATAAGCCCCTCCCATCCGGGAGCACCTCAGTTTTTTGCCAGTGTCTAAGGTGTTGGCCAAGAAGTAACATGTGTTTTTCACTGAGCTTGCATACAGGTTCTTTTGGGCCTCGGTAAGCTATTCCGGATCCGACCAAAAAAGCTTCATAGCTAAACGGTCGGTACCCGGGCCTTGCAAAGAGAAGAGCAAGGTTTTGCCTGTAATGCCTCTCTTAGGAGGGCTGGACCCTGGGATCCAGAGCTCTGGTCATACCCACGACCAAGATGTTTTCTGTGCAGGGTGCTATACAGGTCCAGGGGAGTGGAATCCTTGGGAACCCGGTCCCTGAAGGTTTAATTACAATGCCTGCCGTGATAGGTGAAGTTTGGGCTTCTGTGGACCAAACAGAGTCCTGCGGCGAGGAAAAGGTAAGTGGGGGCCCTCAGGAACTTGGTTCTATTGGGGGACCCCCAAGCCTATTTTGTCTTTCTGCCTGTTACCTAAGTTATTCCCGCTAATATTCTGTGTATGCCTGTTACTACTGAGAAAATGTAAAAATTTTAATAGTAGGCAAGAAAAAAAAAAAAAAAAAATGTGTAAGACCGCGGTACCTGTGTTAGACACTAGAGGCCGCTATGGTTCTTTTTCTTGTAATGTGGATTTTTTTCTTCCACAATCAAATCCAGGCAGTTGGTAAGTTCTCTGCTGGGAAGCTGTCTCCTCTGCCCTGTTGCTGCGCTCATCCATCCCAGGGCCCTGCGGCAGGGACCCTGGCTCCCATCTAGCTCCTTATTTTTTCAAAAAAGGCGCCGAAGGCGCGCGAGCACGCGCCTCTAATATATAGAGGCGATCTGGAAAAAGGGGCGGAGCGGGTGGGTGACGCTCGGTGTGCGCCGCGGCGCTACTGCACATGTGCGGGCGTCCAGCGTGTTTTAAAGCACAATTACAGCTGGCTATTGAAGTGCACAGACAGAGCTAGCAACAGTAAAAAGGCACACAGAGGCGGTTGATGCAGGCATCCCCTAGAAAGGCACTTTAGTAGACACCAACTGTTACATAGCAGCAATTGTGCTAGACTATTCTCAGTAAAAGTGGTGTTTTTACGGCTGGAATACCTCAGCTTTAGGCTTAGGAATATGCCGTCCAGAAGCTCCGGAACTGAATCTTCCAGGAAGCGAAGGGGGTCTCATCGGGCTCTGAGGATCTTGGGCATGCTTCTGCTGCACCAGTCTCCCCTGAAAATTCAGAGGTAAGTGACCGTAGAGACCCCGCAGGGGTACTTGGTACTGTGGCTGTCCTCAGTTCACCTGCTCCTGTGTATGTAACAGAGGAGGTTTTTTCCTCAGCTCTGGGAGGATTAGAGAGAGATTGTCAACATTGATCGCTGCCTCCCTGTCAGGGAAAGCACGCCCGATCTCCGTTTCCTCCTTCAGAGTGCCTGTTAGCAGAGCAACAGTCCCATACAGGGATCGACCTGCCTGAAGGGGATCAGGATGAGGTTGATTCTGTTATAGAGGAATCAACAGTGGAGGAACCTTTCTCAGCATCTCAAGCTGAAAGATTATGGGTTCAGTCTCTGACTAACATGGTCCGATCAGCATTTAAAATGCACCTCGGAACCATCAACCACTACTGTATCCTCGTTGGCGGCGCTAGAAGCCACCAGACTGTCTGTTCTTTTCCACTTCACCCTTTACTGGAAGGGCTCATTTACCAGGATTGGGAACATCCTGAGAAAATATTTATTCCCCCCCAAGAGATTTCCGGTGGTCTATCCCATGGAGGATAAGTTCATCAAAAAATGGAAGGTCCCTACAGTGGACGCAGCCATCTCTTGTGTGTATAAATCACTGACATGTCCAGTGGATAATGTCCAAATGTTCAAGAACCCAATAGATAAAAAATTGGAGTCCTTATGAAAATCTGCTTCTTTCAACAGCAAGCTTGGTGACACAACCAGCAGTGGGGTCTGCTAAGCAGTGAAGGATCAGTTGAAACAGGTCTTGAGGGACTTGCCAGATCAGCAGGCCTTGCCCTTACTGATCTACCTAGAGCCTTAAGCTTTGTGGTTGACGCCATAAAGGATTCAATCCATCAGGCCTCCCGCCTTACGCTGTCTGTAGTACATATGCGTAGGCTTCTATGGCTCAAAAACTGGTCTGCTGAAGCTCCCTGTAAAAAATGGCTGGTTAGCGTCCCATTTTTTATGGTGAACGCGTATTCAGGGAAGACCTGGACAAATATATCCAGAAAATTTCCAGCGGTAAAAATACACTCTTGCCGGTTAAAAACAGAGTTAGAGGTCCCTCTTTTAAGAGGCCTGCTTCTCCAGTCCCTGGGGCATCGGCTGTGAAACAGTTCCGACGGCCTCCTCGGTCAATTCCCGGGGGTAAAAAACAGGGACAATCGCAGGGTAATGAGAAACCCTGGGTCAGGGGAGGTACAAAACCTCCCCCAAAGTTAAATTCATTGAAGGGTTGCCCCCACTCAGTGGGGTGGGGGGAAGACTCCAGTTGTTCGCAGAGACCTGGCGGGACACGATCAAAACAGATAGGTGCTCTCCGCAGTATGTTTGGGATACAGATTGGAGTTAAAAGACTCTCCTCCTTCCCATTTTTTGAGGTCAAACGTGCCAAGGGATCCCCGGAAGAGAGAGTCCCTCCTGTTGGCACTAGAACAACTATTGCTCCAAGGAGTAATTATGGAGGTTCCCCTGGAAGAATGGGGGTTCGGGTTTTACTCAAACCTCTTTACAGTCCCGAAGCAAACGGGGACGTGAGGCCCATATTAATTCTAAAAACAAATTCCTGTATATCAGGACTTTCCGATGGAGTCGATCCGATCGGTGGCCACTGCCCTACAAGGGGAGGAATGGTTAGCCGCGATCGACATCAAAGATGCTTATTTGCACATTCCCATCTTTCCAGCCCACTAAAAATTTCTACGCTTTGCGGTAGAAGGGCACCATTTTCAGTTCAGAGCCTTACCCTTCGGTCTGGCCACAGCACCACGAGTGTTCACAAAAATTCTGGCCCCATTATTGGCCAATCTAAGAACACGAGGTGTAACGATAATGGCATATCTAGACGACTTGTTGCTGATAGACCACTCAGTGGAAAAACTAGAAGTGGTTGTTCACGAGACAATCGAGTATCTGGAATATCACGGTTGGATTATCAACCGAGACAAGTCAGCCCTAAAACCAGTCAAAAGTCTGGAATACTTGGGGCTAAGGCTGGATTCAGACCAGAGAAAAATTTTCTTGCCTCAAGAAAAGGGGTCGTCTTTGAGAGATTTGATCCACCTAGTGGGTACAAAAAGACAGCCATCCATACGCCTGTGCATGAGGCTGCTGGGAAAAATGGTGGCATCATTCGAAGCAGTACCCTACGGTCAATTCCATTCAAGGAATTTGCAAAGGGCCATACTGTCAGCCTGGAACAAAAAAAGTTCAGGCCCTAGACTTACCAATGTCCTTGTCCCCTTCCGTTCGCAAGAGCCTCCGTTGGTGTTGGTTCCCCAGAATCTGGAAAAAGGGAAATCCTTCAGTCCGATTTCTTGGAAGGTGGTCACTACAGATGTCAGCCTTATAGGCTGGGGAGCAGTACTGGAGCAATGGTCTCTCCAGGGCAGATGGTCGGATGCAGAAAAGGCCCTGCCCATCAATCTCTTAGAGATACGAGCAGCCCGGTATGCCCTAGTAGCATGGACATCCAAACTCCAAGGGTCCCCTGTCAGAATTCAATCGGACAATGCCACGGCAGTGGCATATATCAATCATCAGGGTGGCACCAGGAGTCGTGCAGCCCAGAGGGAAGTAAATTACATCCTGAAATGGGCAGAAAGATATGTCCCAGCCATATCTGCGGTATTCATTCCAGGAGTGGAGAATTGGAAGGCGGACTTTCTAAGTCGCCAACAATTATGCCCGAGGTTTTCCGGACAATATGTCAGCGGTGGGGAACACCGGATGTAGATCTGCTAGCATCCAGATTCAATGCAAAAGTGGACAGGTTTGTCTCTTGGACAAGGGATCCCCTAGCTTGCGGCTCGGATGCCCTAGTGTTCCCTTGGGATCAGTTCAAGCTGATATATGCATTCCCACCGCCACAATTGTTACCTCGATTACTCCGCAGAATCAGGGTAGAAAAGAAACCAGTGATTCTGGTAGCTCCAGCGTGGCCCCGAAAAGCATGGTACGCGGAGATTGTAAAGATGTCTGTGGGGAGTCCTTGGACCCTCCCACATCGTCCGGACCTGCTTTCACAAAGACCGATATACCACCCTTCCTTACCAGCCCTAGGTTTGACGGCCTGGCTATTGAAGCCCACATTCTAAAAAAGAGAGGGCTCTCTAATCCTGTGGTATCTACCATGATCAATGCCAGGAAGCCGGTATCCAGGCAGATCTACTATAGAATCTGGAAGGCGTACATCGCCTGGTGTGAAGCCAAGAAATGGCATCCACGTAAGTACGTAATAGGTAGGATTCTGGACTTCCTACAGTGGGCTGTAGATAGGAAGCTTGCCTTGAGTACTATCAAGGGTCAGATTTCGGCCTTGTCAATATTTTTTCAAAGGCCCTTGGCTTCGCATTCACTAGTCAAAGCCTTTATACAAGGAGTGATGCGTATTAGCCCTCCGGTTAATATTCCCATATGTCCATGGGACTTAAACCTGGTTCTGTCGGTTCTACAGAAACAACCATTTGAACCATTACAGCATATTTCCCTGGTTCTTCTCACCAGGAAATTGATTTTTCTAGTAGCCATTTGTTCGGCTAAAAGAGTGTCGGAATTAGCCGCTATGTCCTGTAGGGAGCCATATCTGGTTATCCATAAGGACAGAGTAGTGTTACGTCCTCATCCAGCTTTTCTTCCTAAGGTGGTATCGAGGTTTCATTTGAACCAAGATGTGGTTCTTCCTTCCTTTTTCCCCAAGCCTAGTTCGGTAGAGGAAAAGTTATTGCATTCTTTGGATGTAGTAAGAGCAGTTAAAGCTTATCTAAAAGCCACTGCTCAGATTCGCAGAACGGATACTTTGTTTATTCTGCCGGAAGGCCCCAGAAGGGGTCAGGCAGCGTCAAAATCTACTTTAGCCAAGTGGATTCGACAGGTCATAATGCAAGCCTATGGCTTGAGAAGGAGACCGCCTCCGTTCAAAGTTAGGGCGCACTCCACGAGAGCAGTTGGAACTTCATGGGCAGTGCATCACCAGGCCTCCCTGGCTCAAATCTGTAAGGCCGCAACATGGTCTTCAGTACACACGTTTACCAGGTTCTACCAGGTGGACGTTAGAAGTCAGGAGGATGTCGCCTTTGGGCGCAGTGTGTTGCAGGCCGCAAAAGATCCTCATGTCTGATAGCGCTCAGCTTATGTATGGTGTATCCCCCCCCTCATTGGGCATTGCTTTAGGACATCCCACATAGTAATGACTATGCCGCTCTGTGTCCCGTGATGTACGAGAAAGAAAATAGGATTTTTATAACAGCTTACCTGTAAAATCCTTTTCTTGGAGTACATCACGGGACACAGAGCTCCCACCCCTCTTTGGGGACACTTATTGCTTTGCTACAAAACTGAGGTGCTCCTGGATGGGAGGGGCTTATATAGGGGAGGGTACTTCCGGTTTTGGAAGTTGCCAGTGCCAGCACCTGAAGGTATCTATATAACCCACATAGTAATGACTATGCCGCTCTGTGTCCCGTGATGTACTCCAAGAAAAGGATTTCTCAAGTCGTCTTCCAGGACGGCACAATGAGAGATGACTGGCTCCACCTGACAGGAAACACAATCAATTCAAAGAGGTTAAAGCACCCGCCCCTCCCCGTGCTCCTCAGTTCTTGATTGTGTTTCCCCACAGCGAAACCGTTTATTTTTTTCCACAGACTGAAGGCCTGGGGCTGGAAGCCCCCCCCCCCCCGGGAGCTGAGCCGCATGCCTGGGAAGCCTCTGGGCCTAGCAGGACTCTATTTGTCCGTCCTGGGGGGTATCCCATTCCTTCTCAGGGAGGGCAGTTGAAGAGCCTCCCTGAGCACTGAAGCTCCCTAGGTGCGGGGCTGTACCCGGGACTTCAGGGGCCAGATATCCTCCTTCCTCCCTCCTACCTGTTTGGGTGTCCATCCTGGAGGGGGGGGCTGGCAGGTTCCTCCGTCTGCTCGCGCGGTCCGTTTGCTTAGGGCGCCGCTCTATGCAGGTGCATAGCGTTGCTGCGCCATTTTCCCGGCGTCTAGGACATTCGTCCTCTAGCATCAAGGATGACGCCATCGCGTGCCGCGTCATTTCCGGTTCCGGTCTCCGGCAAAATGGCGGCGGCCGGCGTCTGTTACCGCATTCAAAAACGGAGGGACGCCAGGAAGGAGGCGCCCTTTTTTTCTCCTCCAGTGGAACTGCGATCGGGAGCAGAGCATCTCACCTACATGGAGCATGAGGAGAGGCCGACTACGGCCGCGGCTACAGAGGAGACCACAGGGGGTGAGTCAACCCAGCCAGCAGGGGTCATGATGGGGGATGGTACCCCGACTCTTTCCCCTTGCCTGTCACAGAGTTCTTTTTGGTTGTTAATGTATTCCTGTGTACCCTTACATTGCAGGAGAGGACGTCACTGCCCAGGGGGTTGCCAGTCGTTCCTCTAGAACCCCTGCCCGCTCCAAAAGATGCGGTTACTGTAACGAGAAATTACCCTCAACCCATTCCAAGCCCTTCTGCTTCAAATGTATCCAGAAGCTGGCTGGGAAGGAAACATCTCAGGTGATGAGAGACTTTCTGTCTGTCCAAACCCAGATGCTTGCCACCCTTAAGGATTTTCAAGCCTCCCTTAAAGCTAAGGAACCAGAGCCCCAGACAAGCAGGGAGGGCCCTTCCTCACAGGAGTTTTTCTCCTCAACCAGGGGGAGAGGACACCCAGAATCCCTGAGATCCCTCCTGTCTCAGGACTCAGAGGCAGAAGAGGATTCGGAGATCCCTGATCAGGGACTATCCGATGAGGGCCTGATAGATAGTCAGGCTGAGGAGGAGGAAGAAGGCTCTAGGTCAGGAAGACACATCTTCTCAGCTGACGACATGGAAGGCCTCCTTGGTGCAATCTACACCTCTGAAGAAATTCAGGAGCCGACGGAACAGGTATCCGCACAGGATAGATTGTACCGAGGCTTGGTAAGGGCCCAACCCAGAACCATCCCGGTTCACCAGGCTCTCCATGATGTGATTCTTAGAGAGTGGAAGGAACCTGAGAGGAAGCTTCTGAAATATAAAACTTGGAAGCGTAGGTGCCCTTTTAAGGGGGAGGATGAGGAGAAACTCTTTAAGATACCCAGATTGGACGCCTCTTTGGCACAGGTGTCAAAGCAATCCGACCTCTCCTTTGAAGACGCAGGTAATATCAAGGATCCTATGGATCGCCGTACTGAGACGACCTTGCGTAGAGCCTGGGAAGCCAATGCGGCAGCAATGAGCCCCACGTTGGCTTCAGCTTGTATAGCTAGGAACGCGGATACATGGATAACCAAACTAATAGAACATGTTTCCCGTGTGTCCAAGTCCAGGGAAGTCCTAGACTCTCTACAGGTAATAGGTAGCGCAGTGGCATACCTAGCAGATGCTGCAGTTGAGACCGTGCGAACCACCGCAAAAACGGGTGCCCTCGTAAACTCGGCTCGCAGAGCCGTATGGGTCAAAACATGGGATGGGGATAACGCATCCAAGACCCGCTTATGTGGACTCCCATTTGAGGGCTCACTCCTTTTTGGTACAGGGCTGGACCAAACCCTATCAAGATCTACCGAAAAGGGCAAAAAGTTCCCCACTAAACCTAAAAGGGACCAAAAAAGATTTTTTCGAGGCCCCCAGGGTAGAAACCGTTTCTCGAGCAAGAAGCCTGCCGGTAATAGGAAGTGGGGCGTTGGAAAGGATAAGCAAAAAGGAGGTATCCTCTTTTCCAACCAAAAATCAAATGAAAAAGACTTTAAGTGACGTAAGGGTAGGGGGAAGACTTTCCCAATTCCTTTCCAGGTGGGAGAGTATTACCCAGAGCCCTCATATTCTCAACATTATAAAGGAGGGCTACAGGCTGGAGTTTCTTCACCCCCCCCCCCTCAAAGTTCCTATTAACGCATCTCCCCAGGGACCCCCTCAAGGCAGCAGGTCTTCTGCAAAACATTTCAGAACTAGCAGAACAGGGAGTTGTAGTCCCGGTACCTGCGGGACAACGCGGACTGGGGGTCTACTCCCACATCTTCGTTGTCCCAAAGCCGTCAGGCAAGTACCGGTTGATAATAAACCTGAGACCCCTGAATACCTCCTTGCGTCACAAGAAATTTCGCATGGAAAGCATATACACCCTCAGAAGACTCCTTCTGAAGGAGGTATACATGGTAACGATCGACTTAAAGGACGCCTACCTTCACGTCCCGATCTTTCCAGGACATCAAGCCTTCCTCAGATTCGCAATCGGGTCTCCTCAGGGGATTCAACACTGGCAGTTTGCTGCCCTCCCCTTTGGACTGGCTTCCAGCCCAAGGGTATTTACAAAAATCGTAGCAGAGGTGGTTGCCTTCCTACACCTAGAGGGTATAACGATAGTCCCTTATCTCGACGACCTTTTACTTTACAACCAGAGTCGAGATCTCCTCCTCGCAGACCTGGCCAAGGTTGTGAGTACCTTGGAATCCCTGGGTTGGATCATCAACCGAGAGAAGTCCTCGATGATCCCGGACCAAAGAAAGATTTATCTGGGTTTCCTGATAGACTCCTTACAAAGGAAGCTTTGTTTACCCCAGGAGAAGGTCCAGGGCCTCATGACAGCGGTCAGGTCTCTGTTGGAGGTAAGGGAGTCCTCTTTCAGAGGCATCATGAGGGTACTGGGTCTAATGACCTCTTGTATACCTGCGGTTCCGTGGGCTCAGCTCCACTCCAGACCCCTCCAACAATTCCTCTTATCCTCCTGGGACGGAACAAGAGGAACATTAGACCACAGAATCTCCATCCCAGAGGTAGTAAAGGACTCTCTGAGCTGGTGGCTTCTTCCTCAGAAGTTGCAGGTGGGTCATCTATGGACTCAGACAGACCCCCTCAGGATAACGACGGACGCAAGCTCCTGGGGTTGGGGGGCCCACTTAGGCGAACTCCGAGCCCAGGGTTCCTGGAATCAGGATCAGAGACACGCCTCCTCAAACTTCCGGGAATTATTGGCGGTCGGGGAGGCCCTAAAAGCGTTTGAGGAAAGGATCCGAGACCGGGAGGTCCAGATCCTCTCCGACAATGCGACCACGGTGGCCTTCATAAATCATCAGGGGGGAACCAGGTCTCCCTCCCTGCTGACCTTGTCTCTAGGAATTCTGGGCTGGGCAGAGCTTCGGATTGCCTCTATTACGGCAGTACACATAAAGGGAAGGTACAACATAGAGGCGGACTATCTAAGCCGTCATCGGATTCTCCAGGGGGAATGGGAACTGAACCCAGAGGTGTTCAACCTGGTGTGCCAACATTTTGGAAGGCCAGAAATAGACCTCTTTGCCCGCAAGGAGAACAGGAGAGTAAGAAGATTCTTTTCCCTGTCCCGGGAGTGGGGCTCAGGGGGGGTGGATGCACTGGCTCAGGTATGGAGTTTTCACCTGGCTTATGCTTTTCCCCCTCTGAGTCTCATTCCAAGAGTCCTACAAAAACTAGGTCTCTCAGAGACCAGACTCATTCTAATTGCTTCTTGGTGGCCCAAGAGAGCCTGGTTTCCCGCTCTACAGAACTGGTCCGTAGCACCTCCCCTCCATCTACCAGTTCGGGTGGACCTTCTTCGGCAGGGACCAGTCTTTCACCCAGATCCCAGCTTCTTCAAGCTGACGGCCTGGTGCTTGAGAGGCAGAACCTGCGGGAGAGGGGATGTTCCGAGAGAGTGATTAACACTCTCCTCTCAAGTAGAAAAGAAGTCACCAGACGTATCTACGGGAAGGTGTGGGGAGTCTTCTCTCACTGGTGTCTAGTGAGAAAGGTATCCCAGCAAGAAACCTCGGTCATCCTGGACTTTCTCCAGGATGGCGCCGACTTAGGTCTCGCTACCAAGACTCTAAGAGTACAGGTAGCAGCCTTATCGTATTTTTTGGACAAAAAGTTATCACTGGACCCTCTAGTTAAAAGATTTCTAATGGCCAGGGATAGATTGTCCCCGGTGCGGATCTCTAGAGTCCCGCCCTGGGACCTTACGTTAGTTTTGGAACAATTAACTAAGGCTCCGTTTGAGCCACTAGAAGATATTTCAGTTAAATTACTGACATTTAAGTTTGCTTTTCTTCTGGCAATTACTACAGCCAGAAGAATAGGCGACATGCAGGCTCTGACGATTAAAGAGCCTTTCTTTAGTTTATTCGAGGACAGAGTTATTCTTAGGCAGGACCCCCTGTACCTCCCTAAGGTAGTGTCAAAGTTTCATAGATCACAAGAAATTATTCTTCCTTCCTTTTGTTCAAATCCACAAAATGAAAGAGAGGCCTCCTTTCATTGTCTGGATGTCAGACGGTGTCTACTAGCTTATCTGGATAGAGTGGGTGAATTTAGGAAATCCAGCCATTTACTAATTAATTTTTTTGGACAGAAAAAGGGCCAACAGGCATCTAGAGCATCCATATCTAGATGGATCAGACAGACAATCTCCATAGCTTATGACCAGGCTGGTAAGACAGCCCCGAAAGTTAAAGCTCATTCTACTCGCTCTTTGGCAACCTCCTGGGCAGAAAGAGCCGGAGCTTCGGTGGAACAGATCTGTAAAGCTGCGACTTGGTCAAGCCAGAATACATTCCTAAGGCATTACAGAGTGGAGTTGCTGTCACCTCAGGACCTGTCCTTTGGTAGAAAGGTCCTGCAAGCAGTCGTCCCACCCTAAGGTAGGCCTGAAGCTACTTGCTTCTCTCTCATTGTGCCGTCCTGGAAGACGACTTGAGAAAGTGACCAGTTACACTTACCGGTAACGGTGTTTCTGGGAAGTCTTCCAGGACGGCAGGCCTACTTCCCACCGCTTTGGTTGATACATTGGTTTGTATAGAGTTATTTGGGTTTGTGTTTTCTCTCTCGTGCACTGGTGTGGGTCTGTACTTTATCATAACTGAGGAGCACGGGGAGGGGCGGGTGCTTTAACCTCTTTGAATTGATTGTGTTTCCTGTCAGGTGGAGCCAGTCATCTCTCATTGTGCCGTCCTGGAAGACTTCCCAGAAACACCGTTACCGGTAAGTGTAACTGGTCACTTTTACAGGTAAGCTGTTATAAAAATCCTATTTTTTTAAATTTTGGTGAGCAAACCTTTGGCATATAAGTTTTTCCTTTCCAAAAGGGAGTTGATTGAGGTTTTCCATTGGTCAAACGTGGGCGGTATGTGGGACAACCATTACTGGGCAATATGTTTCAGGGCAATAAACAGTATTCTAGTCAGAGATGGTTGAATATGTTCTGGGACTGTTTTCCGGCAATATGCCCAAGACACCTATATTGGCAAGAAAAAGTTTGTAAACCCCTTGGCCTTAACTGGTTTTCTGCAGTAATTTGACGTAAAATATGATCTGATCCTCATCCCATCACAACAATAGACAAACATAATGTTCCTAAGCTGATAACACACAAACAATTCTAATTGCTGGAGTCTTTGAACAAACCTATTAAACATTCACAGTGCTGGAGGAAAAAGTGACACCATAGACTAATTACTTCAACAAAAGTTAATTGGAGCCAGTAGTTTGCACGCCTGGAGTTCAGGTAATTAAATTAATTTGAGGTGTGGTTTAGAGCTACTTTGATAAATAACAAAACAAAAAAAAAAGGCACTAAAACATTTTAGCCCTCGTTCACATTAAATGCGGCTTTGAAATTATGCGACTTCATTTGAAAGACATCTGTGCGGATTTATGCACAGATGACAATTGAAGTTGCACCCAAAGGTAGAGCAGGAACTACTTTTACAAATCGGTGCGGCGCTGCAAAGTCGGCATTGCACCGATTTAAATGGTGGTATTGCCGGCAATAGGCTGCGGCTTGTCATTTGATTTGACCTGTTAAATTGCACGGCAAATAGCTCCAATATTAACGGGGCTCAAGATTGCTGTTCATAAGAAGCGTCAGCTGATGTGAACTTTGCTTCTCAAAAAGGAGTTTTCTGAAGACAAATGATCAAGAGTAGTTGATCTGCATGAGGCTGGAAATAGATTAAAAGCAATTTCAAAGTGTTTAGGCATCCATCAGTTGACAGACAAATTGTCTATTAATGGAGACAGTTTGGGGGGCATAGCCAGAATGGCGCTCTGAGCGGCCGCTTATCCCTGAGCTCTGCTGGAACCAGTTCTGGATTTACCGTTCGCCATAGCCTTTTGGCTTCCTGAATCCTGCTCCAGATGTGTCACAAACCTTTGTGGAGATCTAAGGTGGGGTAAGAAACTTTGTTTTTCCCTCTTGTATTCAAGACTCGCCTAGCCCGCAACTACAGGTGGCAGCCCTGGAGCTGTCTCCAATATGGCATCTCAGACTGACCCTGTGGATGGGACTGACTCTCAGGTGCCTGGTATCTGTGATGTCATGGCGGCTATTACTGTTTTCCAGATTGCCTTGACTTGCAAGATTGATGCTGTGCAAAATCCAGTCCAGGCTTACTACTGCTGAACAGCACATTAGCCAGGCTGAAGACACCTCTGCTGATCACGCTACTGCTCTCCACTTCCTACAAACGAAGCTCAGCACCCTGAAGTATGGAGCCGAGGATACGGAGAACTGCAAAAGGAAGAATGACCTCAGAATTGTGGGGCTAGCTGCAGGGTTGAGGGGACGAACCTGACCCTGCTTGTAGAGGAGCTGCTGAGTTCCTTTCTGCCCGCTGCCCAGCTCTCTTTTTTCACGGTGGTGCGGGTACACTACAAGTTACCCAGACCTGGTTTGGTGGGTTCCCCACTTCACATCCTAATTCTACATCTGCTAAACTTCAGGGATCAGGATGAGCTTCTCATATATGCATTTTAGTGCATATATCTCTGCCATATCAACCCCTTGATCTGAAAGTGAACCCTGAGGGTAGATATATTGCTATACATGCTCTGATCTATATGTAGACCAGTTATAACATTTGATCAAATATGTTGATGTTTTATGACTGTCTTGTATGAATTAATTATTCTATATTAAAATACCTTTTAGTTTTTTACTTTTGTCTACCGTGTGCCTTCAAAGTCCAAACCATTAGCTTTTAGCTTAAAATTCGCTGATCTATAAACTGCCTATTTCTACATTAATGCAGATGGTGTCCCTCTATGGGGTTTTTAATGTCTTCTTTTTTGGGGGATTTTAATCTAGTGCCTTGCCTGGGTATAGGCAGTCAATTCTGCTACATTACACTCCTTCGAATCTTATCCAGTGGGCTTCTACTTTTGCCCTTACAGATGTGTGGGGGCATTGTCACTTGGCCACATAGGTCTCTCTCCTGTGTTGACAGGGCGTATGTATCTTCTGCCCTGTTGCAGAGAGTAACCTCTGTTCAATATCTCCCAAGGGGAACTTCAGATCAGGCACCTTTATTTCTCTAATTGTTAACCTCTCTTACCCCTGGGCATGGGCTGTGGAGACTGTCCAGATACTGGATTACGAACTAGAGAATTCAGTACCCCATCTCTGAATCTATCTGTCAATACTGGCTTATTAATGAGGGCTCTGCGACTTCAGTGATCCTCTGGGATGCCTTTAAAACTTGGATTGTGAGTGAGTACATCTCATGTATCTCTTGTTTCAAAATGGAACGCTGTGAGTAATCTTGTGTCTCTTGAAGTAAATTTGAGGCAGAAGAAGGTGACCTATGTGTAGGGCCCTGACCAGGCTCATTACTCAGCCTGGCAGCGTGCACTGCAGGAGGTAGCACGTTTGAGAATTGAGCAGACTAAAAAAATCTCCTTTCCACACTGCTCAGCAGGTGTTTAAATACACAGACAAAAATGGGAAATTGTTGGCCTGGCTAGCCAAGGGTGAGTTTACTAATACTCATATTCAGAGGGTTTGGGATCCACAGGTACAGGTTCTCCCTATCCCAGAACAAATCAACCTCCATCATCGTGGATTATCATATACTACTATTGTGCTTTAATTACTTCCAGAGCCAACTATAGTACAGCTGCGCTATGTGGGATGGGATTACTTTTCCTTCACTAGAGGCTTCTGCTAGGGACCACCTATGATTTGGATATAACTTTTGAGGAAATACAAGAAGCCATTTGCCACCTACAGACTGGGAAGGCCCCCAGGGTGGATGGTATACCAGCTGAATTTTACTCTCAATATATTGAGCTTCTGGCTCTTAGGCTTACTGCCATGTTTGAACTGTTCATCTCCCAGGGATCCCTCCCCAGGTCTGTGTTGGAGGCTGTCATTGTTCTGTTGCCCAATTCAGGAAAGGATCTAGAGGACTGTGCATCATACAGAACGTTGATGCTAAAATCCTAGCCTGTTGAACAATGATGCTATAATCTTAGCCACCCATTTTCTCGTGTTTTTGGATGTCCTTATTCAGGTTGACTAAACTGGTTTTATGTCTGGCAAGGATGCAACATCAATCTCCGATGCCTCTTCCTTAATTTGGTGACACAACACTCTAATTGTTGTTATGGAATTATTGCTTCTCTTCACCCTGAAAAGACATTTGACTCAGTGGAGTGGGTCTATCTCTGGGAGGTGATGTATCAATGTGGCTTTGGGCCAACATTTTTACAGTGGTTGTTTATGCTTTATCAGGCTCCAAAGGACAGGGTCTGAACTAATAATAGTCTTTCGTAAAATCACCATTTACAGAGGGGGACTATTCAAGGGTGTCCTCTCTCGTCTAGCCTATCCACCTTTGCCTTGGAACCCTTGGCCATTTTAGTGCGGGACTCGCTGTTGATTCAGGGCCTTAGGATAGGTGTCCTGGAAGAAAAATTGTTCCTCTACGCTGATGATACCGTCTTATATTTGCAAATTCCTGGTCCATCTCTGAAAGCTGCCCTAGACATCTTGAATTCTTTCAGGGCCTTTTCGCGGGCATCCGTATCAATTGGTTTAAGTACATTTTCCTTTGGTTCAGACACATGCAATCCTCTTCCCTCTAAGGTGGGTGGATGAATTTAGAATATTTGGGTATTCAGGTGTGACAGGACCTATCCAACCTTCCTGTCCTTAATTTGCATCCGATTCTCTTGCAACTTCGGGATAAATGTGCTGCTTGGTCTAACTTTCCACTCAACTTAATAGGTTGTATCAGTGTTCTGAAAATGTTGTTTCCCCCCAAATATAATTATGCATTTTGTAATTGCCCCTCCTGGGTGCCTGGTTCGTTCTTCCGGGAGGTGGATCAATGTGTGGGTTCCTTTATTTGGAATGATGCCCTCCCACTGTTGGTGAAATCCATCTTGCATTTACCAAGAGTAGCTTTAAGAGATGGCTATCTGCCAGCTAAAGCTTAGTAGAAGATGGGTGATGCAGCAGAACAGGGATTATAGTCATTGAAGTAAATCCACCACAGATTGGTTTCAGGGAAAGAAAAATGTGCATTTTGGAGTGGCCCATTCAGATACTTGTGCAATATGTTTTTCTTCTGCATTTGCTATGTGACAATTCTATGGATAAAGTGCTATAACATTTTCTTGTTTTTACTGGTATGTGTGACTATTCTACCATTATCATTCATGTAAAACACATACCATATATACTCGAGTATAAGCCAAGGCACCTAATTTTACCACAAAAAACTGGGAAAACCTATTGACTCGAGTATAAGCCTAGGGTGTCCATCTGCATGCCTCACTGTGTCCATGTGCATGCCTCACGGTGTCCATGCCTCACGGTGTCCATGCCTCACTGTGCCCATGACTAGACTGACGTTTAACATGGGAGTCTATGGAAGGGGTACCCAGGTTTGAAAAATAGGTGCTCCCCGGCTGTAGGTCCCCCGGACAACAATCTCTGCACACTTGTAGAGGAAGAGTGGAGCTATATGTGTGCCAAGTTTGGGGTCAAGGGGACCTACGGTCGGCCGGTAACGGCTCCCCAAAGTCCGGGAGATCAGGCGCAAATAGGTGACTCGAGTATAAGCCGAGGGGGTGCATTTTCAGCACAAATAAATGTGCTAAAAAACTTGGCTTATACTCGAGTATATACGGTAAGTCTTAATTTGCCAGATTAAATTGGTTTTGCCTTGAGCTGTCCCTCCTATTACCGTTCCCGGAATGTTGCCACAACTTAGGCAAATAAAAAGATGGTTATTACATCCCCATCTTTCTCTCTCCCCCCTCTCTCCTCTCTCTCTCTCCCCCTCTCTCTCTCTCCCCCTCTCTCTCTCTCCCCCTCTCTCTCTCTCCCCCTCTTCTCTCTCCCCCTCTCTCCTTCCCCCTCTCTCTCCTCTCTCTCTCTCCCCTCTCTCCTTCCCCCTCTCTCCTTCCCCCCCTCTCTCCTTCCCCTCTCTCTTCCCTCTCTCGCTTCCCCCTCTCTCCTTCCCCCTCTCTCCTTCCCCCTCTCTCCTTCCCCCTCTCTCCTTCCCCCTCTCTCCTTCCCCCTCTCTCCTTCCCCCTCTCTCTCCCTCGCCCCCTCTCTCTCCCCCTCTCTCTCCCCCTCTCTCCATCCCCCCTCTCTCTCCCTCCCCCTCTCTCCCCCCTCTCTCTCCCTCTCCCCCCCTCTCTCTCCCTCTCCCCCCTCTCTCTCCCTCTCCCCCCCTCTCTCTCCCTCTCCCCCTCTCTCTACCTCTCCCCTCTCTCTACCTCTCTCTACTCTCCCCCTCTCTCTCCTCCCCCTCTCTCCCTCCCCTCTCTCTCCTCCCCCTCTCTCTCTCCCCCTCTCTCTCTCCCCCTCTCTCTCTCCCCCTCTCTCTCTCCCCCTCTCTCTCTCCCCCTCTCTCTCTCCCCCCTCTCTCTCTCCCCCTCTCTCTCTCCCCCTCTCTCCCCTCTCTCCTTCCCCCCTCTCTCTCCCCCTCTCTCTCTCCCCCTCTCTCTCTCCCCCTCTCTCCTTCCCCCTCTCTCTCCCCTCTCTCTCCCTCTCCCCCCTCTCTCTACCTCTCCCCCTCTCTCTCCCTCTCTCTCTCTCCTCCCTCTCTCTCCCTCTCCCCCTCTCTCTCCCTCTCCCCTCTCTCCCCTCTCTCTCCCTCTCTCCCCTCTCTTCCTCTCTCTCCCCCCCTCTCCCCCCTCTCTCTCCCTCTCCCCCTCTCTCTCCCTCCTCTCCCCTCTCTCCCTCTCTCTCCCCCCTCTCTCTCTCCCCCTCTCTCTCTCCCCCCTCCCCCTCTCTCTCCCCCCTTTCTCTCTCCCTCTCTCTCCCCTCTCCCCCCCCTCTCTCTCCCTCTCTCTCCCTCTCCCCCCTCTCTTCCCTCTCTCTCTCCCTCCTCTCCCTCCCTCTCTCCCTCCTCTGTCTCCCCCCTCCCTCCCCACAATCACTATGGCAGTGAATAAAGGGGTATATAATAATTTGTCTCTCTCTCTCCCCCCCTCTCTCTCCCTCTCTCCCTCTCTCTCTCTCTCTCGCTCTCTCTCCCTCCCCCTCTCTCTCCCCCCTCTCTCTCTCTCGCTCCCCCTCTCTCTCCCCCCTCTCTCTTCCCCCTCTCTCCTTCCCCCTCTCTCTTCCCCCCTCTCTCTTCCCCCCTCTCTCTTCCCCCCTCTTCTCTTCCCCCCTCTCTCTTCCCCCCTCTCTCTTCCCCCTCTCTCTCCCCCCTCTCTCTCTCCCCCCCTCTCTCTCTCCCCCCTCTCTCTCTCCCCCCTCTCTCTCTCCCCTCTCTCTCCCCCTCTCTCCCCCCTCTCTCTCCCCCCTCTTCCCTCTCTCTCCCCCCTCCCCCTCTCTCTCCCCCCCTCTTCCCTCTCTCTCCCCCCTCTTCCCTCTCTCTCCCCCCCTCCCCCTCTCTCTCCCCCCTCCCCCCTCTCTCTCCCCCTCTCTCTCTCTCTCCCCCCTCCCCTCTCTCTCCCCCTCTCTCTCTCTCCCTCTCTCTCCCAGCTCTCTCAGCTCAAAAGTGAAACTCGTATATATTTATAAAGATGCGTTAACACACAGAGTGATAAATTTCAAACATTTCTTTCTTTAATTTTGATGATTATGGCTTACAGCTAGTTATAACCCAAAAATCTGTTTCTCAGAAAATTTTAATATTTCATAAGACCAATAAAAAAAAAGGATTTTTAATACAGAAATATTGGCTTACGGAAAAGTATGTCCATGTACAGTATAGTATGTACTCAATACTTGGTCAGGGCTCCTTTTACATGAATTACTGCATCAATGCGGCATGGAATAGAGGCGATCAGCCTGTGGCACTGCTGAGGTGTTATGGAAGCCCAGGGTGCTTTGATAGAGGCTTTCAGCTCATCTGCATTGTTGGGTTTGGGGTCTCTCATCTTTCTCTTGACAATACCCCCACAGATTCTCTATGACAGGGGTCTCAAAGTACCGGTCCGCGGGCCATTTACTGCCCACTGGCCGGTTACAAATGGCCGATCCTGGGAGGGTGTGTGGGATGCATCGTACTCAGGCGCCGCAGAGGAGGGGGGCACCTAAGTGCCTGTAATGTCAAGTGAAGTGGCGTCTCTGGGGGGGAACGATCGCCCCCCCCCCCCCAGTTTATTCCTTGCCCCCGCTTGTGTCACATGTGGCAGCGCGCACGGCTGGGAGTTTTCTCTCTCTGTCTCCTGTGTCTTCTCCCCCGCATGCTGCTGCAGCCCAGCACGCACAGCATAGGAAAACAGACAGCACAGGTGAGCAGAGCGAGAACAGAGCAGAGGGAAGATCCACCCATCGCCTCGCCCACCTAGGTATGATCGACCTCGAAGGCTGTGCCCGGATCCAGGGTCTTGCTACCAGCTCAGGGCGGAAGATTCTGTCGTTCTCAGTATGCCCTGCCACTAGGCCTGTGATGAAGCCAGAACCTGACAGGAGGAGAGGACTTGGGAGACAGAAGATCAGGCCACCAGCTGACTGCCAGGAGGAGAGGTAAGTGAGCCATCACACAGAGGCTGAGCAAAGTCCTTAGTTGGGTGACTGGGGTTGAAATTTGTGAAGTGTGCATGTTATGCATAAAGAGTTTTTTCTAAATATACACATGACTGATTTTTCTACACACCCCTGAAGCAGGAGATTGGATTCTCTGAAACGTTGGGTGATCCACTGAAAAATGATGTCCTTTATTGTGATTATTATTTGATATAAACTCACATGCTGTACTGTATACATTCCATTCATGCGCAATTTTATTCTATTCTTTATTTCTATGTTTAAACCTCATAATAAATGATATATTTTTGCAATACTTGTTTACAAGTGAGTGCCTTAAAAGTCCTGACTATACTGAGTGTACATAGACATACTTTTCAGTAAACCAACATTTCTGTATTAAAAAATCCTTTTTTTTTTGGTCTTAAGTAATATTCTAATATTCAGAGCTACTGAATTTTGGGTTTTCACTAGCTGCAAGCCATAACCATGAAAATTACAAGAAATACATATTTGAAATATATCACTCTGTGTGTAACGCATCTATATAAAATATATGAGTTTAACTTTTTGAATTATATTACTGAAATAAATGAACTTTCTGATGATATTCTAATTTTATGAGATGCACCTGTGTATGGGATCTGTTTTACCAGCCCTACCCTCTCTTCCCCAGCCTGAGCCCTCTGTACAGTGGGTTCCAAGAGGCTGTCAAATTCAGGTACCCACACTAGGAGAATTAAGTTAAATTAATAATTTATTAATGAATATGGATGCAATGATTTGTGTCTATAGATGTCACCTATAAAGCCCCTGCACTTTGTGTAGCTGTATACTGAAGGGGTTCTGCCACCTCTGAACCCTTGGTGACTAATCGTTTTTGGAGTTTAAAATTATTTCTTTTTTTGTGACAATGTTGTTCAGGCTCAGAAACCCATTGCTTTCATCTTTTTAATAAGGCTGTTCAGCTCTGAGTTCCTCTGTAGTCTTAAGTTGTCTTATTGAAAGCCAAGCTGGCTAGAGTTATGTTTGGGGAAGTCCCCGCTAGTTTTCTTTTATGTAACTAGAGGTTATATTATTGCTCAGCTCACTAGATGGTATTAGCAGTTACTGTAAAATTTGTTTTGGGTAGGGGGTTTTATAGTCACAGTAATAACAGTAATTCAGCTATATCATTATTTCTTTCTCGTACATCACGGGACACAGAGCGGCATAGTCATTACTATGTGGGTTATATAGATACCTTCAGGTGCTGGCACTGGCAACTTCCAAAACCGGAAGTACCCTCCCCTATATAAGCCCCTCCCATCCGCGAGCACCTCAGTTTTTTGCCAGTGTCTAAGGTGTTGGCCAAGAAGTAACATGTGTTTTTCACTGAGCTTGCGTACAGGTTCTTTTGGGCCTCAGTAAGCTATTCCGGATCCGACCAAAAAAGCTTCATAGCTAAACGGTCGGTACCCGGGCCTTGCAGAGAAGAGCAAGGTTTTGCCTGTAATGCTTCTCTTAGGAGAGCTGGACCCTGGGATCCAGAGCTCTGGTCATACCCACGACCAAGATGTTTTCTGTGCAGGGTGCTATACAGGTCCAGGGGAGTGGAATCCTTGGGAACTCGGTCCCTGAAGGTTTAATTACAATGCCTGCCGTGATAGGTGAAGTTTGGGCTTCTGTGGACCAAACAGAGTCCTGCGGCGGGGAAAAGGTACGTGGGGGCCCCTCAGGAACTTGGTTCTATTGAGGGGACCCCCAAGCCTAATATGTCTTTCTGCCTGTTACCTAACGGTATTCCCGCTAAATATTTATGCATGCCTGTAACTACTAAAAAATGTAATATTTTTAATAGTGGTCAAGAAAAAAAAAAATATATATAGACTGCGGTACCTGTGTTAATCCACTAGAGGCCGCTGTGGAACGTTTCTTGTCATGTGGACTAGTTTCTTTTCATCAGGGCAAGTCCAGGCAGATGGTGAGTTCTCTTGTGGGAAACTGCTTCCTCTGCCATGTTGCAATGCTCGTCCATCCCCCGGCCTGCGGCAAAAGGGGCCCTGTAACTTGTCCCTAGTTTCCCTTTTCAAAAAAGAGCGCCGAAGGCGCACGTGCGCGTGCGCGTGCATGCGCCTCTATATATAGAGGTGAGCTGGGAAAGGGGGCGGAGCTTGGGGGATGACGCTCTGTGCGCGCCGCAGCGCTTCTGCGCATGTGCGGGCGTCCCAGCATGTTAAAAAGCACAATTATGTGTTGTGAGCTGGCTATGGAGTGCAGAGACAGAGCTGGCAACATTTAAAAAAGGCATACAGCAAGCGGTTGATGCAGGCATCCCCATAGAAAGGCACATTAGTAGACACCAACTGTTTTTATAGCAGCAATTGTGCTAGACTATTGTCAGTAAGTGGTGTATTTCGGCTGGAATACCTCAGCTTTGGGCTTAGGAATATGCCGTCTAAAAACTCCGGGACTAAAAATCCCAGGAAGCATAGGGGGTCTCCATCGGGCTCTGAGGATCTTGGGCATGCTTCGGCTGCACCAATCTCCCCTGAAGAATCAGAGGTTAGTGACCGTAGAGCACCCTCAGGAGTACCTGGTACTGTGGCTGTCCTCAGTTCACCTGCTCCTGTGTATGTAACAGAGGAGGTTTTTTCCTCAGCTCTGGGAGGGCTGGAAGAGAGATTGTCAACATTGATCGCTGCTTCCCTGTCACAGGGAAAAAGCGCTCGATCTCCGTCTCCTCCCTCAGAGTGCCTGTTAGCGGAACAACAGTCCCATACAGGGATCGACCTACCTGAAGGGGATCAGGATGAGGTAGATTCTGTTGTAGAGGAATCAGCAGTGGAAGAGCCATTCTCAGCATCACATGCTGAAAGATTATGGGTTCAGTCCCTGACTAACATGGTCCGATCAGCATTTAAAATGCCCCTTGCGGAGCCATCATCCACTTCTGTCTCCTCGTTGGGGTCGCTAAAAGCTCCCCAGACTGTTTGTTCCTTTCCGATCCATCCTTTACTGGAAGGGCTCATTTACCAGGATTGGGAGCATCCTGATAAAATATTTACTCCTCCCAAGAGATTTCAGGTGGTCTATCCCATGGAGGATAAGTTCATCAAACAATGGAGGGTCCCTACAGTGGACGCAGCCATCTCTTGTGTGAATAAATCACTGACATGTCCAGTGGATAATGTCCAAATGTTCAAGGACCCAATAGATAAAAAAATTGGAGTCCTTATTAAAATCTGCTTTTGCTACAGCAGGCTTGGTGACACAACCAGCAGTGGCAGCTATTGGGGTCTGCCAAGCAGTGAAGGATCAGTTGAAACAGGTCTTAAGGGACTTGCCAGATCAGCAGGCTCTTGCCCTAGCTGATCTACCTAGAGCCTTATGCTTTGCGGTGGACGCTATAAAGGATTCAATCCATCAGGCCTCCCGCCTTACGCTGTCTGTAGTACATATGCGCAGGCTTCTGTGGCTCAAAAACTGGTCTGCTGAAGCTCCCTGTAAAAAATTGCTGGTCAGCTTCCCATTTCAGGGTGAACGCTTATTCGGGGAAGACCTGGACAAATATATCCAGAAAATTTCCAGCGGTAAAAGTACACTTTTGCCGGTTAAAAACAGAGTTAGAGGTCCCTCTTTTAAGAGGCCTGCTTCTCCAGTCCCTAGGACATCGGCTGTGAAACAGTTCCGACGGCCTCCTCGGTCAAATCCCGGAGGTAAAAATCAGGGACAATTGCAGGGTAACAAGAAGCCCTGGATCAGGAGAGATACAAAACCTCCCCCAAAGTCAAATGCATGAAGGGTTGCCCCCACTCAATCGGGTGGGGGGAAGACTTCAGTTGTTCGCAGAGACCTGGCGGGACACGATCAGAGACAGATGGGTGCTCTCCGCAGTAAGTCTGGGATACAAATTGGAGTTAAAAGACTCCCCTCCTTCCCATTTTATAAGGTCAAACGTGCCAAGGGATCCCCAGAAGAGAGGATCCCTCCTGTTGGCACTAGAACAATTATTGCTCCAAGCAGTAATTATAGAGGTTACCCTGGAAGAATGGGGGTTCGGGTTTTACTCAAACCTCTTTACAGTCCCGAAGCCAAACGGGGACGTGAGGCTCATATTAAATCTAAAAGGGCTAAACAAATTCCTACATATCAGGACTTTCCGGATGGAGTCGATCCGATCGGTGGCCACTGCCCTACAAGGGGAGGAATGGTTAGCCTCGATCGACATCAAAGATGCTTATTTGCACATTCCCATCTTTCCAGCCCACCAAAAATTTCTACGCTTTGCGGTAGAAGGGCGCCATTTTTAGTTCAGAGCCTTACCCTTCGGTCTGGCCACAGCACCACGAGTGTTCACAAAAATTCTGGCCCCATTATTGGCCAATCTAAGAACACAAGGTGTAACGATAATGGCATATCTAGACGACTTGTTGCTGATAGACCACTCAGTGGAAAAACTAGAAGTGTTTGTTCACGAGACAATCGAGTATCTGGAATATCACGGTTGGATTATCAACCGAGACAAGTCAGCCCTAAAACCAGTCAAAAGTCTGGAATACTTGGGGCTAAGGCTGGATTCAGACCAGAGAAAAATTTTCTTGCCTCAAGAAAAGGGGTCGTCTTTGAGAGATTTGATCCACCTAGTGGGTACAAAAAGACAGCCATCCATACGCCTGTGCATGAGGCTGCTGGGAAAAATGGTGGCATCATTCGAAGCAGTACCCTACGGTCAATTCCATTCAAGGAATTTGCAAAGGGCCATACTGTCAGCCTGGAACAAAAAAGTTCAGGCCCTAGACTTACCAATGTCCTTGTCCCCTTCCGTTCGCAAGAGCCTCCGTTGGTGGTTGGTTCCCCAGAATCTGGAAAAAGGGAAATCCTTCAGTCCGATTTCTTGGAAGGTGGTCACTACAGATGCCAGCCTTATAGGCTGGGGAGCAGTACTGGAGCAATGGTCTCTCCAGGGCAGATGGTCGGATGCAGAAAAGGCCCTGCCCATCAATCTCTTAGAGATACGAGCAGCCCGGTATGCCCTAGTAGCATGGACATCCAAACTCCAAGGGTCCCCTGTCAGAATTCAATCGGACAATGCCACGGCAGTGGCATATATCAATCACAGGGTGGCACCAGGAGTCGTGCAGCCCAGAGGGAAGTAAATTGCATCCTGAAATGGGCAGAAAGATATGTCCCAGCCATATCTGCGGTATTCATTCCAGGAGTGGAGAATTGGAAGGCGGACTTTCTAAGTCGCCAACAATTATGCCCAGGGGAATGGTCCCTTCATCCCGAGGTTTTCCGGACAATATGTCAGCGGTGGGGAACACCGGATGTAGATCTGCTAGCATCCAGATTCAACGCAAAAGTGGACAGGTTTGTCTCTTGGACAAGGGATCCCCTAGCTTGCGGCTCGGATGCCCTAGTGTTCCCTTGGGATCAGTTCAAGCTGATATATGCATTCCCACCGCCACAATTGTTACCTCGATTACTCCGCAGAATCAGGGTAGAAAAGAAACCAGTGATTCTGGTAGATCCAGCGTGGCCCCGAAGAGCATGGTACGCGGAGATTGTAAAGATGTCTGTGGGGAGTCCTTGGACCCTCCCACATCGTCCGGACCTGCTTTCGCAAGGACCGATATACCACCCTTCCTTACCAGCCCTAGGTTTGACGGCCTGGCTATTGAAGCCCACATTCTAAAAAAGAGAGGGCTCTCTAATCCTGTGGTATCTACCATGATCAATGCCAGGAAGCTGGTATCCAGGCAGATCTACTATAGAATCTGGAAGGCGTACATCACCTGGTGTGAAGCCAAGAAATGGCATCCACGTAAGTACGTAATAGGTAGGATTCTGGACTTCCTACAGTGGGCTGTAGATAGGAAGCTTGCCTTGAGTACTATCAAGGGTCAGATTTCGGCCTTGTCAATATTTTTTCAAAGGCCCTTGGCTTCGCATTCACTAGTCAAAGCCTTTATACAAGGAGTGATGCGTATTAGCCCTCCGGTTAATATTCCCATATGTCCATGGGACTTAAACCTGGTTCTGTCGGTTCTACAGAAACAACCATTTGAACCATTACAGCATATTTCCCTGGTTCTTCTCACCAGGAAATTGATTTTTCTAGTAGCCATTTGTTCGGCTAAAAGAGTGTCAGAATTAGCCGCTATGTCCTGTAGGGAGCCATATCTGGTTATCCATAAGGACAGAGTAGTGTTACGTCCTCATCCAGCTTTTCTTCCTAAGGTGGTATTGAGGTTTCATTTGAACCAAGATGTGGTTCTTCCTTCCTTTTTCCCCAAGCCTAGTTCGGTAGAGGAAAAGTTATTGCATTCTTTGGATGTAGTAAGAGCAGTTAAAGCTTATCTAAAAGCCACTGCTCAGATTCGCAGAACTGATACTTTGTTTATTCTGCCGGAAGGCCCCAGAAGGGGTCAGGCAGCGTCAAAATCTACTTTAGCCAAGTGGATTCGACAGGTCATAATGCAAGCCTATGGCTTGAGAAGGAGACCGCCTCCGTTCAAAGTTAGGGCGCACTCCACGAGAGCAGTTGGAACTTCATGGGCAGTGCATCACCAGGCCTCCCTGGCTCAAATCTGTAAGGCCGCAACATGGTCTTCAGTACACACGTTTACTAGGTTCTACCAGGTGGACGTTAGAAGTCAGGAGGATGTCGCCTTTGGGCGCAGTGTGTTGCAGGCCGCAAAAGATCCTCATGTCTGATAGCGCTCAGCTTATGTATGGTGTATCCCCCCCCTCATTTGGCATTGCTTTAGGACATCCCACATAGTAATGACTAAGTCGCTCTGTGTCCCGTGATGTACGAAAAAGAAAATAGGATTTTTATAACAGCTTACCTGTAAAATCCTTTTCTTGGAGTACATCACGGGACACAGAGCTCCCACCCCTCTTTGGGGACACTTATTGCTTTGCTACAAAACTGAGGTGCTCCCGGATGGGAGGGGCTTATATAGGGGAGGGTACTTCCGGTTTTGGAAGTTGCCAGTGCCAGCACCTGAAGGTATCTATATAACCCACATAGTAATGACTATGCCGCTCTGTGTCCCGTGATGTACTCCAAGAAAAGGATTTTACAGGTAAGCTGTTATAAAAATCCTATTTTTTTTTTATAACTTTTCAGGCGCAGGTTTGACTTTCAAAACCCATCTCGTATGGACCGCAATGTGGAGATGTTCATGACCATTGAAAAGTCCCTTGTGCAGGTAGTGTCATCCTTCCTTTACTTATTTTGTGATATAATGTGGGATTTCTGTTGCACTTTAAATATCTGTATGTATCTGATTGAAATTTCTGTTCCACCAATATTTTTATTTTCTCCATTAAAGGAAGTCCGTGTACTGAGAAAGTATGGAGGCTGCCATTGGAAAATGCAAATTGCCTGTCTGTCTTGCTGATCTAATAGCTTAAAAGCGAAGTATGGGATTTAAACAAAATAAACATCCATACTCACCTAGGTGCATGCAGCATCAGTCCAATGTATCCCCCACTGCCTCTACACTGAGAACTGAGCGATCAAAGACTGCTGAACGCTCAGTTCTTGGTCTTTAGTGAGCAGAGAGCCAGTGACTGTCAGTCACTGGCTCTCTGCCCCCACCCACGTTCACTGGAGCGCTGGGCTGTGGTAGGGGCGGGAGTGGCAGGCTCAGGCTCTCAGCAGCATGCTGAGAAGCTGAACAGCTTTCGATTAGGCATTTGAGTGGATCCCGACATTAAAGCTGGGATCTCTTCAGATCCTTAACTGGCTGAGTAACATCAGCTTACAGTGGACTTTAGCCCACTGTCTGTAGAATATGGGTCACAGGAGCACAGAACTAAGTGCACTTCTGTGACCCACAGGAGAAGTAGGAGCAGAAGAGTTTTGGCCCTACTTCTCCTTTAAGCACTTTCTGAGACATTGTAAAGTAATGAAAATTAGGAGCCCTAACCTAATTTTTTTTCTAATTTGCATGCTTATAGCCAGAGAAAGCCAGAAAACCAGCATTTTCAGAAGGAGGCCAACAGTGGCAGTCGCCCAACTTTGTTCAGTACAGTTTTTTTTCGCTAAAGTATTACTAAACCACAACAGTAAAATCAGTCTGACCAGTATATGCAGTAAAGCATGCTTGTTATACTCACCAGTGTTAAGTTTGACATCAAAATTTCAATTTACCGTATATACTCGAGTATATGCCGACCCGAGTATAAGCCGAGGTACCTACTTTTACCCCAAAAAACTGGGAAAACTTATTGACTCGAGTATAAGGGGAGGAAATGTGCCCATTGCCCAACCCTACTGTGCCCATTGCCATCTCACTCTGCCACCTGACTGCTCATTGTCACCTCACTGTGCCCCCTTACTGTGCCCATTGCCATCTCACTGCCCATTGTCACCTCACTGTGCCCCCTTACTGTGTCCATTGCAGCCTCCCTGTGCCCGAGTCAGTGTACCTCAAAATCTTGTAATTCCGCGGCCAGCGTCCATTGTTCAAATCTCGCGCCGTTCTCCCTGTCCCTTCCGTGATAGGCGTTTCCAGCAAACACTGTGTTGAGTGTTTGCGCCTATCACGGAGGTCCTCTCATTCTCCGACTCCGTTTCCCAGCAGGCACTGTGTTCAGTGCTCCGCCAATCACGGACGTCGGACAAGAGGACCTCCGTGATAGGCGCAAACACTCAACACAGTGTTTGCTGGAAACGCCTATCGCGGAAGGGACAGGGAGAACGGCGCGAGATTTGAACAATGGACGCCAGGCGCGGAATTTCGTGTTTTTCAGGTACTGACTCGAGTATAAGCCGAGGGGTATACTTTCAGCCCTAAAAAAAGGGCTGAAAAACTTGGCTTATACTCGAGTATATACGGTAGTTTTAGTTATAGTCTTTTGACTAAAATGCCATTTTAGTTTTAGTCGTATTTTAGTCATCTGAGTTGTTTTAGTCAACTAAAATCTCCAGTACATTTTAGTCAATTAAAATCTAATGGGTTTAGGTAAATTTGAATGTATTATTTCTTTAGAACTGCCAAACATTATAAACTCCTGGAGTAAAAATCTAATAACATGTTTATTATTTATGGTATTAAGGTTTGAATATGCACTACAGACACCGATTTAGCTGTTGTCATATGAATTCAATTTAGTTTTAGTTCTAGTCTTTTGACTAAAATGTAATTTTAGTTTTAGTCCTATTTTAGTCATCTAAATTGTTTTAGTTGTATTTTAGTCGACTAAAATATTATTATTCTCTGCATTGTGTAAAAAGGCTGTTTTTATCCCATCTTCACTGATCCTCCACTTCCACAATGCTCAATCCATCTCCTGAAAGTACATAGCCATGGGGGCACTCTGCTCATGCTCAATTTTGTGTGTATTACTAGAGAGTTTTTTTTTCTTGGTAGGGTGCCTGTGATCAGCACAGAGCCAATCAGAACTGTCCAGACAGAAAGTCAGGGGTCCTGCAGCCTTAAAGGACAGTCAGAGGAAAATGAAACTCCTCCTACAGACTTTAACCAGTGCTTGGCTAGACACAAGACTGCTATAAACTTCTGATGAGAAAAGATATTTAGAAGTTTATTTTTACTTAAATAGTTGCATTTGCATGTTCTGTGTACTGTGGGAGACCAGATATAGTGAATGCAGGGTCCTGGGTTTGGTAACACTTTGTCAGTTTATTTCTTTCTCTAATGTTTTTTTTTTTAGCATAATACATCAATCTGTAATTCTCTGCTTACATCCTATATTGATTCCACACTAGCACTGTGTAGATTTTTTTCTCTTTGTTTCCCTTTTACAGAATAATTGTCTGTCTCGACCAAATATATATCTTCATGCAGACATAGACTCCAAACTCCAGAGCAAGCTGAAGGACATTGTAAAAAGACATCAGGTAAAATGTTTTTTATTTGTTTCAGTATGATTTTTAATATTCTGAAACTTATGGTAATTAACAAATGTGCAGCTCTTTTTAGTTGGAGGTAATTTAGGAAATATGTAACACTTATTCATCTTCAGTGTCTCTTAAAGTTTTTTTAACCACTTGCTGAATGCATATAAGCAATGGCAAAAAGGATGAGCTTTAACACCCAGAACAAATTGTTCACCGCAGCAGGAGGTTGTGTGCTGAGAACGCTCTCCCAGCACATTGAGTGAGCTGTACCGGGAATGCCAGCCGAATGGGCTCCCGATTATGTGAAGGCAAATGACAGCAGTCACATGATACGTGAGCCACGCTGGCTCCTGGTTCATAAAAGCCCACTTAAAGGACAGCTGGGAGGTGGAATTAAAGCGGAGTTCTGCCAAAAAAAAAAAAAAAAAAAAATTAAAGTCAGCAGCTACAAATACTGCAGCTGCTTCCTTTAAAATATGGACACTTACCTGTCCAGGGCGCCCGCGATGTCCTCACCCGAAGCCGACCCGTCCCTCGACTCGAGAGTGGAAGCGCCGGCATCTTCAGTAAGGGAATCAGGAAGTGAAGCCTTGGGGCTTCAGAGCCTGGTTCCCTACTGCGCATGCGCAAGTCGCGCTGCGTGTCATGACTGGTCCCTGCTGTCTTCTGGGACCTGTGTGTCTCCCAGAAGACAGGTGGGGGGACAGAGGAGGGGCCGGACATGGCGTAGATCACTGCAGACTCTGCGGCGATCTATCGCCGGAAGTGGGAGCAAATACCTGTATTAGACAGGTATCTGCTCCCCCCTTCCCCCTGAAATGTGCCAAATGTGACACCGGAGGGGGGGGAGGAACCGGATAAGCGGAAGTTCCATTTTTGGGTTGAACTCCACTTTAAGCAAAAGATTTTGAAGTGTGTCATCTGTTGAAATAAATCTGTCACAAACCTTGATAGTGCTAACTGCTCGTTATACCTTAGTAAAAAGCGCATGTCAAAACCATCAGTATATCCAGAGATTTAACTTTGTGGTCAGTGAGAGGCTGCCTATCACATTAAAGGAATAGTGGGATGGGGCAGTACAAATATCGGCTTTTACATCTACTGATTGTTTGACCTCTGTTTTAAAGTGAACCTGTGCTTTCTTCAGAAGCAGCAGGTTCACTTTAATCCCCTGCTTCCCTGGAAGCACATACTGTACCTCTTTTTCTACTCTCCCACCACTCTGCTCAGCTCCTGGTAGCCTATGTAAGCTACAAGTCACTCAATCTGTAGCTTATATACCTGTGTGACAGCTCCAGTGATTGGTCCAGTGTTGTTACATGGAGTGAGTCACATGCTCTCCAGATCAAGTCACTCAATCTGTAGCTTATATAGGGCTGATCACTACCTGTGTGACAGCTCCAGTGATTGGTCCAGTGTTGTTACATAGACTGAGTCACATGCTCTCCAGATCAAGAGGGTACCGGTCTTTGCTCCTAGTGGTTGAACTGAGCAACATGGAAAGGAAAAACATACGTATTGCTGGGCATTAAAGCAAACTTGTTTCTTTGTTTTTGTTTAAAAGCAATGAAAGAGCAAAGGTATGGGCATTTATTTTGTCCTCTGTAGCTTTAGCTTTACCTTGACACACATTTATTTTTATTTTTTTTATCAAAAGGTTTTTATTGCAAAATAAAAAGCTAAACAAAACAAATACTGCAATATACTTCAGTTTGTCATATTGAATCCAATTACATAGCAAATAGCCACATCACGTAATAACCAGAGAAGTGTAAAAATCATATCATTGTAATTGCATTCTGTACCATCAATTGTAAAACATTACTAACCCGGTCAGGTATACCAACAACTAAACTTTTCCTATAGTTTTCCTACATTGTTAAACACTCTTCATCCAGTCAGTGCCTATGAGTACATTGAGAACTATGGGCATTGGAGCAGCCTCATTTGAACAAGTTCTTTGGGACTAAATCCCGGTTTATCAAGCCAGGGGGCCCATAGTTTGTCAAATTTACCAGGCCTCTCCCTGTGTTGATATATGTACCTTTTAAGGATAAGGATTTACCCATGTGTTGAATCTAGGATTTAACAGTCAGAGGAGTGGCAGATTTCCATCCCATAAGTATTGTTTTCCTAGCTTGGAACAAAGCTTCAAGAGAAGGCTGTCCTCGTCATCTCCTCTGGAATTGCCTCCTCCAATACGCCTAGGAGGCAACATAGCGGATCAAGAGAAACATTTGTTTGGAAAAACTTGTTAAGTGTGGCAAGAACCCCCCTCCAGTATATATGGAGCTTGGGGCATTGCCCTTGACACACATTTTAAAGATGATTACATCAGGAAAAGGATCAGGATTGACATCTTTGAACATCGTACCTTGTCTCTCCAGTAGGTTGCTTCCGTATCTGTACAGGATGTTTAAATCCTAACTGTGATTTGCCATTAGCTATTAACGAAATTATTGCAAGTTTAAGGTACAGCATAATAGTGGAAAAAGCATAACTTACCTAGTGGTGGGGAGAGTCTTTGTCTAGTAGTGTTCTAGTAGCCTTCTCTCAGGATGTATTGGTAAAGTGTGTAGTGGGGAACTTTGACTGTTATGAAGGATAATTGTGCAAAAGCTCATTAATGAGATCCCTTTGCAGCCCCCTTGCACACATTTATTAGGGTTGTTATAAATTTATTTTGGTATTATCATCTTATAATACATGGCTATAATTAATCACAAGGCCATATATTTCCTTACCTACCCTGTGCTATGCAGACCTCTCTAGCAAATGCTTCAGCTTATCGGCTGACCTCTTATTACCTATAGTGGAGTCATGGCTCCACTACAGTTAACAGTTTTAACCTTTCACGTATTCTTTGGCTAGATATATACTTTAATTCATCATTACACTGCACTTTGTTGTGTGTTATGTTTATTTTCTCCAAGTTAAGCAGCATTTCTTGTTTCCTCTCTAGGGTACTGTAACGGAGGACAAAAGTCATGCTTCTCATGTGGTGGTTCCAGTTCCTGGCAACTTGGAGGAAGGTCAGAAAAACAAATGCTGCTTTTATTAGGAGCGTGCCTTGCACGTTTGAATTGGAGGAGGCTGTTTTAGCCTGGGTTTCTCACTATTGCAAACACAGACATCATGTGATTCGCACTGCATTGCTGTGAAGATCACATGCGATGTCTGTGCAATGCGAATTCAACCATACAGTTGTATGGCTAAACTCGCATTGGATTTGCATGAAAATGGTGCAGGAATCTTTTCTTTCCCGCACTGGAATCTGATCGCATGGGTGTTCACACCCAGGCCCGGACTGGGACAAAAATTAGGCCCGGGCATTTTTGACTGAGCAGCCCATGGCTAATTTACCGGGAGGCACGGAGAGCATATGGGGGGGCGGAGAATGTGGGGGGGGGTGGAGAACACGGGGGAGTGTGGAGAGCACTAAGGGGGCCAGAGAGCACAGGGGGTGAAGAGCATGGGGGTTGGAGAGCACTAGAAGGAGCCTGAGAGCACATGGGGGCTGGAGAGCACAAGCAGGGACAAAGAACACGGGAGGCGAAGAGCACAGTGGGGGTGGAGAGCACAGAGGGCTGGAGAGCACTGGGGGGGGGGTCGAAGAGCACTGAGGGAGCGGGGACCACAGGGGGGGTTGGAGAGCACAAGCAGGGGCAGAGAGCATGGAAGGCGAACAGCACAGGAAGGTGAAGAGCACAGGGGGGGTGGAGAGCATGGGGGCTTCAGAGCACTGGGGGGGCGGAGAGCACAGGGGCGGCCTGAGAGCACTGGGAGGGGCTGGAGAGCACTTGGGATGGCTGGAGAGCACGGAGTGCTGGAGATCACTGGGGGGCCAGAGAGTACAGGGGTGCTGATGAGCACTGGGGGGCCTGAGAGCACTGGGAGGGGCTGGAGAGCATTAGGGGGGGCGGAGAGTACAGGGGTTGATGAGCACAGGGGGGCCTGAGAGCACTGGGTGGGGCTGGAGAGCATGGAGGGCTGGAGAGCACTGGGGGGGCCTGAGAGCACCGGGGGAGGGCTGGAGAGCAATTGGGGGGGGGGGCTGAGAGCACAGAGGGCTGGAGAGCACAGGGGGGCTGATGAGCACTGAGGGCCGGAGAGTACAGGGGGGCCTGATGGGCACTGGGGGGGGCGGAGAGTACAGGGGTTGATGAGCACAGGGGGGCCTGAGAGCACTGGGGGAGGGCTGAAGAACACTGGGGGAGGGCTGAAGAACACTGGGGGAGGGCTGAAGAACACTGGGGGAGGGCTGAAGAACACTGGGGGAGGGCTGAAGAACACTGGGGGAGGGCTGGAGAGCACTGGGGGGGGGTGGAGAGTACGGAGGGCTGGAGAGCACTGGGGGGGGGCTGGAGAGCACGGAGGGCTGGAGATTACAGGGGGGCTGATGAGCACTGGGGGGCCTGAGGGCACAGGGAGGGGGCTGGAGAGCACACGGGGGTCTGCGAGCACAGGGGGGTCTGAGAGCACAGGGGTGCCTGAGAGCACTGGGGGGGCTAGAGAGCACTGGGGGCTGGAGAGTACAGGGGGGCTGATGAGCACTGGGAGGGGCTGGAGAGCTCTGGGGGGACCGGAGTGTACAGGGGCTGGAGAGCACTGGGGGAAGTTGGAGATCACTGGGGGGGGGGGGGGGCTGGAGTGCAGTGGGAGAGCCTGAGAGCAGGGGGTGCACCTGAGAGCATGATGGGAGCCTATGAGCACTAGGGGGCAGTAGAAAGGCTGGATAGGAGAAGCAGCTACACACACAGTAGAAGAATTCATCCCTTTTTTTTTCCTCTTACAGCCTCTGAATGCCCACGGAAGGGAGAGAGTGAGAAGCAGGCATTCAGAGGCTGTGGGAGAAAAATACAGGGATGGATTCTTTTACTGTGTCTGCAGCGGCTTCATCAATGACAGCTTGAAGTATTTAGTGGTATTTGTGGATGAGGCTCTTTATCTTCTCAGATGGTAAAGCTGCCCATTCCTCTTGGCAAAAAGTCTCCAGTTCTTGTAAATTCTTGGGCTGTCTTGCATGAACTGCATGTTTTAGATCTCCCCAGAGTGGTTCAATGATATTGAGGTCAGGAGACTGTGATGGCCACTCCAGAACCTTCACTTTATTCTGCTGTAGCCAATGACAGGTCGACTTGGCCTTGTGTTTTGGATCATTGTCATGTTGGAATGTCCAAGTACGTCCCATGCACAGCTTCCTGACTGATGAATGCAAATGTTCCAGTATTTTTTGATAACATACATCATTCATCTTGCCATCAATTTTGACCAAATTTCCTGTGCCTTTGTAGCTCACACATCCCCAAATATCAATCATCCACCTCCGTGTTTCACAGTAGGAATGGTGTACCTTTCATCATAGGCCTTGTTGACTCCTCTACAAATGTAGTGTTTATGGTTGTGGCCAAAAAGCTAAATGTTGGTCTCATCACTCCAAATGACGTTGTGCTAGAAGGTTTGAGGCTTGGCTTTGTGCTGTTTGGCGTATTGTAAGCAGGATACTTTGTGGCATTTGCATAGTAATGGCTTTCTTCTGGCGACTCGACCATGCAGCCCATCTTTCTTCAAGTGCCTCCTTATTGTGCATCTTGAAACAGCCACACCACATGTTTTCAGAGAGTCCTGTATTTCACCTGAAGTTATTTGTGTGTTTTTCCTATTTGTCACAAAACAAAAAAAAATCTGGGTATATAGGTGTTTAGGCGGCCTGAATGAAAAAAAAAAAAAATGTAAAAAATTTCAACCCCCACCACATTGCATGCTCTTTGTTAGTTATATGCATATACTCTTGATTCCATTAAAGAGCTGTCTGTGCTTAATATTTGTTATGCTTTTCTGTATTTAGAAGAATGGGTGCGACCCATATTGAAGCGTGACAAGCAGGTTCTTCTTCACTGGGGTTACTATCCTGACAGGTAAAACCTATCATTGTTCACATTCATTCCATCTTGTAGATTCAAAGACATACTTATCTAGGTTTCATTAAAGTCATGCAGAGATAGAAACTGATGTGCAATTAGCAGTTCTCTGGCTACTAAAATAAGATATTTTAAACATGAATACTGATTAGTCAGTATAAGCATTATTTGTCTTACAAATCAATCCTGATTGTCTGTATTTTGGAAGATGAGTGTATTTGTCCAAATTTATGAAGCAGGAGCCAGAATTTTTCCCCCTGCTGTAGCAAATTGGATCATGCTCTGCTGGGGTTTTTTGCCTTTCTCTGGATCAACTGTGGGTATAGAATTGGGTATATGGGATTGTACGATGTTTTTTTTTTTTTTTTTTATGGTTGAACTAGATGGACTTGTATCTTTTTTCAACCTGACTAACTATGTAAGATGGAACATCCGGCTTATCTCCAGAAAAAATAGTGATTAGACAAGGTTTTCCATTCTGCCCAAGACCAAGGGGTGTTTCATGTTGCCCAGAGACCAATCTCTCATGTCTTATATAGTTTGTTTTCTCTGTGTTACTGGGAATCACATTGTAACAGCTATTAATGGACACATGCATTTTTTTCTCTTAGTTATGACACTTGGATCCCTGCAAGCGAGATTGAGGCACCAGTGGAAGATGCACCTACCGCAGAAAAGCCACGCAAGGTAAATCAGACTTTTTATCTGAAGGTTGTGTGCGTGCAACAGTAGTTTGTCATGCTTTTTACATTGTTGTAACTTGATCATTTGACTGGTTAAGGATGAACTCCAGGGAAAACAAGTATCTTCCTTTGTAGTGGTGGCTAGAGCCACTTAATCACTATAACTGGGCTCCAAAGGTGCCACCCCCCTCCACAAGCTGCCACAGTAAAAAAATTGTGGAGAAGGCTTGGCTCATGATCCAAAGCACACAACATCATCTGTAAAACATGGTGGTGGCAGTGTGATGGGCATGGGCATGCATGGCTTCCAGTGGCACTGGGTCATTGGTGTTTGATGATGTGACAGAAGACAAAAGCAGCCGGATGAATTCTGCAGTGTTTAGAGATACTGTATACTTTCAGCGAAATGCAGCAAAGTTGGTTGGACGGCGCTTGAGAGTACAGATGGACAATGATCCAAAACATACTGCAAAAGCAATCCAGGAGCTTTTGAAGGAAAAGAAGTGGAGTCAATCCCCTGATCCAATTGAGCATGCATTTCACTTGCTGAAGGCAAAACTAAAGGCAGAAAGATCCACAAACAAAGAACAACTGAAGACAGCTGAGGTTAGAGCCTGGCAAAGCATCAGAAAGGAGGAAACTCAGTCTTTGGTAATGTCCATGGGTTCCAGACTTCAGGCAGTCATTGCCAGTAAAGGATTTTCAACAAAATTTTACAAACATTTTATTTATAATTATATTCATTTTGTCCAATTACATTTGAGCCCCTGAAAATTTGGGGATTGTGTGTAAAAAAAAAAAAAAAGGTTGCAGTTCCTAAAATTTGTACTTGATATTTATGTTTAACTCCTTGACTTTAAAGTGGAAGTAAACCCTCCTATCATTTTCAGGCAAGGAAGCTGCCATCTTGGCCTCTGTTTAATCTTCAACTGCCATGATGCTGCACATGTGATCAGTTATGACACCAGCCATTGGAAGGTTTGACAGTTTGGTTGAGAGCACAACCAATGTGACAGTTGGCATTCCCGGCATGCCGGGAATGTAAATGCTTTTTGAAACTGTTAAATCGATGGATTTACTTCCGCTTTAATCTGAAAGTCTGCACTTCAAGTTCATTTGGATTGTATCGTTTTAATTTTATTTTGGTGGCATACAGAGCCAAAAGTATTAAAATTGTGCCTGTGTCCAAATATATATGAACCTACAGTAACTGTATGTAAACATAAATTGCACCACCCATGTTAAGTATTGCTGAACATGTTGTGAGAGCAGTGATTCCAGGGCCATATTTCATGGTTAACTCTAAACTGATAACCTGTAAAGGCTTTTAAAACGTCAGCTAACAAGAATTTTGGGTACCAAAGATTGAGTTGGGTTGTTGGGTATTTATTTACTCAATGCAACCCTATCTCTTGTCAAAAATTGCATGCATGTGTGCATATATGTGGGTGTGTATATATATATATATATATATATGTATGTATGTATATATATATATATATATATATATATATATATATATATATATATATATATATATATATACACAGTGTGATTCATACAGAAGTATACAGTTTCCAGATGCTGTAAAACAGTACCAGTTGAGTTTGTGTGCCACTACTGAGAGAAGTGACGTAGGCGATAGCATGTAGCTGCGTGTGTCACGTGACTTGTCAGTCAAAATGGCAGCGTCTGCAGTGGAGAGGGCATTTTGTGTTCTTGAATTAAGTAAAATGGACTCTGTAACTGTTGTGCAACAGAATTTTTGATCACAATTCGGAAAATAACTTCCAACCAGCAAATCTATCTACGATTGGCATAAAAAGTTTGAAACTTCGGGCTATTTGTGCAAACTTAAAGCGGAGGTTCACCCAGAATTTTTTTTTTCATTAAAAATCCTATAAAAAAAAGAAAAAAATTAATAGAATTTTTTTTTTTTATACTCACTCGAAATGCCCGTTGCTATGCGGAAGTCCCCTAATCTGCCTCTAATGTGCCTCTTCTTATCCGCGGTGGGTCTCCTTCTGCTTCCTCTTCTTGTGAATGGGGCGCGCTGCCTTCTGGGAACTGTGTGTATCCCAGGAGGCAAGCCGCCCATTCACAAAGCACTGTGCGAGTGGCGCATGCGCAGTAGGAAACGGGCAGTGAAGCCGTAAGGCTTCACTGCCTGTTTCCCTTAGTCAGGATGGAGGAGCCGGGACCTGCCAGCAGCGATCGATCGCCGTGGCGGGACCGACATCGTGGGCGAGTAGGACAGGTAAGTGTCCTTATTAAAAGTCAGCAGCTACACTGCTGACTTTTAAAAAAAATAAAATCGCGGGTGGACCTCTGCTTTAAAAGTCCTGGACAACAGCGTGTATCGTAAGAATTTGTCGATAGTGTTTGCACCACCATTCAACGAAGCCCAGGAAAATCAACGCGGAGGGTAAGTCATGAAGTGCAGATTTCACAGCCCACTATCTGGAGAATTTTGAGAAAGAAGCTGAAAATGATTCCATACAAAGTGCAGATGTTGCAAAATCTCACTGACCTTGACAAGACAATTTTGTGCCGAAATGCAGCACCGTTTTGAAAATGACGATTTTGCTGATAACTTTGTTTTTACTGATGAAGCTACATTTCACGTGAGTGGTCAGGTAAACAAGCAAAATGTTCACTTTTGGGGAACAGAGTATCCCAGATTTACAGCAAAACATGTCCAATTCTCCAATTGGATGATGCACCACCACACTTGGTCAGGCGATGTGCGAGGTTACCTCGATGAACATCTTCCTCACTGATGGTTTGGACGAGCCGCGGACTACAACATACCATTGACCCAATAGCCACCCAGAAGTCCTGACCTAACACCTTGTGACTTTTTCCTGTGGGGGTACGTAAAGGACAAAGATATTCACCCCTCCCCTTCCTGTTGATCTAGTGGAGCTGAAACAGCATATCTCTGCACTTGAATCGGATATCTTCACTCGCGTTTGGGCGGAAATGGATTACCGGTTCGATGTGTGTCATGTGACTAAGGGTGCATGCATTGAACATCTGTGACTGTCTCTGGAAAACTTGAAACATTACCCTACAATTCTGTTACCGGAAACATATAAAATATCTTACATTGTTCTTGTTTTATAGTGCATTAAAACTGTATACTACTTTATAAATCACACTGTATCACTGTATAGTGTTTGTTTGCACTAAAATTAATTTTAATGTATTTTTTTCCTGAAAATATGCATTTTTACCTGGATTATTGCTACCTCTTCTAACTTGCAGGCTACAAGTTTTGTTTATGAATATGCTATTTATACTGTTTGATTTTTATGCCATGTTTTGTACTTTTAGATCTTCAATAAAAATCTATTGAAAGTGAAAATATGCACTTGATACAGTTGTGCAAATATAATGTGACATATAAATTTGCAACTGACACATTTTATTCCACTGGACCTTTCAGAAAATCTATCATTTGTTTGGTGCTTTAACTTAATTTGCAGGGAAAAAAATGCATATTTTAACATAAAATTTTTTTTTTGTCACAGTAGACAAGTGGCTAAAGTGGCCTGTTTTGTGCAGCTGCTTGTTGTAAGACTGAATTCCAACAATAACTTCTTTTTTGGGTAGAGTAGGGAAGGGCTAATGCCCCAGTCAGATTTTTATTGTTGTTTATTGTCTTTGTCTACATAGGTAAGGAAGGGGGGCGCGGACTTTTAAACAGGGAGATAGCTGGCGTCGGGGAGAATCCTCTTCCTTGCTTTGCTGGCGTCGGGGAGAATCCCTTTCCTTGCTTTGCTGGCATTGAGGAGAATCCCTTTCCTTGCTTTGCTGGCGATGGGGAGAATCCCTTTCCTTGCTTTGCTGGCGTCAGGGAGAATCCCTTTCCTTGCTTTGCTGGTGTCGGGGAGAATCCCTTTCCTTGCTTTGCTGGTGTCGGGGAGAATCCCTTTCCTTGCTTTGCTGGTGTCGGGGAGAATCCCTTTCCTTGCTTTGCTGGTGTCGGGGAGAATCCCTTTCCTTGCTTTTCTGGTTTCGGGGAGAATCCCTTTCCTTGCTTTGCTGGTGTCGGGGAGAATCCCTTTCCTTGCTTTGCTGGTGTCAGGGAGATTCCATTCCCTTGCTGTGCTGATATCACGGAGATTGCTTTATCTTGCTGTGCTGTGTCAGGGAAATTCCCTTGCTTTGCTGGTGCCAGGGAGAATCCCTTTCCTTGCTTTGCTGGCGACGGGGAGAATCCCTTTCCTTGCTTTGCTGTCGTCTGGGAGAATCTCTTTCCTTGCTTTGCTGGCATCGGGGAGAATCCCTTTCCTTGCTTTGCTGGTGTCAGGGAGAATCCCTTTCCTTGCTTTGCTGTCGTCTGGGAGAATCCCTTTCCTTGCTTTGCTGGCGTCGGGGGGAGAATCCCTTTCCTTGCTTTGCTGGTGTCGGCGAGAATCCCTTTCCTTGCTTTGCTGGTGTCGGGGAGAATCCCTTTCCTTGCTTTGCTGGTGTCGGGGAGAATCCCTTTCTTTGCTTTGCTGGTGTCGGGGAGAATCCCTTTCCTTGCTTTGCTGGTGTCGGGGAGAATCACTTTCCTTGCTTTGCTGGTGTCGGGGAGAATCCCTTTCCTTGCTGTGCTGTGTCAGGGAGATTCCATTCCCTTGCTGTGCTGATATCGCGGAGATTGCTTTATCTTGCTGTGCTGTGTCAGGGAAATTCCCTTGCTTTGCTGGGGGCCAGGGAAAATCCCTTTCCTTGCTTTGCTGGTGTCGGGGAGAATCCCTTTCCTTGCTTTGCTGGTGTCGGGGAGAATCCCTTTCCTTGCTTTGCTGGTGTCGGGGAGAATCCCTTTCCTTGCTTTGCTGGTGTCAGGGAGAATCCCTTTCCTTGCTTTGCTGGTGTCGGGGAGAATCCCTTTCCTTGCTTTGCTGGTGTCGGGGAGAATCCCTTTCCCTGCTGTGCTGTGTCAGGGAAATTCCATTCCCTTGCTGTGCTGATATCGCGGAGATTGCTTTATCTTGCTGTGCTGTGTCAGGGAAATTCCCCTGCTTTGCTGGTGCCAGGGAGAATCCCTTTCCTTGCTTTGCTGGCGCCAGGGAGAATCCCTTTCCTTGCTTTGCTGGCGTCGGGGAGAATCCCTTTCCTTGCTTTGCTGGCGTCAGGGAGAATCCCTTTCCTTGCTTTGCTGGTGTCGGGGAGAATCCTTTTCCTTGCTTTGCTGGTGCCGGGGAGAATCCCTTTCCTTGCTTTGCTGGCGTCGGGGAGAATCCCTTTCCTTGCTTTGCTGGTGTCGGGGAGAATCCCTTTCCTTGTTTTGCTGGCGTCGGGGAGAATCCCTTTCCTTGCTTTGCTGGCGTCGGGGAGAATCCCTTTCCTTTCTTTGCTGGCGTCGGAGAGAATCCCTTTCCTTGCTTTGCTGGCGTCTGGGAAAATCCCTTTCCTTGCTTTGCTGGTGTCGGGGAGAATCCCTTTCCTTGCTTTCCTGGTGTTGGAGAGAATTCCTTTCCTTGCTTTGCTGGCGTCGGGGAGAATCCCTTAACCTTGCTTTGCTGGCGTCGGGGAGAATCCCTTTCCTTGCTTTTCTGGTGCCGGGGAGAATCCCTTTCCTTGCTTTGCTGGCGTCGGGGAGAATCCCTTAACCTTGCTTTGCTGGCGTCGGGGAGAATCCCTTTCCTTGCTTTGCTGGTGTCGGGGAGAATCCCTTTCCTTGCTTTGCTGGCGTCAGGGAGAATCCCTTTCCTTGCTTTGCTGGCGTCGGGGAGAATCCCTTTCCTTGCTTTGCTGGCGTCGGAGAGAATCCCTTTCCTTGCTTTGCTGGCGTCTGGGAAAATCCCTTTCCTTGCTTTGCTGGTGTCGGGGAGAATCCGTTTCCTTGCTTTGCTGGTGTTGGAGAGAATCCCTTTCCTTGCTTTGCTGGCGTCGGGGAGAATCCCTTAACCTTGCTTTGCTGGCGTCGGGGAGAATCCCTTTCCTTGCTTTGCTGGCGTCGGGAAGAATCCCTTTCCTTGCTTTGCTGGCGTCGGGGAGAATCCCTTTCCTTGCTTTGCTGGCGTCGGGGAGAATCCCTTTCCTTGCTTTGCTGGTGTCGGGGAGAATCCCTTTCCTTGCTTTGCTGGTGTCGGGGAGAATCCCTTTCCTTGCTTTGCTGGTGTCGGGGAGAATCCCTTTCCTTGCTTTGCTGGTGCCGTGGAGAATCCCTTTCCTTGCTTTGCTGGCGTCGGGGAGAATCCCTTAACCTTGCTTTGCTGGCGTCGGGGAGAATCCATTTCCTTGCTTTGCTGGTGTCGGGGAGAATCCCTTTCCTTGCTTTGCTGGCGTCGGGGAGAATCCCTTTCCTTGCTTTGCTGGCGTCGGAGAGAATCCCTTTCCTTGCTTTGCTGGCGTCTGGGAAAATCCCTTTCCTTGCTTTGCTGGCGTCTGGGAAAATCCCTTTCCTTGCTTTGATGGCGTCTGGGAAAATCCCTTTCCTTGCTTTGCTGGTGTCGGGGAGAATCCCTTTCCTTGCTTTGCTGGCGTCTGGGAAAATCCCTTTCCTTGCTTTGCTGGCGTCGGGGAGAATCCCTTTCCTTGCTTTGCTGGTGTCGGGGAGTATCCCTTTCCTTGCTTTGCTGGTGTCGGGGAGAATCCCTTTCCTTGCTTTGCTGGTGTTGGGGAGAATCCCTTTCCTTGCTTTGCTGGTGTCGGGGAGAATCCCTTTCCTTGCTTTTCTGGTTTCGGGGAGAATCCCTTTCCTTGCTTTGCTGGTGTCGGGGAGAATCCCTTTCCTTGCTTTGCTGGTGTCAGGGAGATTCCATTCCCTTGCTGTGCTGATATCACGGAGATTGCTTTATCTTGCTGTGCTGTGTCAGGGAAATTCCCTTGCTTTGCTGGTGCCAGGGAGAATCCCTTTCCTTGCTTTGCTGGCGACGGGGAGAATCCCTTTCCTTGCTTTGCTGTCGTCTGGGAGAATCTCTTTCCTTGCTTTGCTGGCGTCGGGGAGAATCCCTTTCCTTGCTTTGCTGGTGTCAGGGAGAATCCCTTTCCTTGCTTTGCTGTCGTCTGGGAGAATCCCTTTCCTTGCTTTGCTGGCGTCGGGGGGAGAATCCCTTTCCTTGCTTTGCTGGTGTCGGCGAGAATCCCTTTCCTTGCTTTGCTGGTGTCGGGGAGAATCCCTTTCCTTGCTTTGCTGGTGTCGGGGAGAATCCCTTTCTTTGCTTTGCTGGTGTCGGGGAGAATCCCTTTCCTTGCTTTGCTGGTGTCGGGGAGAATCACTTTCCTTGCTTTGCTGGTGTCGGGGAGAATCCCTTTCCTTGCTGTGCTGTGTCAGGGAGATTCCATTCCCTTGCTGTGCTGATATCGCGGAGATTGCTTTATCTTGCTGTGCTGTGTCAGGGAAATTCCCTTGCTTTGCTGGGGGCCAGGGAAAATCCCTTTCCTTGCTTTGCTGGTGTCGGGGAGAATCCCTTTCCTTGCTTTGCTGGTGTCGGGGAGAATCCCTTTCCTTGCTTTGCTGGTGTCGGGGAGAATCCCTTTCCTTGCTTTGCTGGTGTCAGGGAGAATCCCTTTCCTTGCTTTGCTGGTGTCAGGGAGAATCCCTTTCCTTGCTTTGCTGGTGTCGGGGAGAATCCCTTTCCTTGCTTTGCTGGTGTCGGGGAGAATCCCTTTCCCTGCTGTGCTGTGTCAGGGAAATTCCATTCCCTTGCTGTGCTGATATCGCGGAGATTGCTTTATCTTGCTGTGCTGTGTCAGGGAAATTCCCCTGCTTTGCTGGTGCCAGGGAGAATCCCTTTCCTTGCTTTGCTGGCGCCAGGGAGAATCCCTTTCCTTGCTTTGCTGGCGTCGGGGAGAATCCCTTTCCTTGCTTTGCTGGCGTCAGGGAGAATCCCTTTCCTTGCTTTGCTGGTGTCGGGGAGAATCCTTTTCCTTGCTTTGCTGGTGCCGGGGAGAATCCCTTTCCTTGCTTTGCTGGCGTCGGGGAGAATCCCTTTCCTTGCTTTGCTGGTGTCGGGGAGAATCCCTTTCCTTGTTTTGCTGGTGTCGGGGAGAATCCCTTTCCTTGTTTTGCTGGCGTCGGGGAGAATCCCTTTCCTTGCTTTGCTGGCGTCGGGGAGAATCCCTTTCCTTTCTTTGCTGGCGTCGGAGAGAATCCCTTTCCTTGCTTTGCTGGCGTCTGGGAAAATCCCTTTCCTTGCTTTGCTGGTGTCGGGGAGAATCCCTTTCCTTGCTTTGCTGGTGTTGGAGAGAATTCCTTTCCTTGCTTTGCTGGCGTCGGGGAGAATCCCTTAACCTTGCTTTGCTGGCGTCGGGGAGAATCCCTTTCCTTGCTTTTCTGGTGCCGGGGAGAATCCCTTTCCTTGCTTTGCTGGCGTCGGGGAGAATCCCTTAACCTTGCTTTGCTGGCGTCGGGGAGAATCCCTTTCCTTGCTTTGCTGGTGTCGGGGAGAATCCCTTTCCTTGCTTTGCTGGCGTCAGGGAGAATCCCTTTCCTTGCTTTGCTGGCGTCGGGGAGAATCCCTTTCCTTGCTTTGCTGGCGTCGGAGAGAATCCCTTTCCTTGCTTTGCTGGCGTCTGGGAAAATCCCTTTCCTTGCTTTGCTGGTGTCGGGGAGAATCCGTTTCCTTGCTTTGCTGGTGTTGGAGAGAATCCCTTTCCTTGCTTTGTTGGCGTCGGGGAGAATCCCTTAACCTTGCTTTGCTGGCGTCGGGGAGAATCCCTTTCCTTGCTTTGCTGGCGTCGGGGAGAATCCCTTTCCTTGCTTTGCTGGTGTCGGGGAGAATCCCTTTCCTTGCTTTGCTGGTGTCGGGGAGAATCCCTTTCCTTGCTTTGCTGGTGCCGTGGAGAATCCCTTTCCTTGCTTTGCTGGCGTCGGGGAGAATCCCTTAACCTTGCTTTGCTGGCGTCGGGGAGAATCCATTTCCTTGCTTTGCTGGTGTCGGGGAGAATCCCTTTCCTTGCTTTGCTGGCGTCGGGGAGAATCCCTTTCCTTGCTTTGCTGGCGTCTGGGAAAATCCCTTTCCTTGCTTTGGTGGCGTCTGGGAAAATCCCTTTCCTTGCTTTGATGGCGTCTGGGAAAATCCCTTTCCTTGCTTTGCTGGTGTCGGGGAGAATCCCTTTCCTTGCTTTGCTGGCGTCTGGGAAAATCCCTTTCCTTGCTTTGCTGGCGTCGGGGAGAATCCCTTTCCTTGCTTTGCTGGTGTCGGGGAGTATCCCTTTCCTTGCTTTGCTGGTGTCGGGGAGAATCCCTTTCCTTGCTTTGCTGGTGTCGGGGAGAATCCCTTTCCTTGCTTTTCTGGTACCGGGGAGAATCCCTTTCCTTGCTTTGCTGGCGTCGGGGAGAATCCCTTAACCTTGCTTTGCTGGCGTCGGGGAGAATCCCTTTCCTTGCTTTGCTGGTGTCGGGGAGAATCCCTTTCCTTGCTTTGCTGGCGTCGGAGAGAATCCCTTTCCTTGCTTTGCTGGCGTCTGGGAAAATCCCTTTCCTTGCTTTGCTGGTGTCGGGGAGAATCCCTTTCCTTGCTTTGCTGGCGTCTGGGAAAATCCCTTTCCTTGCTTTGCTGGTGTCGGGGAGAATCCCTTTCCTTGCTTTGCTGGTGTTGGAGAGAATCCCTTTCCTTGCTTTGCTGGCGTCGGGGAGAATCCCTTTCCTTGCTTTGCTGGCGTCGGGAAGAATCCCTTTCCTTGCTTTGCTGGCGTCGGGGAGAATCCCTTTTCTTGCTTTGCTGGTGTCGAGGAGAATCCCTTTCCTTGCTTTGCTGGCGTCGGGGAGAATCCCTATCCTTGCTTTGCTGGTTTCGGAGAGAATCCCTTTCTTTGCTTTGCTGGTGTCAGGGAAAATCCCCTTCCATACTTTGCTGGTGTCAGTGAGAATCCTCTTCCTTGCATTGCTGATGTCAGGAATTTTTTTTCCCATGCTGTTCTGGTGTAGGAAGATTATTTTCTCTTATTGTGCTGGTGTCAGGGAGATTCCTTTTCCTTGCTGTACTACTGTTTGTGTGATTTTTTTTTCCTTGCTATGCTGTGTTGGTGTCAGGGAGATTTCTTCCCCTTGCTTGACTGGTGTGATGGATCTTGCTTTCCACCTGCTGTGTTGGTGTTGAGAGATTCCTTTCTCATGCTATGCTAGTGTCGGGAAGTTTCTCCTTCTATGTTTTGCTTGTGTCAGGAGGATTCTCTTCCCTTGTTGTGCTGATGTCAAGGAGAGTCTCTTACCCTGCTTTGTTGGTGTCAGGGATATTATTTTCCCTTGTGTTGGGGGTAGGAACATTCCTTTCCTATGCTGTGCTAGTAAGAGAGATTTTCTTCCCATACTGTGCTGGTGACGGAGAGATTCTTTTCCCTTGCTTTGCTGGTGTCAGTGGGGTGTCTTTCCCTCGCTGTACTGGTGTTGGGGGATTCGCTTCCCTTGCTGTGCTGGTGTCAGATTCTTTTCCCTTTTCTGTGCTTGTGGCAGAGTTTTCATTCCCTTGTTATGCTGGTTTTAGGGAAAGTACTTTCCCTTGTTGTGCTAGTGTCACAAAGATTCCCTCCACTTGCCCTGCTGGTGTCGAGGAGATTCCCTTCCCTTACTGTGCTGCTCTTAGGAAGGTTCCTTTCACTTGGGCCCCTTTCACACGGGCGGACCGTTCATTTTTTTAGGCGGACCTGAACGGACACTCCATGCAGGTCTATGGAGCGATGGATGTCAGCGGTGACATGTCTGCTGACATCTGATCCGCTGAATCCTGATGGATGGAAACCCTATTTTACATCCGGCGTTCGGATGAAAACGGACAGGCGGGGTCCGCTTTCATTCGATCCCCCATAGAGGAGAGCGGAGCTCTGACAGGTCCGTCCCTGCACAGTGAGCAGAGACGGACCTGCTATCCGCCGGCTCAGCGGGGATCAATGGAGCGATCCCTGCTGAGCAAGCGGAGTCCATCAAAACGGACAGCCCAGTGTGAAAGGGACCTTAAACTGTTGGTGTCAGGGAGAGTTTCTTCCTTTGCTGTGCTTCTGTCAAGGTGATTCCTTTCACTTGCTGTGCAAGGGTTCAGGGAGATTTCTTTTGGTTGCAGTGCTGTTTTCAGGGAGGTTCCTTCCCTCCCAGTGTCAGCAGTCACTGGGAGATGAAGTTAATGGAAATCTCAGTAGGGACCTAGACACAGGTAAAAACTTGACAGGAATTAGACGCTTTGCCCACTCTATTGAAGTACAAAAAAAGTTTTAGCTGGAGTTTCATTTTAACTTAAGACAGTAAATTATTCATAACTTTTTTTCCCTGTGTAGGTGCATGCCAAATGGATTCTAGATACAGACTCCTTTAATGAGTGGATGAATGAAGAAGATTATGAGGTGAATGATGATCGTAATCCTGTTGCACGTCGCAAGAAGATCTCAGCCAAAACTTTGACTGATGAAGTGAGATCATTACTGCAATCTCCTGTTATAGAGGTCACTTTGCTATGCTCTATTCATTTCTTATCCTTTTACTGTAATTTGTGTTTAAGCTGTAGACTAATTGGTGCATCATTTTTTTTCAGGGTTATATTGTTGATTGTAATTGGGAGGTCTGCCTTCTTTATGATCATCTGAGCGATCTCTGCTGAAAAGCTGCAATGTCTGTATCCCTTTTAGAGCCTCGGATAGTATGTGGTCAAAAAAATGAATCTCCTATTGCAGGAGGTGCCTGAATTTAATTTGAAATTTACTACAGGTTTCTGTGCAAAGCAGTGAGGCAATCGCAGGGGCTGGAAATATTTCTGGGATAGTGCAGCTTGCAGATCACTCCCAGCTGGCCATATTGCAAGGAAGCAATGGAATTTTGATAGTCAACATAAATTACAATAAGTACAGATTGAAATGGAAAGGTTATGTGTAACAAAATAATGTAATGATTTTTTTAGTTTTTTTTGAGGGGTGGGTGGTTTCCTTTAAGCAGGTGACTTTAGAAGCTTTAGAAGCTGAACAGCCAAGCCTCCCTTCATGGATTTTTTTTTTGGGGTAATGGGGGATATCCCCTTGCCATGTTAGTACAGAGTTTTGATTTTTGCTTCTGTTTGAATGATCTTTAAACATTTTGTAAATATTCTCATTTTGTGAATTCATTTAAAGTGGTTGTTACCTTTCAAACCCCTTTCACTGGCAGCCCTCTGTTTTATGTATGGATAATGCACTGTATAAGTGTTTTTTTTTTTTTTACACCTAGCCTCTAAATAACTTTTTTGCAGTTACATTCAGGCCGGTCACGTGACTCCTGGCCGCTCTGCTACTCTGATCCAGGGCTACAGCGGGAGGGGCCAAGATCTCCCTTCGACGTCAGCCGGGGATATCTCATGGCCGCTCGGCCCTTCCCGCTGTAGCCCTGGATCGCAGTAGCAGGACGCCCAGGAGTCACGTGACCAGCCTGAATGTAGCTGCAAAAAAGGTACTTAGAGGCTTCATTTCTAAAAAAAACACTTTTACAGTGCATTATCCGTGGAAAAAACAGAGGGGCTGCCAGTGACAATTATTAAAGTTTTTTTTTAACTACTGATCGTGGCAGGAGGGTGGGCGGCGAGACACAGAGCTAACAGGCAGGGAGGGAGGGGTGAGGGGGACAGAGGAGAGCTGCGGATGATGAAGGCATGCTAACTGACCATGGTAGTCAGGGCTCAGCAGCCATGATTATCGTGGTCAGGACACGGGGGGGACACAGGAAGTAACAGGATCAGCCAGGTTTTTTACAGCTTAGAGAGGGGCAGGTTATAAAGGAACAGGAGATCACTTTTTTTTGTTTAGGGTTACAAACACTGTAAATTCAGTAATGATTCTGTAGACGATCACTGATCATTCCTAAATTATGGGTTTCTCATAATATAAAATATTATAAATACAACAGGCTCTTTTTTGCAGGTTTAGGATTTAGAAATCAATTGGCAATACTATTTTCTTTTTTAACAAGAGAGGCAATACTGTTTAGATCTTACTATTCAGCCACCATATATTACTGCCTCAAGCAAACCTAAAAGCCCTTTTTCAGAGTGAATGCCATAAAATGCCTGCTACAAAACCTTCCTCGTATGTCTTTCTGAAAATAGTTTAATTTTGTTAGTAAGAGCCTGACTTAAAGGACTATGCCTTTCCATTGGCCACCTCCTGTCCTGACTCTGTGATCAGTAAGGGCACTCTGATTGCACAGGATAATGGTAGTTGGTGGGGTTCAGCCCTGAAGTCAGGTTCCTTTTAATACAATGAAACCACTTTTAGAGGGGCACACAGAAAGTTACCTTGCTTTCAAGGGTCATAAAGGGCATTTTGTACATGGTCCTAGGCAAATCTTTTGTTCTGTTAGATCAAATTGTAAACCAGTGTTGAGACCTCAGGAGGCTCTCCTATACTGTTTCTTGGTTAACATACTAGGCAGGCTGTATTGTTTCTCTCCAAACTGTTTGCACAAATATTTACAACACTGTGATTTGCATTTTAATCGCTTTGTTTTGTTGTTTTTTTGTATAATTCTGATTATTTTTTAAGAATAATTGCATGTTCGATTTAAGCAGATAAGGCTTTTCAAATTGTCAAGCCTGTTTAACTCTCTGGCAGTGCAAACCAACCTGACATAGACTTCCTAGATCTACTCCTTACACCTTTATCTGCATCGTTGCCAGCACCAGAGGGAGTAAGGCTGGCCATAGATGAGTAGAATTTCGAATGGAAGTTCTTAGGGAAAGAATGTTCTAAAAAAAAGTTGGTTTGTTTTTCTAATTATTAGTGGGTTAAACTGACATTTGTTTTCAACTGCAGTGACAAGAAAATTCCAAGGAGCAGGATGGAAATTTTTTCTCGATTTCTCGAATTTCTAACAGTGTATGTGGTTTTTCATTCAGTAAAGTCCATTCATTCCATAATCAAATGTTAAAAGCAAATGAAATCTTTCAAACAACATTCCAATGTTCTGAGAATTTTCGGATTAATTTTTCTAAGAATTTTTGTTCTAAATTCTATAAATCTACGGCCAGCTTAAAGTGGAGCTCCACCCTAAATAGCAACTTTTGCTATTTGGAACCCTCCCCCCCTCCGGTGTCACAATTGACACCTTTCAGGGGGGAGGGGGGTGAAGATACCTGTCTAAGACAGGTATTTTCACCCACATCCGGTAGTCCTCTCTCCGGGAATCTGCGGGAGTGACGTCACTTCCCGCAGACTTCCCTTGGTGTTCTGGGAGACACTCGGCTCCCAGAACACAGGAGCACCAATCAGAACGGCGCAGCGCGACTCGCGCATGCGCCGTAGGGAACCGGGCATGAAGCCGCAGGGCTTCACTTCCTGGTTCCCTCAGCGAGGATGGCGGAGGGAGCAGCAGAGCGACGAGCGGTCGCTCGTCCTCTGCTGCGGACGTCGCTGGACTTCTTCAGGACAGGTAAGTGTCCAAATATTAAAAGCCAGCAGCTGCTGTAGCTGTAGCTGCTGGCTTTTAATATTTTTTTTTTCCGGCGGAGCTCCGCTTTAAGTGCAGTACTACCTCCACAAAGGCTAGGAATTTGGAAAAACAATGTCTACAACATAAAGATGCACATATATACCGGTATTTAAAAGTAGCGGCATGTATGCTGCCAACATTTTCATGGAAGGTATTCCTTAATTAGAGTCTAGTGCTATGTAGCATTACATGTATAAGATGGCAGTAGTATACTTTTTTTTTTTTATTGTTGCAATGTAAATTATTTTATTTATTTTTGTCATAGTTTAGATCAGGGGTGTCCAACCAACATGCGGCCGAAGAAAATTTTGACTGTGTCTCTTTAAAGGACTTTTATATGTTTTATCTTCCCAAAGAAAAATATCCCATTCTTCACAATCTGACCTTATTCATGTCATCAGTTTTCGGCAGCATCTATATTTGTGAGCAAATATTTTCAAGGATGAACCACAAGAAGGGCAAAATTAGAACCAAAATATCCAATGAGCACTTGAGAATTCATTGAGAATTGCTACTACATCCATTGAACCAGATATTAATGCATTCGTTTATCAAAAACAGTGTCAAATATCGCACTAGTTTTATGTTGCCCTCTTTTACTTTCATAATAAAAAATATTACAAAAAGTTAAGTTTTATTACTCAGGTACATTATCTATATCAGTGATCATTAACTTGTGATCTGCCCAGCTTTTTCTGCTCATTGGCGATCCTTATTTTTGGTGGATTTTATGTGCCCAAGATAATTCCTCCTCTTCCAATGTGGCCCAAGAAGATCTAAAGGTTGGACACCTCTGGTTTAGATAAAGATATTACATTTTTAGGTTAATTTGGATATTTGTGCAGAAATATTGACTTTACATTTTTTTTTAATTAAAAGTGATTAAAGAAAGCTTGTTTTCTGAGAAATGCAGGGACTGCCATTACTGACTGCTTACTGAAATGCTAGTTGTCTGATGACTTTGGAGATCCAGGAAGTCTGAGTCCCTGGCCTAGAACATAATACAGATTTGTTCTGACTTTACTATAAGTATTGATGTAAAAGGTTCAGAAGCCAGCCAGGCAGCTAGCATTTTTAAGAACAAATAAAGCAAGTTTCCTTTAAAGAATATGGTCATTTCACTGTCATTTTATAACATGCAGAAATAGAGATTTAGATGGTGAGTTGTCCATGTTCTAAAATTTAGTGTAGCCAGTAAAAGGCTAATGGCCTGACAACTCTGAATTTATGAACTATATTTTTAGTCTTGTGGCTTTTTGATGCTTCTTTCTACTTAAAGGTAAGCAGTCCTGATTCGGACCGCAGGGACAAGAAGGGACCTAATTACAAAAAGAGGAAACGTTCCCCTTCCCCTCCCCCAAGTGCAGAAGCAAAGAAGAAGAATGTCAAGAAAGGGTAGGATCACATTCTACCTGCTTGTACGTTGTTATCACTCTTTTTTATATAGTTGGCTTAGTACTTCTTCGCTGGTACCTAGTGCCCTTTGAGTATCTCATGCAATCCTGACCCACTCCCACAAGTGCTTCAGAGGTTGCCAAATAGATGGCTCATTTAGACATATTTGGTGTAATTGATGAAAAGTAAAGATATTCTGGTTTAGAGACTATTAAATTATCTGTGCAGTGGCAGATAAATCGCAAAAACCCCTATGAAGCCCTTCTTTATTTACCTCCTACCCCCTTAGCCCTGACTCGCTTGCTTCTATGAATTCAGGGTAGGTAGGGAAAGCAAAAAAAGATACCATGAAAAAAAGTATACAATTACCCCCTTTTCTTTTTTTTTTTCTTTATACCCATCCTTTTCTTCCTTGCCATAATTATGCCCTCCTCTGATGGTGGGAAGACCTGGACTTGGTGTAGGAACCTTTATTCTCTTACCATCCCCTTCTCCCCTAGTCCTTTCCCATCCCTTCTCCTACAGCTTGCCTTATTTCCTCTTTTAAAGCGGAACTTCACCCAAAAGGGGAAGTTGTGCTCATCATCATCCTCCTCCCCCCTCCTCCTTTACATTTGGCAGTTTTTTGGGGGGGGATCGCTGCGGCGATCTGAGAGGAACTTCAACCCCCCCTCCTTCCTCCGCAGCCTTCTGGGACACATCACAGGTCCCAGAATGCTGCAGCACCAATCACAAAGCGCAGTGTGGTTCACGGTTTCTCTTAGTGAAGATGCCGGCACCCGAAGCCGATTGAAGAATCTGCTTAGGTGAGGACAGCGCTAGATCCAGGGGCAGGTAAGTGTCCTTATATTAAAAATCCTCAGCTACAGTATTGTACCTGCTGACTTTTAATTTTTAATAATTTTTTTTGGAAGACTGTAGCTCCTTTTTAAGATCATCTCGTTTGCAATTATTAAAGAGGTTGCAAACCCCGCTTGCTCATTTTTATCTACAGGTAAGCCTATAATGGCTTACCTGTAGGTAAAATGAATATCTCCTAAATGTGTACCGTTTAGGAGATATTAACCCTGCATGCAGCCAGTGACATCACTGACGCATGCGCTCTGAAGGTTTGGCATACCTTGCTGAAACTTCAGAGCTTTGTGTTGCACGAGCAGGAGTGACGTCATCACGGCTTTGGCCAATCACATAGCCGGAACTCGCGAACCCGGAAGAAAGTCAGGTGGAACATGTCAGCCCTCTCAGCAGTGACTTTACAGTGCGGGAGAGTTTCGCTCTAAGGTGAGTATTTCATAATGTGCTAGTGTGCAATGCATACTAGCACATTATGCCATTGCCTTGCAGGTTTGTTTTCTTTTTTGAACATACGCGGTTTACAACCGCTTTAAAACTACGGAGTAAGGCGCGTTTTTTTTTTCCTGTTTTATACTATAATCAAATATGCGTAAATGTGTATAGTTCTTTTTGCTGTAAATATACTGTTTTTCAAGAAAAACCCAATAAAAATGTATTGAACAGAAAAATGGTCGGTTTAGAACCAATTAAATTTTTTATGTTATAGATTTTACACTTATTATATCCTATTTACTATTTTTATAGAATCCTTTTTTTACTTTTCATTAAAAAATTATTCATATTTCTAACGTTTTAATTTTTTTAGCCCTGAACAAACACATATTCCCCTATAATACAATTACGTAAAAAACATTATACATGTGCTTAGAGTATGGTTACCTAATTTGAATTGCCTGTACAAATGTTAAATGTAAACAGGGACGTACCTTTTCACGTTGCGGGGCTACTAAAATTGAAGCCATATAGCCAAAACTTTTTTTTCAGATTGGCTAAAGTATGGGGAGCTGTGTGTGTAGGTGAAGGGAAGCGCTGACAATTCAATTAATTAAGTCTGCTGAACCTGAAAAACCCTGAGTACCAGGAATGAAAAGTGATTGATAGTGTAAGGCCCCGTTCACACCTATGCAAATTGGTTGCGGCTTACACCACATCCAATTTGCATAACATTATAAAATACATTGATTCCAATGAGGCTGGTTCACATATGTGCAATGCATTCGCACTGCGCATTGCCGAAAAAACTTGTGCGTTCTCTAGGCATTGCGGTACAGCTCAGGTGCGAATTCAGGCCCATTATGTTCTATGGGCATGCATCTGATTCGCACATGTGTTGCGTTCTGAACAGGGATCTTGAGGGGGAACTCAACACCAAATAAAAAAAAAAAAACGGCATGGGTTCCCCTCCAAGAGCATACCAGGCCCTTAGGTCTAGTATGGACTTTAACGGGAACCCCTACGCCGAAAAAAACGGCGTGGGGGTCCCCCCAAAGTCCATAGCAGACCCTTATCCGAGCACGCAACCTGGCAGGCCGCAGGAAAAGAGGGGGGGGACGAGAGAGCAGCCCCCCTCCCTTCTAAACCATACCAGGCCGCATGCCCTCAACATGGGGGAGTGGGTGCTTTGGGCAGGGGGGCGCACTGTGGCCCCCCCACCCCAAAGTACCCTGCCCCCATGTTAATGAGGACAGGGCCTCTTCCCGACAACCCTGGCCGTTGGTTGTCAGGGTATGCGGGCGGGGGGCTTATCGGAATCCAGGAGCCCCCTTTAATAAGGGGGCCCCCAGATCCTGCCCCCCACCCTATGTGAATGAGTATGGGGTACATCGTACCCCTACCCATTCACCTAGTTGAAAAAAAATGGCAATAAAAACACTACACAGGTTTTTTAAGTAATTTATTAGTCAGCTTCGGGGGTCTTCTTCCAACTTCGGGGGGGTCTCTTCCGACTTCGGGGGTCTCCGATGTCGTCTCTGCGCTCTCCGGTTCTTCTCTCGCTCTCCGGTTCTTTCTTCCTTCTGCCGGGCCTCTGCTATCTTCCAGCTCTTTTGCTAGCGGGGGCCCGGTCTTCTTTGTCGCCTTCTTCCCTCTTCTCTCCTGGAGATGTTGACTCATCGCTGTCTCCGGCTGTAATGCCGTGTGAGCGGAGCGCATTCACTTTTATAGGCATGGGCGTGGTCACTGGGTGATGCCACCCAGTGACCCCGCCCCCATATGACGTCACAGTCCCGGGGAATGATGGGACTGTGACGTCATATGGTGGCGGGGTCACTGATGGCATCACCCGGTGACCACGCCCATGCCTATAAAAGTGAATGCGCTCCACTCACGCAGCATTACAGCCGGAGACAGCGACGAGTCAACATCTCCAGGAGAGAAGAGGGAAGAAGGCGACAAAGAAGACCGGGCCCCTGCTAGCAAAAGAGCTGGAAGAAGATAGCGGAGGCCTGGCAGAAAGAAGGAAGAACTGGAGAGCGAGAGAAGAACCGGAGATGACACCGGAGACCCCCCCCGAAGTTGGAAGAAGACCCCCGAAGTCGGAAGAAGACCCCCGGAGCTGACTAATGAATTACTTAAAAAACCTGTGTAGTGTTTTTATTGCCATTTTTTTACCACCAGGTGAATGGGTAGGAGTACGATGTACCCCATACTCATTCACATAGGGTGGGGGGCCCCCTTGTTAAAGGGGGCTCCTGGATTCCGATAAGCCCCCCGCCCGCATACCCCGACAACCAACGGCTAGGGTTGTCGGGAAGAGGCCCTGTCCTCATCAACATGGGGGCAGGGTGCCTTGGGGTGGGGGGGGCCCGCAGTGCGCCCCCCTGCCCCAAAGCACCCACCCCCCCATGTTGAGGGCATGCGGCCTGGTACGGTTCAGGAGGAAGGGGGCCGCTCTCTCGTCCCCCCCTCTTTTCCTGCGGCCTGCCAGGTTGCATGCTCGGATAAGGGTCTGCTATGGACTTTGGGGGGACCCCCACGCCGTTTTTTTTGGCGTAGGGGTTCCCGTTAAAGTCCATACCATACCTAAGAGCCTGATATGCTGCTGGAGGGGAACCCATGCTGGTTTTTGATTTAAAATTTGGCGTGGAGTTCCCCCTCATGATAACAGCGGCGAGACTTCTCAGGTCGGCAAGTCCGCAGCTAAAAACGCAATGGAACCGCTGAACGACTGATTGCGAACTTGGCAAAGACTCCAAGCTCATAAACGCAACGCATAGGTGTGAACCCAGCCTCAAGGTGTGCTGATTCTATGTAAAGGGTGGGAAAACCCACAGTGATATAAAATATAATGCACAATAATGTTGCCCAATGTGAACACAATGGGTAAATTGGAAACAAGTGTGTGGTCTAGATTGACCTGTAACATGTGGATAAGCAAAATTTCTTAAAACTGTATGTGCATAATCAAAAAATCTAAACCATGCAATTCAAACACAATGTGTATATGATCTAAAAAATAAATAAATAAATAAGCTGACAAGAGAGTAAATATATATCAGCTCTCTCTCTCGGGTTCCAAATAGTCTATGTGAAAGCAAATCAAATTCAGCACCACCGTGCTCAAAAGTAATAAAATTGTCTGCTTACCAGACCCACATAGGTCACAAGCGTGTGTGCTGATCCACAGCTTAGGGATGCATTCCTCTGTCTGCCAAATCCCATAGATTCACAATGGACAACAGCTCCCAGCAGACCCAGATGGATGAGTAAGCATGGACGCTTATCTGCGGCTGATAATATGGATTCCTCTATACCTTCCTCGAAGGGCTGAAGTGGATCCCCAGTTAACAGCTCATGATGCATGATAAAAAATTGGAGGAAGACTAATAGTGCATTATCTTTTGATAAAAAATAAATTTATTTTTAAAAGGCACTTAAAATATGTTACAGCAAAAAAATTGTGGCACGGCCGCCTGCAGTGCAGACTGTGCTCTCCGACGTTACAACTGGCTCCTTACAATGCATTTCCCCTAAGGAGGCGTCAACTGGGATTGGAGATCGAGTATGGGGAGGTTAAGAATCCTGGTAAAAATTTTATTGCTGTTTGTGTCCTTGCTGGGAGCTAGGATTATCACTAAGAAAGTTTTACAATTGTCACAAGAACAAGAGGCTTGGGGAAATCTTCCATTGAGGACACCCATTCTGTGAAAATTATCTGGGGATTTCCCCTGACTTTGTAGAAATTTCCTCACGTGTCTTGTGGCGCCTCCGGTGTTGCGCCAGATTAGGCGACCCGTCAGAATTGGAAACGGAAGTGACGTTCCGGCGCCGTCATCTTGCTTCACCCCGCACTCCACCACAGTAAGGATACAGTGAGAAGGATGCAAGCGGACATTTTGTTGCACGCTCCAGAGTTTTGCATTGCACAGTTATTTTTAACAGGAAACAGAGCTTATATAGTGAAATACAGTATTTGGAAATCCATCAGACTGTTGAATTATAAAAGCAGCGGGTTCTGTCACATTAGCAAACTTGTGAGATCAGCACGTTTGCCGCTACTTTTAAAATTCAACATCTAAACAGTCCGTCAGATTTCTAAATACTGCATTTCACTATATAAGCTCAGTTTTCTGTTAAAAATAACTTATATCCTCTATCCAAAACTAGAAAAAAAAAGTTTAGGCTTTACATTATTTTATTTTTTTAAAGGGGTAAATTTTATTGTACATATCAGCAGTATCTTACATTGACATAGTACAGTACACATTTTCATACATTATATTTGCTTATATCAACAAACTCAGCATCATATATTCAAAACATGCTTTTTTTTTTTTTTTAAACGAGTATGATAACAACCTTTACATTACTTTTAATAGAGCCTGATCCCTATACTGTATGTACAAATGGTACAGTTGAACAACACATGCTGTACAGTTCTATTATTTCTTAAGGACCCGCTCCAGGATCCCCCTCCCCTAACTGCTGGTATAAAAAAGAAAAAAAACATACAAACGCACCACATTACTTGCCTGAAGCCGCAGTCATGTGACAGTGCAAACCCAATCCTTCTCTTCTGTTTATTTACTGGGGTCCTACTTCAAATGACCACATCACTGCCTATTTGATGTGGACATATCCTATTGCTGGAAGCAACACTCCCAGCGCCCGGGTCCTCTCTCATAGGCTCAAATAGGAGAATTCACAGGGGTGGTAAGAAGATAACAAGCTTGGAACATTGGCATCAACTTATCTGCCATCTGCACTTGTGATGATCTTGTGTCCATTTCCCATAGGCTTTTATTTGAATTAGTAGAAAGAAATGTTACCCAGTATTAGCCATTCATAGTACAGGTTCTTATTCAGTTACAGGTTGGAGAAAACAGGTACTTATTTTTAAAGAAGTGAATGTGAGGTCCACCAGTCATTCACTGCAGGTGAATCATTTTAATGCACGTGTTTTAAAATACAGTGATTGCTTCAACTGCAGTGAATAAGTGGTGAAAGACTCATTCACTGCTTTAGAAATATGTCTGCTAATGTAATTTGTTCAATGAGCACTTGATTTATGAATGTTGTTGCTTTTCATGTGTAATGTGTCCCATGTTGCATTACAGTTGATATGTTTCTTCATCTGTGGGCTATGCTCTGCTCTAAATCAGGGGTCTCTAAACTTTCTAAAGAAAGGGCTAGTTTACGATCCTTCAGGCATTAGGGCGGCCGGACTGTGGCCAGTGAAAGTAGAAAATGTCTCAGCATTATTGGGAGTAAACAATGTCCCATTGATGGTGTCAGTGGAAGGAATGGTGCCCAATTATTGGTATCAGTTGGAAGAAAAGTGTCCCAAGGACTGGATAAAGGCAAGCAAAGGGCCACAGTTTGGAGACCACTGCTCTATACAAATGACTGTAATTACTTGCTAAAATAATAATCATTCTTATAATTTATAACATTCATACACCTAGACCCTCAACTCCTTACACTAAATCCAAGAGGGGTCACCGCGAGGAGGAACAGGAAGATCTGACAAAGGACATGGATGAACCTTCACCTGTGCCTAATGTAGAAGAAGTAACCCTACCCAAAGCTGGTAATTGTGTTTTCCAGAAGGCAAAGCTTTATAATTCACTTCTGACCAGAATGATGATTATTTATATTTTCTTTCCAAGTCAACACCAAGAAAGATTCTGAATCTGCCCCAGTAAAGGGAGGCACTGTGACTGACCTTGGTGAGTGAGTATATGTAGTTTGTGTGACCACTATGACATATGAAGCAGTAGTATTTTTTTCTTATAGAAAACTCCGTCCAGACCTTTAGATGTAAGCATGGTGGAATTTCCAGGGTGGGCTGACATGTCAGCTCAGGGGGTAGATCACACCTAGGCAATAGTGGGATGTGTAAACAGATGGACACCAGTCACTTTTAAGTGAAACAAAAAAGGAATTTATTACTGTCCACGGCAGAGAGTTACTGTTACAATGTTCTAGGTTAATGCAGAACTCTTGTCACTTCAAATGTCACAGCATGGGAAAGGGCTGTGTTTGGAATGCCTCTGTAGACAATAGGTTTATCAACCATCTTCTGCAGGAGAGTTGACCATATCCAGACATACTCAGATCTCTTCAGGCAGACAGGCATGAACAAGCAGTTCCAAACACATGCACCCTCATCAGGACAGAGCCTGAGGGAAAGAGAGCTTGCATCAACTCCCCCCAGTTATATATATATATATATATAATGTATATATACCACTCCTGCTAACGACAGGCTGGCTACAAAAAATTGCAAACTTCTCTTATCTGCTCGTTTTTGTCTGATAAATATAACATTATGACCTTGTTCACATGGGTGTACTTAAACGTCCATTCGTGCAAAGGGCCCTGTTTGCCTACACAGGATGCACAGGTGTATCCCCATGCAGGAAGTCCCATTCAGGACCTGCATATGAACTGTATTTTACACTGCATGCATGTAAATTTGTGCCAACATTTTCATGCGTACAGCACAAATGTGCTCTATTGAAGTACAAGGGACACTTGCAACGGAGGACTCTAGTAACAAAGGATGCTAGGTGGCAATAGTTGTAGCTTGTATCTTGGCAACGGTGGACTCTAAGAAGCCCCAGCCATCTGTGTCTTAGCAACAGAGGAGGCAAGGTGACATTAGCCGTCTGTATCCTAGCAAAATAAGGATGCTAAGCATCAATAGCTGCCTGGTCCTAGCAATGAATAAGCTGCATTAATGCTGCACGCTTGTACACACGTAAACATTATTGAAACGTTGCATGTGTACAGAGCACTTTTTACACAGCTTCTGTCAGCAAGATCCTGTGTACTAGTTGCTGTATTTTCATTTGGCCATGGGCATGTACACTCCTTAAATATACATATTCATTTTTTTATGAATTATATCTAAATTACAATATGAAACACATATTTTCTTAATTGATCATATAACTGATGTTTTACCTTGATTGTATTAGTGTTAATAATTCCAATGTCACCATTTCTCTTGAATGTTTCTTGCAGATGAACAAGAAGATGAAAGCATGGAAGCAGTGACAAAGGTAGGGTTTGCATATTACGAATAGACAATCTGGAAATTTAGCTGACAGCTTTACATGAAATCTTTTGGATCAATTTTCATGCTACATTACTGGAGTTTGGTTTAACTTCAGCTACAAAGGAACTTATCACAAGTAAAACAGTTGCTGCCATTTCCAACTTTCTTTCTCAAAATTCTGACTTTCAGAACACTTTCACACCGAGGCGCTTTTCAGGCGCTTTCATGCTAAAAACAGCGCCTAAAAAGCTCACAAAAACGTATTTCCATTAAATCAATGAATGCTTTCACACTGGGGCAGTGTGCTGACAGGGCTGTGAAAAACTCCCCTCTCCATTGAAATTAATAGAAAGTTCTTCAAAAGCGCCTGAAAAGTGCTTCAAAAGCGTTCAGTGTTTTTACTGGCAGTTCAGAAGCGCCTCAGTGTGAAAGTGGCCTTATGCTGACCTCCCTGTTTTGGTGCTTAAAGCGGAGGTCCACCCTAAAAAAAAAAAAAAAAAAATAGCCAAAAGACTCAGAAAAATAAAAACTTTTTTTTTTTATACTTACCAGAAATGGCTGTTACTAGGCAGATCGTCCTAATCTGCCTCTTCCTCGTCCGCGTGAGATTCTGTGTTCTCGCGTTGCCTCCTGGGAAATAGAGGCACGCTGCCTTCTGGGACACACAGGACGGTGTGCCCATTCACAAAGAGCCGCGCGACTCGCGCATGGTCAGTAGGAAACGGGCAGTGAAGCCCCAACATCCCTTAGTGAGGATGGCGGCGCTGGGACCCGGTCCGAGGGATGGATCGGCCTCAGGCGGCCGACATCGCGGGCAACCTGGACAGGTAAGTGTGCTTATTAAAAGTCAGCAGCTACAGTGTTTGTAGCTGCTGACTTTTAATTTTATTTTTTTTTACCGCCGGACCTCCGCTTTAAAATCAACAAGTATGCAGAAAAAAATACTGTTTTAAAATACTGTTCTAAACCGTGTATTTGTATTTAAATTTATTTAAATCATTGGATCAACAATCGGGCAACTAAAATTTTTAGATTGGTGTTGCAGTTGCTATATTTTTTTTTAAGGTGTCTCTTCAAATTGAATTGCTGGAATATATTTAAAAAATAAATCTGAAAGCAATGCAACTCTATTAAAAAAAATCAATAAAAAAAAAAATCATTAAACCTGAACTTCAGGCAAACAGTTTAATGAAATGCATACAGTCAGGTCCATAAATATTGGGACATCAACACAATTCTAATCTTTTTGGCTCTATACACCACCACAATAGATTTGAAATAAAAAGAACAAGATGTGCTTTAACTGCAGGCTTTCAGCTTTAATTTGAGGGTATTTACATCCAAATCAGATGAACAGTGTAGGAATTACAACAGTTTGTATATGTGCCTCCCACTTTTTAAGGGACCAAAAGTAATGGGACAATTGGCTGCTCAGCTGTTCCATGGCCAGGTGTGTGTGTTATTCCCTCATTATCCCATTTGGAATCTGTTGCGGTCAACTCTCAATATGAGATCCAAAGAGCTGTCACTATCAGTGAAGCAAGCCATCATTAGGCTGAAAAAACAAAACAAACCCATCAGAGAGATAGCAAAAACATTAGGTGTGGCCAAATCAACTGTTTGGAACATCCTTAAAAAGAAAGAACGCACCGGTGAGCTCAGCAACACCAAAAGACCTGGAAGATCACGAAAAACAGCTGTGGTGGAGGACCGAAGAATGTTTTCCCTGGTGAAGAAAACACCCTTCACAACAGTTGGCCAGATCAAGAACACTCTCCAGGAGGTAGGTGTATGTGTGTCAAAGTCAACAATCAAGAGAAGACTTCACCAGAGTGAATACAGAGGGTCCACCACAAGATGTAAACCATTGGTGAGCCTCAAAAACAGGAAGGCCAGATTAGAGTTTGCCAAACAACATCTAAAAAAGCCTTCACAGTTCTGGAACAACATCCTATGGACAGATGAGACCAAGATCAACTTGTACCAGAGTGATGGGAAGAGAAGAGTATGGAGAAGGAAAGGAACTGCTCATGATCCAAAGCATACCACCTCATCAGTGAAGCATGGTGGTGGTAGTGTCATGGTGTGGGCATGGCCAATGGATCTGGTTCTCTTGTATTTATTGATAATGTGACTGCCGACAAAAGCAGCAGGATGAATTCTGAAGTGTTTCGGGCAATATTATCTGCTCATATTCAGCCAAATGCTTCAGAACTCATTGGACGGCGCTTCACAGTGCAGATGGACAATGACCCGAAGCATACTGCGAAAGCAACCAAAGTGTTTTTTAAGGGAAAGAAGTGGAATGTTATGCAATGGCCAAGTCAATCACCTGACCTGAATCTGATTGAGCATGCATTTCACTTGCTGAAGACAAAGCTAAAGGGAAAATGCCCCAAGAACAAGCAGGAACTTAAGACAGTTGCAGTAGAGGCCTGTCCGAGCATCACCAGGAATGAAACCCAACGTCTGGTGATGTCTATGCGTTCCAGACTTCAGGCTGTAATTGACTGCAAAGGATTTGCAACCAAGTATTAAAAAGTGAAAGTTTTGATTTATGATTGTTAATCTGTCCCATTACTTTTGGTTCCTTAAAAAGTGGGAAGCACATATACAAACTGTTGTAATTCCTACACCGTTAACCTGATTTGGATGTAAATACCCTCAAATGAAAGCTGAAAGTCTGCAGTTAAAGAACATCTTGTTTGTTTAATTCCAAATCCATTGTGGTGATATATAGAGCCAAAAAGATTAGAATTGTGTCGATGTCCCAATATTTATGGACCTGACTGTATATGTATGTGAGTTTTACCTGCTAAAGGAGTTGTGTTTCTGTTCAGCTGTTTGATTATACAGCAGTGTCACAAAACCAGTATCCAGCAACTAGTACCCAGGGTGTTGACTGCTTGTAATAGGACATTTTTTATTGTATTGTCAGACTTAAAAGCAAATTGTCAATGGAACCACTTGGTTTTAAGGTGTCTTTGGTATGTCTATATGAATTTAAATGAACAGAACAGCATAAGCTTCAACAGATGGGTTAATTTGCTAGGCTATTTGCATGTTAATGATGCAAAACTAAATATATGCAAGTCTTCATGTATATTTCAAATTTGACCTTTGCTAAGTGAAATAGATAAGTGAATGCCAACTGGTAAAGCCAGAAATATGCTTGTACATGGCAATAATTTATTTTCTGCTAAAATGTTGTTTTTTTTTATTGAAATGTAAAGGGAAACCAGATGACAAATTCCCACACAGGGGATATAAACATTAAACATAATACAGAAGTTCACTTAAAAACACAACGAAAAATATGCTATAAGCTATAGATTATAGACTAACTGTGACCCTCAGGCTGGGGGTCAATGCGGAGTGCCTGAGCCAGCAGACTCAGGGGCTAAGGTGGGCAAGGGGAGCAGAACTGTCCGCAATAATGGGGGGAAAAAAACTAACTAGGCACGGGGCAAACCAAAACAAAGGAAAACTCCCATCCACACCGGAGGTGGGTACCACATTTCTTTAGATCTGTTTCTTCACTATATATGTCTATACTGGTATATTAGGAAGAAATATGATGATAATTTTGGGATATGCTGCTGGACTTCTTTTTTACTCTTTATGTCAGTCTAGGAACCATCTCTGAACACTTGAGTACTCTTTCTCTGTTGTAACACTACAACATTTCAGTCGACTAGTCTTTTGTGGATACAGTATTCAAGAGTTTGTGAAGCTGTGTATAACTCCTGAGCCTGTCCTGTCTGCCTTTATACATAGACAAATGCATATTGCTATAAACAAATTACAACTATAGAGAATTTCCTCCTGAATATTTAACAATACAGCTAATAGATCGATGGTCCTCTTAGGAAGAAGATGAGAACTCTTCTGTGATCAAAAGTGAACAAGTGAAGACCTCTGACCTTCATGAAGACAACGTAACTGAACAAACGCATCATATTATTATCCCCAGCTATGCGGCCTGGTTTGACTATAATAGGTACGTATTACAGTCATCTCCCTTGTTACTTAACTAATTGATGTTACTTCAAATCGCTGTTCATCTGATGTGATCATTGGCTTCTTTTTGCAGTGTACATGCAATTGAGCGCCGAGCACTGCCTGAGTTTTTTAATGGAAAGAACAAATCCAAAACCCCTGAGATGTAAGTATTAGCCCACATATAAATACTGTTTATTCTAATGAAAATTACAGTTATTTAACCAGACTTGTTTCCACGTAGGTCTTAAAAGTTGCCCTATGTTGATATATAGGGTATGCTCCACATGACCAATAACATAATCTTTCGATTAGCATCAGGATTATGGCTAAGTGATTCACTCTCTTGCTTGTAGCTGTAAGGTCATGGTCTCTACATCAAATAGCTTGTGATATATAGCTTCTAAGCCACATTTTCTTAGAGTATTTGTGATTGTATCAGGTTGTTAGCTGCTCCGTAGTGGGGACTGGTGTGGATGCCTCTATGTGTGGTAGAAAGAGGTTCAATGTATTGCTCATAAATGTTTTATATAACTTGATCCAAACCCAGTAGTCACTTTAAAGTGCGTCAGGCAGAGTCTCTGTATTCAAATCCCTGACTTTAAGTTATTGACTTTTTATTAACCACTTGCTGTCCAGGCTTTTTCTGGCACTTTTTGTTTACAAGTTATTGTTTGCTGGAAAATTACTTAAAACCCCTGTGATAGACTCACCCGGGACAGAGGCTTTTGAAGGGGACTGAATACTAGCATCTTGCCTCCTGACTATGGATGGCCCTGGCTTTTAAGGGAACACTACTCTTTGTGAGGCGTATGCCTGGGGACCCTTGGAGTAATGTTACTTTGAATTCAAGTCCATGTCTCCCCAAGACACACAGACTCTGGGATCCATGTTAAGGGCCTATATGCCTCATTAAAAATAGTGACTGCTGATGTCATCAGCAAGCCACCAGTCTGGGGTTGTCTGCTATAATGTGTTTATTGCAAGTAGGTCTAGTGTGCCTCCTAAGGGTCTTTCACCCATTGTTATTTGTGCTAATTAACTCAGCTATTGTCTACTAGTACACTACCCTTGTGGGCTGTGTTTATACTTGTAATAATGTGTCCTTTGTATTCACTGTTGTAGGGCCCAAATAGCACCAGGCTAGTTACAGTTGTATTGTTAGGGTAATATGATCAGGAGGGGGGGTGTCCTCCTGGTGTATATATTTTGTGTGAGATTTCAAATAAACTGTTCTTATTCTGGTTTACTTCAAAACTGGTGTTGCCTAGTTCTTTGGGTAACTATAGCCAGATTCACTGATCTCGTGTTCCAGGAGCTTAGGAAGCAGCTTCTTGGTGAAGATGCCCAGTCAGGGTGTCCGGATTCCGTCACAACCCCCAAACATTATACTTTTTTTTAGTTTTTTTAGTGGATACCCTAGGGAATATTTTTTTTACAATTTTTCACTCTAACGCTCGCGGCGATGCCTTACATGTGTGGTTTTGAATACCGTTTACATATGTTTGTGCGTTTTAAGTATGCGTTCGCTTCTGCGCGCAAGCACAGAAGGATGCTGGTGCTTTAAAAAAAAAGTAATTATTAATTTATTTTACTTTTTCATTTTTGCACTGTCCCTTTTAAGTTTTTTTTTTTGATCACTTTTATTCCTATTACAAGGAATGTAAACATGTAAACATCCCTTGTAATACAAGTAAGGATGACAGGTCCTCTTTATGGAGAGATCTGGGGTCAAAAAGACTTCAGATCTCTTCTTTACCTTTAAAGGCAAAAGATCAAAAAAATAAATGTGTTTTGATCTTCTGCTGTAATGCCAGTAAACCACTTGCAAACCGCAACGTGTATGTATACGTATTGCGGTCGGCAATTGGTTAATAATGCCTGTTGAAAAGTGGTTTGCCATTACTAGCTGATATTTGATTCTCTCAAAGGTGCCAAACACAGGTGACACACACATATTCAGTTATTTTTACCTATTTTGCAACCTCCAGTTTTTTTAAATATAAAATGCATGCTAAGTAATCAGTGCAACAAAATGATGAAAATTATTTCCATTCTTTAGCTATTTGGCATATCGAAATTTCATGATTGACACGTATCGGCTGAACCCTCAGGAATACCTCACTTCAACAGCATGCCGGCGCAACCTGGCAGGGGATGTTTGCGCTATCATGAGGTGCGTATGACAATGTCTTCTTATAAAAATTAAAAGGGTGACCTCTGTTATAATTCCTAGCAGAACAGTTTGTGTGTTCTTCACAAGTGATGGATGTTTCGTTTGATTTTTTGAATGCTTCATACAGGGTCCATGCCTTCTTGGAACAGTGGGGACTAATTAATTATCAAGTGGATGCCGAGAGTCGTCCTACACCAATGGGACCACCTCCCACTTCGCATTTTCATGTCTTAGCTGACACACCATCAGGATTGGTACCACTGCAGCCCAAAACACCACAGGTACTCTTGTTTCCACCTATTGCCTGTAACTAAGGTGCTTTACAGGGAATCAACTGCCATACATCACATAAGTACAGCCACTATTTTGAGATGTCAACTGTGTTTCAATAAAACGAGCAGTCTTCCATTTCTGATGTTTAACCATCTACTGGACTATTGCAGTTGTCTTACAGGAAGCCGTTTACATTCAGGTGATTGCTTCTCAGCTTAGATATTTTTTCAGTATTTAAGCATTTATCCAAGTTTCTGATAAAGCTTTTTTCACGGTTTACTATGTCATCTTGCCTTTTCTACTTGTCACACATGTTTGTTTTTCTTTTCTATTCTCCTAACAGACCTCAGCCTCACAGCAGATGCTCAGTTTTCCAGACAAAGGTAAAGAAAAACCAAGTGACCTGCAAAATTTTGGCCTAAGGACTGACATGTATAGTAAGAAGAATACAACATCCAAGGTGAGTTTTAAGGTCTGGTTCTACAAAAATAATGCACCCTCTGTTGAGGAAATATGAGGAACAGTACATTACTGTGATTACATTAAAGCGGTAGTAAACCACCACAAAAGTGAAAGAAAAAAATCGGGCCCTCTGCAGGTTTAAGTCATAATGTACTAATCCTAGCACATTATCACAGATTTACCTGCACATTAAGCTTTCCACGCAGCTCTGTCACGGCTTCCCGGCGCTTCCATTTTCACCTGGCCTTCCTTCCGGGTTCACAGGCTCCGGCTGTATGAATGGCCAGGGCCGTGATGTCACTCCAGTGCATGCGCGTGGTAGCCCTGTCAGGTATGGCACAGGTTTGCCGTCTCTTCAGGGCACATGCGCCAGTTACTTCACCGGCTGCATCCCGTGTGAATATCTCCCAAGCCATGCACGTTTAGAAGATATTCACTGTACCTACAGGTAAGCCTTATTATAGGCTTACCTGCAGGTACAAGTAAAACTTACTTCCACTTTAAAGTGACTATAAAGCAAAAATGTTTCTTTCACTTTTGGATAGAGTAGGTAATGTTTAAAACCCTCTATTTGTCATCTGTGTCCCATTTCCCTTCACATTTTGTTTGTAGACACAACAGGAAGTAAGAACAAATCCCCAGAGTGAGGTAAATCCCCTCTTAGACAGCTATCACCAGAACAGAGATCCCCATTTAAAGATTTCCCCAATGTTCCTGTTCTGGTGGCAACTAAGAATTGTACATTTCCCCTGACTTTTGGTCCCAGTGATATTGGTCTGCAGGATGAATAGAGAGAGTTTGTCATGGAATACTAGCAAACCAGACTGTGTGACTGCACAGAGGAGACCAAACAGGTGTAGGTGAAAGTGTAACAATTTATTAAGGGAAGTAACAGACAAATAAACACCTCCAACAGAACACAGTGCAGTAACCAAACCAAATAACAGTGACTTAAAGAAAATATATACAATAAGGGGAAATACCGGAATCGTAGTGAAAGCCAGGCCGAGGTCATACACAAGGGGATCGGAGCAGATGGGTAATGATGGGAATCAGACAGGAACAGGGAGAGGACGGATGGATTGGCTGCAGAGCAGGGATCCAAAATATCCAGATAACGGGAGGACAGGGGACCGTGGAAATCAGGAGACAGGAGGGACAGATGCAGGATGGGCTCAAGGTAGGGATCGGGTCGGGCAGGATGCAAGCTCAAAGTCCAGATCACAGGTCCTAGGTCCAGGAGAGAGAGAGATACCAGGGTGAGCATGTAAGGGCTCGCCGGGTATTTATAGGAAGTCCTGTAATCAGGCTTCAGGTCACAGCTGACCGCAGGAAGTGCTGCCTGTCCCACACTGCCGGAATACACCCGCTGGTGGACGCCGGTACTACAGTCCATGGATCATGCATTACCACCAGCAGGTGAGATCCTCCAACAAAGATACCAGTACTGCAGTCCAAAGGACCAACAGCACCACCAGCGGGTGAAGCCTTTCCTGACAGTACCCCCCCTCAAAGGAGCGGTCTCCGGACGCTCCAACTAACTGTTCCTGGGGGAAGTTCATGGCAACAACAGGCAAGGTCACATCTGGGCAGACAGCGGGCACATCCGGGCAAACAGTAGGTACATCCAACTGGGCAGCAGACAGGGGCAGCAGAAAGGGGCACACCAGGCAGGGCAGCAGTCAGGAACACCTCAGGCTGGGCAGCAGTCAGGAACACCTCGGGCTGGGCAGCAGTCAGGAACACCTCGGGCTGGGCAGCAGTCAGGAACACATCGGGCTGGGCAGCAGTCAGGAACACCTCGGGCTGGGCAGCAGTCAGGAACACCTCGGGCTGGGCAGCAGTCAGGAACACCTCGGGCTGGGCAGCAGTCAGGAAGACCTCGGGCTGGGCAGCAGTCAGGAACACCTCGGGCTGGGCAGCAGTCAGAAACACCTCGGGCTGGGCAGCAGACAGGAACACCTCGGGCTGGGCAGCAGACAGGAACACCTCGGGCTGGGCAGCAGACAGGAACACCTCGGGCTGGGCAGCAGACAGGAACACCTCGGGCTGGGCAGCAGACAGGAACACCTCAGGCTGGGCAGCAGACAGGAACACCTCAGGCTGGGCAACAGACAGGAACATCTCAGGCCGGGCAGCAGACAGGAACATCTCAGGCCGGGCAGCAGACAGGAACATCTCAGGCCGGGCAGCAGACAGGAACATCTCAGGCCGGGCAGCAGACAGGAACATCTCAGGCTGGGCAGCAGACAGGAACATCTCAGGCTGGGCAGCAGAGAGGAACATCTCAGGCTGGGCAGCAGACAGGAACATCTCAGGCTGGGCAGCAGACAGGAACATCTCAGGCTGGGCAGCAGACAGGAACATCTCAGGCTGGGCAGCAGACAGGAACATCTCAGGCTGGGCAGCAGACAGGAACATCTCAGGCTGGGCAGCAGACAGGAACATCTCAGGCTGGGCAGCAGACAGGAACATCTCAGGCTGGGCAGCAGACAGGAACATCTCAGGCTGGGCAGCAGACAGTGGCACATCAGGCTGGGCAGCAGACAGGAACATCTCAGGCTGGGCAGCAGACAGTGGCACATCAGGCTGGGCAGCAGACAGGAACATCTCAGGCTGGGCAGCAGACAGGAACATTTCAGGCTGGGCAGCAGACAGGATCACGTCAGACTGGGTAGTAGGCTCCACAGACTGAGAAACGGGCATCATAACCTCAAGCCGGGAAACGGGCACCACAACCCCAAGCTGGGAAACGGGCACCACAACCCGGGAAACGGGCACCGCAGCGGGCACCACAACCTCAGGCCGGGAAACGGGCACCACAATCTCAGGCCGGGAAACGGGCACCGGATCTTCAGGCAGGGTCTCAGGCCCCGGATCTTCCGACTGGGACACCGGATCTTCCGACTGGGACACCGGATCTTCCGACTGGGACACCGGATCTTCCGACTGGGACACCGGATCTTCCGACTGGGACTCGGGCTCTACCGACTGGGACACCGTCATCAGGACTTCTGTTTGGAAGGCAGGCACAGGAACTTCAAGTTGGCAGGCTGGCACAGGAACTCCAAGCTGGCAGGCTGGCACAGGAACTCCAAGCTGGTAGGCTGGCACAGGAACTCCAAGCTGGCAGGCTGGCACTGTGGCTTTAAGCTGGCAGGCTGGCACAAGAACTTCAAGCTGGCAGACTGGCACAGGAACTTCAGGCTAGCAGACTGATACAGGAACCTCAGGCTGGCAGAGTGGTACAGGAACTTCAGGCTGGCAGACTGGTACAGGAACATCAGGCTGGCAGACTGGCACGGGAACTTCAGGCTGGCAGACTGGCACGGGAACTTCAGGCTGGCACAGGTTTTTCAGGCTGGCACGGGAACCTCAGGCTGGCATGCTGGCACGGGAACCTCAGGCTGGCAGACTGGCACGGGAACCTCAGGCTGGCAGACTGGCACGGGAACCTCAGACTGGCACGGGAACCTCAGGCTGGCAGACTGACACGGGAACCTCAGGCTGGCAGACTGGCACGGGAACCTCAGGCTGGCAGACTGGTACGGGAACCTCAGGCTGGCAGACTGGCACAGGAACCTCAGACTGGTACGGGAACCTCAGGCTGGCAGGCTGGTACAGGGTCTTCAGGCTGGCAGGCTGGTACAGGGTCTTCAGGCTGGTACAGGGTCTTCAGGCTGGCATGGGAACTTTAGGCTGGCAGGCTGGCACGGGAACTCCAGGCTGGCACGGGAACTTCAGGCTGGCAGGCTGGCACGGGAACTTCAGGCTGGTACAAGAACTTCAGGCTGGCAGGCTGGTACAAGAACTTCAGGCTGGTACAAGAACTTCAGGCTGGCAGGCTGGTACAAGAACTTCAGGCTGGCACGGGAACTTCAGGCTGGCACTGGGACGTCAGACTGGGTAACAGACATAGGCTTTGCAGATTTTGGTGGGTCATCAAGTTCTACTGGCATGAACGCAGGCTGGAGCAGGTTGGTGGATGTGGAGGTAGGCTGGGTTACTGGTTGGATAGTGTGAGTCAGGAAGTACTTTCGCTTCTTCTTAGACTTAGACAGGTTTCCAAATAACGGGGGGAATGTATGAAAAAGATGGAATCGAGTAAGTTGAAGGACTAAAATGTGGCAGAGATACGGGGACAGTGGCTGGAGGAGGTTCTTGTGGATTGGCTACAGGTAGAAGGGAAGAAGCAGGTGAATTGAAGGCAGGGTAGGTGCAACAGGTAGAGAGTGGGTAGTGATATTTAGCGAGGGGCTGAGCAAACTGGGCTGAAGCTGGGGTTGCTGTAGGCGATGGGCGGATACATTCTTGGGGAGGCAGGTGATTAATGGCAGGGCTGGAACGTTGTGGCTTGGCTAAGTGCAGGAGATCTGACCATGCTTGCAGCACAGGTTGAGCAAAAACTGTCTCACACACAGCCTGTCCGACCAGGGATTGCACTGAATGGATGCAATCAGACAACACCTGCCGGGAACAGGAGGAATAATGTTCCCAAAAATAGGCTGGATCATCCTCTAATAACCACACTAAGGATTCAACCTGGTCAAAACTGAAAGGGGGTGAAAAATCGTCACTCCCATCGGGAATAGATGACAGGGCTGGCTTTTCACATAACCGAACTAACGGCTGGATGTCCTCAAAAGATATATAACCCTGCCCCATTAGGGAATAAGCTGATCGGATGGTTTCTATCAGCTGGTCACTGGTCCAATCTTTTAGAATCTGACGACAATATTCATTATCCTCTGCTGCCAGCAGAGAATAATAAATGATTTCGTTACAATCCATCTCAACTGGGTCTAACAAACCAGGATGGTCCCTCAATGCCGCCACGTCTGGTTTAAGGATGGCCCTGGTATACTGTCATGGAATACTAGCAAACCAGACTGTGTGACTGCACAGAGGAGACCAAACAGGTGTAGGTGAAAGTGTAACAATTTATTAAGGGAAGTAACAGACAAATAAACACCTCTAACAGAACACGGTGCAGTAACCAAACCAAATAACAGTGACTTAAAGAAAATATATACAATAAGGGGAAATACCGGAATCGTAGTGAAAGCCAGGCCGAGGTCATACACAAGGGGATCGGAGCAGATGGGTAAGGATGGGAATCAAACAGGAACCGGGAGGGGACGGATGGATTGGCTGCAGAGCAGGGATCCAAGATATCCAGGTAACGGGAGGACAGGGGACCGTGGAAATCAGGAGACAGGAGGGACAGATGCAGGATGGGCTCAAGGTAGGGATCGGGTCGGGCAGGATCCAAGCTCAAAGTCCAGATCACAGGTCCTAGGTCCAGGAGAGAGAGAGATACCAGGGTGAGCATGTAAGGGCTCGCGGGGTATTTATAGGAAGTCCTGTAATCAGGCTTCAGGTCACAGCTGACCGCAGGAAGTGCTGCCTGTCCCACACTGCCGGAATACACCCGCTGGTGGACGCCGGTACTACAGTCCATGGATCATGCATTACCACCAGCAGGTGAGATCCTCCAACAAAGATATTGGCTGCAAGAGGACACCTGCTGGTGGACACCAGTACTGCAGTCCAAAGGACCAACAGCACAACCAGCCGGTGAAGCCTTTCCTGACAGTACCCCCCCCTCAAAGGAGCGGCCTCCGGACGCTCCAACTAACTTCCTGGGGGAAGTTCATGGCAACAAGCTGGGCAACAGGCAAGGTCACATCCGGGCAGACAGGGGGCACATCCGGGCAAACAGTAGGTACATCCAACTGGGAAGCAGGCACATCCGGGCAGGAGACAGTCACATCAAGCTGGGCAGCAGACAGGGGCACACCGGGCTGGGCAGCAGTCTGGAAGACCTCGGGCTGGGCAGCAGTCAGGAACACCTCGGGCTGGGCAGCAGTCAGGAACACCTCGGGCTGGGCAGCAGACAGGAACACCTCAGGCTGGGCAGCAGACAGGAACACCTCAGGCTGGGCAGCAGACAGGAACATCTCAGGCTGGGCAGCAGACAGGAACATCTCAGGCTGGGCAGCAGACAGTGGCACATCAGGCTGGGCAGCAGACAGGAACATCTCAGGCTGGGCAGCAGACAGGAACATCTCAGGCTGGGCAGCAGACAGGAACATCTCAGGCTGGGCAGCAGACAGGAACATCTCAGGCTGGGCAGCAGACAGGAACATTTCAGGCTGGGCAGCAGACAGGATCACGTCAGACTGGGTAGTAGGCTCCACAGACTGAGAAACGGGCATCATAACCTCAAGCCGGGAAACGGGCACCACAACCCCAAGCCGGGAAACGGGCACCACAACCTCAAGCCGGGAAACGGGCACCGCAGCGGGCACCACAACCTCAGGCCGGGAAACGGGCACCGCAATCTCAGGCCGGGAAACGGGCACCGGATCTTCAGGCAGGGTCTCAGGCCCCGGATCTTCCGACTGGGACACCGGATCTTCCGACTGGGACTCTGGCTCTACCGACTGGGACACCGTCATCAGGACTTCTGTTTGGAAGGCAGGCACAGGAACTTCAAGTTGGCAGGCTGGCACAGGAACTCCAAGCTGGCAGGCTGGCACAGGAACTCCAAGCTGGCAGGCTGGCACAGGAACTCCAAGCTGGCAGGCTGGCACTGTGGCTTTAAGCTGGCAGGCTGGCACAAGAACTTCAAGCTGGCAGACTGGCACAGGAACTTCAGGCTAGCAGACTGATACAGGAACCTCAGGCTGGCAGAGTGGTACAGGAACTTCAGGCTGGCAGACTGGTACAGGAACATCAGGCTGGCAGACTGGCACGGGAACTTCAGGCTGGCAGACTGGCACGGGAACTTCAGGCTGGCAGGCTGGCACAGGTTTTTCTGGCTGGCAGGCTGGCACGGGAACCTCAGGCTGGCATGCTGGCATGGGAACCTCAGGCTGGCAGACTGGCACGGGAACCTCAGGCTGGCAGACTGGCACAGGAACCTCAGACTGGCACGGGAACCTCAGGCTGGCAGACTGACACGGGAACCTCAGGCTGGCAGACTGGCACGGGAACCTCAGGCTGGCAGACTGGCACGGGAACCTCAGGCTGGCAGACTGGCACAGGAACCTCAGGCTGGCAGACTGGCACGGGAACCTCAGGCTGGCAGGCTGGTACAGGGTCTTCAGGCTGGCAGGCTGGTACAGGGTCTTCAGGCTGGTACAGGGTCTTCAGGCTTGCACGGGAACTTTAGGCTGGCAGGCTGGCATGGGAACTCCAGGCTGGCACGGGAACTTCAGGCTGGCAGGCTGGCACGGGAACTTCAGGCTGGTACAAGAACTTCAGGCTGGCAGGCTGGTACAAGAACTTCAGGCTGGTACAAGAACTTCAGGCTGGCAGGCTGGTACAAGAACTTCAGGCTGGCACGGGAACTTCAGGCTGGCACTGGGACGTCAGACTGGGTAACAGACATAGGCTTTGCAGATTTTGGTGGGTCATCAAGTTCTACTGGCATGAACGCAGGCTGGAGCAGGTTGGTGGATGTGGAGGTAGGCTGGGTTACTGGTTGGATAGTGTGAGTCAGGAAGTACTTTCGCTTCTTCTTAGACTTAGACAGGTTTCCAAATAACGGGGGGAATGTATGAAAAAGATGGAATCGAGTAAGTTGAAGGACTAAAATGTGGCAGAGATACGGGGACAGTGGCTGGAGGAGGTTCTTGTGGATTGGCTACAGGTAGAAGGGAAGAAGCAGGTGAATTGAAGGCAGGGTAGGTGCAACAGGTAGAGAGTGGGTAGTGATATTTAGCGAGGGGCTGAGCAAACTGGGCTGAAGCTGGGGTTGCTGTAGGCGATGGGCGGATACATTCTTGGGGAGGCAGGTGATTAATGGCAGGGCTGGAACGTTGTGGCTTGGCTAAGTGCAGGAGATCTGACCATGCCTGCAGCACAGGTTGAGCAAAAACTGTCTCACACACAGCCTGTCCGACCAGGGATTGCACTGAATGGATGCAATCAGACAACGCCTGCCGGGAACAGGAGGAATAATGTTCCCAAAAATAGGCTGGATCATCCTCTAATAACCACACTAAGGATTCAACCTGGTCAAAACTGAAAGGGGGTGAAAGATCGTCACTCCCATCGGGAATAGATGACAGGGCTGGCTTTTCACATAACCGAACTAACGGCTGGATGTCCTCAAAAGATATATAACCCTGCCCCATTAGGGAATAAGCTGATCGGATGGTTTCTATCAGCTGGTCACTGGTCCAATCTTTTAGAATCTGACGACAATATTCATTATTCTCTGCTGCCAGCAGAGAATAATTAATGATTTTGTTACAATCCATCTCAACTGGGTCTAACAAACCAGGATGGTCCCTCAATGCCGCCACGTCTGGTTTAAGGATGGCCCTGGTATACTGTCATGGAATACTAGCAAACCAGACTGTGTGACTGCACAGAGGAGACCAAACAGGTGTAGGTGAAAGTGTAACAATTTATTAAGGGAAGTAACAGACAAATAAACACCTCTACCAGAACACGGTGCAGTAACCAAACCAAATAACAGTGACTTAAAGAAAATATATACAATAAGGGGAAATACCGGAATCGTAGTGAAAGCCAGGCCGAGGTCATACACAAGGGGATCGGAGCAGATGGGTAAGGATGGGAATCAAACAGGAACCGGGAGGGGACGGATGGATTGGCTGCAGAGCAGGGATCCAAGATATCCAGGTAACGGGAGGACAGGGGACCGTGGAAATCAGGAGACAGGAGGGACAGATGCAGGATGGGCTCAAGGTAGGGATCGGGTCGGGCAGGATCCAAGCTCAAAGTCCAGATCACAGGTCCTAGGTCCAGGAGAGAGAGAGATACCAGGGTGAGCATGTAAGGGCTCGCCGGGTATTTATAGGAAGTCCTGTAATCAGGCTTCAGGTCACAGCTGACCGCAGGAAGTGCTGCCTGTCCCACACTGCCGGAATACACCCGCTGGTGGACGCCGGTACTACAGTCCATGGATCATGCATTACCACCAGCAGGTGAGATCCTCCAACAAAGATATTGGCTGCAAGAGGACACCTGCTGGTGGACACCAGTACTGCAGTCCAAAGGACCAACAGCACAACCAGCCGGTGAAGCCTTTCCTGACAGTACCCCCCCTCAAAGGAGCGGCCTCCGGACGCTCCAACTAAGTGTTCCTGGGGGAAGTTCATGGCAACAAGCTGGGCAACAGGCAAGGTCACATCCGGGCAGACAGGGGGCACATCCGGGCAAACAGTAGGTACATCCAACTGGGAAGCAGGCACATCCGGGCAGGAGACAGTCACATCAAGCTGGGCAGCAGACAGGGGCACACCGGGCTGGGCAGCAGTCTGGAAGACCTCGGGCTGGGCAGCAGTCAGGAAGACCTCGGGCTGGGCAGCAGACAGGAACACCTCAGGCTGGGCAGCAGACAGGAACACCTCAGGCTGGGCAGCAGACAGGAACACCTCAGGCTGGGCAGCAGACAGGAACACCTCAGGCTGGGCAGCAGACAGGAACACCTCAGGCCAGGCAGCAGACAGGAACATCTCAGGCCGGGCAGCAGACAGGAACATCTCAGGCCGGGCAGCAGACAGGAACATCTCAGGCTGGGCAGCAGACAGTGGCACATCAGGCTGGGCAGAAGACAGGAACATCTCAGGCTGGGCAGCAGACAGGAACATCTCAGGCCGGGCAGCAGACAGGAACATCTCAGGCTGGGCAGCAGACAGGAACATCTCAGGCTGGGCAGCAGACAGGAACATCTCAGGCTGGGCAGCAGACAGGAACATCTCAGGCTGGGCAGCAGACAGGAACATCTCAGGCTGGGCAGCAGACAGTGGCACATCAGGCTGGGCAGCAGACAGTGGCACATCAGGCTGGGCAGCAGACAGGAACATCTCAGGCTGGGCAGCAGACAGTGGCACATCAGGCTGGGCAGCAGACAGGAACATCTCAGGCTGGGCAGCAGACAGGAACATCTCAGGCTGGGCAGCAGACAGGAACATCTCAGGCTGGGCAGCAGACAGGAACATCTCAGGCTGGGCAGCAGACAGGAACATCTCAGGCTGGGCAGCAGACAGGAACATCTCAGGCTGGGCAGCAGACAGTGGCACATCAGGCTGGGCAGCAGACAGGAACATCTCAGGCTGGGCAGCAGACAGGAACATCTCAGGCTGGGCAGCAGACAGGAACATCTCAGGCTGGGCAGCAGACAGGAACATCTCAGGCTGGGCAGCAGACAGGGACATCTCAGGCTGGGCAGCAGACAGGAACATCTCAGGCTGGGCAGCAGACAGTGGCACATCAGGCTGGGCAGCAGACAGGAACATCTCAGGCTGGGCAGCAGACAGGAACATCTCAGGCTGGGCAGCAGACAGGAACATCTCAGGCTGGGCAGCAGACAGGAACATCTCAGGCTGGGCAGCAGACAGGAACATTTCAGGCTGGGCAGCAGACAGGATCACGTCAGACTGGGTAGTAGGCTCCACAGACTGAGAAACGGGCATCATAACCTCAAGCCGGGAAACGGGCACCACAACCCCAAGCCGGGAAACGGGCACCACAACCTCAAGCCGGGAAACGGGCACCGCAGCGGGCACCACAACCTCAGGCCGGGAAACGGGCACCACAATCTCAGGCCGGGAAACGGGCACCGGATCTTCAGGCAGGGTCTCAGGCCCCGGATCTTCCGACTGGGACACCGGATCTTCCGACTGGGACACCGGATCTTCCGACTGGGACTCGGGCTCTACCGACTGGGACACCGTCATCAGGACTTCTGTTTGGAAGGCAGGCACAGGAACTTCAAGTTGACAGGCTGGCACAGGAACTCCAAGCTGGCAGGCTGGCACAGGAACTCCAAGCTGGTAGGCTGGCACAGGAACTCCAAGCTGGCAGGCTGGCACTGTGGCTTTAAGCTGGCAGGCTGGCACAAGAACTTCAAGCTGGCAGACTGGCACAGGAACTTCAGGCTAGCAGACTGATACAGGAACCTCAGGCTGGCAGAGTGGTACAGGAACTTCAGGCTGGCAGACTGGTACAGGAACATCAGGCTGGCAGACTGGCACGGGAACTTCAGGCTGGCAGGCTGGCACAGGTTTTTCAGGCTGGCAGGCTGGCACGGGAACCTCAGGCTGGCATGCTGGCACGGGAACCTCAGGCTGGCAGACTGGCACGGGAACCTCAGGCTGGCAGACTGGCACAGGAACCTCAGACTGGCACGGGAACCTCAGGCTGGCAGACTGACACGGGAACCTCAGGCTGGCAGACTGGCACGGGAACCTCAGGCTGCCAGACTGGCACGGGAACCTCAGGCTGGAAGACTGGCACAGGAACCTCAGGCTGGCAGACTGGCACGGGAACCTCAGGCTGGCAGGCTGGTACAGGGTCTTCAGGCTGGTACAGGGTCTTCAGGCTGGCACGGGAACTTTAGGCTGGCAGGCTGGCACGGGAACTCCAGGCTGGCAGGCTGGCACGGGAACTTCAGGCTGGCAGGCTGGCACGGGAACTTCAGGCTGGTACAAGAACTTCAGGCTGGTACAAGAACTTCAGGCTGGCAGGCTGGTACAAGACCTTCAGGCTGGCACGGGAACTTCAGGCTGGCACTGGGACGTTAGACTGGGTAACAGACATAGGCTTTGCAGATTTTGGTGGGTCATCAAGTTCTACTGGCATGAACGCAGGCTGGAGCAGGTTGGTGGATGTGGAGGTAGGCTGGGTTACTGGTTGGATAGTGTGGGTCAGGAAGTACTTTCGCTTCTTCTTAGACTTAGACAGGTTTCCAAATAACGGGGGGAATGTATGAAAAAGATGGAATCGAGTAAGTTGAAGGACTAAAATGTGGCAGAGATACGGGGACAGTGGCTGGAGGAGGTTCTTGTGGATTGGCTACAGGTAGAAGGGAAGAAGCAGGTGAATTGAAGGCAGGGTAGGTGCAACAGGTAGAGAGTGGGTAGTGATATTTAGCGAGGGGCTGAGCAAACTGGGCTGAAGCTGGGGTTGCTGTAGGCGATGGGCGGATACATTCTTGGGGAGGCAGGTGATTAATGGCAGGGCTGGAACGTTGTGGCTTGGCTAAGTGCAGGAGATCTGACCATGCCTGCAGCACAGGTTGAGCAAAAACTGTCTCACACACAGCCTGTCCGACCAGGGATTGCACTGAATGGATGCAATCAGACAACACCTGCCGGGAACAGGAGGAATAATGTTCCCAAAAATAGGCTGGATCATCCTCTAATAACCACACTAAGGATTCAACCTGGTCAAAACTGAAAGGGGGTGAAAAATCGTCACTCCCATCGGGAATAGATGACAGGGCTGGCTTTTCACATAACCGAACTAACGGCTGGATGTCCTCAAAAGATATATAACCCTGCCCCATTAGGGAATAAGCTGATCGGATGGTTTCTATCAGCTGGTCACTGGTCCAATCTTTTAGAATCTGACGACAATATTCATTATCCTCTGCTGCCAGCAGAGAATAATAAATGATTTCGTTACAATCCATCTCAACTGGGTCTAACAAACCAGGATGGTCCCTCAATGCCGCCACGTCTGGTTTAAGGATGGCCCTGGTATACTGTCATGGAATACTAGCAAACCAGACTGTGTGACTGCACAGAGGAGACCAAACAGGTGTAGGTGAAAGTGTAACAATTTATTAAGGGAAGTAACAGACAAATAAACACCTCTAACAGAACACAGTGCAGTAACCAAACCAAATAACAGTGACTTAAAGAAAATATATACAATAAGGGGAAATACCGGAATCGTAGTGAAAGCCAGGCCGAGGTCATACACAAGGGGATCGGAGCAGATGGGTAAGGATGGGAATCAAACAGGAACCGGGAGGGGACGGATGGATTGGCTGCAGAGCAGGGATCCAAGATATCCAGGTAACGGGAGGACAGGGGACCGTGGAAATCAGGAGACAGGAGGGACAGATGCAGGATGGGCTCAAGGTAGGGATCGGGTCGGGCAAGATCCAAGCTCAAAGTCCAGATCACAGGTCCTAGGTCCAGGAGAGAGAGAGATACCAGGGTGAGCATGTAAGGGCTCGCCGGGTATTTATAGGAAGTCCTGTAATCAGGCTTCAGGTCACAGCTGACCGCAGGAAGTGCTGCCTGTCCCACACTGCTGGAATACACCCGCTGGTGGACGCCGGTACTACAGTCCATGGATCATGCATTACCACCAGCAGGTGAGATCCTCCAACAAAGATATTGGCTGCAAGAGGACACCTGCTGGTGGACACCAGTACTGCAGTCCAAAGGACCAACAGCACAACCAGCCGGTGAAGCCTTTCCTGACAGTACCCCCCCTCAAAGGAGCGGCCTCCGGACGCTCCAACTAACTGTTCCTGGGGGAAGTTCATGGCAACAAGCTGGGCAACAGGCAAGGTCACATCCGGGCAGACAGCGGGCACATCCGGGCAAACAGTAGGTACATCCAACTGGGAAGCAGGCACATCCGGGCAGGAGACAGTCACATCAAGCTGGGCAGCAGACAGGGGCACACCGGGCTGGGCAGCAGTCTGGAACACCTCGGGCTGGGCAGCAGTCAGGAACACCTCGGGCTGGGCAGCAGACAGGAACACCTCAGGCTGGGCAGCAGACAGGAACATCTCAGGCTGGGCAGCAGACAGGAACATCTCAGGCTGGGCAGCAGACAGGAACATCTCAGGCTGGGCAGCAGACAGGAACATCTCAGGCTGGGCAGCAGACAGGAACATCTCAGGCCGGGCAGCAGACAGGAACATCTCAGGCCGGGCAGCAGACAGGAACATCTCAGGCCGGGCAGCAGACAGGAACATCTCAGGCCGGGCAGCAGACAGGAACATCTCAGGCCGGGCAGCAGACAGGAACATCTCAGGCCGGGCAGCAGACAGGAACATCTCAGGCTGGGCAGCAGACAGTGGCACATCAGGCTGGGCAGAAGACAGGAACATCTCAGGCTGGGTAGCAGACAGGAACATCTCAGGCTGGGCAGCAGACATGAACATCTCAGGCTGGGCAGCAGACATGAACATCTCAGGCTGGGCAGCAGACAGGAACATTTCAGGCTGGGCAGCAGACAGGATCACGTCAGACTGGGTAGTAAGCTCCACAGACTGAGAAACGGGCATCATAACCTCAAGCCGGGAAATGGGCACCACAACCCCAAGCCAGGAAACGGGCACCACAACCCCAAGCCGGGAAACGGGCACCACAACCTCAAGCCGGGAAACGGGCACCGCAGCGGGCACCACAACCTCAGGCCGGGAAACGGGCACCACAATCTCAGGCCGGGAAACGGGCACCACAACCTAAGGCCAGGAAACAGGCACCGGATCTTCAGGCGGGGTCTCAGGCCCCGGATCTTCCGACTGGGACACCGGATCTTCCGACTGGGACACCGGATCTTCCGACTGGGACACCGTCATCAGGACTTCTGTTTGGAAGGCAGGCACAGGAACTTCAAGCTGGCAGACTGGCACAGGAACTTCAGGCTAGCAGACTGATACAGGAACCTCAGGCTGGCAGACTGGTACAGGAACTTCAGGCTGGCAGACTGGCACGGGAACTTCAAGCTGGCAGACTGGCACGGGAACTTCAGGCTGGCAGGCTGGCACAGGGTCTGCAGGCTGGCACGGGAACCTCAGGCTGGCAGACTGGCACAGGAACTTCAGGCTGGCAGACTGGCACAGGAACTTCAGGCTGGCAGACTGGCACAGGGTCTTCAGGCTGGCAGGCTGGCACAGGGTCTGCAGGCTGGCACGGGAACCTCAGGCTGGCATGCTGGCACGGGAACCTCAGGCTGGCATGCTGGCACGGGAACCTCAGGCTGGCAGACTGGCACGGGAACCTCAGGCTGGTAGACTGGCACGGGAACCTCAGGCTGGCAGGCTGGTACAGGGTCTTCAGGCTGGTACAGGGTCTTCAGGCTGGCACAGGGTCTTCAGGCTGGCAGGCTGGTACAGGGTCTTCAGGCTGGCACGGGAACTTCAGGCTGGCACGAGAACTTTAGGCTGGCAGGCTGGCACGGGAACTTCAGGCTGGCAGGCTGGCACGGGAACTTCAGGCTGGCAGGCTGTTACAAGAACTTCAGGCTGGCAGGCTGGTACAAGAACTTCAGGCTGGTACAAGAACTTTAGGCTGGCACGGGAACTTCAGGCTGTCACTGGGACGTCAGACTGGGTAACAGACATAGGGTTTGCAGATTTTGGTGGGTCGTCAAGTTCTACTGGCATGAACGCAGGCTGGAGCAGGTTGGTGGATGTGGAGGTAGGCTGGGTTACTGGTTGGATAGTGTGGGTCAGGAAGTACTTCCACTTCTTCTTAGACTTAGTCGCTGCAGGTTTCCAAATAACGGGGGGAATGTATGAAAAAGATGGAATCGAGTAAGTTGAAGGACTAAAATGTGGCAGAGATACGGGGACAGTGGCTGGAGGAGGTTCTTGTGGATTGGCTACAGGTAGAAGGGAAGAAGCAGGTGAATTGAAGGCAGGGTAGGTGCAACAGGTAGAGAGTGGGTAGTAATATTTGGCGAGGGGCTGAGCAAACTGGGCTGAAGCTGGGGTTGCTGTAGGCGATGGGCGGATACATTCTTGGGGAGGCAGGTGATTAATGGCAGGGCTGGAACGTTGTGGCTTGGCTAAGTGCAGGAGATCTGACCATGCCTGCAGCACAGCTTGAGCAAAAACTGTCTCACACACGGCCTGTCCGACCAGGGATTGCACTGGATGGATGCAATCAGACAACGCCTGCCGGGAACAGGAGGAATAATGTTCCCAAAAATAGGCTGGATCATCCTCTAATAACCACACTAAGGATTCAACCTGGTCAAAACTGAAAGGGGGTGAAAAATCGTCACTCCCATCGGGAATAGATGACAGGGCTGGCTTTTCACATAACCGAACTAACGGCTGGATGTCCTCAAAAGATATATAACCCTGCCCCATTAGGGAATAAGCTGATCGGATGGTTTCTATCAGCTGGTCACTGGTCCAATCTTTTAGAATCTGACGACAATATTCATTATCCTCTGCTGCCAGCAGAGAATAATAAATGATTTCATTACAATCCATCTCAACTGGGTCTAACAAACCAGGATGGTCCCTCAATGTCGCCACGTCTGGTTTAAGGATGGCCCTGGTATACTGTCATGGAATACTAGCAAACCAGACTGTGTGACTGCACAGAGGAGACCAAACAGGTGTAGGTGAAAGTGTAACAATTTATTAAGGGAAGTAACAGACAAACACCTCTAACAGAACACAGTGCAGTAACCAAACCAAATAACAGTGACTTGAAGAAAATATATACAATAAGGGGAAATACCGGAATCGTAGTGAAAGCCAGGCCGAGGTCATACACAAGGGGATCGGAGCAGATGGGTAAGGATGGGAATCAAACAGGAACAGGGAGGGGACGGATGGATTGGATGCAGAGCAGGGATCCAAGATATCCAGGTAACGGGAGGACAGGGGACCGTAGAAATCAGGAGACAGGAGGGACAGATGCAGGATGGGCTCAAGGTAGGGATCGGGTCGGGCAGGATGCAAGCTCAAAGTCCAGATCACAGGTCCTAGGTCCAGGAGAGGGAGAGATACCAGGGCGAGCATGTAAGGGCTCGCCGGGTATTTATAGGAAGTCCTGTAATAAGGCTTCAGGTCACAGCTGACCGCAGGAAGTGCTGCCTGTCCCACACTGCCGGAATACACCCGCTGGTGGACGCCGGTACTACAGTCCATGGATCATGCATTACCACCAGCAGGTGAGATCCTCCAACAAAGATATTGGCTGCAAGAGGACACCTGCTAGTGGACACCAGTACTGCAGTCCAAAGGACCAACAGCACCACCAGCGGGTGAAGCCTTTCCTGACAGAGTTAAAGTATAAGTTCACCTTTTTTTATTTATTTTTTATTTTTATGGTAAGTCTGAAAATCAGCAGATCGTGGGTGCAATGCAGGGCTCTTGCAGACTGTAAGCTGTCTGCTAATACTTATACATCAGGCAGTTACACACGGATAGGAACACCAAACGAACTACCTAGAGCGCTCAACAGCGCGATAATAGTTCATTGAGAACTACAAGCAGACAGCTGCAAAGGAGGAGGTTGTTTTCACATTCTTGCAGTTTCCACATTCATAGAATGTGAATGAATGATGGGGCTGGGTGGGCGGCGTCCACACAGCCACGTTTTTTTTGTGACCGCAAGGGGGGGGGTCCCCCGCTCAATGTCAAAATGGGGGATTAAGGGGGTGGGGGGCGCTGCTGCATCTGTAACATGTTACACCCTGAATATTAAAGCAGAGTTCCAGCCTTTTTTATGTTTATTAAAAGTCAGCAGCTACAAAAAGTGTAGCTGCTGGCTTTTAATAAACAGACACTTACCTGCTCCACTGACTCGCGCAACACTCTAGGAGTGGACAGGTGATCGCCTGGGACCTGTCACGTGTCCCAGGCCATCGCCTACAGGGATGGGCCGCCTTAGGTGATATGACGTGTCGCCTAAGCGGTCCCTAGGCGGAAAGAGGAAGTGGGACAGGAAGTCCCACTCCTACCAAAGCCCCCACTCCCCCCCCAAAAAAATTACATGCCAAATGTGGCATGTAAGGGGGCGAGGAGTGGTTAAAGCGGAAGTTCCACTTTTGGGTGGAACTCCGCTTTATCCTTTAACTACTTCCAGTCCAGGCGTTTTCTAGCACTTTTTGTTCACGTCACAATTAGTATTTTTTGCTAGAAAATTACTTAGAACCCCCAAACATTATATATATTTTTAAAGCAGAGGCCCTAGAGAATAAATTGGTGGGTTTTGCAATTTTTTTAAAGTCACGTGGTATTTGCGCAGCGCTATTTCAAATGCAATTTTTGGGGGAAAAATACTTTTTTACATTTTAATGCAAAAAAAACCAATACAGAACTTAATTTTTTTGTAAAATATGAAGTTACATAGAGTAAATAGATGCCAAACATGTCACGCTTTAAAATTGCGCACACCCTTGTAATGGCAACAAATGACGTAAAATGTACTATCCATAGGCAATGCTTTAAAAGCCTTTACAGGTTACCACTTTATATTTACAGAGGAGGTCTGGTGCTAGAATTATTGCCCATGATCTGACGTTCACAGTAATACTGCACATGTGTGGGACGAGCACTGTCTGCATGCGTGCGGGACCAAAGCACGCAGTTGCCTTTGCGCTCAAGCACAAGAGGACGGGGCCCTTAAAAAAATGTATTATTATTTATTTTATTTTATTTTTGACACTGTTGCTTTTATTTTTTATTTTTTTTGTAATTTCAGTTTATTTTCAAATCTATAAAATACATACCCTGGCTCGAAAAATACAAAAAAACATCAAAACAATTGCATAGTAACAGAATAGCTCTACTAGCTAAAGATAGAGCCCTAAGTCTTAAAGCAGAGTTCCACCTTGAAAAAAGTTTTTTTTAAAAGTCAGCACCTACAAACATTGTAGGTGCTTACTTTTAACAAGGATACTTACCTGTCCAGGGAGCCCGCAATGTTGGCCCCCCGAGGCTGATTCGTCCATTGGATCGGGTGTAGGTGCCACCATAGTAGCTAAGGGAAACCAGCAGTGGAGCCCAACATAGAGGGGTAACATAGAGACCCACTACCCCGAGCAATAAACAAGGGCTTAACCATTACCACCTCACTTCAATTGTCCTATCTGACTCTAGTGAGTAGCATTAGTTTCTAATGATTCCAACCAAATAGTTCATATTTTATTAAATTTGTTCAAACACCCATATGAAAGGTATGTGGCTTTATATAGGGGAATAGTTGTATTGACTAGTGTCTTCCAGAAGTTTAAGGAGGGCACCTCTGTTAGTTTACATTTTAAAATTATTGCCTTCCAGGCATGAAACAACAATAGACCTATAAGAGTCTGTGATGCTCGGCAATGTGCCAAATCACTGACCAGGCCCACAGACAGACTGAAATTGTCAGGGGGATCGGAATCATCACCAGGGAGCATATAAATTGAGTTTTCTTTCTCGTACATCACGGGACACAGAGCGACATAGTCATTACTAATGGGTTATATAGATACCGTCAGGTGCTGACACTGGCAACTTCCAAAACCGGAAGTACCCTCCCCTATATAAGCCCCTCCCATCCGGGAGCACCTCAGTTTTTTGCCAGTGTCTAAGGTGTTGGCCAAGAAGAAACATGTGTTTTTCACTGAGCTTGCGTACAGGTTCTTTTGGGCCTCAGTAAGCTATTCCGGATCCGACCAAAAAAGCTTCATAGCTAAACGGTCGGTACCCGGGCCTTGCAGAGAAGAGCAAGGTTTTGCCTGTAATGCTTCTCTTAGGAGAGCTGGACCCTGGGATCCAGAGCTCTGGTCATACCCACGACCAAGATGTTTTCTGTGCAGGGTGCTATACAGGTCCAGGGGAGTGGAATCCTTGGGAACCCGGTCCCTGAAGGTTTGATTACAATGCCTGCCGTGATAGGTGAAGTTTGGGCTTTTGTGGACCAAACAAAGTCCTGCGGCGGGGAACAGGTAAGTGGGGGCCCCCAGGAACTTGGTTCTATTGGGGGACCCCCAAGCCTAATTTGTCTTTCTGTCTGTTACCTAATGGTATTCCCGCAAAATTCTGTGCATGCCTGTAACTACTAAAAAAATGTAATAATTTTTAATGGTGGTCAAGAAAAAAAAAAAAAAAATTTTTTTATATATATATATTTAATATATTAGACTGCGGTACCTGTGTTTGTCCACTAGAGGCCGCTGTGGAACGTTTCTTGTCATGTGGACTAGTTTCTTCTCATCAGATCGAGTCCAGGCAGATGGTGAGTTCTCTTATGGGAAACTGCTTCCTCTGCCATGTTGCAATGCTCGTTCATCCCCCGGCCTGCGGCAAAGGGGCCCTGGCTCTTGTCCCTGGTTTCCATTTTCGAAATTAGCGCCGAAGGCGCACGTGGCCGCGCGCGTGCACGCGCCTCTATATATAGAGGTGAGCCGGGAAAGGGGGCGGAGCCTGGGGGATGACGCTCTGTGCGCGCCGCAGCGCTTCTGCGCATGTGCGGGCGTCCCAGCATGTTAAAAACCACAATTTTGTGTGGTGAGCTGGCTATGAAGTACAGAGACAGAGCTGGCAACATTTAAAGAAGGCATACAGCAAGCGGTTGATACAGGCATCCCCTAGAAAGGCACATTAGTAGACACCAACTGTTTCTTATAGCAGCATTTATGCTAGACTATTGTCAGTAACTGGTGTATTTCGGCTGGAATACCTCAGCTTTGTGGCTTAGGAATATGCCGTCTAAAAACTCCAGGACTAGAAATTCCAGGAGGAATAGGGGGTCTCCATCGGGCTCTGAGGATCTTGGGCATGCTTTGGCTGCACCAGTCTCCCCTGAAGAATCAGAGGTTAGTGACCGTAGAGCACCCTCAGGAGTACCTGGTACTGTGGCTGTCCTCAGTTCACCTGCTCCTGTGTATGTAACAGAGGAGGTTTTTTCCTCAGCTCTGGGAGGGCTGGAAGAGAGATTGTCAGCATTGATCGCGGCTTCCCTGTCACAGGAGAAAAGCGCCCGATCTCCGTCTCCTCCCTCAGAGTGCCTGTTAACAGAGCAACAGTCCCATACAGGGATCGACCTACCTGAAGGGGATCAGGATGAGGTCGATTCGGTTGTAGAGGAATCAACAGTGGAAGAGCCGTTCTCAGCATCACATGCTGAAAGGTTATGGGTTCAGTCCCTGACTAATATGGTCCGATCAGCATTTAAAATGCCACTTGCGGAGCCATCATCCACTTCTGTCTCCTCGTTGGGGTCGCTAAAAGCTCCCCAGACTGTTTGTTCCTTTCCGATCCATCCTTTACTGGAAGGGCTCATTTACCAGGATTGGGAGCATCCTGACAAAATATTTACTCCCCCCAAGAGTTTTCCGGTGGTCTATCCCATGGAGGATAAGTTCATCAGAAAATGGAGGGTCCCTACAGTGGACGCAGCCATCTCTTCTGTGAATAAATCACTGACATGTCCGGTGGATAATGTCCAAATGTTCAAGGACCCAATAGATAAAAAATTGGAGTCCTTATTAAAATCTGCTTTTTCTACAGCAGGATTGGTGACACAACCAGCAGTGGCAGCTATTGGGGTCTGCCAAGCAGTGAAGGATCAGTTGAAACAGGTCTTAAGGGACTTGCCAGAATGCGCAGGCTTCTATGGCTCAAAAACTGGTCTGCTGAAGCTAAAAAAATTGCTGGTCAGCTTCCCATTTCATGGTGAACGCTTATTCGGGGAAGACCTGGACAAATATATCCAGAGAATTTCCAGCGGTAAAAGTACACTTTTGCCGGTTAAAAATAGAGTTAGAGGTCCCTCTTTTAAGAGGCCTGCTTCTCCAGTCCCTAGGACATCGGCTGTGAAACAGTTCCGACGGCCTCCTCGGTCAAATCCCGGAGGTAAAAATCAGGGACAATTGCAGGGTAACAAGAAGCCCTGGAGCAGGAGAGGTACAAAACCTCCCCCAAAGTCAAATGCATGAAGGGTTGCCCCCACTCAATCGGGTGGGGGGAAGACTTCAGTTGTTCACAGAGACCTGGCGGGACACGATCCGAGACAGATGGGTGCTCTCCGCAGTAAATCTGGGATACAAATTGGAGTTAAAAAACTCCCCTCCTTCCCGCTTTATAAGGTCAAACGTGCCAAGGGATCCCCAGAAGAGAGGATCCCTCCTGTTGGCACTAGAACAATTATTGCTCCAAGCAGTAATTATAGAGGTTCCCCTGGAAGAATGGGGGTTCAGGTTTTACTCAAACCTCTTTACAGTCCCGAAGCCAAACGGGGACGTGAGGCCCATATTAAATCTAAAAGGGCTAAACAAATTCCTACATATCAGGACTTTCCGGATGGAGTCGATCCGATCGGTAGCCACTGCCCTACAAGGGGAGGAATGGTTAGCCTCGATCGACATCAAAGATGCTTATTTGCACATTCCCATCTTTCCAGCCCACCAAAAATTTCTACGCTTTGCGGTAGAAGGGCGCCATTTTCAGTTCAGAGCCTTACCCTTCGGTCTGGCCACAGCACCAAGAGTGTTCACAAAAATTCTGGCCCCATTATTGGCCAATCTAAGAACACGAGGTGTAACGATAATGGCATATCTAGACGACTTGTTGCTGATAGACCACTCAGTGGAAAAACTAGAAGTGGTTGTTCACGAGACAATCAAGTATCTGGAATATCACGGTTGGATTATCAACCGAGACAAGTCAGCCCTAAAACCAGTCAAAAGTCTGGAATACTTGGGGCTAAGGCTGGATTCAGACCAGAGAAAAATTTTCTTGCCTCAAGAAAAGGGGTCGTCTTTGAGAGATTTGATCCACTTAGTGGGTTCAAAAAGACAGCCATCCATACGCCTGTGCATGAGGCTGCTGGGAAAAATGGTGGCATCATTCGAAGCAGTACCCTACGGTCAATTCCATTCAAGGAAGTTGCAAAGGGCCATACTGTCAGCCTGGAACAAAAAAGTTCAGGCTCTGGACTTACCAATGTCCTTGTCCCCTTCCGTTCGCAAGAGCCTCCGCTGGTGGTTGGTTCCCCAGAATCTGGAAAGAGGGAAATCCTTCAGTCCGATTTCCTGGAAGGTGGTCACTACAGATGCCAGCCTTATAGGCTGGGGAGCAGTACTGGAGCAATGGTCTCTCCAGGGCAGATGGTCGGATGCGGAAAAGGCCCTGCCCATCAATCTCTTAGAGATACGAGCAGCCCGGTATGCCCTAGTAGCATGGACATCCAAACTCCAAGGGTCCCCTGTCAGAATTCAATCAGACAATGCCACAGCAGTGGCATATATCAATCGTCAGGGGGGCACCAGGAGTCGTGCAGCCCAAAGGGAAGTAAATTACATCCTGAGATGGGCAGAAAGATATGTCCCAGCCATATCTGCGGTATTCATTCCAGGAGTGGAGAATTGGAAGGCGGACTTTCTAAGTCGCCAACAATTATGCCCTGGGGAATGGTCCCTTCATCCCGAGGTTTTCCGGACAATATGTCAGCGGTGGGGAACACCGGATGTAGATCTGCTAGCATCCAGATTCAACGCAAAAGTGGACAGGTTTGTCTCTCGCACAAGGGATCCTCTAGCTTGCGGCTCGGATGCCCTAGTGTTCCCTTGGGATCAGTTCAAGCTGATATATGCATTCCCACCGCCACAATTGTTACCTCGATTACTCCGAAGAATCAGGGTAGAAAAGAAACCAGTGATTCTGGTGGCTCCAGCGTGGCCCCGAAGAGCATGGTACGCGGAGATTGTAAAAATGTCTGTGGGGAGTCCTTGGACCCTCCCACATCGTCCGGACCTGCTTTCGCAAGGACCGATATACCACCCTTCCTTACCAGCCCTAGGTTTGACGGCCTGGCTATTAAAGCCCACATTCTAAAAAGGAGAGGGCTCTCTAATGCTGTGGTATCTACCATGATCAATGCCAGGAAGCCGGTATCCAGGCAGATCTACTATAGAATCTGGAAGGCGTACATCGCCTGGTGTGAGGCCAAGAAATGGCATCCACGTAAATACGTAATAGGTAGGATTCTGGACTTCCTACAATGGGCTGTAGATAGGAAGCTTGCCTTGAGTACTATCAAGGGTCAGATTTCGGCCTTGTCAATATTTTTTCAAAGGCCCTTGGCTTCGCATTCACTAGTCAAAGCCTTTATACAAGGAGTGATGCGTATTAGTCCCCCGGTTAATATTCCCATATGTCCATGGGATCTAAACTTGGTTCTGTCGGTTTTACAGAAACAACCATTTGAACCATTACAGCATATTTCCTTGGTGCTTCTCACCAGGAAATTGATTTTTCTAGTAGCCATTTGTTCGGCTAAAAGAGTGTCGGAATTAGCAGCTATGTCCTGTAAAGAGCCATATCTGGTTATCCATAAGGACAGAGTAGTATTACGTCCTCAGCCAGCCTTTCTTCCTAAGGTGGTATCGAGGTTTCATTTGAACCAAGATGTGGTTCTTCCTTCTTTTTTCCCCAAACCTACTTCGGTAGAGGAAAAGTTATTGCATTCTTTGGATGTAGTAAGAGCAGTTAAAGCTTATCTAAAAGCCACTGCTCAGATTCGCAGAACGGATACTTTGTTTATTCTGCCGGAAGGCCCCAGAAAGGGTCAGGCAGCGTCAAAATCTACTTTAGCCAGGTGGATTCGACAGGTCATAATACAAGCCTATGGCTTGAGAAGGAGACCGCCTCCGTTCAAAGTTAGAGCGCACTCCACGAGAGCAGTTGGAACTTCATGGGCAGTGCATCACCAGGCCTCCCTGGCTCAAATCTGTAAGGCCGCAACATGGTCTTCAGTTCACACGTTTACTAGGTTCTACCAGGTGGACGTTAGAAGTCAGGAGGATGTCGCCTTTGGGCGCAGTGTGTTGCAGGCCGCAAAAGATCCTCATGTCTGATAGCGCTCAGCTTATATATGGTGTATCCCCCCCCTCATTTGGCATTGCTTTAGGACATCCCATTAGTAATGACTATGTCGCTCTGTGTCCCGTGATGTACGAGAAAGAAAATAGGATTTTTATAACAGCTTACCTGTAAAATCCTTTTCTTGGAGTACATCACGGGACACAGAGCTCCCGCCCCTCTTTGGGGACACTTATTGCTTTGCTACAAAACTGAGGTGCTCCCGGATGGGAGGGGCTTATATAGGGGAGGGTACTTCCGGTTTTGGAAGTTGCCAGTGCCAGCACCTGACGGTATCTATATAACCCATTAGTAATGACTATGTCGCTCTGTGTCCCGTGATGTACTCCAAGAAAAGGATTTTACAGGTAAGCTGTTATAAAAATCCTATTATCAACATGCAAAATAATTGTAGCTTGGGGCAGGATCATACCATGTGACAAAAGTCCGCTTCGCCTCCACTACACTTCTAACAACAGGGGTAGACCCCCGGGTAGATTTTGTTAAATTTTTGTGGCGTTAGATAAATTCTGTGGATAAGCTTGAACTTAATCAAACGATCCCTGACTGCCACTAACTGAAGAAACGAATATTCCCATATGTCTTCCCATATGTCTTCCCAATCCTCTGCATCCATGACAGGGAAATCCTCCTGCCATTTAGAATATTCTTTCTAGGCCAAAATGAACTGAGGGCCTCAGCGCCTTATAAATGTTAGACAAGGGCTTGTTCAACTGCTCGTCTCTAAATAAGGATTCTAGATTAGATTGGAGCAGAGTTACAGGTTGAAAAGGCATGCCTAACTTGTAAGAATCTAAAAAAAATAATGGTTAGGTAATTCAAACTTTTGTTAAAGAGCATCAAAAGAGACAAGCGCGCCATTTACACATATAATTGTTTTGATGCCTTTAACTGCCCACAACCCCGGGTCTGGGATAGACAAAAATTCAGAAAGGGAGTGGCAGGGGAGCAGCTGCGCATTTCTCCCTGGTGCTTCCAGACCTGCGCTTGCCATGCCCAAATTACTAAATAGAGAGGAGTCCCACAGCAATAATGAATGTTTACTTATGGTACCTTCGTCCCGACAATATGAAAGAGAAAGTGAGAAAGGGAGGCTATAGTGGACTTTAGTGGTACCGTACAACAACTGAAATAGTCATAAATAAAATATTTGATACATTTTATTACAAATATATATATACATTTAACAATAAAGTATTAAAACCGGCAATGATAATCAAGGAAGCTTTAGTTCTGTGGTCACACCGAAGTGTGGCGACTAAAACATTAACACCATCTGTGTATTTGTTGCTCTACATGTTTCGCGGATCACATTTACCACTTGTTCAGGAGCTATATTTTACATATATACAAGGATTATAAGGCGATTATCATATAACTATAAGAGAACATACATCAAACAGAACATATAACAGTATTTAAAATAGCATAATATAATGTAAAATGAGCATCTGCTATGGGTACCACCCAAAAGAATCATCTTACCCAGAATGCCGAATTGCCGTAGGCCCAAGGGAGGGCATGGCAGCCCCTGAAAAGGCACAGGACACCAGATAAAGGTCTATTGAGAGATGGAATGTGTTTAGGATAGTAATTTAATTTAACCACAGTAACGTGGATGGTCATTAGTAACAAATGGTCAATAATAATAAATGGTCATACCAAAGGGGCTTGGCTCAGTCAGGGGGGCTTCAATATTACAGATAGGGTCTCTATAGGATAGTTTGGGTCTAGAGCGGTGGTTCTCAACCTTTCTAGTGCCGTGACCCCTTGATAAAATTTCCCAAGTTGTGGGGACCCGTAACAGTAAAATTTTCATAGCGTGGTTTGTCAGCACCCAAGGCAGAACAAGTAATTTGCCGCCTGTCGAAGGGAATTCCACATCCTTGCCGCTCTTACAGTAAAGAACCCTCTACTTAGTTTAAGGTTAAACGTCTTTTCTTCTAATTTTAATGAGTGGCCATGTGTTTTGTTAAACTCCCTTCCGCAAAAAAGTTTTTTCTTTTTCGTACATCACGGGACACAGAGCGACTTAGTCATTACTAATGGGTTATATAGATTACCTTCAGGTGTTGGCACTGGCCAATTCCAAACCGGAAGTACCCTCCCCTATATAAGCCCCTCCCATCCGGGAGCACCTCAGTTTTTTGCCAGTGTCTAAGGTGTTGGCCAAAGAGTAACATGTGTTTTCACTGGGCTTGCGTACAGGTTCTTTTGGGCCTTAGTAAGCTGTTCCGGATCCCACCAAAAAAGCTTCATAGCTAAACGGTCGGTACCCGGGCCTTGCAGCAGAAGAGCAAGGTTTTGCCTGTAATGCTTCTCTTAGGAGGGCTGGACCCTGGGATCCAGAGCTCTGGTCATACCCACGACCAAGATGTTGTCTGTGCAGGGTGCTATACAGGTCCAGGGGAGTGGAATCCTTGGGAACCCGGTCCCTGAAGGTTTAATTACAATGCCTGCCGTGATAGGTGAAGTTTGGACTTCTGTGGACCAAACAAAGTCCTGCGGCGGGGATCAGGTAAGTGGGGGCCCCCAGGAACTTGGTTCTATTGGGGGACCCCCAAGCCTAATTTGTCTTTCTGTCTGTTACCTAACGGTATTCCCGCTAAATATCTGTGATTGCCTGTAACTACTGAAAATGTAAAATTTTAATAGTAGTCAAGAAAAAAAAAAAAAAAAGGGACCGCGGTACCTGTGTTAAACCACTAGAGGCCGCTGTAGTCCATTTTTCTTGTCATGTGGATCTTTGGTTTTCTCAAGTCAAAAGATCCAGGCAGCTGGTAAGTTTCTCTGTGGGAATCCACTTCCTCTGCCCTGTTGCTGCGCTCATCCACCGCACAGGCCCTCCGGCAAAAAGGGCCCTGGCTCCTAGTCCCCTGTTTGATTTCGAAAAGGGCGCCAATGGCGCACGGGCGCGTGCACGCGCCTCCTATGAAAAAAAGGGGCGGGGCGGGTGGATGACGCTCGATGCGCGCCGCGGCGCTTCTGCGCATGTGCGGGCGTCCCAGCATGGTTAAAAGACACAGTACAAGTGTCAGCTGGATGCAAACAGAGCTAGCAACAAACAGTGGCACACAGAGGCGGTTGATGCAGGCATCCCCATAGAAAGGCACTTTAGTGGACACCAGCTGGTATATAGCAGCAACTTTGTTAGACTATTACCAGCAAAATTGGTGTATGACGACGGGAATACCTCAGCTTTGTGCTTAAAGGATATGTCGTCCAGACGCTCCGGAAATAGATCTTCCAGGAAGCCAAAGGGGTCTCCATCGGGCTCTGAGGATATTGGGCATGCTTGTACTGCACCAATCTCCCCTGAGAATTCAGAGGTCAGTAGCCGTAGAAACCCCGCAGGAATGCCTGGTGCTGCGGCTGTCCCCAGTCCACCTGCTCCTGTATATATAACAGAGGAGGTTTTATCCTCAACTCTGGGAGGCTTGGAAGAGAGATTAACAGCATTGATCGCTGCTTCCCTGTCACAGGAAAAACGCGTCCGATCTCCGTCTCCTCCTTCAGAGTGCCTGTTAGTGGAGGAACAGCCCCACACAGAGATCGACCTACCTGAAGGGGATCAGGATGAGGTTGATTCAGTTATGGAGGAATCAACAGTGGAAGAACCTTTCTCAGCATCTCAGGCTGAAAGATTATGGGTTCAGTCTCTGACTAATATGGTCCGATCAGCATTTAAAATGCCTCTGGCGGAACCACCATCCACTACGGTTTCCTCGCTGGGGTCGCTAAAAGCTCCCCAGGCTGTCTGTTCCTTCCCAATCCACCCTTTATTGGAAGGGCTTATTTACCAGGATTGGGAGCATCCTGATAAAATATTTGCTCCCCCCAAGAGATTTCCGGTGATCTATCCCATGTAGGATAAGTTCATAAAAAAATGGAGGGTCCCTACAGTGGACGCAGCCATCTCTTCTGTTAACAAATCACTGACATGTCCAGTAGATAATGTTCCAATGTTCAAAGACCCAATAGATAAAAAATTGGAGTCTTTACTAAAATCTGCTTTCTCTACAGCAAGCATGGTGACACAACCTGCGGTAGCAGCGATTGGAGTCTGCCAAGCAGTGAAAGATCAGTTGAAACAGGTCTTAAGGGACTTACCAGATCAGCAGGCTCTTGCCCTAGCTGACCTGCCTAGAGCCTTGTGTTTTGCGGTGGACGCCATAAAGGATACAATCCAACAGGCCTCCCACTTTACGCTGTCTATAGTACATATGCGTAGGCTTCTGTGGCTCAAAAACTGGTCTGCTGAAGCTCCCTGTAAAAAACTGCTGGTTAGCTTCCCATTTCATGGAGAACGCTTATTTGGAGAAGATCTGGACAAATATATCCAGAAAATTTCTGCCGGTAAAAGTTCACTCTTACCGGTTAAGAACAAGGGTAGAAGTCCTTCTTTTAAGAGGCCTACTTCTCCAGTCCTGGGCACATCGGCTGTGAAGCAGTTCCGACGGCCTCCGCGGTCAAATTCAGGGGGCAGAAATCAGGGACAATCACAGGGTAACAAGAAGCCCTGGATCAAGAGAGGTACAAAACCTCCCCCCAAGGCATGAAGCGTTGCCCCCACTCAATCGGGTGGGGGGAAGACTTCAGTTGTTCACAGAGACCTGGCGGGACACCATCAGAGACAGATGGGTGCTCTCCGCAGTAAGTCTGGGATACAAGCTGGAGTTAAAAGGCACTCCTCCTGCCCAATTTATGAGGTCAAACGTGCCAAGAGATCCCCAAAAGAGAGGATCCCTCCTTCTGGCACTAGAACAACTATTGCTCCAAGGTGTAATCATGAAGGTTCCCCTGGAAGAAAGCGGATTCGGGTTTTACTCAAACCTTTTCACAGTCCCCAAACCAAATGGGGACGTGAGGCCCATATTAAATCTAAAAGGGCTAAACAAGTTCCTAAATATCAGGACTTTTCGGATGGAGTCGATCCGATCGGTGGCCACCGCCCTACAAGGGCAGGAATGGTTAGCCTCGATCGACATAAAGGATGCTTATCTGCATATTCCCATCTTTCCGGCCCACCAGAAATTTCTACGCTTTGCAGTAGAAGGGCGCCATTTTCAGTTCAGAGCCTTACCTTTCGGTCTGGCCACAGCACCACGAGTGTTCACAAAAATTCTGGCCCCATTATTGGCCAATCTAAGAACACAGGGTGTAACGATAATGGCATATCTAGACGACCTGCTACTAATAGACCACTCAGTGGAAAAGCTGGAAGTAGCTATTCACAAGACAATCAAGTATCTGGAATATCACGGTTGGATTATCAACCGGGACAAGTCAGCTCTAAGACCAGTCAAAAGTCTGGAATACTTAGGGCTAAGGCTGGATTCAAATCAGAGAAAGATTTTCTTACCTCCAGAGAAGGTGTCGTCTTTAAAAGATTTGACCCACTTAGTGGGTACAAAAAGAAAACCATCCATACGCCTCTGCATGAGGCTGCTGGGAAAAATGGTGGCTTCATTCGAAGCGGTACCCTACGGTCAATTCCATTCAAGGAATTTGCAAAGGGCCATACTGTCAGCCTGGAACAAAAAAGTTCAGGCTTTAGACTTACCAATGTCCCTGTCCCCTTCCGTTCGCAAGAGCCTCCATTGGTGGTTGGTGCCCCAGAATCTGGAAAAAGGAAACCCTTCAGTCCGGTTTCTTGGAAGGTAGTCACTACAGATGCCAGCCTCATAGGCTGGGGGGCAGTACTGGAGCAATGGTCTCTCCAGGGCAAGTGGTCAGAAGCAGAAAAGGCCCTGCCCATCAATCTCTTAGAGATACGAGCAGCCCGGTATGCCCTAGTAGCATGGACATCCAAACTCCAAGGGTCCCCTGTCAGAATTCAATCAGACAATGCCACAGCAGTGGCATATATCAATCACCAGGGTGGCACCAGGAGTCGTGCAGCCCAGAGGGAAGCAAATTGCATCCTGGAGTGGGCAGAAAAATATGTCCCAGCCATATCCGCGGTTTTCATCCCAGGAGTGGAAAATTGGAGAGCGGACTTTTTAAGTCGTCAACAATTATGCCCGGGGGAATGGTCTCTTCACCCCGAGGTTTTCCAGGCAATATGCCAGCGGTGGGGAACACCGGATGTAGATCTGCTAGCATCCAGATTCAACGCAAAGGTGGACAGATTTGTGTCTCGCACAAGGGATCCTCTAGCTTGCGGCTCGGATGCCCTAGTGTTCCCTTGGGATCAGTTCAAGCTGATATATGCATTCCCACCGCCACAATTGTTACCGCGATTACTCCGCAGAATCAGGGTAGAAAAGAAACCAGTGATTCTGGTGGCTCCAGCGTGGCCCCGAAGGGCATGGTACGCGGAGATTGTAAAAATGTCAGTGAGGAGTCCTTGGACCCTCCCACATCGTCCGGACCTGCTGTCGCAGGGACCGATATACCACCCTTCCTTACCAGCCCTAGGTTTGACGGCCTGGCTATTGAAGCCCACATTCTGAAAAAGAGAGGGCTCTCTAATTCTGTGGTATCTACCATGATCAATGCCAGGAAGCCGGTATCCAGGCAGATCTATTATAGGATCTGGAAAGCGTACATTACGTGGTGTGAGGCCAAGAAATGGCATCCACGTAAGTACGTGATAGGGAGGATTTTGGACTTCCTACAGTGGGCTGTAGATAGGAAGCTGGCCTTGAGTACTATCAAGGGTCAGATTTCGGCCTTGTCAATATTTTTTCAAAGGCCCTTGGCTTCGCATTCACTAGTCAAAGCTTTCATACAAGGAGTGATGCGTATCAGCCCTCCGGTTAGTATTCCCATATGTCCTTGGGACTTAAACCTGGTTCTGTCAGTTCTACAGAAACAACCGTTTGAACCATTGCAACACATTTCCTTGGTTCTTCTCACCAGGAAATTGATTTTCTTAGTAGCCGTTTGTTCGGCTAAAAGAGTATCGGAATTAGCCGCCTTGTCCTGTAAGGAGCCATATCTGGTTGTCCATAAGGACAGAGTAGTATTACGTCCTCATCCAGCCTTTCTTCCCAAGGTGGTATCGAGGTTTCATTTGAACCAAGATGTGGTTCTTCCTTCTTTTTTCCCCAAACCTAGCTCGGTAGAGGAAAAGTTATTACATTCTTTGGATGTAGTAAGAGCAGTTAAAGCTTATCTAAAAGCCACTGCTCAGATTCGCAGAACGGATACTTTGTTTATTCTGCCGGAAGGCCCTAAAAAGGGTCAGGCAGCATCAAAATCCACTTTAGCCAAGTGGATTCGACAGGTCATAATACAAGCCTATGGCTTGAGAAAGAGACCGCCTCCATTCAAAGTTAGGGCGCACTCCACAAGAGCAGTTGGAACTTCATGGGCAGTGCATCACCAGGCCTCACTGGCTCAAGTCTGTAAGGCCGCAACATGGTCTTCGGTACACACGTTTACTAGGTTCTACCAGGTGGACGTTAGAAGTCAGGAGGATGTCGCCTTTGGGCGCAGTGTGTTGCAGGCCGCAAAAGATCCTCATGCCTGATGGCGCCCAGCTTATGTATCCCTCCCCTCATTTGGCATTGCTTTGGGACGTCCCATTAGTAATGACTAAGTCGCTCTGTGTCCCGTGATGTACGAAAAAGAAAAAGGGATTTTTATAACAGCTTACCTGTAAAATCCTTTTCTTGGAGTACATCACGGGACACAGAGCTCCCACCCCTCTTTTTGGGACACTTATTGCTTGGCTACAAAACTGAGGTGCTCCCGGATGGGAGGGGCTTATATAGGGGAGGGTACTTCCGGTTTGGAATTGGCCAGTGCCAACACCTGAAGGTAATCTATATAACCCATTAGTAATGACTAAGTCGCTCTGTGTCCCGTGATGTACTCCAAGAAAAGGATTTTACAGGTAAGCTGTTATAAAAATCCCTTTACCCCTATTGTGGGGTCACCAGTATGGTATTTGTAAATTGAAATCATATCCCCTCTCAGGTGTCTCTTCTCCAGAGAGAATAAGTTCAGTGCTTGCAACCTTTCCTCATAACTAATATCCTCCAGACCCTTTATTAGCTTTGTTGCCCTTCTTTGTACTCGCTCCATTTCCAGTACATCCTTCCTGTGGACTGGTGCCCAGAACTGGACAGCATACTCTAGGTGCGGCCGGACAAGAGTCTTGTAGAGCGGGAGAATTATCGTTTTATCTCTGGAGTTAATCCCCTTTTTAATGCATGCCAATATTCAGTTTGCTTTGTTAGCAGCAGCATTGCTGAGCCTATCATCTACTAGGACCCCCAGGTCCTTTTTCATCCTAGATTCCCCCAGAGGTTCTCCCCCCCCCCCAGTGTATAGATTGCATTTATATTTCTTTTTCGTACATCACGGGACACAGAGCGACTTAGTCATTACTAATGGGTTATATAGATACCTTCAGGTGCTGGCACTGGCAACTTCCAAAACCGGAAGTACCCTCCCCTATATAAGCCCCTCCCATCCGGGAGCACCTCAGTTTTTTGCCAGTGTCTAAGGTGTTGGCCAAAGAGTAACATGTGTTTTCACTGGGCTTGCGTACAGGTTCTTTTACGGGCCTTAGTAAGCTGTTCCGGATCCGACCAAAAAAGCTTCATAGCTAAACGGTCGGTACCCGGGCCTTGCAAGAGAAGAGCAAGGTTTTGCCTGTAATGCCTCTCTTAGGAGGGCTGGACCCTGGGATCCAGAGCTCTGGTCATACCCACGACCAAGATGTTTTCTGTGCAGGGTGCTATACAGGTCCAGGGGAGTGGAATCCTTGGGAACCCGGTTCCTGAAGGTTTAATTACAATGCCTGCCGTGATAGGTGAAGTTTGGGCTTCTGTGGACCAAACAGAGTCCTGCGGCGGGGAACAGGTAAGTGGGGGCCCCCAGGAACTTGGTTCTATTGGGGGACCCCCAAGCCTAATTTGTCTTTCTGTCTGTTACCTAACGGTATTCCCGCTAATATCTGTGTATGCCTGTAACTACTGGAAAATGTAAAATTTTAATAGTAGTCAAGAAAAAAAAAAAAGAGGACCGCGGTACCTGTGTTAAACCACTAGAGGCCGCTGTGGTCCATTTTTTCTTGTCATGGGGATCTTTGGTTTTCTCAAGTCAAAAGATCCAGGCAGTTGGTAAGTTCTCTGTGGGAATCCACTTCCTCTGCCCTGTTGCTGCGCTCATCCACCGCACAGGCCCTCCGGCAAAAAGGGCCCTGGCTCCTAGTCCCTACTTGGTTTCGAAAAGGGCGCCAATGGTGCACGGGCGCGTGCACGCGGCTCCTATGAAAAAAAAGGGGCGGGGCGGGTGGATGACGCTCGATGCGCGCCGCGGCGCTTCTGCGCATGTGCAGGCGTCCCAGCATGTATAAAAGACACAGTACAAGTGTCAGCTGGATGCAAACAGAGCTAGCAACAAAACAGTGGCACACAGAGGCGGTTGATGCAGGCATCCCCATAGAAAGGCACTTTAGTGGACACCAGCTGGTATATAGCAGCAACTGTGTTAGACTATTACCAGCAAAATTGGTGTATGACGACGGGAATACCTCAGCTTTGTGCTTAAAGGATATGTCGTCCAGACGCTCCGGAAATTGGTCTTCCAGGAAGCCAAAGGGGTCTCCATCGGGCTCTGAGGATATTGGGCATGCTTGTACTGCACCAATCTCCCCTGAAAATTCAGAGGTCAGTAGCCGTAGGAACCCCGCAGGAGTGCCTGGTGCTGCGGCTGTCCCCAGTCCACCTGCTCCTGTATATATAACAGAGGAGGTTTTATCCTCAGCTCTGGGAGGATTGGAAGAGAGATTAACAGCATTGATCGCTGCTTCCCTGTCACAGGGAAAGCGCGTCCGATCTCCATCTCCTCCTTCAGAGTGCCTGTTAGTGGAGGAACAGCCCCACACAGAGATCGACCTACCTGAAGGGGATCAGGATGAGGTTGATTCAGTTATAGAGGAATCAACAGTGGAAGAACCTTTCTCAGCATCTCAGGCTGAAAGATTATGGGTTCAGTCTCTGACTAACATGGTCCGATCAGCATTTAAAATGCCTCTGGCGGAACCATCAACCACTACGGTTTCCTCGCTGGGGTCGCTGAAAGCTCCCCAGGCTGTCTGTTCCTTCCCAATCCACCCTTTATTGAAAGGGCTTATTTACCAGGATTGGGAGCATCCTGACAAAATATTTACTCCCCCCAAGAGATTTCCAGTGATCTATCCCATGGAGGATAAGTTCATAAAAAAATGGAGGGTCCCTACAGTGGACGCAGCCATCTCTTGTGTGAATAAATCACTGACATGTCCAGTAGATAATGTTCCAATGTTCAAAGACCCAATAGATAAAAAATTGGAGTCTTTACTAAAATCTGCTTTCTCTACAGCAAGCATGGTGACACAACCTGCAGTAGCAGCGATTGGAGTCTGCCAAGCGGTGAAAGATCAGTTGAAACAAGTCTTAAGTGCGGTGGACGCCATAAAGGATACAATCCAACAGGCCTCCCGCTTTACGCTGTCTGTAGCACATATGCGTAGGCTTCTATGGCTCAAAAACTGGTCTGCTGAAGCTCCCTGTAAGAAATTGCTGATTAGCTTCCCATTTCATGGAGAACGCTTATTTGGAGAAGATCTGGACAAGTATATCCAGAAAATTTCTGCCGGTAAAAGTACACTCTTGCCGGTTAAGAACAAGAGTAGAAGTCCTTCTTTTAAGAGGCCTACTTCTCCAGTCCCTGGCACATCGGCTGTGAAACAGTTCAGACGGCCTCCGCGGTCAAATTCAGGGGGCAGAAATCAGGGACAATCACAGGGTAACAAGAAACCCTGGGTCAAGAGAGGTACAAAACCTCCCCCCAAGTCATGAAGGGTTGCCCCCACTCAATCGGGTGGGGGGAAGACTTCAGTTGTTTACAGAGACCTGGCGGGACACCATCAGAGACAGATGGGTGATCTCCGCGGTAAGTCTGGGATACAAGCTGGAGTTAAAAGACACTCCTCCTGCCCATTTTATGAGGTCAAACGTGCCAAGCGATCCCCAGAAGAGAGGATCCCTCCTTCTGGCACTAGAACAACTATTGCTCCAAGGTGTAATCATGAAGGTTCCCTTGGAAGAAAGTGGGTTCGGGTTTTACTCGAACCTTTTCACAGTCCCCAAACCAAATGGGGATGTGAGGCCCATATTAAATCTAAAAGGGCTAAACAAGTTCCTACATATCAGGACTTTTCGGATGGAGTCGATCCGATCGGTGGCCACCGCCCTACAAGGGCAGGAATGGTTAGCCTCGATCGACGTAAAGGATGCTTATCTGCATATTCCCATCTTTCCGGCCCACCAGAAATTTCTACGCTTTGCAGTAGAAGGGCGCCATTTTCAGTTCAGAGCCTTACCTTTCGGTCTGGCCACAGCACCACGAGTGTTCACAAAAATTCTGGCCCCACTATTGGCCAATCTAAGAACACAAGGTGTAACGATAATGGCATATCTAGACGACCTGCTACTAATAGACCACTCAGTGGAAAAGCTGGAAGTAGCTATTCACAAGACAATCAAGTATCTGGAATATCACGGTTGGATTATCAACCGGGACAAGTCAGCTCTAAGACCAGTCAAAAGTCTGGAATACTTAGGGCTAAGGCTGGATTCAAATCAGAGAAAGATTTTCTTACCTCCAGAGAAGGTGTCGTCTTTAAAAGATTTGACCCACTTAGTGGGTACAAAAAGAAAACCATCCATACGCCTGTGCATGAGGCTGCTGGGAAAAATGGTGGCTTCATTCGAAGCAGTACCCTACGGTCAATTCCATTCAAGGAACTTGCAGAGGGCCATACTGTCAGCCTGGAACAAAAAAGTTCAGGCTTTAGACTTACCAATGTCCCTGTCCCCTTCCGTTCGCAAGAGCCTCCATTGGTGGTTGGTGCCCCAGAATCTGGAAAAAGGGAAACCCTTCAGTCCGGTTTCTTGGAAGGTGGTCACTACAGATGCCAGCCTCATAGGCTGGGGGGCAGTACTGGAGCAATGGTCTCTCCAGGGCAAGTGGTCAGAAGCAGAGAAGGCCCTGCCCATCAATCTCTTAGAGATACGAGCAGCCCGGTATGCCCTAGTAGCATGGACATCCAAACTCCAAGGGTCCCCTGTCAGAATTCAATCAGACAATGCCACAGCAGTGGCATATATCAATCACCAGGGTGGCACCAGGAGTCGTGCAGCCCAGAGGGAAGCGAATTGCATCCTGGAATGGGCAGAAAGATATGTCCCAGCCATATCCGCGGTTTTCATCCCAGGAGTGGAAAATTAGAGAGCGGACTTTTTAAGTCGCCAGCAATTATGCCCGGGGGAATGGTCTCTTCACCCCGAGGTTTTCCAGGCATTATGCCAGCGGTGGGGAACACCGGATGTAGATCTGCTAGCATCCAGATTCAACGCAAAGGTGGACAGATTTGTGTCTCGCACAAGGGATCCCCTAGCTTGCGGCTCGGATGCCCTAGTGTTCCCTTGGGATCAGTTCAAGCTGATATATGCATTCCCACCGCCACAATTGTTACCGCGATTAATCCGCAGAATCAGGGTAGAAAAGAAACCAGTGATTCTGGTGGCTCCAGCGTGGCCCCGAAGGGCATGGTACGCGGAGATTGTAAAAATGTCAGTGGGGAGTGCTTGGACCCTCCCACATCGTCCGGACCTGCTTTCGCAAGGACCGATATACCACCCTTCCTTACCAGCCCTAGGTTTGACGGCCTGGCTATTGAAGCCCACATTCTAAAAAAGAGAGGGCTCTCTAATCCTGTGGTATCTACCATGATCAATGCCAGGAAGCCGGTATCCAGGCAGATCTATTATAGGATCTGGAAGGCGTACATCACGTGGTGTGAGGCCAAGAAATGGCATCCACGTAAGTACGTAATAGGTAGGATTCTGGACTTCCTACAGTGGGCTGTAGATAGGAAGCTTGCCTTGAGTACTATCAAGGGTCAGATTTCGGCCTTGTCAATATTTTTTCAAAGGCCCTTGGCTTTGCATTCATTAGTCAAAGCTTTCATACAAGGAGTGATGCGTATTAGCCCTCCGGTTAGTATTCCCATATGTCCATGGGACTTAAACCTGGTTCTGTCGGTTCTACAGAAACAACCGTTTGAACCATTGCAACACATTTCCTTGGTTCTTCTCACCAGGAAATTGATTTTCTTAGTAGCCATTTGTTCGGCTAAAAGAGTATCGGAATTAGCCGCCTTGTCCTGTAAGGAGCCATATCTGGTTGTCCATAAGGACAGAGTAGTATTACGTCCTCATCCAGCCTTTCTTCCTAAGGTGGTATCGAGGTTTCATTTGAACCAAGATGTGGTTCTTCCTTCTTTTTTTCCCAAACCTACCTCGGTAGAGGAAAAGTTATTGCATTATTTGGATGTAGTAAGAGCAGTTAAAGCTTATCTAAAAGCCACTGCTCAGATTCGTAGAACGCATAATTTGTTTGTTCTGCCGGAAGGCCCCAGAAAGGGTCAGGCAGCATCAAAATCTACTTTAGCCAAGTGGATTCGACAGGTCATAATACAAGCCTATGGCTTGAGAAGGAGACCGCCTCCGTTCAAAGTTAGGGCGCACTCCACAAGAGCAGTTGGAACTTCATGGGCAGTGCATCACCAGGCCTCCCTGGCTCAGGTCTGTAAGGCCGCAACATGGTCTTCAGTACACACGTTTACTAGATTCTACCAGGTAGAGTTAGAAATCAGGAGGATGTCGCCTTTGGGCGCAGTGTGTTGCAGGCCACAAAAGATCCTCATGCCTGATGGCGCCCAGCTTATGTATAGTGTATCCCTCCCCTCATTTGGCATTGCTTTGGGACGTCCCATTAGTAATGACTAAGTCGCTCTGTGTCCCGTGATGTACGAAAAAGAAAAAGGGATTTTTATAACAGCTTACCTGTAAAATCCTTTTCTTGGAGTACATCACGGGACACAGAGCTCCCACCCCTCTTTTTGGGACACTTATTGCTTTGCTACAAAACTGAGGTGCTCCCGGATGGGAGGGGCTTATATAGGGGAGGGTACTTCCGGTTTTGGAAGTTGCCAGTGCCAGCACCTGAAGGTATCTATATAACCCATTAGTAATGACTAAGTCGCTCTGTGTCCCGTGATGTACTCCAAGAAAAGGATTTTACAGGTAAGCTGTTATAAAAATCCCTTTTTTTGTCATCCAAATGCATTATTTTACATTTTTCTACATTGAACCTCATTTGCCATGTAATTGCCCACCCCATTCATTTGTTAAGATCTTTTTGCAAGGTTTCCACATCCTGCGGAGAAGTTATTGCCCTGCTTAGCTTAGTATTGTCTGCAAATTCAGAGATTGAACTGTTTACCCCATCCTCCAGGTCGTTTATGAACAAATTAAACAGTATTGGTCCCAGCACAGAACCCAGGGGGACCCCACTACCCACCCCTGACCATTCCCAGTACTCCCCATTAATCACCACCCTCTGAACTCGCCCTTGTAGCCAGTTTTCAATCCATGTACTCACCCTATGGTCCATGCCAACAGACTTATTTTGTAGAGTAAACGTTTATGGGGAACTGTGTCAAATGCTTTTGCAAAATCCAGATACACCACGTCTACAGGCTTTCCTTTATCTAGATGGCAACTCACCTCCTCATATAAGGTTAATAGATTGGTTTGGCAAGAATGATTCTTCATGAATCCATGCTGATTACTGCTAATGATACCGTTCTCATTACTAAAATCTTGTATATAGTCCCTTATCATCCTCTCCAAGAGCTTACATACTATTGATGTTAGGCTAACTGGTCTGTAATTCCCAGGGATGTATTTTGGGTCCTTTTTAAATATTGGTGCTACATTGGCTTTTCTCCAATCAGCTGGTACCATTCCAGTCAGTAGACTGTCAGTAAAAATTAGGAACAATGGTCTGGCAATTACTTGACTGAGTTCCCTAAGTACCTTCGGGTGCAAGCCATCTGGTCCTGGTGATTTATTAATGTTAAAGCAGAGTTACACCCAAAAGTGGAACTTCCGCTTTAAGCACTCCTTGCCCACTGACATGCCAAATGTCATTTTTTTGGGGGGGGAGTGTGTGTCCTCTTTTTAGTGGGACTTCCTGTCCCACTTCCTTCTTCCGGGTCCTCGGCCACCTAGGTGACTCCTCCTCTCGCCCTAGGCGGCCCCTCCATGGCAGCGATCTTCTGGGACCTAACACAGGTCCCAGAAGATCGCTGGCCCATGGCAGAGCGTGGCGCGAATCGCGCATGCACAGTGCGCGCCCAGCTGTGAAGCCGGAAGCTGTCACGGCCGGGTGCCCACAGTAGATATGATGGCGCCAAGGAGAGGAGGCGGAGAGGAGCAGGGCTCTGTGCGCCTGCATCGCTGGACCGTGGGACAGCTGATTGTCGGTTTATTAAAAGTCAGCAACTATGCTTTTTGTAGCTGCTGACTTTAAATAAACTAAAAAACGGGTGGAACTCCGCTTTACGTTTCCTAAGTCTAATTTTAATTCTGTTCTCTGTTAATCATGGAGGTGCTTCCTGTGATGTGTCATGAGGATAAACACTGCAGTTTTGATTACTGAAGCCCCCCCCGATTCCTTTGTGAAGACTGAGAAGAAAAAATTCAATACCTTCGCCATCTCCCCATCCTTTGTAACCAGATGTCCTTCCTCGATCTTTATGGGGCCAATATGGTCTGTCTCCCCCTTTTTACTGTTTACATACTTAAAGAATTTCTTGGGATTTTTTTTTGCTCATCCGCTATGTGTCTTTCATGTTCTATCTTAGACGCCCTAATTGCACCCTTACATTTCTTGTTGCATTCTTTATAAAGTCTGAATGCTGATGATGATCCCTCAACCTTGTATTTTTTTGAAGGCATTCTCCTTTGCTTTTATATGCATTTTTACATTGGAGTTAAGCCATTCAGAACTTTTGTTCACTCTTTTAAATGTATTACCCAATGGGATGCATTGACTAATGCCCTTATTTAATATGCTCTTAAAGCAAACCCATCTCTCCTCCGTGTTCTTTGTTCCTAAGATTTTATCCCAATTTATGCCTTCTAGCAAGGTTTGTAATTCCCTTATGTTTCCTATTTGTGTGATTTATACTGAAGCCAGTATTTCCACATCCGTGATCAGGTCTGTATTGTTGGTAATTGTTGGTAATCAGTAGATCCAGTAACGCTTTATTTCTAGTTGGTGCATCTACCATCTGACCCATAAAATTGTCCTGCAAGACATTTAGGAACTGGCGAGCCTTAGATGAATGCGTGGTTCCCTCTGCCCAGTCTATGTCTGAAAAATTAAAATCCCCCATTATGATAACACTTCCTATCCTTGCTGCTAATCCAAATTGTGATAGATCTGTCTCTCCCTCCTCCCTCAGGTTAGGGGGCCTATAGCATACTCCCAGTATTATTTTCCCCTTAGCTTCATCCCTTTGGAGCTCTACCCATAAGGATTGCACCTCCTCCCTAGCTCCCTTAGTGATGTCATCTCTCACATTCACTTGTACATTATTTTTCATATATAGGCATACCCCTCCCCCTTTTTTACCCTCTCCGTCCTTGCGATAAAGGGTATACCCTTGAATGGTTGCCAGCCAATCATGAGAGCTGTTGAACCAGGTCTCTGAAATTCCCACAAAATCCAAATCCTCCTTTATATTACCCTATATTTTGGTTCTGGTTTCAGACTGCCTTGAGAATTTTTTGAACAGAGTCCCTCTATTCCTATATAAGATATACCCATTTGTGATACACAGACGCGTTGAGGTATAGTATATTTTTATATATATATTTTTTTATATCCCCCTTTGAACTTGTATGGGCCTGTTGATAATCCCATGCAGCACTCGGAAGTGTAATCCACAGGTAGCGCATGGAAGACGCCCAGAGGGAGTAAGGGGTCCACCATCTGACGAGCCTGAGGGTCAATTTGTAGCATATGCGATTTCTCCCAATTGACCCTCAGACCAGAAAAAACTAAACCGGGAGAAGATTTGGAGAGCTTCACGTAATGAGGGTCCAGGGTCATTAAGGAAGAGCATCAAATCATAAAGAGCTACTTTTTCAGTGATAGACCCCACCTGTATACCGACCACTTCAGCAGATCGTCTGAGAGCAGTGGCCAACCGCTCCATCGCCAAAGCAAACGGGACTAGTAAGAGGAGACATCCCTGCCTGGTTTCTGTCTGTACAGGAACAGGATCAGAAAGCCTGTTCCCAAGTTTATTTGTGCAACCGGGGATTTAAATAATAAATTAACCTACTTGCAGAAATTAGGACCAAACCCAAATACCTGCAGTACAGACAACATATAGCTCCAAATCACTGTATCGAAAGCTTTCTCCTTATCTAAGGCCACCAAAACGCTAGTCTCAGAATGAGGGGATGAGATTTGTAGGTGTGTAAGGACTCTCCTTATATTGATCTCCGTGGATTTCCCTGGCATGAACCCAATCTGATAGATATTGATCAGTGATGGCAGAATCCTGACTAGCCTGGCGGCTAAAACTTTAGCCAGTATTTTAAGGTCATAGTTCAAAAGAGATATGGGCCTGTATAAACAAAGATTTGGGTGTTACACCCTAAAAAATGCACTAAAGATGGTGCTGCCATAAGACCATACAAACAGAAAAAAATATTACAGCGCACACATACAAAAATGACATTTAACTCCTGCAAGGCAAGCTAGAGTTAAATGTAATTTTTGTATGTGTACGCTGTAATCTTTTTTTCTATGGGCCTGTATAAGGCACACATTTTTGGGTCCTTCCCTGGTTTGGGGATGAGCTTTCTTGCATTGTGGGCAGCAAAGCTCCTGAGTCAAAACAATGTGAGTATAAATTCTGCAGTTTGGGGGCTACGAGTTTGGCATACATTTTGTACCAGTCTCCTGGGAGGCCACCCGAACTTGGGGTTTTTGAGGGGGGAAAGAGAAGCGATAGCGGCCTCAATCTCAAGTATGGTGATCGTGGCTTCTAGGGACTCTACGTCTTCCTATGCCAACAAGGATAAAGATAAACTCTGTAGTTCAGATATAATATTTTCGGAGGTAATGCATTGGGGTTGACTGTATAGGTCCGCAAAAAACGTTCTAAATTCTTGCAGAATGGCTGAAGGTTCTGAGATTAAGTCTCCAGTATTCGTTTGCAGTTCAGAGACTACTGTTTGTTAATGAGGATCCGCCACCAGACTAGCCAACATTCGGCTATTCTTATCACCAGACTCAAAGATTTTGCCTGCAAACAAATTAACATCAGTTTGCGTCAATTTAGTATAATGTAGGTTTAAATCCCTTCTGGTCTGAGCCAGCTGGAGATAGGCTTCCTGTGTGGGGTACCCTGCAAAGAACCCAGCCGCTTTAGCATCACAATTTTCGAAATTGGTTGTAAGTGAAGCATATTCAGATCTAGCTGCCTTAATGGCAGATATATAGTAACCCCTGGTAGTCTCCTTGAAGACATCCCACACTGTTTCTGGAGAGGCCGTATTTGTATTAATTGACCAGTAAGAATCCAGTAACTGGGGGACAATTTCAACGACTTTTTCATTCTGCACCCAGCGTGGAGTCGGTCTCCAAGTACCCAGATCTCTCTGTCCCCCTACACGGAAGTGCAGCTCCAATGGAGAGTGATCAGAGAGTCTTGCCGGAAGAGACAAGGCCCCGGACAATTTAGAAATAACTGACGTACTGCCAAAGGCTAGATCTATACGCAAGCTCGATTTATGAGTCGCAAATGAGAAAAAGCTTTGGTCAAAGTATGTTTCCATCTCCACATTTCAGAAGTAATATTATATATCTACCGCCAGGGTCCGTCAGGACTCTTTCCACCTTTCAGGGGATGGCTTTATTTATAAGGATTGCAACTCCTCGGGCATAGGTGGAATGTGTTGCGTGAAAAGCTTAGCATACCCATTTTCTGCGCAGGGCTAAGACACGATTACCTGTGAGATGGGTCTCCTGTAGGAGCAAAATGTATGGTTTGTGAGAATTTAAGTACTTGAACAGAAGAAAATGTTTGAATTTGTCGTTTAGGTCACATATGTTCCAAGAGACTAACTTGATTTCAGACATAACCAAATTAATTTAAAATACAATAATATGAATAAATAGAGCAAAGGCTTAGACTATGATAATGCACAGGCCTATTACACAGTAACTCCCATAGACAGATATGCGGACAGTGAGAAAAATGCAGCATGTGTCTATAATACCAGTTGAGCAATCCCAGAACAACTAAGTCTGCAGCTCAAGATAACCTATGGGGCATAAATGCACATGGGAAGGGTATCCCAATGCACACCCGTTGTGGCCTCTTGAAGTAGCAGTCTTGATGAGGGGGGTTGTCAATTCCTGTAATAACTCTGTAGACATTGGGAGGTCATTGAGTTCTGTAAACAAGGAGCATAACATAACTCTCTAGCCCACACCATGAGATCTGGTAGGAGAGTAGAAAAGATGTGGTCAAACCTTTACAGAAGTTTAATACAGGATGGAATAGAAAGAATATAGGTTTTGGATGCAGAGAAGCCACTCCTCTTTGTCATCTGCACCTGCTAATCGGTCTATAACTTTTGGATGAAAGGGGGCATGAAACAACAAAAAAAACAAAAACAGCTGTAACAAGAGAACAGAGGAGGACAATTTGTTATATCTCACCATAACAGGATATGAATCAGACTTGCCGACCCCTCCACAAAGTGTAAGGAGCCAGTTGTCAGCATCTTCAGGTGTCTCAAAGAATCTCACTGTCCCTTCATTAGGAACGCGAAGACGACTAGGATAAAGCATACTATATTGAATACTGTTGGTCCGGAGCTTCCTGCGAACTTCTGTGACGGATTTCTGTCTCTTCTGAAGCTCTGCCGAGAAATTCAGGAACAAGTGCACCGTTGAGCCTTGATACGGTAGATCAGGATGCTTTCGGGCTTCACTTAAGTATCCTGTCCCTGCAATTAGGGAATCAGACCAGGAAAGGTCTGGCTGGGGCACCAGGAATGCGTCAACCCGTTGCTACTCTGTGGGCACGTTCCACCACATAGGTGTGGGAGATCTCAGTAAGTCCCAAGAGGATCTCAGCAAAGTCAGCAGGGTGATCGCCTTCGGGGAGGCCCAGTACTCGCACATTGTTGCAGCGCATTTGGTTTTCTGGATCATACGACTTAGCAACCAACATGCGGACAGTTTGTTGGAGAGATTGCAGAATTTGGGAATGCTGTGAGGTGGTATCTTCAGTCATGGAAACACAAGATTCAGTTACCCCTAGTCTGCCTCTGATTTTATCAAGTTAATTTCTTATTAAATTGCATTCCTTAGTAAGATGGTTTATTCTTACCAGGAGTGAGGACCTACTGTGTTCAATAGCCTGTAGGATAAGGGCTGTGTCAGCACCTTGTGGCTGTGTTGTAGGAGCTGCGCCGCTCTCCTGTGTTCCTGAGAGATCCATTTCTGCTAGCAGAGCCTGCAGCCTGTGTGACAAGATGGCATCAGAGCACGTGGCCGCCAATGGTCTCTGCTTCTTGCTGGGGGTAGGAGCGGCGGATCGGCTCTTAGAGGGTCTCACCTGCTTCCCCGGTGTCAGCAGCTATAGCGGGGCTGTTGTGGGCGCCTGTAGTGACAAGATGCGGGCTTACGAGCGCAGGATATGGCAGGATGTATCAGAGCTCAGTTCTCAGGCGTCTGTCCCGCACTACATCCGGCCACGCCCCCACCTTTTTGATCACTGTTATTGCTGTCACAAGGAATGTAAACATCCTTGTGACAGCAATAGGCATGTGACAGGCCCCCTTCTCTGCACTTAAAAGCATTTAAAAACATCAAGATCTTGTTTCTGAATGCTTTCGTTTTTCAAAAAATGACGCTGATGTTTTCAGAGTAAACCGCAAGTGATGTCATCGCTTCCCGGTTACTATTACAAACAGCTGATGGACGGGAAGTGGTTAATTTCCCTAACAGGGACACGGACACCAATAAAAACCTAACGGGTTCTTATACTTCTACACCCTATTCAATCAAAAAAAAATAATTTGCTTTTTAGATATAGTTTAATCCGATTTCTGAAAAATTCACTATATTGAACAGTCATATTCTTGCTTTTATAATGATAATAAAACTATAAATCTTAGAGAAAAACATGTTGTATGTGGGGGCGGGGTGCTGAATCAACTCATGCCCTTTGGAGGTATCATCTCTACCATAATAAACAGAAATGAGAGTACGTTAAACATGGGACTTAGTTGCACCTTTGGAGGTATGTAATTTATTATTTTATTTATTACAGGTATGGTATAGCGCCATTAATTTACACAGCGCTTTACATAGATATATTGTACATTCACATCAGTCCCTGCCGATGAGGAGCTTACAATCTAAAGTCCCTAACTCACAATCATGCATAAACATACTAGGGCCAATATAGACAGGAGCCATTTAATCTTACAGCTTGTATTTGGTGTGTGTCAGGAAACCAGAGTACCAAGGAAATCCACGCAGGCACAGGGAGAACATGCAAACTCCAGGCAGGTTGTGCAGTGGTTGGGATTCGAACCGACAAACCTAGTGCTGCTAGGTGGAAATGCTAACAATTTAGCTGCTGTGGTGCAGAAATGTATCCATTAATAAACATATTAAAACCAAACATCCAAGTTATCCATGTTGCTGTATGTAGGGCCTTGAGATCAACCTATGAGGGTCAACACATTTCGCAAGGAACTCCGCTTCATTAGACCTGGTAAATTAGTAAACAATCATTTATTTATATGTATTGTTACAGCACTTTTACATTGGGATCCCAGGTCCTGATTAAGCAGAGATCCCCACGAAACGCGTTGACCCTCATTATTATTATTATTATTATACAGGATTTATATAGCGACAACAGTTTACGCAGCGCTTTACAGTATAAAAGGGAGTCAATGCAGTTACAATACAATAAAATACAAGAGGATTAGGAGGGCCATGCTCAGAGGAGCTTACAATCTAATAGGGTGGGACAGGTGGTACAAAAGGTTGTAACTGTGAGGAATGAGCTGATGGAAGTGGTAAAAGATTAGTTGGAGACGTGATAGGCTTCCCTGAAGAGGTGATTTTCAGGGATCACCTGAGGGTAGCAAAAGTAGGGGATAGCCGGATAGGTTGAGGTAGTGAGTTCCAGAGGATGGGAGAGGCTCTGGAGAAATCCTGGCGACGAGCATGGGAAGAACAGACAAGAGAGCTTAACAGTAGGAGGTCTTGAGAAGAGCGGTGAGGACGGTTTGGGTGATGTTTGGAGACAAAATTGGTGATGTAGCTCGGGGCAGAGTTGTGGATTGCTTTGTAAATTGTGGTTAGTATTTTGAATTTAATTCGCTGGGTGATCGGGAGCCAGTGAAGGGATTGGAGGAGAGGGTTGGCAGACACTGAGCAGTTGGTAAGGTGGATAAGTATGGCAGCAGCATTCATGATAGACTGAAGAGGGGATAGCCTATGAAGTTGCAATAGTCAAGGCGAAAGATAACAAGGGAGTGAATGAGGAGTTTGGTGGTTTCATTTGTTAAAAAAGGGTGAATTTTAGAGATGTTACGGAGGTGAATTCTACAAACTTTTGACAACGAATGGACTTATGGCGGAAATGACAAGTCAGAGTCTAGGATTACACCTAGTACCCTGGCGTGAGGGGAGGGACTGATGGTTGCGTTGTTGATTTTGATGGAAAAGTCATGGAGGGGAGGACGGGCAGGGGGGAATATTAGTAACTCAGTTTTAGAGAGATTTAGTTTAAGGAAGTGGTGCGACATCCATGCTGAGATGTTGATCTCAAGGCCATACATACAGTAACATTGGATAGTTAACTTGGGTGTTTGATTTTAAAATGTTTTTAATGAATATATCCATTACATGTCTAAATAAAGTGATAATATTTGCTATATCTTTATCTTGTGTTTGTTACACCTTTGGAGATATATTTAAAGGCCCATGTATAGCATATTTTCATTTCTGTTTATAAATCCTAAAGAGCAAGTTCTCCTTTTTACAAACAATAAAGAGGTGAACTAACTCCAAATATTCTGACCACCCCTATGGACCTCACTGCACATAGCACCTGTGATGACCCATACTGCTGGAGCAACACTGCAATGCACTGCCCACTTTAATGAGTATTCATCATAATGTTCACGATTGCAAGCATCGGCCATTGGTCAGCGCTAACACATGACCATGCTGACCAGTGAGACGTGCTCTTTCTTCTGGGGCACCTTACCAGAATAAGAAGCCTTGTATGAGCTTCTCATTGGTCAGCATGATCACTTGGCTGCGCTGACCACTGGGGTTGCGTATTACGATGCACAAATCATTACATCAGCAGCACAGGGGTATATTTGCAGCGGTGGTCCTGAGAGGTGGCAAGGATAGTTAGTTTATACTTACATTTTTCGTGAACAGGTGAACTTACCATTTATGTAGCTTGTGCTGATTCTTATATTCAAATGCCTTATAATAACATAAGTAGAAATTTCCTATTATGGCTATTATATTAGGAAGATGTTTAACAGGCACCATTCTTATTTCTTCGTTTAAATATTTCTCCATTGCTAGCAGTGACTTCAGTTTGGTTTTATATTGTTTTGTAGAGTAAATCTGCTGCGAGTGCCACAAGGGAATGGACTGAACAGGAGACTCTGTTACTGCTGGAGGTAATCTTTAATGGACAGGTACAGCAATGCAGTTCATGTAAATGTAACATTATGACACTAACCTGAGTTTTTCTTTTTCTTTTCTTTTTCTTTCCTTTCTGTCTTTTGCAGGCTCTAGAAATGTACAAAGATGACTGGAACAAGGTGTCTGAACATGTTGGCAGTCGCACTCAAGATGAATGTATTTTACACTTCCTGCGGTTGCCTATTGAGGACCCATATTTAGAGGACTCTGAAGCATCTCTTGGTCCTTTGGCCTATCAACCTATACCATTTAGCCAGTCTGGCAATCCTGTAATGAGTACTGTAGCCTTCCTGGCCTCTGTGGTGGACCCTCGTGTAGCATCTGCTGCAGCCAAATCGGCTTTAGGTATTATTTTCATAGTTTTATTATACTATAGGCAGTGAACTTAATAGTTGCATTTGACAAATCCTAGAATTTTAGCACCTCTTGCAGTCTCAAAATTGTATTCGGATGTGGTAGATTTGGAGAAAAATGGCACTTTGACTGTTAGGATGTTCACTAGAAGGGATCTGAGCTCCAGTATTCTAGTTAAAGTGGTTGTAAACTCTTACATATACCCAGTGAAGTGACTGTCCTCAGGTAATACTCAGAGGTTAAATAAATCCTCCTACATAAGGTGTATCTGTTTATCTGCAGTCTTCTCTTCTTTACATCCATTCAAAAAGTACAGAATTTATAAAACTTGTCTGAGCTGTCAGAAAAAAGGAGCGGAGAGCTAAGGTTACACTCTGCAGAGCTCAGTGTGGATAGCCCTGAGAGCTAATTGGAGGGAAGGGACACCCCCCCCTTTACTCAACACACAGAAATAGAGCTGAGGTTGTCAATCAGCTGGAGGTCCCTCCCCTGTCACCTTTTTTCTCATGGTGTCAGGAAAATCTGTCAGAAGTAATTCATGTTGATTGCAGAGGAACAAAGCAGCAGATCGAAATGACACTTGGTGCTCCTATAAGTACACACTATAGATGGATATGCTTTGTTCATATTTCATGTGTGAGGTTTACAACCACTTTTTTAAAGACTTTACTGTGCTGGCGCAGTTTTAAGTAGTAAATATGGATTGTTGGGTTTCAGTCTCTGGTGGTGTTTTTTTGTAGGGGGGGGGGGGGGCGGCAGGGGGCACAGCCACTTCAGAGAAATGCTCTATTTACAGAAGATTAGACATTCTGAAGTCACTCCTTCCCCGGGGGGTTTATACCATTCTCACTGGTGCACTTAGGTAACCTGAAAGTTGTTAAACCAAAAGGCACCCCTGAGGCCCCTTTCACACGGACGGCAAAATTGCCGCAGTAAAAAGCCTGTTTTTTGTTCTTGAAATTCAAGGCTTCATGCAATGCGATTAGCTGCATTTGTACATTGCGATTACCTGCGTATACGTGCGTTTATTTGCGGTTGCGTTTAGCTGCGGTTAGTTATTCCCATAGCAACCTGTTTATTTATTTTTTTTGTCCCTTGGATCTAACCATGATGCATTTCGGTCCTCTGCCATCTATTTCCTGTTTCTTTGTTCACTTGCTGAGTGTGTGTTGGAGTTTAGAGGTGAGAGGAGTGATCGGTGTGTTGTGCCTGAGATTTTCAAAAATTAATGCAAATATGATGAGTTTGCTGGCGATGCTCATGTTGCTGATGATGAGGATGAAGAGGAGAAGACAGATCCAGTCTAGGCGACGTCCCCGCCGTTACTGGGTCCATCCCCTAACCTCACAGCGTCTATCAATTGGCTACTTTGCCCTCATGTTCGGTGAGCTGCAGACCCATGGGGACAAGTTCTACAATTATACTCGGATGTCCGTGGCAAGCTTCGATGAGCTGTTGGAACTCTGTAGAACACGCCTGAGCAGAACCAGGACCAACATGAGAAGAAGCATTAGTGCAGAAGAGCGGCTGCTACTTACTTTAAGGTAGGTTTTCCATATCTTGAACAGATGCTTTAAATTCATGTACATGCAGGTGTACCAATATTATTGACAATAGTGTGTATGTATGTTCTTGCATAATATATAGCTATAAATATATGTGTCTTTTTTGTATTGCAGATACCTTGCCACTGGTGCCAGCTTCATCTCCCTTCATCATCAGTTCCTAATGGGAATTTCTGCTGTATCGACAATAGTCCATGATACATGTCAAGTTATATGGGAAGAGCTGAAAAGCAGTGTCATGCCGGAACCAACATCCAGTCTGTGGGAGGAAATATCTGAGGAGTTTTGGGAGAAGACCAACTTCCCAAATTGCATTGGGGCTTTAGACGGGAAACATATCCGTCTCATCAAGCCACCAAACTCTGGTTCCCGTTATTTCAACTATAAAAAATATTTCTCCATTGTCCTCCTGGGGCTCAGTGATGCCAACATGCGGTTCATTGCTGTGGATGTGGGAGCTTACGGGAGTTCTGGAGATTCCAGAATTTTCCGTAATTCTATGATGGGCCAGCGATTGGAAAATAGTGAATTCAATGTGCCACAGTCAAGGCCTCTTCCTGGTACTGCTGTGCCGGATCTTCCTTTTTGTTGTGCTGGGAGATGAGGCATTTGCCTTATCCACCCACCTTCTCAGGCCCTATACGAGGCATGGTCTCACTGACAGGAGGCGCATTTTTAATTACCGTCTCAGTAGAGCCCGGAGAATGGTGGAGTGCGCATTTGGCATTTGCACTGCCAAATGGCGTGTTTTGATGACAGCCATGCACCTAGAAGTGGATCATGCGGTCAATGTTGTTTTGGCATGTTGTGTTCTCCACAACTATTTGAGGGGTAAGGAGATCGTGCCCACCGAATCCCCGTTAGCGTTACCTGTTTCCGCAGAACACAGAGGTCGTGTTACTGCCACTCGTCCCACGAATCAAGCTCTACAAGTGCGTGAGGATTTCACAGATTTTTTTTGACAGAGGATGGACAGCTCCCATGGCAATATGACCATTTGTAAAGAGATCTTTGTTACCCATGTTATATCAACCTTATATTACAGTTTATTTGTTCTTGAAATAAAGTAGTTGACAATTTTTTACAATTAAATTGTTTTTATTTTTATAGCTTTGCCATGTTAAATAACAAAAAGGTAGAAAAAATAGACAAACCTTACAAAACATTGAATGCTTGCATGTATAGAAAACTATTTTTTCAATTCCTTAGGAATATAGAGAATTTTCTTCTATTTTCAAGTATAAATTGACTCTGTACCCCCCCCCCCCCTAAAATATAGAGTATTTCTAAAGTGCTGTTAACCATATGTTTGACTATATGTGGACACTGTGAGTGCAGTAAACAGCTTTGAAACATTTTTTCACAACTTTACGAACTGTTGTGTAGCGGCTGTTTGATAACAATGTCCAAATGTAAGCAAAGAATTTAAAAAGGTTTTTTAGTGCTTAAAGCTGACCATACACCTATAGATTATCTGCATAATGTCTATGATTAGATGGAATTATATTTGTCCATGTACACTGCACTGTGTAGATGGGGGGGAGGGGATCTCCCACTGGACCAAGCTTCAGTATTTTTCTAGTCGTCCGAGTAGCAAGATATGGAAGCTTGGAACAGTGGGAGATTCTTACCTCCGCACAGTTTAGCGGAGATGGAGGAATCTGTTCCACTTTTTCCATCTGAACATAGAAAAACATAAGATAACCTATAGGTGTATGGCCAGTCTGCTGAGGCATGGCCCCATAGAGAAAGTGTCAAAACCCTAACCTTCGTCACCTTAATTTTGATTTCGCCATGTATGCTGCACTGTGTAGATTGGGGGATCTCCCACTGGGCCAAGCTTCAGTATCTTTCTAGTCGACCATGCTGGCTCTCAACCTAAACAATGCTTTGGTACTGTGAGAGCCAGCGTGGCGGAGTAGCAAGATATGGAAGCTTGTAACAGTACAGTACAGTTTCTTACATCCGTACAGTTCAGCGGATATTGAGGTAGGTATCAATAAAATTCAAGTAACAAAACATAAAAAAATTAAACAGTAATATAACAAATTAAAAGGTCAAAACTACAAGTTTTCATACACCGGATAAGGGGGACGCAGGGAAGAGTGGCTTGGTTCAGTGCCAACATCTATGGGTGATCCTGATCCTGATTGGGAAGATGAGGGTGAAGTAACTGGGTGTGGCTGCACGTGCATCCTTTGATAACCAGGATTAGGTGGGTAAGGTGTATACATCGGTGGGGGTCCTGCATAAGGATTAATGGCAGGTGTTGTGTCATGGAACTGCTGATTGGCCATTGGTCGACTCAAAGAGCCACTGGGTGAATTAAAACCCATAGCCCATGGCTGAAATTTTGGATATGGGCGTTGCTCTTTGCAAGCGGATACAATATACGTTAAATAGGCATGTATATCACCCCTGACCTCAGTGCGCTTATCAGGAGGAATCTCCCTGACTACACAAAGCAACATTCTCAAAAACATAACATCTGGGTCTGAGATATTGAGAAATTCATCATCTTTGGCCTGGTTTTGCGATTGGTTTCTCATTTCAGCTATAATACGGTTAAAATATTCCTCAAAAGGTGTCTCTTGTTGAGTACGTTTTTGACGGCTGGTGGAAGTAGACTGTCCTCTCCTACCTACATTTGCCTGCAAATAGATCAAATATATAGATTATGCTTCTGATGTTGAGATCACACTTACATAATAATAAACATGATGCTTGCACAATTATTAAAGTCGTGTCCGAGCTTGCAACACCTGTTTTCAGTAGATCAGACACAGGCACTTGTTTTAGCCCCGAAAACCTGTTGTCACTGTATTGGCAGCCAGAAGACCACCAAAACTGTTTTTACAATGTTTCAGTTCATGAATGAAGAGAAGCCGCTGTCTTCTCTCCATTCATTTTCAGCGCAGCGGAGGCTGCTGAGAAAGGGACTGGGGAATCTGTGTCCCTAGTCCCATTCCCTGTCTCAAAGGGAAGATGTCAGAGGTCTGTTAAGACCCCTGATATCTCACGAAAGAGAGGGCTGAAAAAAAAAAAGAATAAAATAAAAATTAATTGTAAAAAAATACAAAAACTAAAAGAAAACACACACTGACACTGTCCCCCCCCCCCCCATTAAAAAATGAAAGCATTGTAAAAAAAATAATTGTAAAAACCATCATTGTGACGTTTTGAAAGTACATACCACAGGTTCTTCACTGGATGGTTGATATTCTTGGGATGAAAGTGACTCTGAATTGGTTTCTTGACTGGTGTCTGCGTCATCTGGTGACGAACTTTCACGTCTTGCGCTTGCTCTCTCAGGAACACAGTTCTAATAATAACAAAATTACAAGTTTAAAAATAACATGAATACTGTCATGTGTACACTACAGAATAGCCCTCTATATAGAGCAGGGTGGGTTTAGACACCTTTCACACTGGAGCGGTGACGCAACCAAAAATCCTGATAGCAGCATCCTTGGAGTGGTGAAGGAGCGATGTGTATACCGCTCCTACACCTCTCCAGCCCACTCAAATCATTAGGACAGTGCGGCTATACTGCCCACAAATTTGTTAAAAGTAAAATATATAATATATATACTTACGAGCGCATCTCGGTGGTGCGCCTCAAAAAAGACAAAGCCTCTGCATGGGGGTTAGCCCTGCGACGAGTTGAGGGTGCTCCGCTTCTCTCCGCAGACTTCTCTTCATTAACTTCTTTCTTGTACCGGTCACGTAGGGACCTCCAACGTGTATAAACCTCTTTTCCTGCAATATATATATCAAACATAACGCATGTTAGGAAAAGTCGAGAGAGTTCTGCTCACCCCCCCACCCTAGAAAAAACTTAAGGGAAGACACCAACCATTTAATTTCCCATTTTCAAATTAGGTTTGTTTGCAGCATTGCATAATTGTCAGTGACGCAGTGCTGGATCGCTAAAAAATGGCCTGGTCATTTAGGGGGTAAATCTTCTGTTTGTGGTTATTATGGGAAACAGCTATGATACATGTGTACCCTGCTTCATAGACACAACAAACATTGCACTCACCTCGGTTATCCTGCTCGGTGGCAGACATATTGTCCCAGTTCGGTGTGACAAATTTGTATACTTCCTCCCACTTGGATCTCTTCAACACTCGATCGGCATATCCTGGGCATTCTGAGTCCCATAACTCTGGTCGGGAATGCACAAGGGATATTATGGCCTCATGTGATATATCTCGCGCCACCATGCTGCCTTCTCCTCTTTCCAATATCCCTCTGAACTTCCTGTGTCATTTCCCAGGTACACCTACTGGTTATGATGCGCTTCCGGGTGATTTTTTTTTTCTCACGCTGCTATCCGCAGCTGACTCAAAAGACTGCGATTACATGCGGTTGTTTGCAGATAGCTGCGCTACATTGCACCTGGACGCATTCAATTCTATTTTTTCTATTCGCACGGAACCGCATGTAACGAAATCGCAGCTAAACGCTGTGTGTGAATGGGGCCATAGGAAAGCGTTGTGTGCTTTTAGCTGCGGTAGAAAAATAGAAAATCCGCAGCTAAAAGCACCATTCTATCCGTCCGTGTGAAAGGGGCCTTATAGAATTACATGAGTCAGAAGTAGCTCCCTGAGACCTCTTTATCTTTTCTTGCTTCTCTTTTTCTATCTTTCCTGGGCTCTTTTCCCTGTTTCTTGTTCATCCACTTTTCTCTTCTTTACCTTTTTTGTTTCTCCATTTAACTAGCATGTAAACCTAATAGACCTTTAGAACATGGCCTGGTTATATCGGTTTTGAGTTTTCAGCTCTTTCCTGTTTATTTTTTTTCTGTGATCAAATCGTGGATTTGCAATTTCTTTGGCCTGAAGTTTCAGCTAACTACAGAGTTAACTCTCCAATCAGAGTGCATTTTTACTTTTTGTGATGTTGTGAAGTTCTAGATTTACACATTCTTTTTGTTGTATGAAACTACGGCAATTTTTTGTCTGCAATTCCCATATATTCACACATACTGTTTGCTTTCGAAAATGTTATCCCGTTGCATCTATTGTGTATGTTATAAAGACAATAAAGCATCTTGTAAAGAAAAAGAGAGTCAGAAGTAATAGTATTGACTGTATCTATAACTTGTTGCTGCTATTCTTTTTTTTTTTTTTTATAGAGTTTGATTGTTTTTAACTGATTATCTGTCACCCTTCGTATTTTATTATTAGCTCTTCCTGTAAAACAGTTGCTTAAACATTTCTTGTTTTCCTCATTCCTAATAGAGGAGTTTTCCAAGATGAAGGAGGAGGTTCCCACAGCATTAGTAGAAGCCCACGTCCGTAAGGTGGAAGATGCAGCAAAAATAACTGGCAAACCTGACCCAGGTTATGGCCTCGAGAGCAGTGGAATTGCTGGCACTACTTGTGAAGAGAATGAGCGAATAAGTGAGCGAATAAGTGAGCGAATAGGTAAGCGCAGTCCTTAGATTTTTTTAGTCGTTTTTTGTTATCTGTGTGTGCTACAATTATTACTTCTAGCGATATACTTGGAAGAGTCATCCTTTATGAACTGTGACCCAAACTAAAATTACAGGTGCCACTCAAGGCTCCACCAGTTCCTCATAGGTAGTAACCAATAAGTTCCGCATTGGAGTTGGAGCCTGGACTGAGACTGTCATACACCTTCTTACGGGGATTTGCAGATACAGTATGTGTGACTTCCAGGACTTTTCCCTTTTGCATTAGATCCCTTTATACATATCATAGGTTATATAGAGAGATGGAGACATGTTATACTTGAATTCATTAACTGACAAATAGTTGTCTATGATGTAATTTCTGTATGATATTTGAATTTTTTATTTGTAGAGGAAAATACTACGGAAGAACCTCCTTCAGAACCACAGCCCACAGAAGAGAGGAAAGAACCAAAGGTAGCCCTAAATTTTACACAACATGGTTATTTTGCACTTAAAGGATAAGTGCTCTTTATGCAAGGTGCAATAATATTTTTTGCCCTGACCTAAACTAACCCACCCTGGTTTTCCGGCCACCTGCAAGATCTGGTGTAAGACATCTGCTAAACCCGAAGGGAGGCCTTCATCAGCATTAAGGTATACCCTCACTTTTCTAGGTGAAGGAATGTTCATTAATCCCAGGGGGTTCATAGATAGTTTGCCCTTTTGCCATCTAGGTTCAGGGAATGACCATTCAAAATGACAGACTAAGCTCTTACAACCAGTGCTCTCTTCAGCTTCTAAACCGTCAACCTTCCTATGCCACCACACAGACTACCAGACCTTACCCCTACCCCAATGGGCTTCCTGTACCAGCTCGGTCTCAGGAACTGTATCCCAACCTGGCCAGTGTTCTCTCTCCCAAAGAATACATTTGTCTCTTTTGGAACATGTGGGTCCAGCAGTTTTGCATCAGATCTATCATACCTGTCTGCCACCAGTGAGGAACCTCTGGCCTTTCTTGTGAGCTAAGACACATATATACTGACTGACGTTCCCCCAGGACTCTGACCTGGTAGTCTTACCTCTGCACTCCAGATTTTCTCCTAGGTGCTGGTCCCATTGTTGTCCCTTGTGTTTTCTCATGGCATACCCTTTCTGGGACACTCAGATGACCTCTTATAGAGAAAACTGGTTAATTGGGGATCTGGCGCTCCAGGAAGTAATGCCCTTGAGATGGGATATTGTACATTTACTGAAAAAGTCATAAGAATGATCAAAAGAGGCAGACATCCTCAGAGTGTGCCCAGAAACTCTGTAAAACATGTAAAAGAAACAGGGAGGGGGAGGCGCCACTCTGAGTTTAGTATTAAAGTAGAAACATTTATTGCATGAGATTAAAAACACTTACAAGATATAAGTGGAAGTCATGCTCATCAAGAGGTATACAGTCCAGGCAGCTCTAATGTGTCCCACTGGCTATACACACATTCCGGATTGCTGGTGGAAAGAGTCTGGTGGCTGTTGTTTTGCTGGATGGATGGCTATGCTTCAGAGAAACCAGGTAGCAGGAAGCTCCACACTGACCAGCTCGAACTGCGGAAGAGGAAATTACATCACCAGCATGGGGCGGGAGGAAGGGATCAGGATTGTCTGTTTGAGGAATAGGCTACGCGCTTGGAGCTCACAGCTGCTTCTGCTGGCCTGCTGCTCTCTTGGGGAGAGCATCAATAAATACACTCTCGAAAGCATTACGTCCGCGGCCGTGGAACTACAACAGTCAGCGGACTCAAAACAGTGGGATAAAAAGAGTTAAAATACTTTTAAGTAATAAAATATGGGGCATAAAATGGTCTAGCAATATATGATGTATCAAAGTTGACATCAAATGTAATATGGAGCACATATTGAGCTAAATTGAAAATGCTGCTAATTTGATGTGTCTATAGACATATCTAAATATAAAAAAATTAAAAATGTGTATAAAAACGTATTCATACATACACAAGGATTATGTTATAAAAAATTCATATGTGTATATAGAAGACAGGTGTCATAATATGTATATGTGTGAGTGCTGCCTCCCTATAACCATAAAAAGCAACACATCTGTAATATTACATATAGGAGATGGTTACTTACAAATACCACCACCACCAACCACAGACTAAGAACCCATCAATGTCCGAATTCAAGATGATGACCGTAAGGGTCCACTGTAAAAAATGAAATGAGGTTAAAGAAACTGGTCTCCATGTGCATGTGTTATAACAAAATATAGGTATCTCAATCTCTTCATTGAGCCCCCCTGGCGAGAGAGTATTTAAAGAATATATCCAGAAAGTCTCCTGCTGACAAAACTGTTTAAAACGCTCTGCAGCAGGAAGATTTCTGGAGATGGCCTCAATCACCCAAACTTGGAGACCCACAGTGGATTTTTGATGTTCCGTCAGAAAGTGTCTGGGGAATACTGTGTTTGTCACATCCCTGCTCAATGAATCGTCTATGCTTGCCAAATCGGCGTAGGGGAGAGATAGTCCTCCCTACATACAGGAGGCCACAAGGGCTTGTCAGGCATTATATAACATACTCACTAGAGCAATTATGGAACTTTTTAATGGTATACGTCTTTCCTTTTGTTGTGAAAGTTTTTTGCCCGTGGTGAACAAATTTACACGTAAGGCATAATTTTTTCTGGCTGGTGGGGGTGGACTTAAACTTGCAGATTCTACTAGGTGCTATTTAGCTTTTAATGATTTTGGCCCTGCAGTAGGAGACTTTGGGTTTCTGTGCGAAAGACGAACCCAAGATGGGATCTTCCAACAAAATTGGCCAAAGTTTGATTAGAATGTTTTCAATTTTTTTGTAGCAATAATGGAATTTATTCCTAAACCGTATTGGTTAGGGTTAATGTGATATGATGGGATTAGGCAAAGGCCTTGTACACACGATAGGAATTTCCGATGAAAAAAGTCAGACGGAGTCCGACAGCGTTTTTCCATCGGAAATTCCGACCGTGTGTGGGCCCCATCAGAGAAATTCCGATGAGTTCCATCGGAATTTAAATATAGAACCTGTTCTATTTTTTTCTGATGAAATTCGGTCGAAATTGTGAGTTTGGTCGGAAAAAGGTCAGATTGTGTGTATGGGGCATAAGATGTATACCGTTGAAAGGCATCTTCCACATGGGTGGAGGGGTATACTTTATCCAGGAATTTATTGGTAAGGAGTTGGCCTTGGGTCTGGCAATCCTCGTCCTTAGTACAATTGCGGCGGATCCTGTGAAACTGGCACCTGGGGATATTTGATCCACCTGAGGTGTTAATGGATACATGAGTTCCCAGCAGTGGGTTTTTTCTTTTTTAATCAAAAGAAAGTTTATTGAGCATAGAAAACAGGATACATACACAAGTACCAAGTGCAACAGGCACAAAAAAAAAAGGGATACCACATTTGACCCAACCTACAGATAACCAACGCGATCTGACATTTGCATTGTTTAAAACATTCCTGAGAGCCCGACCACACGAACCAATTGGGCCCGTGCGGAGGGATAACACATATTCCTGACCTAGAAAAACATAAGATTTACAAGGAGCATATACCACAGTATGTAAGAGCATGAAAGCGAACCGAGTGGGAGGCAATGAGCAAGTGCGTGAGCCACACACTAGAGGATGTGCTTTAATAGGGGATTATCGCTAAGCCTAGCATGTGGAAGAATCGTCCAGCCACCTGTTCCAGATTTTATTGTACTTGGTTTGGCATCCTCTATGCAAGTACAGCACCTTTTTATAGGGGAGGGTAGCGTTCACCACCCCAATCCATTGCTGAATAGTGGGGGGGGGGGGAACTTTGATCCAGGAGCGAGCTACTTGCATTCTGGCGAGGAACAGAGATTCTTGAAGGAATATGTTAAGATACTTCTCCTCTTCGGGAATAGAAAGGATGCCAAGTAAACACTGACGGGGGCACAGAGATGAGGGGGAGCCCATGTGGTCATGGAGAAACTTAACCACCTGTGACCAGAAGTCCTGGAGTCGCAGGCAGGCCCATAGCAGATGATAAAATGAGCCCCTGGGATCCCCACACTTGGGGCAGGCCGGACTGTAGTCGGGTCTGAACCGAGAAAGGCGAGTTGGGGTGAGGTAAGAGCTATGCAGGATGTAGAGATGTGTGAGGCGATCTGACAATTTGGGGGATACTGTCTTAGAGGCAGTCAGGGCATCCTCCCAATCTCCATCCTCCCAATCTCTATCCTCCACAGCCCCCAGGTCCACCTCCCATCTGGACTTCAGTCGGTACGCCTGTGAAGTGGCTGCGGGCAGCATGAGGTGATTGTAGAAGGAGGATATCACCCCCTTGGGGTCTTGCCCGTAAACCACATCTACCAGAAACAGCGACTCAAGCCTGGGAATGGAGTTCCCAAACTGGAAGTTGAGGGTGTGTCGAAGCTGGAGGTAGCGGAAGAGCATTCGGTAGGATAGGCCGAATTAGTCTTTAATGGCCTGGAAGGACCTGACCGTAACGTTATCCAGAACATGCGACAAAAACAGTATGCCTTTGGCCATCCAGAGATGTTGGTCAGGGACTGTGAGCAATTAGGGCAGTAGGGAGTTGCCCCACATGGGTGTATGTGTGTGGAATGTAGGGGCCTTGGTGATGGTCACGGCAAGCTGCCAAACCTTACAGTGATGGAACAACATAGTGTTTCTGGTGCCCGAGGGCCCATGGGTGCCACACAGGAGGATCTGAAATTTATGGGACCCTAGCAGTGGGTTTTACGTAGTTGGTGGCATCTATATGCGAGTCACTGTGGTAAAGCTCCAGGTCGAGGAAAGCCAGTCTGTCGGGATCCACCACATGGGTGAAAGATATGCCCAGGTTGTTGTGGTTACAATGCAATACAAACTGTACCAGGCTATCTATGGTACCATCCCATATGATGACTATGTCATTGATATAGCGCCCATAAAAAATGATCTTGGCTATAAAGGGATTGTTGTGTAAAATATACTGGAGTTCCCAATAGGGCTGCAAAGCTCTCTCAGATTAAATCATTTCCAAAATCGAGCTTTCTTTCCTCATAACGTTTTCACAAGACCCCTCATTTTTATCACTTGCACAAAATTCATAAGGACCCCAACAACCCACCAGCGTGACCCATTGTTGCTTCTATGGAGAGCGTGGCTTCTGTATGTATGTATGTATGTGGACCGGTTCTTGCAGCCCTTGGCACAGGACCTTCCATCGTACATAAGAGACAGCACACGCCTACTAGAGATGCTCTTATTCTATAGGTGGAAAACCACATACCTGTGGGTGTCCCTAGATGTCATGTCCTTATATACGTCGATCCCCCATGATGTAGGCCTGATGGCAGTTGAGCATTTCCTCTCTGCAGACTCATCAATCCGAGGCAAACTCATTTTATACTAGAAGCAACACAATTCTGCTTAAAACACAACTACTTTGAATTTGAGGACAGTTAATATTTACAAACCCAAGGCACAGCTACGGGGGGACATTTTTCCCCCAGCTATGCAAATTTAACCATGGGGTATTGGGAACTCCAGTATATTTCACACAACAATCCCTTTATAGCCAACATCATTTTTTTATGGGCGCTATATCAATGACATAGTCATGGTGCCATAGATAGCCTGATATAGTTTGTATCGCATTGTAACCACAACAACCTGGGGTTACCTTTCACCCATGTGGTGGATCCCAACAGACTGGCTCTCCTGGACCTGGAGCTTTGCCACAGTGACTCGCGTATAGATGCCACCAACTACGTAAAACCCACTGCTGGAAACTCATTCATCCATTACCAGAGTTGCCACCATCACAGGTGGGTCGATAATATCCCCAGGAGCCAGTTTCACAGGATCCGCCGCAATTGTACTAAGGATGAGGATTCCTAGACCCAAGGCCAACTCCTTACCAATAAATTCCTGGATAAAGAATATCCTTTCACCCTTGTAGAAAATGCCTTTAACAGTATATATCTAAGCCTTTTCCTAAGCCCATTATATCAGATGAACCCCAACCAATAAGGTTCACGACACAATTTCATGATTGCTACAAAAAAATGGAAAACACTCTAATCAAACATTGGCCAATTTTGTTGGAAGATCCCCTCTTGGCCTCGTCTCTCACACAGAAACCCAAAGTCTCCTACCGCAGGGCCAAAAACATTAAAAACCAAATAGAACCTAGTAGAATCCGCAAGTTTAAGTTCAACCCACCATCCAAACTCCCCTCATCCCACTAGTAGGCATGTTGCCGGAAAAAATCATGCATGGAGTGTAAATTTGTTCATCACGGGCAAAAAAAATTCACAACAAAAGGAAAGACATATACCATTAAAGAGTTCCATAATTGTTTTAGTGAGTATGTTATATAATGCCTGACATGCCTTGTAGCCTCCTGTATGTAGGAAGGACTATCCGTCTCCTACGCCAACGATTTGGCAAGCATAGACAATTGAGCAGGGATGTAACAAACAGTATCCCCAGACACTTTCTGACAGGACATCAAAAATCCACTGTGGGTCTCCAAGTTTGGGTGATTGAGGCAATCTCCAGAAATCTTCCTGCTGCAGAGCGTTTTAAATGGTTTTGCCAGCAGGAGACTTTCTGGATCTATTCTTTAAATGCTCTCTCACCAGGGGGCTCAATGAAGAGATTGAGATACATACTTTTTTATAACACATGCACATAGAGACCAGTTTCTTTAACATCATTTCATTTTTTACAGTGGACCCTTACGGTCATCTTTAATTCGGACATCGTTGGGTTCTTAGTCTGCGGTTGGGGGTAGTGGTATTTGTAAGTAGCCATCTCTTATATGTAATATTACCAATGTGTTGCTTTTTATGGTTATAGGGAGGCAGCACTTACACAGATGGTGCATATCTACACACATATACAGTGGGTACGGAAAGTATTCAGACCCCCTTAAATTTTTCACTCTTTGTTATATTGCAGCCGTTTGCTAATATCATTTAAGTTCATTTTTTTCCTCATTAATGTACACACAACACCCAATATTGACAGAAAAACACAGAATTGTTGACATTTTTGCAGATTTATTAAAAAAGAAAAACTGAAATATCACATGGTCCTAAGTATTTAGACCCTTTGCTCAGTATTTAGTAGAAGCACCCTTTTGATCTAATACAGCCAGGAGTCTTTTTGGGAAAGATGCAACAAGTTTTTCACACCTGGATTTGGGGATCCTCTGCCATTCCTCCTTGCAGATCCTCTCCAGTTCTGTCAGGTTGGATGGTAAACGTTGGTGGACAGCCATTTTTAGGTCTCTCCAGAGATGCTCAATTGGGTTTAAGTCAGGGCTCTGGCTGGGCCATTCAAGAACAGTCACGGAGTTGTTGTGAAGCCACTCCTTCGTTATTTTAGCTGTGTGCGTAGGGTCATTGTCTTGTTGGAAGGTAAACCTTCGGCCCAGTCTGAGGTCGTGAGCACTCTGGAGAAGGTTTTCGTCCAGGAAATCCCTGTACTTGGCCGCATTCATCTTTCCCTCGATTGCAACCAGTCGTCCTGTCCCTGCAGCTGAAAAAGACCCCCACAGCATGATGCTGCCACCACCATGCTTCACTGTTGGGACTGTATTGGACAGGTGATGAGCAGTGCCTGATTTTCTCCACACATACCGCTTAAAAATTAAGGCCAAAAAGATCTATCTTGGTCTCATCAGACCACCATCTTATTTCTTACCATCTTGGAGTCCTTCAGGTGTTTTTTTAGCAAACTCCATGCAGGCTTTCATGTGTCTTGCACTGAGAGGCTTCCGTCGGGCCACTCTGCCGAAAAGCCCCGACTGGGGGAGGGCTGCAGTAATGGTTGACTATCTACAACTTTCTCCCGTCTCCCGACTGCATCTCTGGAGCTCAGCCACAGTGATCTTTGGGTTCTTCTTTACCTCTTTCACCAAGGCTCTTCTCCCCCGATAGCTCAGTTTGGCCGGACGGCCAGCTCTAGGAAGGGTTCTGGTCGTCCCAAACGTCTTCCATTTAAGGATTATGGAGGCCACTGTGCTCTTAGGAACCTTAAGTGCAGCAAAAAAAAATTTGTAACCTTGGCCAGATCTGTGCCTTGCCACAATTCTGTCTCTGAGCTCTTCAGGCAGTTCCTTTTGACCTCATGATTCTCATTTGCTCTGACATGCACTGTGAGCTGTAAGGTCTTATATAGACAGGTGTGTGGCTTTCCTGATCAAGTCCAATCAGTATAATCAAATACAGCTAGACTCAAAGGTGTAGAACCATCTCAAGGATGATCAGAAGAAATGGACAGCACCTGAGTTAAATATGAGTGTCACGGCAAAGGGTCTGAATACTTAGGAGCATGTGATATTTCAGTTTTTATTTTTAAATAAATCTGCAAAAATGTCAACAATTCTGTGTTTTTCTGTCAATATGGGGTGCTGTGTGTACATTAATGAGGAAAAAAAATGAACCTGAATGATTTTAGCAAATGGCCGCAATATAGCAAAGAGTGAAAAATTTAAGAGGGTCTGAATACTTTCCGTACCCACTGTACATAATATGACACCAGTCTTCTATATACACATATGCATTTTATATAACATAATCCTTATGTATGTATAAATACGTTTTTATACACATTTTTAAAAAAAAATATATTTAGATATGTCTATTGTACAGGACGCTGTGGCTGGGTCCTGGAAGGACGCTATATTTCCCCTCTGTTTGGGCTGTGGTTCCTTTAAGGGAACAGCAATGGTTAACACACCTGTCCAAGGAAGTGGTTTAAGAGAGACAGGAAGTGGTAGGTGAGTGAGTGAAGGAGTGTAGTGAAGTCTGCATGGTGAATGGTGGACACTGCAAAAGCTGTGGAGGCTGTGAAAAGCTCTGGGAAACTGTGAATGTACATGGCAGTGGCCTGCATGGAAGCCTGCTATCTGGGAAACTTACCTGCAACACCAAGTAAGGACTGTTTAACTGCGACAGCAGTTATAAACTCTACAAGTCGGTGAGACTGTCATTTCTTTTGTTTTGCTGCTGTGAAGCCATTTAAGTTTAAATAAACGTCCTTTTGTTTGAAAATCCTGTGTCCTGCGATCTAGCTGGTTCCCCGAACATTACACTGGTGCTCGAATGCGGGCAGGACAGAATAACAGGCATAAGAAGAAAGAAAAGAAAAAAAACTTTTTTTTTTTTTCTCTTTGCATTGAACAGTTAAAGGGACAGTACATTGGATTTATGTCCTGGGTTAAAGCTGCACAAACATTGAAATCTGAAACAATGGAGGAGCTAATTAAACAGCTGTCCCTGGCTAATATGCAAGCGCAGACTCGCCATGAGGAAGCTAATCAGCGCTTAGCAACCCGGCTGGAGGTACAACAAAATCACCACAAAGAGGCGCTGGCTCTGCAGCAAGAAAATACTCGAGTTTTGGTGGCCCAGTTGGCAGCCCAGCAAGCGACCCAGCAAGGGGTTATGCAGGCGCAGTTTACTGTCTTAAAGGAAGCAGTACAGAAGCTGTCTCAGGAACAAGTGGCTGTTGCCCCTGGCAACCAGGTGACTGTGAGGGCAAGCCATTTTTTGCAGAAATTGTCCCTGAGCGATGATGTAGAGGCATTTCTTGCTACATTTGAGAGGACGGCAGAGAGAGAAGGGTGGCCTCAGGACCAGTGGGCCGGCCTCATTGCTCCTTTTCTCACCGGAGATCCTCAAAAAGCCTACTTTGACCTGCCACCCGATGATGCTAAAGACTATCAAAAGTTAAAAGCAGAAATTCTGGCTCGTCTGGGGGTGACTACGGCCGTTCGGGCCCAACGAGTACACCAATGGAAGTATCGTCCAGATCGGCCACCCCGGTCTCAAATGCATGACCTGGTGCAACTGGTAAAAAAATGGCTGCAGCCCGAGGTGTTGTCTGGCCCCCAAATCGTGGAGCGGGTCGTGCTGGACCGATACCTGAGATCCCTGCCAGACGACCTTCAAGGGTGGGTCAGCCATGGAGACCCCAAAACAGCAAACCTCCTTGTCGAGATGGTGGAACGATATACGGTGGTAGAGGACCTGCTCGGACCTACCAAGTGCATAGGGCCCAGTCTGCCACGGCCTGTTCGACCAACTGCTGCCCTTCGAAAGGATGTTCCAAGGAGTCCTGGACCAAACCCTCCGGAAGGTCAAGAGTCACTCCCGGTACTCCCGGTACCTCCTCAGCGTTCTGTTCCTGTTCGGAGAGGAGGGGATGTACAATGTTGGCGATGTCATTCCTGGGGTCATACCCGGGCACACTGCCCACTGCAAGAGGAGCCCATGGAATGCGGGGTTCTTCGGAGGGGGTCTTTTTATGCCCATAAAGTATGCACCACACAGCTCGACCTGGGTGAGGAAAAATTTGAGTGTGAAGTCCAAGTGAACCACCTCCCTGCCCGGGCTTTGTTGGACTCCGGAAGCATGGCAACCCTGGTTCATCCTAGAGTAATTGGGAAGATCGGTCCGGTAAGAAAAACCTTACGGGTGGTGTGCATTCATGGGGACACTAGAGAGTACCCTCTCATCTCGGTGACCATCTCCTCAGCATGTGGCACTGGTACTCAAGAGGTGGGGGTGGTAAAGAACTTGGTACATGATGTTATAATAGGACGAGACTGTCCGTTGTTTACAAAACTGTGGGAACAAGGAGAACAGTTCAGAGATTGGGGAGAAACTAGCCTCCCTGTTCCTGCTGCTGAGAGGAATAACGCTGAACTGCCAAATGTTCTTAATGTGGATCCAAATGATGAAATTGCTAGTGGTTGGGTTAATGGTGATGAAAGTAGAGCTGATACTGTTGATAATGTCAAGATATGTGGTCCACAGACCTATCAAAACACTGAGGGGGGAGGACCTTCCCCACTTCAGGTAATGCTGGGGGAAGAGGACGGGGAAGTGGCCTCTACCCCTGCCCTGCCAGATTTGGGTGTTCCCCAGGGGGCGTTTGGTACTGCTCAGATGCAGGACCTCACTTTGGCCTGTGCACGGGAACAAGTTGTAGTAGTAAATGGGGTTCCCCAAGAGCCAGGTGCAAATGAGCGGTGGCCACACTTTGCAATGTATAATGAGTTGTTGTATCGGGTTACCAAGGTGAGGGAAAATGTGGTAGAACAATTGTTGGTACCCCAACAATATAGACGAAAGGTTCTGGACCTGGCCCATGATGATGTGTTAGGGGGACACCTGGGAGTTGAGAAGACGGAAGCACGGATCACCGACCGGTTTTACTGGCCAGGTCTGAAAGCAGAGGTAAAGAAATACTGTGCCTCTTGTCCCACCTGTCAGTTGACCGCTCCGGTGACCCACTTCCGGAGCCCTTTGGTCCCTCTGCCCATAATTGAGGTCCCATTCGAGAGGATAGCCATGGATATAGTGGGTTCCTTGGTAAAGTCGGCTCGAGGTTACTCCTACATATTGGTGATTCTTGACTATGCCACCCGATATCCTGAGGCGCTTCCACTGCGGAATACCTCCTCTAAGGCTATTGCCCGGGAATTATTCCAGTTGTTTACACGGACTGGTTTTCCCAAGGAAATACTCACAGACCAGGGCACCCCATTTATGTCGAGAGTTATGGCCGATGTGTGCAAGCTGTTCCGGATTAAACAGCTGCGCACATCGGTCTACCATCCCCAAACGGACAGGTTAGTGGAACGCTTTAACAAGACCCTTAAGTCTATGCTAAAGAGAGTGGTACAAAGGGATGGGAAAGACTGGGACTGCCTGTTACCAGCTCTCCTGTTTGCTATCAGGGAAGTGCCCCAGGCCTCCACTGGGTTTTCGCCCTTTGAGTTGGTATATGGGCGGAGACCTCGCGGACTACTTGACTTTATTAAAGAGGAATGGGAAAGTGAACCTGTTCAGCATAACAGTGTTCTTGAATATGTCTCCCAAATGCAGGAAAGGATCCAAACTGTGATGCCACTAGTCAAAGAGCATTTGCAAAAAGCCCAGGAGGCTCAACGATGGGTCTATAACAGGGCTGCTAAAATAAGGCACTTCCAAGTGGGGGATCGAGTAGCGGTGCTAATTCCCACTGTGGAAAGTAAATTCTTGGCCAGATGGCAAGGTCCCTTTGAAGTTGTGGAAAAAGTGGGAGAGGTAAATTATAGAGTCCACCAGCCAGGCAAGAGGAAACCGTATCAGATATATCATGTCAACTTGTTAAAGCCCTGGACAGACAGGGAACCGTCGACCTCCCTGGCTAGTGCAAGACTTGAGCCTCAGGTTGGGGTGGAGAGTGTCCAAGTAGCAAGTACCCTGTCTAAAATCCAAAGTCAGCAGGCAAAGGAGTTCTTGCAGAGAAATAAAGAAAAGTTTTCAGACTTGCCAGGGCTAACTAGTGTCATAGAACATGATATTATCACGGAACCTGGAGTCAAAGTTTTTGTCCGGCCCTACCGCATCCCAGAGGCTCAAAGGAAGGCAGTTTCAGAGGAAGTGAAGAAGATGCTGGACCTGGAGATCATTGAAGAGTCGCAGAGTGAGTGGTCGAGCCCGATTGTGTTGGTACCAAAGCCCAACGGGACTCTGCGATTCTGCAATGATTTCCGGAAACTTAATGAGGTTTCACGGTTTGATGCCTACCCCATGCCCCGGGTAGATGAGCTTATTGAGAGACTAGGTCCAGCCAGGTATATTACAACATTAGACCTTACCAAGGGATATTGGCAAATCCCGTTGACTAAGGCTGCTAGAGAGAAAACTGCTTTTTCTACCCCAGAGGGGAGTTTTCAGTACAAAAGAATGCCTTTTGGACTACAAACTGCTCCAGCCAATTTCCAGCGAGCAATGGATAGGATTTTACGACCTCACCGGGAGTATGCCTCAGTGTACTTGGACGACATAGTCATTTTTAGCAGAGACTGGGAATTACACTTGCCCAAAGTCCAGGCAGTACTGGACTCTCTTTGGAAGGAGGGGTTCACAATAAACCCTGAAAAATGTGCTTTGGGAATGGAGGAGGTGAAATACCTGGGCTATATTGTAGGTAGAGGGGTGGTGAAACCTCAGGTTAACAAGGTAGAGGCTATACAGAATTGGCCCCGCCCCCTCACAAAAAAGCAGGTACGTGCATTCCTGGGCATGGTGGGATACTACAGGAGATTCGTACCCAACTTTGCCACATTGGCGGCTCCATTGACCGATCTGACTAAGGGACGGAAATCGGTCATGGTGGAATGGAATGCAGATGCTGAAAAGGCTTTTTTGGAGCTCAAGTCAGCACTGTGCCAACACCCTGTCCTGATAGCACCTAATTTTTCAAACGAGTTTGTTGTCCAGACTGATGCTTCCGATGTAGGATTGGGAGCTGTGTTGTCACAGGTTGTTCATGGTGAGGAGCACCCAGTAGTCTTCCTCAGTAGGAAGTTGACACCAGCGGAGAAAAACTACGCTATAGTTGAACGAGAATGTCTGGCCATTAAGTGGGCTCTGGAATCCCTCAGATATTACCTCTTGGGAAGGAAGTTTAGGTTAATTTCTGACCATGCCCCTTTAACATGGATGAGACAAGGTAAAGGGACTAATGCCAGAATTACACGTTGGTTCCTGGCACTCCAGGAATTTAAATTTGTAGTGGAGCATAGGCCCGGGAGACTGCATCAAAATGCAGATGCCCTCTCCCGAGTCCATTGTTTTAGCTCCACTGTTGCCTCCACCTCCTTGGCATTGGGGCACAGGGGGGGGGATATGTACAGGACGCCGTGGCTGGGTCCTGGAAGGACGCTATATTTCCCCTCTGTTTGGGCTGTGGTTCCTTTAAGGGAACAGTAATGGTTAACACACCTGTCCAAGGAAGTGGTTTAAGAGAGACAGGAAGTGGTAGGTGAGTGAGTGAAGGAGTGTAGTGAAGTCTGCATGGTGAATGGTGGACACTGCAAAAGCTGTGGAGGCTGTGAAAAGCTCTGGGAAGCTGTGAATGTACATGGCAGTGGCCTGCATGGAAGCCTGCTATCTGGGAAACTTACCTGCAACACCAAGTAAGGACTGTTTAACTGCGACAGCAGTTATAAACTCTACAAGTCGGTGAGACTGTCATTTCTTTTGTTTTGCTGCTGTGAAGCCATTTAAGTTTAAATAAACGTCCTTTTGTTTGAAAATCCTGTGTCCTGCGATCTAGCTGGTTCCCCGAACATTACACTATATACACATCTCGCTGTCCCATCAGATTAGCAGCCTTTTCAATTCAGCGCAATATGTGCTCCATATTACATTTGATGTTGACTTTTATACATCATATATTGCTAGACCTTTTTATGCCCCATATTTTATTACTTGAAAGTATTTTAACTCTTTTATCCCACTGTTTTGGGTTCGCTGACTGTTGTAGTTCCACGGCCGCAGACGTCATGCTCTTGAGAGTGTATTTATGGATGCTCTTCCCCTGAGAGCAGCAGGCCAGTAGAAGAAGCTGTGAGCGCCGAGTGCGTAGCCTATTCCTTATACAGACAGTCCTGATCCCTTCCTCTCGCCCTGTGCTGGTGACTTCCTTTCCGCTTCCGTGGTTCAAGCTGGTCAGCATGGAGCTTCCTGGTTCCTCTGAAGCATATCTATCCATCCAGCAAAACAACATCCACCAGACTCTTTCCACCAGCAATCCGGAATGTGTGTGGAGCCAGTGGGACACAGAGCTGCCAGGACTGTATACCCCTTGATGAGCATGACTTCCACTTATATCTTGTAAGTGCTTTTAATCTTATGCATTAAATGTTTCTACTTTAATACTACACTCAGAGTGGCGCCTCCCCCTCCCTGTTTCTTTTACATTTTCCCATGGAGAAAACAGTTACCGTGGATACCATTTTCTTGATAGTCCAAATGTCTCCAAGGTTCAGCTTGAATTTTTTTCCATTTCAATAAATTTTTATTTTTCAATTCAAGACATGTACAGAAAATCTTAAAAAATTGTTGTTTAAACATGACAAAGGGTTATTTCCAATTGTTTATGTCACAATGTTCTCATCAAGAGATTAAAATTTTTTTTTAAAAAATGAAAAATAGGCATTCAGGGAAGTCACACCCCACCTGGACGCCCCTAACGGGATCATCCTGCGCCCAGGTCAGGCCCCCCCCCCCCCCAGCCCGCCATCCTCATATGAAACCAATAAAAAGGAACTCGGAATCTTAATGAAGAACAGTACTACACTCATATAGCTTGAATTTTTATTGTTTAACATCGGTACTGGATGCCTTTGATTGCCTGCAGGTATTTTAAACCAAAATGTTTTCTTGGTAGATGACTCTACTATATGCTGGCCCTTATGTCCTTTTCCCTTGGTCAGGGAGTTACCCGTATCTCATCTGTTGCAGGAGAGTTGTGTATTGAGGGGTCTCCCTCTCTGTTGCATTTTCCTTTCCCCAGTCTCTTCTTAGCTGTTGTGGATCAAGTCTTTGAGCCAATTAAATTGTCTGCTATTTAGGATGAGGTAGTTCCTAGACTGCCTAATCAGCCTTCCAGTTCTGCAATTAGAGTGAACTTCTCTCCGTATATTCTGGTGGAGTTTGTCTAAACCCGGCCATAGACGGTTCGAATCTTGGCCCGTTCCGTAGGGACCGGCCAAGATTCAACCATCAGAACAAAGAAATGTATTGGACAGCCGCACTCCAAACCAACGTAGCTTTTATTTGTAAAAAATGGAAACAAGCACTACAAACCACAGCAACGGAAACCAGGACAGCTGACGCGTTTCACACTAACTTAGTGTTTACTCATGAGTAAACACTAAGTTAGTGTGAAACGCGTCAGCTGTCCTGGTTTCCGTTGCTGTGGTTTGTAGTGCTTGTTTCCATTTTTTACAAATAAAAGCTAAGTTGGTTCGGAGTACGGCTGTCCAATACATTTCTTTGTTCTGATTGCTACGTGCATTGCTGGCACCCTTGGTTCCTGAGAGATAGACTACAGCCAACTAGACCTGCCTAGAGCGGCAATTTCCTTGCGCTCCAAGATTCAACCATGTATGGGTGAGCTGATTGTACCCAAGTTAATCGATCGATCAATCAACTTGGGTAGAACCAGCATGTCGATTTTTTTTTTTTTTTCATGCGGTTGTTTCCAGTGGCTATAGCCAAGCAATAATCACTGTGTGTTCTTGAGGCAGGGACAGCAACACTGAGTGTGTTGATGTGGGAATCAAGCGATTTTCTTTCCAGCAACCCATAGTTTCATGAAAGAAAATCGCACCATCTATGGCCGGCTTTAGAGCACATTGTCTCCTCGTCTACATTTTGGAGTGCCAGAAAAGATGGTTATTATATTTAATTTGCATTTTCTGTGTAAATAAGCTCAAAGTCTTTTCGGATGTTCACAACCTGTAAAAAAAAAAAAAAAAAAAAAAGAAAACACTCTGATTTTATTCTTAAGTAAAGGCCCATTCACACTTTGTGTTGTGTTTACACGCCTGTGCCAGTGCAATGCACTACCATTTGATATGTTTTCTTTTTTCTATTGTGAATACAATATGGTTTTATAAGATATGCACATTATTGCATTCTTTTATGTCGATTTTACCCAGCATCCCAAATTTTTGGGAATTGCGGTTGAATTATCAATACTGTTTCCACTGCCTTATTGAATTATCTAACTGATGTCCTTTTTATGGTTATCGTTAATGTGTGTTGCTTACAGTACAAAGCAAGAAAAAAAAAAAAGGCCCTACCCACTGTCTACTGCATTGTTCCTGAATAGAAAAAACTGTTAAGCCCTGTACACACGATCGAATTTCCTATGGATTCTAATCCGATGGATTTTTCCATCGGAAATCCGATGAAGATGACTTCCATCAGTCTTGCCTACACACCATCAGTCAAAAATCTGACCGTCCAAAACGCTGTAACGTAAAACACTCTGACAAGCCGAGAAAAATGAAGTTCAATGCTTCTGAGCATACGTCGACTTGATTCTGAGCATGCGTGGGTTTTTTTGTCCGATGGAGTTCCACACAGACGATCGGAATTTGCTATAATTTTTTTTTCCATCGGATAAATTTAAAACATGTTCTATTTTTTCTCACCGATGGAAAAAAGACCGATGGAGCCCATACACGATCGGTTTGTCCGATGAAAAAAGTCCATCGGACTGTTTTCATCGGTAAAAACGATTGTGTGTACAGGGCTTTAATGTTTCACGTATAGAATAAGATTGTTGACTTTTTTATAAAATAAATGAACACCCTCTTTTTATCAGCTGGAGCTCCCAATGGCCAACAAATATATAATTTGTGATTTCTGTGCTTCAGCAGGATTCACCCATAGAGCCTGTAATAGAAGAGGATGTAAAGGAGCGTGTTTGTGATCCTACAAAGAAAGAGGAAGAGAAGATCAAAGATGACACAGACAAGGACTCTGAGAAGAGTGATGTAGATATGAGTAGGTTTTTCTTTCTCCAGACTAATTTTTGTGCTATACTTTTTCTAGCAGGGAGCTTTTTCTCAGGAGCATATTTTCTTTGGATAGGTCTACAGTGTTCACCAGTCACCAGTCAGTGATGTACATGTTAACACATGCATCCTGGTCCAAATTAGCGTAAAATAATTAGATTTTTGAATTTTAGAAGCTTCTCTTGTGTTGACACTTAGAAGGAAAGTGACATGGGGGTGTTGGTCCTGGAAAACCTTTGTCTGAAGATGAAAAAGAAAGTATTTTGCTTATGTGACACGTATTTACCATCGCCTTCATGTGCTTACTGTGTTCTGCTGTTTGACTTTTCCTGTTGCATTTTTTTATTAAGGTGTCAGTCCACCTAAAAGCAATGTTTCTCTTTTTGTCCATGGACGGACACAGCCTTCTTAAGTCTTGACAGTTGGGTTATGTTCCTGTTCATAGGAGAGGACTAGGCAGACATGTTAGATATTTCAATACATGTTACTTTAACAGAGTTGAACAGCCCCGCCCAGGGGGCGGTCCCTCCAGACATGACCCTCCGCCCTGCAGCATGCAGCCTCCGTTTTATTCTGCCTAGCAGAGGAGATGGACGTGGCTCCCTTTGGGCCCAGAGTCCTGAGGAAATTTTTTATTTTATTTTATTTAAATTTATTTTATTTTGTGATTCTTCTATCAACAGTCGGCTGGGCGACAGGCTGGATATATAGATCCTTGTAGTCTTCCCAGTCCGGCCAGCGAGCGTGTACAGTCCCTTGCAAATAGGCGTCGGGTCTGTCACGACGTACCCCATGACTCCAGGGGTGGCAGGTGAGCTTCTGCTCCGGGGTCCACATATGACTGGGCTGCTTGCTGTCTCACTCACAGTGGACTCACAGTGGACCGGGCCGACAGCTACTCCGTACTGCTTGGTTGTAGGCCTGTCAGGAACGCACCTGCAGGTCCTCGTTAGGACGGATAAGTACTGTTCCTCCTGCCTCGGCAGGTGGGAACAGCTGGGTGTTCCTGGAAATAGGGGGTTATCCTGTCCTCCCTTTCCCTGCTCTCTGTCACCTTTACTCCCTCTGTCCTAACGGGGCTGGCTGCGACCGGGGGCGTACCTGTGGGGACTCCAGGTCCTGGTGGGGGTCCAGGGGTGTCAGGGTCCGTTTCTCTGTGGGGGCATACTCTGCTCCGGGGTAGCCATGCTGGGCCTTCACGTCCACATCGCGGTGCTTGGGCGCCATTTTGACGGTGCCACCGCCATTTTCGTGGTGTGTTTTCTATTGCATTGATTTGACCATTGGCGGCCATCTTGCCGTGGCCGCGCTATGGCGCAGTTGTTTTTGCGGGCGGCCATTTTCTTGTTGTCGCGCCCTTTCCTTCTCCCTGAGGCATCCGGCAGGCATCTTTGGTGGAGGTTTGGCCTCTAGTGCTGGCTCCTGGATGGCGCAGCACGATTCTCCTCACAGCTTCCTCACTGTTTCCTCACACACTGCTTCTAGAGCAGCATGGATAATACAGTGATACACAGTCTTAGTGTATAGAGGCGGGCAGTGGCACTGAGCAGTCTCATTCTGTGCTGGTGAGTACCCTGGGTGACCCCCCCCGGTCGGTGCAGCATGGTGGGGGGACTTTATTCATTAATTTTGTCTAGTCCCTGAGAGCTTTCTGCGTAACATTGAGTCAGTATCTGAGAGGCAACAGCAGAGCCCCGGCACCTGTGGTTTCCCGCCATATCCTGGGGAATGCTCTGACTCTGACAGGACCACCGGTCTGAGGTGTCAGAGGTTGCTTTTTACCTGCAGTTTGGTGCTTGCTTCGGCAGCACATATACTCAGATTGGAACAATACAGAAAAGATTAAGCGCCCTCGGCGCAATAGTTTAAACATACACAATATGTTTATACACAACCCTGGATACATTCACAGTGTATGTATGTATTATTGCTCTCTGTGTCTGTGTGGGTTTCCTCCAGGTACTCCGGTTTCCTCCGGGTACTCCGGTTTCCTCCCACGCTCCAATGGTATGCGCGCCTTCGGCGCTATGCACAGCATAAACATGTTCAATATGTTTATTAACACATACTAAAATACCTACACGGTATGTGTATGCAGTCTGCGCGGGTTTCCTCCGGGTACTCCGGTTTCCTCCTACGCCCCAATGGTGTGCGCGCCTTCGGCGCTTTGCACAGCATAAACATGTTCAATATGTGTATTTACACATACTAAAATACATACACGGTATGTGTATGTACTATACTCTCTGTGTCTGAGTGGGTATCCTCCGGGTACTCCGGTTTCCTCCCACGCTCCAATTTTGCGCGCTTTGGCGCAATACACAGTATAAACTATGTGTTTGTACAATCAGCACTTATCAATGTAGTAGCTGCTGGAACATCCAGTAAGGTGTCAGTTCTTTATCTTTTTGGGGTCGCATTGACCGACCCGCTCTATATAGGTTTTTAAGGACTGGGGATTGCCGCAGAGGTCCTTTTTGGTCCCTCAGCGCACAGCGGTCCGTTATTCCTTTGTAGAGCATTTTTTTTAAAAGATATGGGTTTTTTCCCATGAAGTTCACCCCCTGGTATCAGGGGTACCACTATCCTGATAGGGGGACACCTTCCTTTAGGAGGTGATCAGGAGCAGCGGCTCGGACCGTGTTCGCCACGCTGAGGTCAGCGTTGCGCCCGTTAGTGGCTGCGTCTCTGGGGTCTCTTACACTCACTGAATGGGCATAACTTTTGTACCAGACAGTGGAGGAGCTTCTGCTTCCTCTAAAAGTTGGGACACTGGCCGACCAGCAGGTGCGCCACCTGAGGAGGCTGATATACTGGTCCGCTGACCGAGTTTCTATGGAAGCTCTGACAGATTTGCCTTTCAAAGGCTAAGAGTAGGGGCGCCCCGTAAGAGGGGACCTTCCTTCACCAATATATTGCAGTGTTTTTGAGGGTTGTCATACCCATACCGCCACAGGATAGGTTTCAGGGATTCTACTTGAATCTATTCATGGTCCCGGAGTCGTCCAATCTTAGGCCTCAAGGCCCTTAATGCCTTTGTGTAGCCTTCCGGTTTTTCCGGCACGGAGTTTGCGAAGTGGTCTTTTCATACAAGATTGATGTTTTCTTTCTTGTTCACCGAATGGTTTCTTTGCCCTACCGTCTCATCGGACTGCCCTGATGGGGCAGTTCCACGCTTGTTGGGGATTCGGATATTCAGGATGGAGTCGGTTCGCTCTATCCAGGGGATCTTCTGATGTCCCTGGACTTCAGGGACGCGTGCTGGGTCCCCATATGCGACAGGCACCAGAGGTTCCTGCGTTTAGCGGTCAAGGGGAACCACTATTAATTAATGACTCTCCCTTTTGACCTAGTGGTAGAACCAAGAGTTTCACCAGGGTGCTCGCCCCGATTCTAGCCTTGCTGAGTCAGCGCGGCATTGTCATCGTTGGTTCTTTGCATGGTCTTCTTTTATAACCTGTTTCCAGGTTAGAATTGGAGGAAGACGTGTCTATAGTCAGTCAGACTCTCCAAGACTTCGGGTGGATGCTGTACCTCCAGTTGTCGGTACTAGTTCAGACTCAGTGCCTAGAATACCTGGGGCTGGCTCTGTGCTCATCAGAGGCGAGATTTTTCTCCCTCCAGAGAGGTTGCGGAAGCTCCAGGCTGCAGTGAGTTGGATCTCATGATGGCCTCCTTCGAGGCAGTACCGTTTGCCCAGGTCCACATTTGGAGGGGAGATTCTGTCCTATTGGAACACATCCCCATTGTCTCTGGATCATCAGATGCAGGTAAATCGCCTAGTCAGGGCCTCTCTGACTTGGTGACTGACATTCCCGGCATTTCTGTCCGGGAATTTTTTTCCTTCTTTTCTATTGAAATGTGATTACGATCCAGCCACACAGGCTGGGGGGGAGTCTGGGGGGTCCAGTCGGTCCAAGGTCGCTGGACTCTGGACGAATCCCGTCTGCCGGTCAATGTTCTGGAACTTCGAGTGATTAGGATATGTCTCTCTTCGTAGTCGTGGAGACTACAAGGGTGCCCGATCAGGTTCCAGTCAGACAATGACATGGCTGTGGCAACCATCTGGACATCCTGCGGTAGACGGGAAGAAGCGTGCCGGCTCTGTCGGCCGTCTACATTCAGGGTGTAGAACTCTAACTGGCGGACTATTTGAGTCGCCAGATGCTGAACCAAGGGGAATGCTCATTCCATCCAGAGGGGTGTCTACTCCTTTTGCTGGAGGTGGACGTCGGTCGTGGACCTCCTGGCTTCTCGACTCAATCGAATGATGTCGAGATTCGTGGCCAGGTCCAGAGATCCCTGGGCAGACGCTTCAGACACGTTGGTGGCCCCGTGGGGTCAGTATCGTCTAATTTATGCCTATCCCCCACTGATGTTGCTTCCTCGTCTGCTCCTCAATGTGCAGATCGAGGGGATCCCGGTGATCCTAATCGTTCTAGATTGGCCCCGGCGTCCTTTGGTACGCCGACTTCGTACGCCTCGTGGCGAACACAATGGCGGCTTCCAAAGTGGGAGGACCTTCTGTCTCAGGTCCCATACTTCATCCTGCCTTACAGCTGCTGGCCTTATGGCATGGCTATTCACAGCCAGGTACTAAGGGACCGAGGTCTTTCGGATTCGGTCATCTCGACCAGGCTGAGGGCACAAAAATCTTCCTCCTGGAAGATCTACCATTGCACTTGGAAGGCCTACATCTCCTTGTGTGCAGAGATGGAGTGCCGTCCACGGACGTTTTCGGTTTCCGGGGTCCTGCTGTTTTTTGCAGGATGGAGTGGATCAAAAGCTTGTTTTAAGCACCACTAAGGGTCAGTTTCAGCCTTGGCTGTTTTCTTTCAATGGCCTTTGGCGTCCCATTCCCTGGTGGGTACCTTTTGTACAAGAGGTTCGACTGGGGCTTTCCCAAATTAGACCACCTCTCCCTCCTTGGAATTTGAACCTGGTGCTCTCGATTCTTCGGGAACCTCCCTTTGAGAACATCAGAGAGATTCTTCTCTTGACGTGATCTCAGAAGGTGGCCTTTCTAGTGGCCATTACTTCTGTCAGAAGGGTTTCTGAATTGGCGGCCTTGCCTTGCAAGTCCCCATATTTGATCCTCCATAAGGATAAAGCGGTACTACGCCCGCGACCTTCGTTTCTTCCAAAGGTGGTTTCGGCTTTCCACCTGAATGAGGACATTGTACTTCCATCCTTGTGTCCTCGGTCATCGCATCCCAGAGAGTCTGCGCTTCACACTTTAGACGTGGTACATGCCTTGCGGGTGTACCTGTCTGCTACGGCTTCGTTTCAGAAGTCTGGCTCGCTGTTTGTGTCGGTGTCTGGTCCACAAAAAGGCCTGGCGGTCTCGACGGCCAGAATTTTCTAGGTGGATCAGGTAGACCGTCGTGTGGGCCAATGCCATTAAGAGGCGCGCGCCCTCCTTTCCGGTCACGGCGCTTCCAACCAGGGCAATTGGTGCTTCCAGGGCTTTCCGACATCAAGCATCTCTCTCTCTCTCTCTCTCTCTATCTCTATCTCTATCTCTCTATCTCTCTCTAACAGGTGTGCAGGGCAGCGACTTGGTCGTCCATGCACACTTTCTCCAAAAAATTTTGAGGATGATGTGAGTGCTTCCGTTTTGCAGGCGACTGTTTAAGGTTGCAACTCCTCTGTTGAGGAGCTCTGCTTGCTTGGGGTGAAATAGTTTTTTTGATTACTGTTCCTACCCCTCATTTTTGACACTGCTTTGGGACGTCCCAACTGTCAAGACTTAAGAAGGCTGTGTCCGTCCATGGACGAAAAGAGAAAATAGGATTTTTTGTACTCACCGTAAAATCCTTTTCTCTGTCGTCCATGGATGGACACAACACCCACCCCTCCTTTTTAGGTTTGTACTGCTTGTTACAAACTTAGGCTGCATGCTGCAGGGCAGAGGGTTATGTCTGGAGTGACCGCCCCCTGGGCGGGGCTGTTCAACTCTGTTAAAGTAACATGTATTGAAATATCTAACATGTCTGCCTAGTCCTCTCCTATGAACAGGAACATAACCCAACTGTCAAGACTTAAGAAGGCTGTGTCTGTCCATGGACGACAGAAAAAAGGATTTTACGGTGAGTACAAAAAATCCTATTTTTTGTTACAGGCAGAGACTAGTGGTGGGCTCAGTCAACCCCCTACCTTTCTATAGGTCTTAGATACTTCAGCAGTGAGAGATCCCTGGCATTATTCACTATTCTTTTTTGCCCGTTGTAGAAATTCCTTTTCAGCTTTGCATATTCCAGCTCCTTCTCATACATTTTCCTTAAAGCAGACCTCCAGTAATTGTTTCTACTTTTCATCTATTAAATCTTCTGCCCTTGTTGTTTTAACTTTGCATAGTAAAAAAAAAAATTCTGCCAGTAAAATACCTTTATACAGTCCAATTTCTGTTTCTTGTCTAGTAAATAGGCTTATGACATCATGCACAGCTATCTCTCTCACTTTTGTGAGAGTTTGCCAGGGAGGGAAGGGGGGATGAATCATAAGAGGGCCAATCGGAGCTGCAGAGCTGGAGTTGTGTTGGTCCTGGAAAACCCTTGTCAGAAGATAACAAAGAAAGTATTTTGTTTATGTGACACGTATTTACCATTGCCTTCATGTGCTTACTGTGTTCTGCTGTTTGACTTTTCCTGTTGCATTTTTTTATTAAGGTGTCAGTCCACCTAAAAGCAATGTTTTTGTTACAGGCAGAGACTAGTGGTGGGCTCAGTCAACCCCTACCTTTCTATAAGTCTTGGATACTTCAGCAGTGAGAGATCCCTGGCATTATTCACTATTCTTTTTTGGCTGTTTTGGAAATTCCTTTTCAGCTGTGCATTTTCCAGCTCCTTCTCATACATTTTCCTTAAAGGGGTTGTAAAGGCTTGTTTTTTATTTTCTAAATAGGTTCCTTTAAGCTAGTGCATTATTGGTTCACTTACCTTTTCCTTCGATTTCCCTTCTAAATGTCTTTTTTTCTTTGTCTAAATTTCTCACTTCCTGTTCCTCCTCAGTAAGCTGTTCAGTAAGTTGTTCTGGCTGACTAAACACCACTCGGATGATGGTGTGAAGTTTACTGAGTAGAAACAGGAAGTGAGAAATTCAGACAAAGAAAAAAAACATTTAGAAGGGAAATCGAATGAATAGGTAAGTGAACCAACAATGCACTAGCTTAAAGGAACCTATTTAGAAAATAAAAAACAAACCTTTACAACCCCTTTAAAGCAGACCTTCAGTGATTTTTTTCTACTTTTCATCTATTAAATCTTCTGCCCTTGTTGTTTTAACTTTGCATAGTAAAAAAAAAAAATTCTGCCAGTAAATACCTTATACAGCCCACTTTCTGTTTCTTGTCTAGTAAATAGGCTTATGACATCATGCACAGCTATCTCTCTCACTTTTGTGAGAGTTTGCCAGGGAGGGAGGGGGGGGGATGAATCATAAGAGGGACAATCGGAGCTGCAGAGCTGGAGGTGTGCTTCTGTGTAAATCCAGGAAGTGAACAGGCAGCATCTTCATCTGCCCACAGTTAAAATGGTTGCAGCCATGCCACTGCCCTTCACTCTCATTTTGATAGATTGTACATCTCTCCGTGTCGCACTGTCGCATCTCCCGCCACACTCTCCAAGTCCGCTACTAACCCAACATCCAGATGCAATAGATCCTGCCAGATCGGTTTCTGGCCTATCTTTGACAATATGACCTGTTATATCGTATATTTATGATGGTTATGTCAAATGCTCTATCCTTTTGATTGGTGCCTGTTGCACTTCACATTTGAATGTATATCCTGTTTATTATGCTTGATAAATTTCACTTTGATTTAAAAAAAAGATGGATGCAGCCAGACTTGGGCTTCATGTACACGGGACGTTTTTACAACTGCTCCTGAACGATTTAACTTGACAGATAGTAACCCACGTCAAAAACGTCCATTTTGCCACGTTTACATGCCTCTTATCGTCCATGGACTGACACAGCTGGATACTGTAAACGTGTGGGTATATGTCCCTGCTCGCAGGAGAAGATCTAGGCAGAATGTTAGATGTTAGAAACATACATTCTAGAACAAACCAGAGCTGAACAGCCCCACCCAGGGGGGCAGTCCCTCCGGACATTACCCTCCCACCTGCAGCTAGCAGCCTCAGTTTTTTTCTGCCTAGCAGAAGGAGAATACGTGGCTCTCTCAGGAGCCAGTCTCCTGGAAGATTTTACTTTTAAATTTTATTCCTTTGGGAATTTTATTATTTTATTTTTGAGAGCTTCAATCAACTGTCGGCTGGGCAACAGGTTGGGTACGCTGGTATCCTCTTAGTCTTCCCTGTCCGACCATCGAGCGTGCTGATCCTCGCCTTGTGTGCGCGAGACTCAGTTCACGACATGCCCCATGACTCCAGGGGTGGCCGGGTTGCTTTCATGCTCCCGCGGTCCTCTCAAGATTGAACAGTACCTGACTGACTGTATCTCTCGCGGTGGACCGGGCCGACAGCTACGCAGTACTGCTCTGTGATAGGTCTGTCTGAAACAAGCCAGTGGGTCCCTGAAAGGGACGGGTAAGTAGTCTCTCCTACTGCAGGTGAGTACATGCTGGCTGTGTTTCTTTATATGGGGGGTTTCTCCCTGTCTCCCCCCTGTTATGCTGCTCTCTGCACCCTGTATCGGTGCTGTGCTGTGGGGGTGCTTGGGGGTCACTCTGGCCTGGCTGGGCGCTCATGTCTGTAGTGGGTTCTGGAGAGAGGGGCAGTTTTTCTGGTGTGTGAGGTGATATTGCGTGCGCCATTAGCGCTGTTTGAGGTGGTTGTTGCGTGCGCCATTAGCACGCATTAGAGCTTTGAATTTCGCGCTCGGCGGCCATCTTGGCGTGGTTCAATGGCGCAGTTATAGCTGCGGCCATTTTCTTGTAGCCGCCGCGCATTTACTTTCGGTTTCAGCCTCTAGCGGCGGTGCTGCGGCGCGAATCTCCTCACAGATTCTTCACTCTCCTCAGGCTCACAGCGCGGTTTCTTCAGCAGGACTGAGCGGTCCTTAAGGGTTGGTGAGTCCTCCGGGTATCCCCTCCTCAGCCTCAGCGTAGCCAGTGGGTGGACTGTATATTCACTGTATAGTGTATAAGGTCTCAGAGGGTGGCGTTATGGAGTCTGATACACCTGCTCTCCACACTTGCCTGGGGCAACTGGAGGTGCTGCACAGTTAAACATGTTCATATGTTTCCTGCACCTGCGGTCCTTATGGACCAGTTGTCGGCAGTCCTAGAATCATTCCTTGTCAGAATGGAAGCGGTGTGCGAGCGAAAGGAGCTATAAGCCCCCTCTCCCCACAAAAATCTTTAGTGAAGGAGTGCTCTGATTCAGATATGGACCTAGCTACTGTGCTCAGGACCCTAGCTCTGAATATTACATTTTTTTGAACAGGACATTCCCTTGTGAGAAAGACTCCAGTTCTGTGTCAGTGAATGACAGGGTGCTTGTAAGTGAACTCATTGATGATGTGAGGAACACTCTCAAGCTGGGTGCTGTGGCTGAGGTACCTCAGGTGGACGCTGTTTCCCTTGGTTCCTTCAAGCTTTTCTTTTACACAGCTTCCTCACTGTTTTCCTCACACGCTGCATCAAGAGCAGAATGGATGATACAGTGGTACACAGTGTTTCCCTCCCCCTGGTCGGTGCAGCATGGTGGGGGGGGGGACTTTATTAATTTATGTCTCTAGTCCCTGTGAGCCTTCTGTGTGATGTCTTGAGGCAACAACAGAGTCTCTGCACCTGTGGTTTCCCGCCATTTCCTGGGGAACGCTCTGAGCTCTGACAGACACACGGTCTGAGGATCAGAGGTTACCTGTTACCTGCATGCTGCTTCGGCAGCACAGTCAAGCAGGTTGGAATGATACAGAGAAGATTATGCGCCTCTGCGCCATAATTTAAACTCATCCTATACCTCTACACTGCATACATTCACAGTGTATGTATGTGTTATTGGTCTCTGTGTCTGCATGGGTGTCCCCCCACTTTCCAATGCTGTGTTTCAGTGCCATACATGATATAAACGTACAATATATGTTTATGCACGACTCCAGATACATTCACAGTATATGTATGTATTATACTCTCTGGGTCGGCGCGGGTTTCCGCCGGGGGCTCCTGTGTCCTCCCGCGCTCTCATGGTATGTGCGCTTCGGCTCTCTGCACAGTATAGACATGTTCAATATGTTTATTGCACATACTATACATGTTTACAGTATGGGTATACTGTTTGCCTGGGGTTCCTCCGGGTACTCCGGTTTCCCCCCACGCTCCAATGGAAATGCACAGCATAAACATGTGCAATATGTTTATTCACATGCTATCATTCCTACACGGTATCTGTGTGCTGTCTGCGTGGGTTTCTTTCGGGTGTTCCGGTTTCCTCCCGCGCGCTGACGGTATGTGCGCCTTTTGGCCCTCTGCACAGTTAAACATGTTCAATGTTTATCACGCATGCTATAATACCTACACGATATGTGTATGCAGTCTGTGTGGGTTTCCTCCGGGAACTCCGGTTCCCTCCCACACTCCATTGGTATGGGCGCTTCGGCGCTATGCACAGCCTAAATTTGCGTGATTTGTTATCCACATACTTACATACCTACCCGGTATGTCTGTGCAGTCTGCGTGGGTTTCTGCCCACGCTACATGACATGCGTGCCTTTGGTGCAATACACGGTGTAAACATACACATTATGTTTATACACAACACTAAATACATTCACAGTAGTTGTAGGTATTTCATTCTCTGGGTATGCGTGGGGTACTTCGGTTCCTCCCACGCGCTAACGGTGTGCGCTCCTTCGGTGCTATGCACACATAGGCTTGTGCAAAATGTTTAGCACACATACTATAATACCTACACGGTATGCGTATGCAGTCTGCGTGGGTTTCATCTGGGTGCTCCGGTTTCTCCCCCGTGCTCCAATGGTGTGCGCATTTTCAGCGCTATGTACAGTATAAACATGTGCAATTTGTTTATTCGCAGGCTAACATACCTACACGGTTGTGTACACAATCTGCGTGGCTGGTTTACGTCCAAGCCCCAATGATGTGCGCGCCTTCTTCGCTGGCACAGTATAAACATGTTTAATAGGTTTATCCACACATACAACCATATACGGCGTATGTAGTTTAGTATTATGCTCTTTGTGGCTGGGTGGGGTTCCTCCCACACTCTATTTGTGCGTTTGACGCAATACACAGTATAAACTATGTGTTTGTACAATCAGCACTTATCCATGGGTAGCTGCTGGATGGAGCATTGTCATAAGGATCCTTGGTTTCAGGGGTACCACTTTCCACTTGCTTTCAGTGGTGATCAGAAGCGCTGGCTTGGACTCTGTTTGCCAGGCTGATGTTAGCGTTACGCCCGATAGTGGCTGCGTCTCTGGCGTTTCTGTAGCTCAATGACTGGGCAAAAGCCTCTGCTTCATCTATCAGTCGACTAGCAGGTGCACTGCAACTGCTTTAGCCTTTAGGGTCTCTGTGCCCGGGGTGGGTTTGCGCCACCTGTGGAGGCTGAGGTACTGTGGAAGCTCTGTCAAGTTGCCTTTATTGGCCAACAGTTGAGGCACCCTGTACACCGGGGCCTCTCTTCTCTGATACATTGCGGAGTCTCTTTGGGATTTTCATACATCTCGCTGCAAGACGGTCCTGTCGGCCGTGTGCATTGCAGGGGAAGGGTCCTTGCATGCGGAGGTGTTTCCACCTCCTTTACTGGAGGTGGGGCACCGGATGTGGACCTTATGGCCTCTCGACTCACTCGCAAGGTGTCAAGATCGTGGCCAGGTCCAGGGACCCCTGGGCAGACGCGTTGGTAGCCCGTGGGGGCAGTATCGCCTGATATATGCTTACCCTCCGCTACTGTTGTTGCCTCGCCTGCTTCGCAGAGTAGGGGCTGAGGCCATTCCGGTGATCCTCATTGCTCCGGAACAGCGACATTGGTACGCCGATCTACTTTGGCTAGTCGCAGACGGTCCTTGGCGACTGCCTATTGGGATGGACCTTCTGTCTCATGATCACATACTTCATCCTGCTTTACAGTCCTTGGCTTTAATGACATGGCTGTTTAAAGCCAGGTGCTGAAGGACCGAGGTCTCTCGGATTCGGTCATATCTTCTATGTTGTTGGCACAGGAATCTTTCTCCAGAAAGATATATCACCGTACCTGGAAGGCTTACATCGCTATGTGCAAGGAACTTGATTGGCGTCCTCGGACGTATTCCGTTCCCAGGATTTTGTGGTTCTTACAGCGTGGTGTGACCCAAAAGCCGGCCTTGCATACCATTGAGAGTCGGATTTCGGCCCGGGCTGTCTTTTTCAATGACCACTACCGGGCCATTCCTTGATTAGCACCTTTTGTGCAGGGGGTTCGCCATGTGATCCCCCCTGTCAAGCCTCCTCTCCCTACTTGGGATCTGAATTTGATGCATCTCGGTTCTCCAAGAACATTCCTTTGAGAATATCAGAGAGATTCCTCTCTTGACCTTGTCCCAGAAGGTGGCCTTCTTAGTGGCCATTACTTTGGTTAGACGGGTGTCTGAGTTGGCGGCCTTGTCCTGCAAGTCGCCTTACTTTGTCCTCTATAAGGATATGGCGGTGTTGCGCCCACGACCATCCTTCTTTTCAAAAGATGGTCTCTGCCTTTCACCTTAAGGAGGACATTGTTCTTCCGTGCTTGTGTCCTCACCCATCGCATCCCTGAGAGTTTGCGCTTCATACATTAAGATGGGTACAAGCCTTACGGGTGTACCTGTCTGCTACTGTTTCCATTCGGAAGTCTGACTCACTGTTTGTGTCTGTCTCTGGTCCAAAACAGGGCCGAGCGGTGTTGTCTGCCACCGTCATTAGGTGGATCAGGCAGACCGTCATACAGGCCTATGCCCTTAAGGGGCGGGCGCCTCCCTTTCCGGTTGCGGCGCATTCCACCAAGGCAATTGGTGCTTCCTGGGCTTTCCGACATCAAGTGTCGGTTGCACAAGTGTGCAAGGCGGCGACCTGGTCGTCTGTTCATACCTTTTCAACATTTTATAAGGTTGATGTGGCTGCATCTTCGGATGCTTCCTTCGGCCGCAAAGCATTGCAGGCCGCTGTTTAATGTTGCAACTCCTCCGTTGAGGAGCTCTGTTTGTTTGGAGTGAAGTTTTGGTTGTTCCTTTACTACTGCTCCCACCCTTCTGATACTGCTTTGGGACCTCCCACACGTTTACAGTATCCAGCTGTGTCAGTCCATGGACGATAAGAGAAAATAGGATTTTTGTTCTCACCGTAAAATCAGTTTCTCTGACGTCCATGGACTGACACAGCACCCACCCTTCCTTTTAAGGTTTGTACTGCTTTGTTACGAACTGAGGCTGCTAGCTGCAGGTGGGAGGGTAATGTCCGGAGAGACCGTCCCCCTGGGCGGGGCTGTTGAGCTCTGGTTTGTTCTAGAATGTATGTTTCTAACATCTAACATTGTGCCTAGATCTTCTCCTGCGAGCAGGGACATATACCCACTCGTTTACAGTATCCAGCTGTGTCAGTCCATGGACGTCAGAGAAACGGATTTTACGGTGAGTACAAAAATCCTATTTTTTTTTTTTTTTAATGCCCAAAAACAAAAAACGCCTATAAACGAAACGCTGCTAGCTGAGTTTAGTCGCGTTTGGCTACTGAAACGTGGAACTCTTCGGCGTCTGAACCCATTTTTTTGCTTTCAAAGAAACGCTGTTAAACGCAACTGCCTAAAAATGGCAATAAACGAGACTGTGTACATGGTCACATAGGATAACATTGAATGAGTTCGGGGGCAGTTGAAAAAAGCGTCCAACTGCCTCTGAACGTACGTTTAGCAGCGTCCCGTGTACATGGGGCCTTAGTGGAGTGAGATTTCAGCAGCATATTTGGCAAGTAAAGAATCACAGTATATATAAAATAATATGCAAAGTGGTTGGAAGGAAGCTTCAGAATGGCAAAGGTGTTTTTATTACAAATTATGTGAGCAGACTGCAGTTCCTCTTTAATATAAAATAAATTTCAAGTCCAGCAGACAGAGTGAGATTGCCTCATAATGGCCACAGAATGTGCAGAACCAGGAGAAAGTGCAGAAATCTCACTGATCGATACAATATTTTGCCAGATGGCTCCTGCCTCTACCAGAAACTGAATTTACCACAAACCAAAAAATTTAGAGGTCTCACGCCACACTAATTGACTTTGTTTCACAATCGCTGTTCATCCCTCTCCAAACTCCTCCCTCAGTATTTAATGGGCTAACCTTTTAACCATATGTCATATAGTAGAATAATAGTCATGTGTAGAATAATACAGAGGGAATAGTATGTCAAATTTATGATATTTTACATATCCTGTATATGTGTATTTCAATTAATCTTATTTGCGTTAATTGCAGCTGACGGGGACAAAGTCTGTGATAGTAAAGAAGGGTCAGAAGAAACAGATAAGGAGGAAACCACGGTGAAGAACAAGGTGGAGAGAGACATTGGAGAGGGAAACCTCTCTACAGCTGCTGCTGCTGCCTTGGCTGCTGCTGCTGTGAAGGCTAAAGTAAGTAATAATCTTGGCCTTGGTTGGCCCAGTTTTACCCAACAGGCCCAGGCCTCATATTCCTCGTTCACGCCATACGTGCAGAAAAACTGATGAAAAAATGCAGATTTCACTTGCAGAGATATCAGTTTACATGTGCATCTTTTATACATGTTGCAGATCCCTGCACAGAGAAAATCCGCACGTGATACCAGTGTGGTGGTGTGAACAGGGTATATAGAGAACAGTTGTTTTCTTTGTGCCCTTGCAGAGCACGTGCAAAAAAACTGTGTGTGAACGACGCCTTAGGCCCGTTCCACACGGGGCGGGCGCCGTTGGAGTCCACTTGCTTGGCAAGGAATTTGTTGATCCCCACTGACCAGGTGGATGGCTGGTCTGTGTCCACTCTGCTTATGCAGAGCGGACACAGAGACAGCCCGCTTTTCTCTATGGGCTGTCGGATGTAAGCCTGTCACTTTTACATCCATTCCCCCAACTGTTGTAGCGGATAGTATTGGATCGGATGTCGGCGGGCTGCTCTATAGAGGAGAGTGGAGGGTCTAATTGGGTCCACCTGAAAAACTGACAGGCAAATACGATTGGTCCCCTAGTGTGAAAGTGGTCTATGTCTTTTTTTTTCTTTTTCCACAGAACTTCTTTTGTTTGTGAAATGTTACAAGAAGTAAAGGGATTGTTTTCACAATAGTGAATGATGAGTGAAGCAAAGTTATGGACTACTGAAGTGCAGATTGGAGTCAGACAGTAACTGAAGCTGCGGTACTGAAGGAGCCTCCTATGCAGGCAGGGGGATTATGGAGGATATGACAGGCATAGTTTAAAGACAGCCATGTTCTTTCTAGCTTGCAATTGTCAATCAGCTAGAATGATAAACATTTTAGGAGAAATTAATACATTATATACATCATGCATCAGTAACCTATCTAAAGGCTTGCAATTTCTAAGAAACTGCTGGTGTTTAATCGGCCAGCAAACAAACATAAGCCATACAGGAAAAAGTAGTTTCTCAGCATCTGGATGAACGTAGATGGCCTAGTCTGAACCAAATAGTAGCACTTTTATAGCATAAATACCACCTATTTCTAATCATAATTATGTGCCATTAATTAGCACCTGGCTGCAGTGGAGGAACGCAAGATCAAGTCACTGGTGGCTCTGCTGGTGGAGACTCAAATGAAGAAACTGGAAATCAAACTGAGGCACTTTGAGGAGCTGGAAACCATCATGGATAGAGAACGGGAGGCGGTGAGTCCTGAAACATTTTAACATTTAACATTTTGTTAAAGGAAAGACTGTGTATTTTAGTTTTGGATACAAGGGGAAATGTTAGACCCTTTGCCAAAACACTATTACTGTCTGTCTTCCTTCTGGGGAGATTCACACTCCCTGCTAAAACAGAAAGCTAAGAAGAAACTCTAAATGTAAGATTTGTCATGAGAGCAAGAGGTGAGGGAAATTCTTCCAGTATGGACAAATGTTCTAATGGCCATTCTCTAAAATGGTTATCCCTGGTTATTTCTAGGGGGGGGTTCCTCTTACTTCTGTTCTATCTTCAAAATAGGAATCCCATTGCTATCCAGCGATGTGCACGAGAGCTTCGGCTCTACGGGGACTCTCCTTCCCGCCGCTGCTGTCAATCACAGCCAGTGAGGAGAGAGAGGGCATGCTGCTCTGTATGTGGATGGACATGCAGAGCAGCAGGCGCAAGCCTCCTTGGGTGCCCCATAGCTAGCTGTTTGCTCTGAGGGCACTCGGCAGAAGTGAGGGGCCAGGAGCGCCGGCGGGGGGGACGTGAGGAGAGGAGGATCGAGGCTGTTCTTTGCAAAACCACTGCCCAGAGCAGGTAAGTATAACATGTTTGTTAAATTTATTTTTTAGTGCCTTTTAATATCACTTTAACCGTTCTCCACTCTGTCCAGAACTAAAGAAAAGTTTTGACATGCATTTTAAATATACAGTTAGGTCCATAAATATTGGTACATCGACACAATTCTAATCTTTTTGGTTCTATACACCACCACAATGGATTTGAAATGAAACGAACAAGATGTGCTTTAGCTGCAGACTTTCAGCTTTAATTTGAGGGTATTTACATCCAAATCAGGTGAACGGTGTAGGAATTACAACAGTTTGTATATGTGCCTCCCACTTTTTAATGAACCAAAAGTAATGGGACATATTAACAATCATAAATCAAACTATCACTTTTTAATATTTGGTTGCAAATCCTTTTCAGTCAATTACAGCCTAAAGTCTGGAACGCATAGACATCACCAGACGCTGGGTTTCATCCCTGGTGATGCTCTGTCAGGCCTCTACTGCAACTGTCTTCAGTTTCTGCTTGTTCTTGGGGCATTTTCCCTTCAGTTTTGTCTTCAGCAAGTGAAATGCATGCTCAATCGGATTCAGGTCAGGTGATTGACTTGGCCATTGCATAACATTCCACTTCTTTCCCTTAAAAAACTCTTTTGGTTGCTTTCGCAGTATGCTTCGGGTCATTGTTCATCTGCACTGTGAAGCGCCGTCCAATGAGTTCTGAAGCATTTGGCTGAATATAAGTAGATAATATTGCCCGAAACACTTCAGAATTCATCCTGCTGTATTTGTCAGCAGTCACATTATCAATAGATACAAGAGAACCAGTTCCATTGGCAGCCATACATGCCCACGCCATGACACTACCACCACCATGCTTCGCTGATGAGGTGGTATGCTTTGGATCATGAGCAGTTCCTTTCCTTCTCCATACTCTTCTCATCACTCTGGTACAAGTTGATCTTGATCTCATCTGTCCATAGGTTGTTGTTCCAGAACTGTGAAGGCTTTTTTTAGATGTTATTTGGCAAACTCTAATCTGGCCTTCCTGTTTTTGAGGCTCACCAATGGTTTACATCTTGTGGTGAACCCTCTGTATTCACTCTGGTGAAGTCTTCTCTTGATTGTTGACTTTGACACACATACACCTACCTCCTGGAGAGTGTTCTTGATCTGGCCAACTGTTGTGAAGGGTGTTTTCTTCACCAGGGAAAGAATTCTTCGGTCATCCACCACAGTTGTTTTCCATGGTCTTCCGGGTCTTTTGGTGTTGCTGAGCTCGCCGGTGCGTTCTTTCTTTTTAAGGATGTTCCAAACAGTTGATTTAGCCACACCTAATGTTTTTGCTATCTCTCTGATGGGTTTGTTTTGTTTTTCCGCCTAATGATGGCTTGCTTCACTGATAGTGGCAGCTCTTTGGATCTCATATTGAGAGCTGACAGCAGATTCCAAATGCAAATAGCACACTTGAAATGAACTCTGGACCTTTTATCTGCTCCTTGTAAATGGGATAATGAGGGAATAACACACACCTGGCCATATAACAGCTGAGCAGCCAATTGTCCCATTACTTTTGGTCTCTTAAAAAGTGGGAGGCACATATACAAACTGTTGTAATTCCTACACCGTTCACCTGATTTGGATGTAAATACCCTCAAATTAAAGCTTAAAGTCTGCAGTTAAAGCACATCTTGTTCGTTTCATTTCAAATCCATTGTGGTGGTGTATAGAGCCAAAAAGTTTAGAATTGTGTCGATGTCCCAATATTTATGGACCTGACTGTAGTTCATTATCCTTCCACATCCTATATAGATTGTTAAATAAACTGTATGGATTGTAACTGTAAATTTGTCTAATTATATTTATCTCTGTTGTATCGTATCATAGAATGCAGTAGTTAGTGTTGCTCGGTAATACTCTGAATGGACATCACCTGGAAATGTGCACATTTAATGCAGATTCACATCTGTGTGTTTGCATCTTACCATAACACATTAATTTAAGGTTATAGCTGCATTGCTGTATGCTGCCATTTATTACAAATGGTACCCCAACACACAAATGCAGCATACTACAACACAGATGTGAACACTTTGCATTGTGGTGCGCTCTGTTAGAAAAATTGTGTGGGTGTATTTTTACAAGTATGTAATATTCTATCACTACATCCAAGTTAGCTGAATCATGCCTGGATGCTGTCTGTCATCTGCAACGTATGGAGAAGCAAGGTTTGTAACAGCACAATTGTCTTTTCTGCACATGAAAGTTTTTTATGTTAGACTTTGCAGAACAACATCTAAAATTCAGAAGGTACTTATTGTGTTTCTCTTTATAATAGTGTGCTTTTACATGCATTTTTTGTGCATTGCAGTGTTTAAAGCCCTAACATAATGCACATTAATGAGTGTATGTTAACATGCCCCAACGGTGTGAATGGGCCCCAACCATAGCTCTTCAGCATAAAATAAAGCTTTTCTCCTAATGGTTTTGTTTCAGATATATTTTATTTATATGACATAGGGATGTTTCTCCGTATTTTGTTTTATATTTGTTCAGATTTTGGTGACATCTTTGCCAGCGAAGTGACTTTTCTTGGCATTCTGATTTTAAAGATCTTTAGAACAAAACAAGGCTTGCCCCCATTTGTCACTCAGAGGACTCTCAGGAAATGCTGATATTTCTTCTATACTTGTATCAGCATTAGGGGCCTGACAAAGCTTGCTTTTACCAGTGGTGCATCCTTGTGGAGGAAGCTAGTTGGGAGGGTTTTTGGAAATTGCTTTATTACTGAATAGTTATTGATATCTGTATTTTTATTTAACTTTACAGCTAGAGTATCAGCGGCAGCAGCTTCTTGCAGATAGACAGTCTTTCCACATGGAACAGCTAAAATATGCAGAGCTGAGAGCACGTCAGCAGCATTTCCAGCACATTCAGAACCAACACCAGCAGCAACATCAGACCCCCCCAGGCAGTCAGCCTGTACCCCCCACTGCCCATTCCATCCCTGTAACACAGGCTTCTGTGACACCTGCACCAGGGAGCACAGCAAGCAGTTCAGAAGGACTGGTACAGCCAAATGCACCCCCATCACAGCCACCAGTGAACAGTCAGCAGCAGGGAGGGACACAAGCCAGCCCAGCACAAGGTGAGTGACTTTTCTTGCTTCATTTGTGATTTTGTGTTATTGTCACAACATGCAAAACAGAGTACTGCCTTGTAATTAAATGTTCCTTTACACATGCATTTTATTGACTAAAATATGTCTCGGGGAAATGTAATAGGGACGTGATAATTAAAACTGAAATTTTGTCCCATCATAAACTTTAAGCTTTTCTACAAATCTTGAGACCCCAGTAGGAAGGTTTTTTCCCAACCCCCAAAATGTTTGGGTTAATTTTGGCCTTTTTATTAGATATGTACCTATGCCTAGAGGACTCGCTGGTCAGATCCCAATGATAAATAACAAAGAAATGCAGCTATGGGGGGGGGGAGGGACTTTGAGGCACCAAACCAACAACAATTGTATAAAAATTACAAAGATTTTATGGAAACATGATTAAAAGATATCAAAACAGTTTATAAAGAAAAAGACATTGTTACTGTAAATCCGTCATAAGGGCTGAAAATCCCAGTGGTAACCCCTACACATTTCAACTCACTGAGTCTTCTTCAAGGGGGCTCTGATGAACAGAATAGTAATGGATTAGAAAATCAGCAAAAGATTAAGCATTTTATAGCATTAGAGGACATGCAGAGGGCCCAAATATCCATGAATAGCACAAGGGATAGAAGTTCAATCATGAGTCAGAATAAGACCAAAGAAGGAGGTATTGTAGCCAGCAGGTATTGCAGTGATTTAGCCACACATGGTTTAACAGAGGCAGATGCACTTCATAAAAGAGTGATAAAGGCCAAAACATATCGAAAAATTTGACACCATCCAGCTCAACAAAAATAGATCTATCTGGAAGTGAGTAATGTAAAAGATCTAAGTCCAAGCTTGAATATCAAAGTCTGTATATACTGTGGGCGATCACTCCAAACCATGCTCACTGTTATGCTGTTTACAATTGTTGACACATTTATATTGGACTTTGATATTGATATTTGCACTTTTTCCATCACTGGGCGTTCTCTAGTGCATTGTTTCTCAACTCCAGTCCTCAAGGCCCCCCAACAGGTCATGTTTTCAGGATTTCCCTCAGATGAAACAGCTGTGGTAATTACTAAGGCAGCGAAACTGATCAAATAACCTCTGCAAAATAATGGAAAGCCTGAAAACATGACCTGTTGGAGCGCCTTGAGGATTGGAGTTGTGAAACACCGCTCTAGTGCATCAATGCTAGCGCCAATATTTACCGCTTCTGTTAAGATTGTGGTAGATTTGCTGACTTGTTATTTATTAATTTTAAGCACTTATCTTGTTTTTGATGAATTCTTTACAGTTTAAGAATTTTCACAATTAGGGAGTGCGGTTACAAAACACATATCTATCATTTATAGGTTTTGTATATTTTTAGCACCAATTTATTGCGCAGGTTAAGGGAGTATTCCCAAATTTATCATGAATTTGGCCTTTCGTTTGTTTCCTCAATAGGGAGCTAAAGCTGCAAATGCTTTATCTATCCTTGTATTTTGTGATACAAGAAAATCTGCTGAAAAGCTGTGTTCTGCCTATCACAGGGATAGAATCAAGATCTGCCTACCATGCTCCCAATTCAAAAGGAGATCGAACCCCACCCCACTTCAGTATTATTAGTAATAAATCCTGTTTCTGGGAGCTTTTTAAATAATTTTTGGGGTTTGGATAATCTGGAAGAGTTATTGCTGTCCGTGTCCAGGTTGGGTAGGCTAACCTGCGCTGTCCTAGTGATCACGTAGAAAGCGAGGAAAGATCTCCAAGATGGAACACAGACAGTGGTTTTAACTTTTCCCTGCTCCTATTGTTGTCTTTCCTGATTGCTCAGACAGATACTTCTGGCCAGTAAGGATGAGCTGCGGCGTGTTCGCAAAGTCCACATACAGAGCCCGCCAGGAAGTGGGCACTGCGCTGCACTAATCACAGGCAGTGAGACATTTCCTGATGCGTGGCTGCAGAGATTGGGAAATGTCGACACTGCCTGTGATTAGCGCAGTGCCGACTTCCTGGCAGGCTCTGCACATGGACTTTGTGAACACGCCGCAGCTCATCCTTACTGGCCAGTAAGGCAGCCCATACATTGATCTTTTTTTCTTCATTCAACTAGCGGGTTGAATGAAAAAATAAAAAGATGACCTGATTTCCCCATCCAGACATTCGAGATGGAGAGAATCCTTCCTGCTGTAGTATTTTATTCTGACAACGTTGAGTGTTCCCCGCCATCAGAATACAGTGATAAGTGTTGCCAGCTATAGCCAGGGGCACTGATCATTCAGAAAAAATACGACACAAGTCAATTGATAAACTTGTGTACAACAAGCTTTGTCCATACATGGATCGAGATTCGGCCGGTCCCTGCTGAACTATTTCAGACATGGAAAGATTATTCATTTTAGATAATTAGCAGCAAGAAATCACCTCTTGTTGTTTTTTTTGCTTAGGATTCTAATGCTGTGTGTAAAACAGAATTTCTCTTATCGTCCATGGACTGACACAGCCTCTCTTACACTTTACCAGTGGGTTATGTCCCTGCTTGCAGGAGAAGACCTAGGCAGAATGTGAAATGTTATACATACATTCTAAAAAGCCAGAGCTGAACAGCCCCGCCCAGGGGGGTGGTCCCTCCAGACATAACTCTCCTACTGCAGTCAGCAGACCTCAGTTTTTTTCTGCCTAGCAGAAGGAGAAGACGTGGCTCGCTCAGGAGCCAGTCTCCTGACCTATTTTTATTCCTTTTTTGGAATTTTTTTCTTATTTTATTTTTTGATACCTTCTATCAACTGTCGGCTGGGCAACAGGTTGGGTACAAGATATCCTCGTAGTCTTCCCTGTCTGACCATCGAGCGTGCTGATCCTCGCCTTGTGTGCGTGAGACTCAGTTTACGACATGCCCCAGGACTCCAGGGGTGGCCGGTGGGCTTTCATACTCCACGGTCCTCTCAAGATTGAACAGTCCTGCTGTATCTTTCGCGGTGGACCGGGCCGACAGCTACTCAGTACCGCACTGTGATAGTCCTGTCAGAAACACACCAGTGGGTCCCTCAGGGGACGGGTAAGTAGTCTCTCCTGCCTGCAGGTGAGTACATGCTGTGTGTTTCTCTGTGTGGGGGATTTTCCCTGTCTCCCCCTGTTTTATTGTCACTCTCTGTCACCATTGCTGGCACTGTGCTGTGTGGGGTGCCTGGGGGTCATACTGTCCTGGGGGGGGGGCTCATGGGGGTCTCCATATCGCTGGGGCTCTTTTTTGAGTGTTTTGGGGGCCTGGGTGCCGTTCGGCGCCATGTTTGTGTTGGTGCATTTACTTTGCATTGGCGGCCATCTTGCCGTGGATCGCCTGAGCACATTGCGGCGGCCATTTTCTTGAAACCGCACACTTGTTAAACACTTGTTTGGCCTCTATCGCTGCTGGGAACGGCGCGAATCTCCTCACGCTCTCCTCTCAGCTCACTCACGCTGATACAGCGCGGCGCAGAGAGGGACAAGGCAGCGGAACCGAGCGGTCCTGGTCCGGGTTGGTGAGTCCCCTGGGCATTCCCCTACTCAGTCAGCACAGCCTGTGGGTGGACTTTTTTTCTGAGGAGTCTCAGAGAGGGACAATATGGAGTCAGTGTCACCAGCTTCCCCTAACATGTCAGAGGCAACAGGCAGTGCTCCAGCACCTGCGGTCCCTATGGACCAGTTGTCGGCAGTCCTGGAATTATTTCTGACCAGGATGGAAGCGGTGTGCGAGCACAAGGGAGCCAAAAAGTGCCCTCTCCCCACTTTATCTCCACAAGGGGAGTGTGCTGATTTAGATATGGGCCTAGCTGCTGCTCAGGACCCTAGCTCTGAATATTTTGATGGTTTTGAACAGGACATTCCTTGTAAGGAAGACTCCAGTTCTGAGTCAGTAAATGACAGGGCGCTTGTTAGTGAACTCATTGATGCTGTGAGGGACACTCTCAAGCTGAATGCTGCGGCTGCGGAACCTCAGGCAGAGGCAGTCTCCTTTGGTTCCTTTAAGGCCAAGCCTTCTAAAAAGGTTTTTCCATATGCACCTTTCTTTGACCAGTTCATTGACCAGGTTTGGGAAAAGCCGCAGAAGACTTTTATGGTCCCGCAGCGTTTGTCTATCAGATACTCCTTTGAAGAAGCCCTACTTAAAAAGTGGGCTTCTCCCCCAGTGGTCGACCCTCCAGTCGCCCGTTTAAACAAGGCCACCACTCACCCGATGGAGGGGACTCCTGCATTTAAGGACCCCACTGACAGGAGGTCAGAAGTGGTGAGTAGAGCCATGTTTGCCTTGTTGGGGTCTGCCTTACGGCCTGTGGTAGCGGCGACCCTTGTGTCTCAGACACTCACGGAATGGGCAAAAATTTTGCACCAGACTTTGCAGGAGCATAATCTTCCTCCAGACACTATTGCTCTGGCCCACCAGATGGTGCAGGGCCTGATATATGTGTGCTACGCCACTTTGGACGCGGCCCCTTTAATATCCAGGGCCTCTGTTTCTGCGGTGGTGTTACGTCGTCTTATCTGGTTGAAATGCTGGTCTGCTGACCTAGCCTCTAAGAAGCTCCTGACAGATCTACCCTTTAACCACTTCGCGCCCGGCCTATCTGCAAAAGACGTCCGCAAAGCGGTCGCCAATTGCTGATAGGACGTCTATGGACGTCCTCCCATTCACTTCCGCGATGCGCGCCGCCGCGGGCGCGCATCGGGGAAAAGCTGTGCCCGCCGTGTCAGGCGGGTGCCGATGCGCGTGCCTGGCGGCCGCGATGTCCGCCAGGTGCCCGTGATTGGCTGTCACAGAGCCAGGGACGTGGATCTCTGTGTGTAAACACAGAGATCCACGTCCTGTCATGGAGAGGAGACGGATGGTGTGTCCCTTGTACATAGGGACAACCATCAGTCACCTCCCCCAGTCAGTCCCCTCCCCCCACAGTTACAATCACTCCCAGGGAACACATTTAACCCCTCGATCGCCCCCTAGTGGTTAACCCCTTCACTGCCAGTCATATTTATACAGTAATCAGTGCATATTTATAGCACTATTCGCTGTATAAATGTGAATGGTCCCAAAAATGTGTCAAAAGTGTCCGATGTGTCCGCCGCAATGTCACAGTCACAAAAAAAAAAAATCGCAGACCGACGCCATTACTAGTAAATAAATAAATAAATAAATTTAAAAAATCATAATTCTATTCCCTATTTTGTAGGCGCTATAACTTTTGCGCAAACCAATCACTATACGCTTATTGCGGGTTTTTTTTTTTTTTACCTAAAATATGTAGAATACGTATCGGCCTTAACTGAGGAAAAAAATAGTTTTTTTAAACAAAATTGGGATATTAATTATAGCAAAAATGAAAAAATATTGTGTTTTTTTCAAAATTGTCGCTCTTTTTTTGTTTATAGCGCAAAAAATAAAAACCGCAGAAATGATCAAATACCACCAAAAGAAAGCTCTATTTGTGGGAAAAAAGGACGTCAATTTTGTTTGGGAGCCACGTCGCACGACCGCGCAATTGTCATTCAAAGCGTGACAGCGCTAAAACCTGAAATTTCGCCTGGGCAGGAAGGGGGTTATGTGCCCAGTTGTCAAGTGGTTAAAGGTGGTAGAATTTTCGATGCTGCTCTGGATGACATCATCAAGGTAAAAGCACTTTTCTTCCTCAGACTATCAAGGGTAAGGAGGCCCGCCGTAAACCGGGTACTTCCTTTCCAGCAAAAAAGGTTTTTTTTCGTCAGTCAGAGTCCACGGGTACGCCCTCCCAGACTGACAACAGTGTGGTTGGTGGACACAAGCGCCCTTGGGTGCGTAAGCCGAACAAAGCGGCTCCCATGCCCGCCTCTGTGTGAAGTCTTGCTCCCGCCCGACTTTGGGGTGGGGGGACGACGTCCCAGGTTCACGGATCAGTGGACCTACCGGATCTCTGACCGGTGGGTGTGCGAGGTGGTCACCTCAGGATACAGGTTAGAGTTCCGTTCCTGGCCCCCAGACAGATTCTTTCCCTCAAATCTCCCTCTCCTTCCTGCCCGTCGGGCAGCCCTTTTAGGGGCTGTACAGGATTTGATCAGGTCCGGAGTGATTGTGCCGGTTCCTTCACAGGAGAGGTTTCAGGGATTCTACTCAAATCTGTTTGTTGTCCCCAAAAAGGACGGGGTTCGGCCAATCCTGGACCTCAAGGCCCTGAATGCCTTTGTGAAGGTGCAAAAATTCTGCATGGAATCCATTCGCACGGTGATCTCTACACTCCATCAAGGGGATTTTCTGGCATCCTTGGACATCAAGGACGCCTACTTGCATGTTCCGATCTGTGCAAGTTACCAGAAGTTTCTGCGCTTTGCGATCGGCGAAGTCCACTATCAATTTGTGGCTCTTCCCTTCGGCCTAGCCTCGGCACCAAGGGTGTTCACCAAGGTGCTTGCTCCGGTTCTAGCTTTGCTGAGACAGCGAGGCATTGCTATTGTGGGCTATCTGGACGATCTTCTTCTAAGAGCAGACAATGGCTCAGAATTAGAAGAAAGTGTGACTATCGTCAGTCAGACCCTCAGGGACTTTGGGTGGCTCCTGAACATTCAGAAGTCGGTCCTGGTCCCAACTCAGCGTTTGGAGTATCTAGGTCTGATCCTGGACTCCTTGGAGTTGAAGGTATTCCTACCCCCGGAGAAGTTACTGACACTTCAGTCTGCAGTGCGGGTACTGACGTCCCGAAAATGGTCGTCAATCCGTTTTTGCATGAGAGTCCTGGGACTCATGGTGGCCTCGTTCGAGGCCGTTCCGTATGCCCAATCACACACGGGCATTACAGAAAGAGATCCTGTCCACTTGGGACAAATCCCCGTTGTCCTTGGATCTTCAGATCCAGGTGAGTCACCCAGTCAGGGCGTCCCTGGCGTGGTGGTTGAGGTCCCCGGCTCTTCGGTCCGGGAAGTCGTTCCTCCCCATCCAATGGACGGTGATCACGACAGACGCCAGCCTGACGGGCTGGGGTAGAGTCTGGGGAGTCCTGTCAGCCCAAGGGCTTTGGACTCCGGACGAAGCCCGTTAACCGATCAATGTTCTGGAAATACGGGCAATCTGACTGTGCCTCTCCTCGTGATCGGAGAGGTTACAGGGTCGCTCCCTCAGGATCCAGTCGGACAACGCCACGGCTGTGGCGTATGTCAACCATCAAGGGGGGACTCGGAGCTCTGCTGCGGCTTCCAAGGTCACCCGCATCCTAAGGTGGGCCGAAAAAAGCGTGCCGGCTCTGTCGGCCGTCTACATTCCGGGCGTAGACAATTGGCAGGCGGACTATCTGAGTCGCCAGGCGCTGGACCAGGGAGAGTGGTCCTTGCACCCGGAGGTCTTTCAACTTCTTTGCCGGCGGTGGGGCACGCCGGATGTGGACCTGATGGCCTCTCGACTCAATCGCAAGGTGTCGAGGTTTGTGGCCAGGTCCAGGGATCCTTGGGCGGATGCCTCGGATGCGTTGGTGGCCCCATGGGGTCATTATCACCTGATATATGTTTATCCGCTGCAGCTGCTCTCTCGCCTGCTGTGCAGGGTGGCGACCGAGGGGATTCCGGTGATCCTCATTGCTCCGGATTGGCCTCGGCGTCATTGGTACGCCGATCTGGTATGTCTCGTCGCGGACGTTCCTTGGCAGTTGCCAATAAGGGAGGACCTTCTGTCTCAAGGTCCTATATTTCATCCTGCTTTACAGTCTCTGGCTTTAACGGCATGACTATTGAAAGCCAGGTGCTGAGAGAGCGAGGTACCGAAGTCTTCCTCCAGAAAGATCTATCACCGTACCTGGAAATCTTACATCGCCATGTGCGAAGAGCTGGACTGGCGTCCACGGACGTACTCTGTCCCCGGAATCCTGCGGTTCTTGCAGCGTGGCGTGACCCAAAAGCTTGCTTTGAGTACCATTAAGGGTCAGATTTTGGCCTTGGCCGTCTTCTTTCAGCGACCGCTAGCGGGTCATTCCTTGGTTAGCACCTTTGTGCAGGGGGTTCGCCATGTGCTCCCTCCTGTCAAGCCTCCTCTCCCTCCTTGGGATCTGAATTTGGTGGTCTCGGTTCTCCAGGAACCTCCCTTTGAAAATATCAGAGATATTCCCCTTTTGACCTTGTCTCAGAAGGTGGCCTTCTTAGTGGCCATTACTTCTGTTAGACGGGTGTCTGAGTTGGCGGCCTTGTCCTACAAGTCGCCCTATTTGGTCATCCATAAGGATAAGGCGGTGTTGCGTCCGCTACCTTCTTTTTTGCCAAAGGTGGTCTCGGCCTTTCACCTAAATGAGGACATTGTCCTCCCGTCCTTGTGTCCTTACCCATAGCATCCCAGAGAGTTTGCGCTTCACACATTGCATGTGGTACGAGCCTTGCGGGTGTACCTGTCTGCTACTGCTTCTATTCGGAAGTCTGACTCACTGTTTGTGTCTGTCTCTGGTCCAAAACAGGGCCAGGGGGTTTCGTCTGCCACCATTTCTAGGTGGATCAGACAGACCGTCATTCAGGCCTATGCCCTCAAGGGGCGGGCGCCTCCCTTTCCGGTTTACAGCGCATTCCACCAGGGCAATTGGTGCTTCCTGGGCTTTCCGATATCAAGCGTCGGTTGCACAAGTGTGCAAAGCGGCGACCTGGTCGTCCGTTCATACCTTTTCTAAGTTCTACAAGGTTGATGTGACTGCATCTTCGGATGCTTCCTTCGGCCGCAAGGTGTTACAGGCCGCTGTTTGATGTTGCAACTCCTCTGTTGAGGAGCTCTGCCTTGTTTGGAGTGAAGTTTTTGGTTTTCCATTTATACTGCTCCCATCCCTCTTGACACTGCTTTGGGACATCCCACGGGTAAAGTGTAAGAGAGGCTGTGTCAGTCCATGGACGATAAGAAAAAATAGGATTTTTGTACTCACCGTAAAATCCGTTTCTCTGATGTCTATGGACTGACACAGCACCCACCCTTCTTTTCAAGTTTTGTACTGCTTTGTTACGAACTGAGGTCTGTTGACTGCAGTGGGAGGGTTATGTCCGGAGGGACCGCCCCCCTGGGTGGGGCTGTTCAGCTCTGGCTTTTTAGAATGTATGTATAACATTTCACATTCTGCCTAGGTTTTCTCCTGCAAGCAGGGACATAACCCACGGGTAAAGTGTAAGAGAGGCTGTGTCCGTCCATGGACGTCAGAGAAACGGATTTTACGGTGAGTACAAAAATCCTATTTTTGTACTTCATCTGGTTGAAATGTTTGTGTCAAAGGCTAGCCATACATGATTTGATTTCTTTCATTCAACCCACAGGCATTCAATAAATTCCTCCATCTACACTAACCAGCATGGACGGAGGATTCTCCCCTGCTGGCTATTATTTTCTGACAGAATACCAAAACAGTGACAGTCACTGTTTAGCTCACAAATTTTCACCCTGCTCCTTCAATTTTTCAATCAAAAATTGTCAAGCGGCGTGGTGTCGATAGGGGCAACCTTGGCTTGAATTTGGCCTATTTAGTAGGAATTTACTGAAATTTGAGCCGTGTATGTCTAGCATTATGTGCATGTTGTGTGGATTCTACTAATTAATATGGATGACTGTGATTGAATTTCTTTCTTGCAGGTTCTGGTTCATATACAGGTCAACCACCACCCAATCCCATGATCCCATCAGCAGTACCTGCTCCTGCCCAGCCTCCGGTGCCCGGTAATCAGCACCCCAGCATGCCTTTGCCTGTACCATTTAACATGGGTAGTGACGTAGTTGATTCTGCTCATAACATCCCACCAATTAACCCCTATTCAACTCCCCTTTCCATGCATGGCTCCTTCCCTCCTGCAGCATGTCGGGTCGGTGGACCTTCCCCCATCCCACCTAACCCTTCCATTGCCATATCTTCAGCGCCTCCTAACTTGCCGTCTTCCCTGGGGTCAGCTGCCACACACAGCCCTGCGATCGTAGCTGCAATGCAGGGAGGGGCTCCCATCACAACCAGTCCTGTGCCAGGTGAGCTTAGTAGACAAGGTAAACCTAATTGTGAGTTATAAAATTATTCTGGATCCCATGTTCTAGGGAAACTGCTGGACATCCTGTAAGTATAATGATAAAAAAAAACTGTCACGGTGTGGTATTATGACAAGGTAACAGCATTATTTTAAATGGATATTCTGTTTGTCATCAAGGAAAGTTGTGCTTAGAAAAATATGTGGGTTGCCATTCTGACCTTTTGAAAATGCTAGCTGCTTATCTCTTGCTTTTGAGCCACTGACATAGAACAAGCCTGCTTTAGGACTTGGGATTTGCATTTGTTACGCAATGTATTAAAGCCAAAGAATTGGCATGACAGCCAGGCATCTAGCATTTTTAGAAAGAGCTTCATATTGGCAGCCTCCATAATTACTCTCATTGGATGTTTCCTTAAAGTGTCATATAAATGACTATATGCATGGGTCAGTTGAATATACAGTACAGACATCTTTATATCAAGCAAATGCATAGTCATAGCCAAAAAGTACATGCATTGTCTACATAACCTAAATAACCACTTATAAGAACTAGGGCATATAAGGTACTTCCAAAAAAATAAATAAAACCTTTGCATCTCAGAAAAACAGACTGTTTCACCTGTTTTAAAGTGCTTCTAAGGCCAAAAGGTGTTTTATTGTAATGCATCACCTGCATTAAAGTGATTCTAAAGGAAAGAATTAAAAAAAAAGTTAACAGACGTGTCATACTTAGCGTATTTTTCGCTCCATAAGACGCACCTGACCATAAGACGCACCCAGGTTTTAGAGGAGATAAACAAGAAAAAAAATATTCTGAACCAAATGATGTACTAAAATATTTAATATTATATCACTACTATAGGTGGGTGGTGGACACACAGCAATACCAGCCCCCCTATCAAATCAGCTCAGCTACACTATACCTGGGTGGTGGTGGACACACAGCAACCCCCCCCCCCCCCCTTCCCAGATCAGCTCAGGGAGGCAGGGCAGACACAAACACCCCTTCAGCCTCTCATATCACAACAGCTCAGGTGATGAACAGTGGATACCGTGCCATCCTACACCTCCCACCCCCTTATCACTCACCTCAGGCAGTGGAGGACAGGCGCCGGGGGTGTTCCAGCTGGAAAAAAAAAGCCATCCAGGGCTCTTGTCGCTTGCAGGATGGGGTCACATCTGGCGGGTGTCAACTTACCTGGGTGCGGAGTGCACCATTATAGCAACACCACTGACAACCCCCGTTTTGGCAGCTGGGGCAGACCGCCTCCCCCCGCTCCCCCTTGGTATGCCCCAGCAAGGATCTTCCTCACATCCTGTCATCTCTCCTCCACAGAGAAGCCGAGTGGCGGTGGCAACGGGGGGGGGCGGAGCCTGCTCAGTATTCGCTCCATAAGACGCAGGGACACTTTCCCCTTTTTTTTGGGGGGGGGGGGTGCGTCTTATGGTGCGAAAAATACGGTACTTGCTCTGTGCAGTGGTTTTGCACAGAGCCGCCCCTATCCTCTTCTTTTTGGGTCCCCCGCCTGTGGTCCTGGTTCCTCCAGCCTGCCGAGTGCCCCCATAGCAAGTTTCTTGCTATGTGGGCACTCGAGCAGGCTCACTCCCAAGCTGTGCTCTGTGTGTCCATTCACACTCTTTCAATACAGTGTTGTGTCCATCTGCAGCAGCGCTGGTCTCTCTCCCTGCTCTCACAGGCTCCTCCTGCTGCTGTCACTGAAATCCTGTAAGGAGGAGGCAGGGGAAAGGGCTTATCCACACTGCGTGTGTCTATGGACATACACAGCCAGGCTTGGGAACGTGCCCGCACGTTTGTCCCCAATGCAAGCAGCTAGGGTACACATAGGGGTACACAGAGAAGAGGAGGAATGGAGAACACTGACTGGGGACCCTAGAAGAGGGAGGTAAGGGGCCGCTCTGTGCAATGAGCAGGTAAATATGAACCCCTTTTATTTTAGAAAAAATGCTCCAGCCTTTAGTATCACTTTAATGATGAAACAAAGAGTGTTTGTAGGCTTGAATTGATAAATACATAGCAAGATTATTGTTACAGTATGTTTTCTTAGTGCTTCATTTTTTCTTTTTTGTAGCAATGAATTTTAAAAATAAAATAAAACATTTGTTATGTATAGTCAACTTTTTTTCAGTTTTGGGTAGAGTAGGGAAGGTTTAAAACCCCTGTCAGTTAGTTTGTTTATTTTAATTTTTTTTGCTGTGTCCCATTGGGTATACTTTTTTCACCTCCTGTATTGAAGGTAAAACAGGAAGTGAATGGAAATCTCTCCAAAGTACTGACTAAGCATAAGGCTTACACTTAAGAAGAGGTAAATAATGTAATACATCAATCTTTAAGAACCAGTGAGGGTATTTTAAACATCTATAAAATATACTGTTTGTTAAGTAGTGATAGAAATCAAAAAAAAAATTTTTATTCTGTTCTAAAGAATGAGCCTGATTTCTGGAACTTTCTAATAGAACCCAGTTCTTATTCATTTGCAAATTAACTTTAATGTCTCTACATTCACTTTTAAGCCTGCCACAAGAGGGAGCAGTTACAATGCAGCTCTTATTCAGAATTGGCCACCCTTTCTGATGCTTTTCTTTGCCTTCTGCTATTACCGTGTTTGGTTGGTTTCTGGCTTACGTTCATTTGTGACTCCTAGACATGTTTAGTTACATTATTGTGCGCCGCCAAACCCATTTGATTCTTGCGAATATTGATTCAGCATTTTTCTTTTATGTTTAATTATTCCCTCTATCCTGAAACTAAAATCTACATGTATCTTCTCTTTTAATGTGTTATTTGGCATTAGGGTTGATGTTAAAAACGGCGGCAATAAAAAGCAAGAACAAAACTGAAGCTTTTCTCCAATTAGCCCTGGTAACTGGAGAACAGAGTCACTTTTGGCAGCACATTTTCAAACTGCGTTTTTCTATAGTTCTTTCTCATTTTGTTTAGTTTGATGATTTGTACATTTTAAGCAGCATTTTCAGATGCCTACTGTGTTCTTTTTTTCTTAGATCCTGCAACGTCCCACCAGCCTCCGGAATCAGTGGGAAGCACAGTTCCCCCAGCCCAACAGTAACATTGGGACTTCTCTTGTTGTGGAGGGGGGGATACAGGTCAGGGGAGAAATGTGAACGAATGTGGAAATGTATTTCAGACACTTATTTCTGGAACCAGGCCTCCCCCAGGCTTAGAACCACACATTGAGCTCTCCAGGGACACAATATCCCTTTTGTGTCATGACTTTTCTTCGTTTAATGTCATCGGTGGCCTGGACCTCAACCGTTTACTGTTCAAGTCTACGGAAAGGTATTCTGTAAGGGAACAAGAGGAGACTATAGCACATCCAGGCTCCGTTTGTTACCCCTGTCTCGGCTGTGGAAGTGTGGACAGCAAAGCAGGACTGTGTGTACCTGTAATAACACACGGGAAAAGAAGAATGAGCTCAAGGACTGAATGGGAACTGATGCAGCTAACCTGGACATTCTTACAAGAAACACAGCTACTAAAGAAGTCAGGAAGGTGATCTGTGTCATTGCCGCTGCTGATAGAACCACGTTCCAGACTCTTGGGACTCCAATGACAGAGCTGAAAATACATTGTATTTTTGTTTTTCTATAAGATCAGCTGTGGGTGAATTTGGCTCTGCTGCAATGGTAGAGATGCCATTCCAGTACAATTCTGGAACAATGACTTCAGATCTCAGGCAGCAGAGTTTAATACATATACATTGCTGACAAATCCAGTTCACTTGGTATTTCAGTTGTTGGTGATTTTTGCCTGTTATTCCAGAGGAGTCGGCGCTTCTCTTGTTGCATCTTTGCGTCTGTTGTAACCCGTGCAGAGAAAGCATCTCTTCCTGATAGTGGTATCCAGGGTGATGCTTCCTGCAGACTGGGTGTAAGGTAATTTCATAGTTTCATATCTGTGGGGTCCTAACAGAGAGATCTGCACCCCTCTGGTTTCTTTGTACAGTGTGGTGAAGTGCACAGCAGCCACACAATCAGGTTCCTCATTACATTCTTCCTTGGTGTCATGTTCCAATGGTTGAAGGAGAGGGGTGAGCTATGTGTATTCCTGTAGAAGGATGGCAATGGGGAATCTCTGTCTCACTCTATAGTGCACTATTTGACTTGTTAGTAAAATATTTTAGCTTTTATCTATATAAGCTTTTTATTTGTTTTTGTTTGTTTTTTGTTTGTTTTTTTAAACCATTGTATTTTAAATATTTCTGGCCAGGGCTGGGAGATCAGGGGTTCAGAGTGCACTTTAATGAAAGGAGGCTGGGCACTTTTTGTTTGTTTTTTTATACTGCAGGGTCTACTGACTAGAGAGGAAAGTGTTAGGTAATATGGTTTGTTTGAATGGAGAGGACTTTCCTCTTTTTGGGTGAGTGTGTAGCAACCTCCTTGGAACTCTGATTAACACCTGATTAATCTGACCCCCGTCTGTTTATGTTACCAGTACCTTATCCTGTGTCTGTGCATCTTACAATCCCCGGCCATGGGGCATTAAAATCTTAAAATTTATAACATCCATGTGTAATTTCTGTTTTTTTTTCCTAATGTTTTTCTATCCTATATGTATAAAAAAATCGTTGAAAACGTACCATAATCTTGGTGTTTATTTTTCAACACACCAAATGGATTTCAGACATGTTGGGATTGTTTAAAAGTTAACTCCACCTTTGGAGCATTTTACATATTACACCCATATTTAGGGTGTAACAGCCAACACCCCCTGACGCGGTGGTCCTTCTCCCTGGTGGCAACTGTCAGGTTTGAATTTTGCATGACTCTGAATAACAAGCTTCATCTGCTTCTGCCACAGATTGAAAATTTTTATTTAAAAAATCATTAAAAAAATTTGAAGATACAGGCACTATGTGTGTAATAAATAGGTTACAATCAAAGCACACCAAGAACATGTTGGATGGTGTTGACCATATAAAACCATAAAAAAATGCTAATCCGTAGAGAGGCACTTAGTATAAGCAACATAAAGCACATGTTAACAACTAATAATGCACAGCATGCAAGCATTTAAGTATCAAACAAAGGCCATTGCTATCACTTCAGAGCAACTTAAGCATTTTAAGCGAAAAACAACCTATAAAATAATAGGCTAGAAGTAAAGGAAACCGTGAAAAGATAGGACTACTGCGACATCCCAATTCTTCTATGAAGATCCAATGACCAAAGGGGAGTGAAAACTAGGGGAGGCCATAAAGGTGGGTCTTCCTTAACCACTTGCTTACTGGGCACATATACCCCCTTCCTGCCCAGGCGAAATTTCAGCTTTCGGCACTGCGTCGCTTTAACTGACGATTGCGCAGTCGTGCGACGTGGCTCCCAAACAAAATTGACGTCCTTTTTTTCCCACAAATAGAGATTTCTTTTGGTGGTATTTGATCACCTCTGCGGTTTTTATTTTTTGCGCTATAAACAAAAAAAGCGACAATTTTGAAAAAACAATATTTTTTACTTTTTGCTATAATAAATATCCCAATTTTGTTTAAAAAAAACATTTTTTTTTCTCAGTTTAGGCCGATACGTATTCTTCTACATATTTTTGGTTAAAAAAAAATCGCAATAAGCGTATAGTGATTGGTTTGTGCAAAAGTTATAGCGCCTACAAAATAGGGGAAAGAATTATGACATTTTTTATTATTATTTTCTTTTTAATAGTAATGTCGGCGATCTGCGATTTTTATTGGGGCTGCGACATTATGGCGGACACATCGGACACTTTTGACACATTTTTGGGACCATTCACATTTATACAGCGATTAGTGCTATAAATATGCACTTATTACTGTATAAATGTGACTGGAAGGTAAGGGGGTTAACACTAGGGGGCGAGGAAGGGGTTAAATGTGTTCCCTAGGAGTGATTGTTACTGTGGGGGGAGGGGACTGACTGGGGGAGGTGACCGATCTGTGTCCCTATGTACAAGGGACACAGCATCGGTCTCCTCTCCCTGACAGGACGTGGATCTCTGTGTTTACACACAGAGATCTACGTCCTTGTCTGTGTACCGGCCGATCGCGGGTACCTGGCGGACATTGCGGCCGCCAGGCACGCGCATCGGCATCAAAGTGACGCTTTGCCGGCGGCGCTCGTGCGCCCCCCAGTGGCCGGAGGAGCCAAGGCCGTCTATTGACGGCTTCAGGGATTTCTAGAGCCACTTTGTGGCCGTCATTTGTATATTGCCCGGGCTCCAGCAGGTTAAAGTGGTTGTAAACCCACTTTTGCAACTTGCACCTACAGGTAAGCCTAGATTAAGGCTTACCTGTAGGTGCAAGAAATATCTCCTAAACCTACACGGTTTAGGAGATATTTGCTAAAAAGGACATTGCTCCGTGTCTACGGCGCATGCGCGCCGTAGACAACGGCGCATTCATGGGGCTAATCCCAGTCACAAATTCGGCTAAGTCCCAGCAATGCTTGGGCTTAGCCGAATTTGACGGCTCCCGCGCACATGCGCGGAGTGACGTCTTCGCCGCTCCGGCCAATCACAGCGCCGGAGCGACATTGTGATTGGCTGGAGCGGCGATACCCGGAAGTAACATTCCGGCTATCGCCGCAGCGATGGCTGCGGCTGAAGAGGGAGACGAGGACAGCTTCGGGGGCCCCGATCTAAGGTAAGTGATGCATAATGAGCTATTATGCTAGTCATATTAGCTCATTATGCCTTTCTCTTACAGGTGGTTAAAAAAAAAAAAAAAAAATTATAGGGGTTTACAACCACCTTAAGATGCCATCATTCCCAAATGAGATTATGGGCCTCTAACTTATCCTGGATTCTAGCTGTCAGTTTGTCCATTAATTCTACATACTAGCATACAAAGCAGTGAACAGCCGTAAGGACATGGCGCAGCAACTTTTTGTAAGGTTTAGCAAATTTCAGAGGAGACAAGCCTAACAAGAAAAATTTGTGGTTGAGTGGGATAGGCTATAGCGCCTGAAAGAAGTCTCAGCTGCAATCCCAGTGTGAAAGCCTGAGTGCTTTCACACTGGGGCGCTGCGCTGGCAGGGCGTCAAAAAAAAGTCCTGCCAGCAGCTTCTTTGCAGCGCTTTAGGAGCGGTGAATACACCGCTCCTAAAGCGACCCTGCTTATTGAAATCAATGCAGGGGTGGTTTTACCCTTTTTCCATCCGCTAGCAAGGGTTAAAACGCCCCGCTAGCGGCCAAAAAGTGCCGCAAAAACAACGGTAAAGCTGCGTTTTACCACCGATGCCCGGGTACCTTTATCTCGCCAGAAACTCCAGCAGTGATCAGAGCTGGTAGGGTAGATAGCGTGGAGTATATCCGGTGTCAGGTACCACAAGTAGAGTATTTTATGTGCATTTTCTTTATAAAGAGTACAAAGGGAGGTCTTGGCCTTCTGGGACCAGATCACCTGCCATGCTTCTAAAGAAATCTCCTCACCCCTTTCCTGGCGAAGCATTCAAGAATGTTTTCCTCGATCTTGGATGGGGAAGGCATTCAATATCTGTTAAATATCTGAAATTAAACCTTTTCGTTAAGGGCCCTCCAAGATTGTTCTTTCAAAGGGGGACAGGGGGGAGAATTGTAAGGTAGGAGTGATGGTCTCAGCATAATGGCAGATCTGCAAGTACCCATAGAACACCTGGCAGGGTAGGTCAAATATGTCCTGAAGCTCATTGAACAGTAATAATTTACGGGACCTGGTTTCAACCAGGTGGCCGAAATTAAATAAGTTCCTCGTCACCCAAGGGGAAGATATCGGGAACATCGGGCTATCTGGCACTTTGGGGTTGTACAGGAAAGCAGTTGGCAATGCTTCACATTTAAGGGCGTGTCGGTGAGATAATACATGCCAAATAGTCCTAAGCTGAGCCATTGCCCCTACCAACCGACTAGAGTCTACCTCCGCAATCGCATTCCATTAAAGATTATTGGGATGGATGGGTGCTAGCCAGAGTTTTTCAATTACAGTCCATTTGTTGTATGCACGTTGTGTAGACCATGATGCAACTGCATGTAGTTGGGCTGCTTGGTAATACTTTATAAGGTTTGGAAATGCAAGGCCTCCATCAGTGTGCGAGGCCATAAGGACTGTGCGAGATATTCTATGTCTCTTATAATTCCAAACAAAATTCAAAAGGTCTATTTGCAATTTTTTTAAGTGGAATGGGAATAGGTAGCGTTTGAAATCTTAGGGCGAACACACATTTTGACAGAAGCAATACGTGCCAATAGGGAGATATGATGCTTCTTCCATTGTTGATCTGATTTACTAGTAAAGGGAGGGAAAATTCTCTTTATACAATGTAGCGTAATATGGGGTAATGTAAACCCCCAGGTACTTAAGGGCTCTGGTTTTCCAAGAATAAGGGAAGCAGGTCATTAAGTGATGTACCTCAGCGGCAGGAATGGTAACGGGGAGGGCCTCTGACTTGGTTGAATTTATATTATATATATATATATTATGAATTTATATTTTAGAGGAGAGAGCTGGCAGCCCTGTCGAGTGCCATTGGTCACTTGGAAGGGGGACGAGAGTGCAAAAGGTGTTTTCACTCGGGATGTTGGGTTACAATATAAGATCGGAATCTTACATAGATTCGCTAGGTCATTTTATTATTTTGCGTGGGAGCTGGCAAACGTAAGCTGTCACCTTGTGTACTCTATATGCCCCGAATATCAAACAAACTAGCTTCCCAACCAAAGTTTATTCCTGTCTTTCGATCTGCACCATGAATACTTGCTTATAGGAGGTGACTTTTAATCTACCTTACTCTGCTGTTCTCAATCATTTGGTGGATGCTCGAGGTTCGCAGGCCTCGAGTCACTAGAGGTTCGCAATTATTTCGCCAACTCTCTAGAAGATATGCTCTGTTTGATGCTTGGTGGGTCCTCCACCCCTTAGATCAACAATATACCTTCTACTCAGCTCCTCATCGAACGCATTCTAGCATTGACAATTTTTTTGTTAATATTCCTACACTTGGAATAGTGCAATCAGCTCATATACTTCTGATTTCATGGTCGGATCACGCCATCGCTAGCTTCCCCTAACCGTAGACCATGTAATTGGCAATTGAACGATTTCCTTCTCAAACACTCCCATTCTAAGTCAGGTTTGGAGTCAACTTTGAAACTATTTTGTTGACAATGCTACCCTAGCTGTATCTCTTTCTGGCCTCTGGGAAGCCCACAAAGCGGTTATTTGAGGTCCATGCATTGCTATCTCTTCAGCCATGAAAAAAATGCTCTGGCCACCAATTATTTTTTTACAATTTGTATTTTTTATTTTTTAACAATGCTTTCTTTTTTTGGGGGGAGGGGGAGTGGACGGTATTAAGCATCTAATGCCTGTGAGAGAACGACGCTGGGGGGGGGGTTACAATCACCGATCTCCCTGTGCGGCTTTCAATAGAGCATCTGAAAGGCGTGCGAGGGAGAGGAGGAGAAGTGGCTGTCAGATGCTTTATTGAAAGCCGCGCAGGGAGATCAGTGATTGTAACTTCCCCCATCGTTGCCCTGATTGTTCCTGACTGTCCAAGTATCGGGTCAAGCATCGAAGCATTTCCACAAGTACAATTACTCGTGGAAATGCTTGGTATTGGCACCGGTGCAACCCTATTAAAAAGGATAGCTACGCTAGCTCTCTCACAGGCATTAGATGCTTGATAGATCTGGGAAAAATATCTGGATGCGAATCCAAAGGATCTCCTCTTGTCTAGATGGGTCTCTTGAACTAAAATAACATCTGTCCCTGACTGTCTTAACCGCTTGCCGACCACCGCACGAACTTATACGTCGACAGAATGGCACGGACAGTCAAATGGGCGTACATGTACGTCCCTTTAAATTTGCCCTGCCGCGAGCTCCGTGATCGTGCCCGCGGACTCGATGTCTGCCAGTGTCCCGCGATCGGGTCATGGAGCTGAAGAACGGGGAGATGTCAGTGTAAACACAACATCTTCCCTTTCTTCCTAGTGACAGGTCACTGATCGTCTGCTCCCTCTCATCGGGAGCAGCGATCAGTGACGTGTCACTCGTAGCCACGCCCCCTAACAGAATCACTCCCTAGGACACACTTAACACCTTTCTAGCCCCCTAGTGGTTAACCCCTTCCCTGACAGTCACATTTACACAGTAATCAGTGCTTTTTTTATAGCACTGATCGCTGTATAAATGTGAATTGTCCCAAAATAGTGCCAAAAGTTTCCGATGTGTCCGCCATAATGTCGCAGTCATGATAAAAAAAAATATTAATAAAAATGCCATAAAACTATCCCCTATTTTGTAGACGCTATAACTTTTGCGCAAACCAATCAATAAACGCTTATTGCAATTTTTTTTACCAAAAATATGTAGAAGATTATATATCGGCCTAAACTGAGGAAAAAAATATGTTTTTATATATTTTTGGGGGATATTTATTATAGCAAAAAGTAAAAAAATATTGCTTCTTTTTTTCAAAATTGTCGCTCTATTTTTGTTTATAGCGCAAAAAATAAAAAAACTGCAGAGGTGATCAAATACCACCGAAAGAAAGCTCTATTTGTGGGAAAAAAAGGACGTCAATTTTGTTTGGGAGCCACATCGCACGACCGCCCAATTGTCAGTTAAAGCGACGCAGTGCCGAATCGCAAAAAGTGCTCTGGTCTTTGGTCAGCCAAATGGTCCGGGGCTGAAGTGGTTAATTCCCTGAGTGGCAGGTGCCATTTTCTATCAGAGTTCAAACCATGAACGTTCAGAGACCAGGACCTTAACCATAGTGTTTATCTGATCCAACGCCAAGACAGCTTAAGCCAACAGGCCATGGGGGTACAGGGATGTTAAAAAAATTTTTTTTAAAAAATTGTAAAACTAAAAAAAAATATGTTTTTTAAAAATAAACAAAAACTACTGACACCTTTCTCTGCGCTACTGACACTTATCCACACACCATCCACTGCTCTACTGGCTGACACTGTCCATTTTTAAGGTAGGTTTATTCTCAAACACTAAAGATGCGTCTCCATCCTTGGTGGAGGAAGGACGGTCTACTGACGTTTCCTCCAGCTTGGTACAAAGACGTCCGGCCTTTTATTCCACCCTATCTTAGAAGAGGTACACAAAGAGTCTCTATTGCTGTTTTCTCTATGTTCCTTTTCATTACTCGTTCTTACTGCTACAGCCACGGTTTCCCTACACCAGGGGTGCCCAACCTTTTGAAGAGTGAGGGCCACTTAAGCGAATTGGCAACCAGTCGCGGGCCACAATGAGCAGAGCGAGATGATGACAGGCCCATGTTCACACTGCATACAGTGGGGCAAAAAAGTATTTAGTCAGCCACCAATTGTGCAAGTTCTTCCACTTAAAAAGATGAGAGAAGCCTGGGTGCCCCCTTTCTCTTGGGGAATGCAGATCACTTTCACCACACTGCAATCTATCATGTAAGGTAGTTCTCACTACTGTGATGATAAAAGAACCCCACCTCAGAACCTGTTCCCGTTCCTCATCCTGCAAACTCCTAGTTCTTGCTACTCTGCAGGTCATAACTTGGCCTTGTATTGCTAGTTCCTAAATTCCTCGGCGCCTGCACCCCCCATGCACTCTTTTGGCAGGACGTTTTCCTTCTACGTCGTCCGCTGCAACCATCTTTGTCCTGCTGGGACCTTCTTCATGTTCTCTCACCCACGCAGACAAAACCCTCCCTTTGTGTTCAAGGGAGGGTAACACCCTCAAAAGATCCCCTGTAACAATGGAATCCCTTCTCTGTTGCCCCTGGCAGCTGCAGTTCTTTCTTGGCTCCCCTCATTTTTTTCATAGGAGTTCCCTCTTTTTCGTATGCTACACAGGGACCAAGTATCCTGGAAGCCGGTTCCCTGGGGCTCATATTGCTCTTGTGGGAATGTAGTTTAACCCCCCCCCATGTCCTGCCCTGCAGGCATGTCAGGTGATTACAGTTCGCTGGGGTCGGGAGTGTTTACTATGGCTTCCTACCATGTCTTACTTTAGGGGCTGACCCCTGTTCTGTTTTTATAAAGGGAGATCTCTCAGTATGAGTCTTTCATCCAACTGGGTGGTTTTGCTGCCTATTTTTCTAGGCCTTTGGCCTTTCTCCTTCCCTACCTGAGCCCATTTACCCAGAGATTTGGGGGATTTTTTTCATTTTTTACAGCAATTGGCATCAGTTTTTCTCATAAATTTCTGAACCACTATTTGATCCTCTTCAAATTTTTAAAATAATTTGTTACTAAGCGGCTGTGAGACTTTGCTAATGTGTGTTTTGGCTGCAGTGTGCCTCTGCTGTCAATAGTCTGTTTGGGTCTGTTGACCCTCCTCGTTTTTCCTGTGGGTTTTTGCTGCTGTTTTGACAATTTTTTTGCCCACCCTCAATTTATTGCTTGGGGATGTCCCATGGTCCATGAATCCATGTCCTGTACTGTACAATTAGGACCATAGGAATTTTGACATACCTGTAAATTTCATATTATGGAGTACAGTACAGGACACAGGTTCTTTCCCTCTTTTCACAAAGGAAGTGAGGGATTATATGGATACACTGGGGGGCAGTTCTTGCTAGTGTACAATTACCTGATGGTAGTGGCATATAACCCATGGTTTAGGAATAATTTCCTGTGTTCTGTACTGTACACCTAGACGTGGAATTTACAGGCACGTCAAAATTCCTATTTATTTTTCTTTCTCGTACATCACGGGACACAGAGCGACATAGTCATTACTAATGGGTTATATAGATACCGTCAGGTGCTGGCACTGGCAACTTCCAAAACCGGAAGTACCCTCCCCTATATAAGCCCCTCCCATCCGGGAGCACCTCAGTTTTTTGCCAGTGTCTAAGGTGTTGGCCAAGAAGAAACATGTGTTTTTCACTGAGCTTGCGTACAGGTTCTTTTGGGCCTCAGTAAGCTATTCCGGATCCGACCAAAAAAGCTTCATAGCTAAACGGTCGGTACCCGGGCCTTGCAGAGAAGAGCAAGGTTCTGCCTGTAATGCTTCTCTTAGGAGAGCTGGACCCTGGGATCCAGAGCTCTGGTCATACCCACGACCAAGATGTTTTCTGTGCAGGGTGCTATACAGGTCCAGGGGAGTGGAATCCTTGGGAACCCGGTCCCTGAAGGTTTGATTACAATGCCTGCCGTGATAGGTGAAGTTTGGGCTTTTGTGGACCAAACAAAGTCCTGCGGCGGGGAACAGGTAAGTGGGGGCCCCCAGGAACTTGGTTCTATTGGGGGACCCCCAAGCCTAATTTGTCTTTCTGTCTGTTACCTAATGGTATTCCCGCAAAATTCTGTGCATGCCTGTAACTACTAAAAAAATGTAATAATTTTTAATGGTGGTCAAGAAAAAAAAAAAAAAAAAAAAAAAATTTATATATATTTAATATATTAGACTGCGGTACCTGTGTTTGTCCACTAGAGGCCGCTGTGGAATGTTTTCTTGTCATGTGGACTAGCTTCTTCTCAGCAGAGCAAAGTCCAGGCAGATGGTGAGTTCTCTTATAGGAAACTGCTTCCTCTGCCATGTTGCAGTGCTCGTCCATCCCCCGGCCTGCGGCAAAGAGGGGCCCTGGCTCCTGTCCCTTGTTACCATATTTGAAATTAGCGCCGAAGGCGCACGTGCCCGCGCGCGTGCGCGTGCACGCGCCTCTATATATAGAGGTGAGCCGGGAAAGGGGGCGGAGCCTGGGGGATGACGCTCTGTGCGCGCCGCAGCGCTTCTGCGCATGTGCGGGCGTCCCAGCAGTTTAAAAAAACCACAATATTGTAGTGAGCTGGCTATGAAGTACAGAGACAGAGCTGGCAACATTTAAAGGCATACAGCAAGCGGTTGATACAGGCATCCCCTAGAAAGGCACATTAGTAGACACCAACTGTGATATAGCAGCAATTGTGCTAGACTATTCTCAGTAAAAGTGGTGTATTACGGCTGGAATACCTCAGCTTTAGGCTTAGGAATATGCCGTCCAGAAGCTCCGGAACTGAATCTTCCAGGAAGCGAAGGGGGTCTCATCGGGCTCGGAGGATCTTGGGCATACTCCTGCTGCACCAGTCTCCCCTGAAGTTCAGAGGTAAGTGACCGTAGAGACCCCGCAGGGTACTTGGTACTGTGGCTGTCCTCAGTTCACCTGCTCCTGTGTATGTAACAGAGGAGGTTTTTTCCTCAGCTCTGGGAGGATTAGAGAGAGATTGTCAACATTTATCGCTGCCTCCCTGTCAGGGAAAGCACGCCCGATCTCCGTCTCCTCCTTCAGAGTGCCTGTTAGCAGAGCAACAGTCCCATACAGGGATCGACCTGCCTGAAGGGGATCAGGATGAGGTTGATTCTGTTATAGAGGAATCAACAGTGGGGGAACCTTTTCTCAGCATCTTAAGCTGAAAGATTATGGGTTCAGTCTCTGACTAACATGGTCCGATCAGCATTTAAAAATGCACCTTGCGGAACCATCAACCACTACTGTATCCTCGTTGGGGTCGCTAGAAGCCCCCAGACTGTTTGTTCTTTTCCACTTCACCCTTTACTGAAAGGGCTCATTTACCAGGATTGGGAACGTCCTGAGAAAATATTTATTCCCCCAAGAGATTTCCGGTGGTCTATCCCATGGAGGATAAGTTCATCAAAAAAAAAAAAAAAATGGAAGGTCCCTACAGTGGACGCAGCCATCTCTTGTATGTATAAATCACTGACATGTCCAGTGGATAATGTCCAAATGTTCAAGAACCCAATAGATAAAAGATTGGAGTCCTTATGAAAATCTGCTTGGTGATACAACCAGCAGTAGCAGCTATTGGGGTCTGCTAAGCAGTGAAGGATCAGTTGAAACAGGTCTTGAGGGACTTGACAGATCAGCAGGCTTTGCCCTAGCTGATCTACCTAGAGCCTTAGGCTTTGCGGTTGACGCCATAGAGGATTCAGTCCATCAGGCCTCCCGCCTTACGCTGTCTATAGTACATATGCGTAGGCTCCTATGGCTCAAAAACTGGTCTGCTGAAGCTCCCTGTAAAGAATGGCTGGTTAGCGTCCCATTTCATGGTGAACGCTTATTCAGGGAAAACCTGGACAAATATATCCAGAAAATTTCCAGCGGTAAAAATACGCTCTTGCCGGTTAAAAGCAGAGTTAGAGGTCCCTCTTTAAGAGGCCTGCTTCTCCAGTCCCTGGGGCATCGGCTGTGTAACAGTTCCGACGGCCTCCTCGGTCAAATCCCGGGGGTAAAAAACAGGGACAGTAGCAGGGTAATGAGAAACCCTGGGTCAGGGGAGGTACAAAACCTCCCCCAAAGTTAAATTCATTGAAGCCCCCACTCAGTCGGGTGGGGGGAGGACTCCAGTTGTTCGCAAGAGACCTGGCGGGACACGATCAAGACAGATAGGTGCTCTCCGCAGTAGGTTTGGGATACAGTTTGGAGTTAAAAGACTCTCCTCCTTCCCATTTTTGAGGTCAAACGTGCCAAGGGATCCCCGGAAGAGAGAGTCCCTCCTGTTGGCACTAGAACAACTATTGCTCCAAGGAGTAATTATGGAGGTTCCCCTGGAAGAATGAGGGTTCGGGTTTTACTCAAACCTCTTTACAGTCCCGAAGCAAACGCGGACGGGAGGCCCATATTAATTCTAAAAGGGCTATACAAATTCCTGTATATCAGGACTTTCCGATGGAGTCGATCCGATCGGTGGCCACTGCCCTACAAGGGGAGGATTGGTTAGCCACGATCGACATCAAAGATGCTTATTTGCACATTCCCATCTTTCCAGTCCACCAAAAATTTCTACGCTTTGCAGTAGAAGGGCGCCATTTTCAGTTCAGAGCCTTACCCTTCGGTTTGGCCACAGCACCACGAGTGTTTACAAAAATTCTGGCCCTTTATTGGCCAATCTAAGAACACAAGGTGTAATGATAATGGCATATCTGGATGACTTGTTGCTGATAGACCACTCAGTGAAAAAAATAGACGTGGTCGTTCACAAGACGATCAAGTATCTGGAATCTCACGGTTGGATTATCAACCGAGACAAGTCAGCCCTAAAAACCAGTCAAAAGTCTGGAATACTTGGGGCTAAGGTTGGATTCAGGCCAGAGAAAAATATTCTTGCCTCGAGGAAAGGTGTTGTCTTTGAAAGATTTGATCCACTTAGTGGGTACAAAAAAGACAGCCGTCCACACGCCTGTATATGAGGCTGCTGGGAAAAATGGTGGCATCATTCGAAGCAGTACCCTACGGTCAATTCCATTCAAGGAATTTGCAAGGGGCCATACTGTCAGCCTGGAACAAAAAAGTTCAGGCCCTAGACTTACAATGTCCTTGTCCCCTTCCGTTCGCAAGAGCCTCCGTTGGTGGTTGGTTCCCCAGAATCTGGAAAAAAGGAAATCCTTCAGTCCGATTTCTTGGAAGGTGGTCACTACAGATGCCAGCCTTATAGGCTGGGGAGCAGTACTGGAGCAATAGTCTCTCCAGGGCAGATGGTCGGATGCAGAAAAGGCCCTGCCCATCAATCTCTTAGAGATACGAGCAGCCCGGTATGCCCTAGTAGCATGGACATCCAAACTCCAAGGGTCCCCTGTCAGAATTCAATCAGACAATGCCACAGCAGTGGCATATATCAATCATCAGGGGGGCACCAGGAGTCGTGCAGCCCAGAGGGAAGTAAATTACATCCTGAAATGGGCAGAAAAATATGTCCCAGCCATATCTGCGGTATTCATTCCAGGAGTGGAGAATTGGAAGGCGGACTTTCTAAGTCGCCAGCAATTAGGCCCAGAGGAAGGGTCCCTTCACCCCGAGGTTTTCTGGACAATATGTCAGCGGTGGGGAACATCGGATGTAGATCTTCTAGCATCCAGATTCAACGCAAAGGGGGACAGGTTTGTCTCTCGGACAAGGGATCCCCTAGCTTGCGGCTCGGATGCCCTAGTGTTCCCTTGGGATCAGTTCAAGCTGATATATGCATTCACACCGCCAATGGTTACCTCGATTACTCCGCAGAATCAGGGTAGAAAAGAAACCAGTGATTCCGGTGGCTCCAGCGTGGCCCCGAAGAGCGTGGTACGCGGAGATTGTAAAATTTCAGTGGGGAGTCCTTGGACTCTCCCACGTCGTCCGGCTTTCGCAAGGACCGATATACCACCCTTCCTTACCAGCCCTAGGTTTGACGGCCTGGCTATTGAAGCCCACATTCTAAAAAAGAGAGGGCTCTCTAATGCTGTGGTATCTACCATGATCAATGCCAGGAAGCCGGTATCCAGGCAGATCTACTATAAAATCTGGAAGGCGTACATCGCGTGGTGTGAGGCCAAGAAATGGCATCCACATAAGTACGTAATAGGTAGGATTCTGGACTTAGGAAGCTTGCCTTGAGTACTATCAAGGGTCAGATTTCGGCCTTGTCAATATTTTTTCAAAGGCCCTTGGCTTCGCATTCACTAGTCAAAGCCTTTATACAAGGAGTGATGCGTATTAGTCCTCCGGTTAATATTCCCATATGTCCATGGGATCTAAACTTGGTTCTGTCGGTTCTACAGAAACAACCATTTGAACCATTACAGCATATTTCCTTGGTGCTTCTCACCAGGAAATTGATTTTTCTAGTAGCCATTTGTTCGGCTAAAAGAGTATCGGAATTAGCAGCTATGTCCTGTAAGGAGCCATATCTGGTTATCCATAAGGACAGAGTAGTGTTACGTCCTCATCCAGCCTTTCTTCCTAAGGTGGTATCGAGGTTTCATTTGAACCAAGATGTGGTTCTTCCTTCTTTTTTCCCCAAACCTACTTCGGTAGAGGAAAAGTTATTGCATTCTTTGGATGTAGTAAGAGCAGTTAAAGCTTATCTAAAAGCCACTGCTCAGATTCGCAGAACGGATACTTTGTTTATTCTGCCGGAAGGTCCCAGAAAGGGTCAGGCAGCGTCAAAGTCTACTTTAGCCAAGTGGATTCGACAGGTCATTATGCAAGCTTATGGCTTGAGAAGGAGACCACCTCCGTTCAAAGTTAGAGCGCACTCCACGAGAGCAGTTGGAACTTCATGGGCAGTGCATCACCAGGCCTCCCTGGCTCAAATCTGTAAGGCCGCAACATGGTCTTCGGTACACACGTTTACTAGGTCCTACCAGGTGGACGTTAGAAGTCAGGAGGATGTCGCCTTTGGGCGCAGTGTGTTGCAGGCCGCAAAAGATCCTCATGTCTGATAGCGCTCAGCTTATATATGGTGTATCCCCCCCCTCATTTGGCATTGCTTTAGGACATCCCATTAGTAATGACTATGTCGCTCTGTGTCCCGTGATGTACGAGAAAGAAAATAGGATTTTTATAACAGCTTACCTGTAAAATCCTTTTCTTGGAGTACATCACGGGACACAGAGCTCCCGCCCCTCTTTAGGGACACTTATTGCTTTGCTACAAAACTGAGGTGCTCCCGGATGGGAGGGGCTTATATAGGGGAGGGTACTTCCGGTTTTGGAAGTTGCCAGTGCCAGCACCTGACGGTATCTATATAACCCATTAGTAATGACTATGTCGCTCTGTGTCCCGTGATGTACTCCAAGAAAAGGATTTTACAGGTAAGCTGTTATAAAAATCCTATTTTTTCTTTCAAGTAGCACATTTAAAAACAACAGTAAATGACTGTTCTAATAGTATAAAGTCATCAAGTGAGCCCAATAAAAACTGGCTACACATGGCCTTGTTTATCTACCACCTCTGTTGGTTAGAAGTATATTGTACCATGTATTCCTTGCAGGATTGTGGCTGTCTCCTTCCCCTGTTTAGTGTTTCACTGGCATCAGTGCCTTAAAAGGAGGCTTCTGCTGTGCTGCAGCTCCGACCATTAAAATACACTCCCTTGCTTTTATTGTTGGAATTTAGAGTGGAGGGTGTCATTCCAAGGGAGTTCCCTTCATCAAGGGAAAAAAAAAAAAAAGTTTCCGACCAGTATACAAATCCATGCTACAAAAGCTTTTGATTTGATTGATTTTTTTGAATTCTGATTTTTTTATCTAATGGAGTTGCATAACTGACTAAGCAGCCCATCCATGTTAATGCAAGGCATTTCTGATTATTGTAGCTGCATGGAAAAAAAATAAGAATTGGATTCATTACTGAAAATCGTGTAAATATTCTTGACTTAAGCATATGTTGTTAAACATTTTTTTAAAAAAGCGTTTCTTGCTCCAAAGCTCCCCTATTTGACCTAATGCCTAGGCAGGTCTTTGGCTAAGGACAGAATAGTTTTGTGGGTAGCTTATAGCTATTGCTTTTAGTTTCCCATTGGTAGATATGCAATTGGAAAAAAAGATCAGTAAGGAGGTGCAAGATGCGCAGCATTATATGTATTGACTAAACATGACTGTCTCTATGTACCGTATATATAATTACAGACTACGCATAGTAACTTTCTTTTAACTACACACAATGATAAAATTATTTACTTTAACCTGATTACATGCACATCTAAGAATTATTATGAAGACTATATATAGTTCCTCGTTAACTGCCTAGTAAGAGACTTGAGACTGTATTATGAGAGGGCTATTAGATACCCACTGTAACATAGTACTGGGTAAACAATATGTGTTATCTACACAGAAGGGACTCTGGTCATTGGATTAGCACACAGGATTGTCTAGTATTCTGTCAGTTAAAAAACTAGATGAAATTTGCCGAGAGCTGTACTGAAAACATTGATTTTACTTTAAGCTAAAGCCTATCAACACACGATCAGAAAATCGGATGAAAAATACCACATTCAAATCGATCGTACGATAATCTGATCATTAGTACACAGCTTTCGAGAGCCGATCACAACAGTTTATCCGAAGGGATAAACACAAAAATGTTTCTGGTACGACACAAGAACGTATGATTTCCATTTAATCAGTACAGTATTCGTCCAAAAAAAAATGGCAAGAGCAAGACCACGCATACTCAGAAGCGAAAGAATACATTACAGTACAATACAACACATTACATCACTTCTGAAGTTGTATTCTGTCGTGCGAGAATTTTTGTAAGTTTAATAAACTCTTAATTTTCCATTAGGCTAGTATGCAAAAAAAACAAAAAGATCATTCCTACAATATTCTCATTGTGTGTACGAGGCATAAAATTAACCTGTCATAAGAGAATCATTCAGGTTTCCACTGGCCTCTTCTAAAAATGCTATTTCTTTCTCGTACATCACGGGACACAGAGCGACATAGTCATTACTAATGGGTTATATAGATACCGTCAGGTGCTGGCACTGGCAACTTCCAAAACCGGAAGTACCCTCCCCTATATAAGCCCCTCCCATCCGGGAGCACCTCAGTTTTTTGCCAGTGTCTAAGGTGTTGGCCAAGAAGAAACATGTGTTTTTCACTGAGCTTGCGTACAGGTTCTTTTGGGCCTCAGTAAGCTATTCCGGATCCGACCAAAAAAGCTTCATAGCTAAACGGTCGGTACCCGGGCCTTGCAGAGAAGAGCAAGGTTTTGCCTGTAATGCTTCTCTTAGGAGAGCTGGACCCTGGGATCCAGAGCTCTGGTCATACCCACGACCAAGATGTTTTCTGTGCAGGGTGCTATACAGGTCCAGGGGAGTGGAATCCTTGGGAACCCGGTCCCTGAAGGTTTGATTACAATGCCTGCCGTGATAGGTGAAGTTTGGGCTTTTGTGGACCAAACAAAGTCCTGCGGCGGGGAACAGGTAAGTGGGGGCCCCCAGGAACTTGGTTCTATTGGGGGACCCCCAAGCCTAATTTGTCTTTCTGTCTGTTACCTAACGGTATTCCCGCTAATATTCTGTGTATGCCTGTTACTACTGAGAAAATGTAAAAATTTTAATAGTAGGCAAGAAAAAAAAAAAAAAATGTAAGACCGCGGTACCTGTGTTAGACACTAGAGGCCGCTATGGTTCTTTTTCTTGTAATGTGGATTTTTTTCTTCCAGAATCAAATCCAGGCAGTTGGTATGTTCTCTGCTGGGAAGCTGTCTCCTCTGCCCTGTTGCTGCGCTCATCCATCCCCGGGCCCTGCGGCAAAGGGACCCTGGCTCCCATCTAGCTCCTTGTTGTTTTCAAAAAAGGCGCCGAAGGCGCACGTGCCCGCGCGCGTGCGCGTGCACGCGCCTCTATTCATAGAGGCGATCTGGAAAAAGGGGCGGAGCGGGTGGATGACGCTCAGGTGTGCGCCGCGGCGCTACTGCGCATGTGCGGGCGTCCAGCGTGTTTTGAAGCACATTATAGCTGGCTGTTGAAGTGCACAGACAGAGCTAGCAACAATATAAAGGCACATAGAGGCGGTTGATGCAGGCATCCCCTAGAAAGGCACTTTAGTAGACACCAACTGTGATATAGCAGCAATTGTGCTAGACTATTCTCAGTAAAAGTGGTGTATTACGGCTGGAATACCTCAGCTTTAGGCTTAGGAATATGCCGTCCAGAAGCTCCGGAACTGAATCTTCCAGGAAGCGAAGGGGGTCTCATCGGGCTCGGAGGATCTTGGGCATACTTCTGCTGCACCAGTCTCCCCTGAAGTTCAGAGGTAAGTGACCGTAGAGACCCCGCAGGGGTACTTGGTACTGTGGCTGTCCTCAGTTCACCTGCTCCTGTGTATGTAACAGAGGAGGTTTTTTCCTCAGCTCTGGGAGGATTAGAGAGAGATTGTCAACATTGATCGCTGCCTCCCTGTCAGGGAAAGCACGCCCGATCTCCGTCTCCTCCTTCAGAGTGCCTGTTAGCAGAGCAACAGTCCCATACAGGGATCGACCTGCCTGAAGGGGATCAGGATGAGGTTGATTCTGTTATAGAGGAATCAACAGTGGGGGAACCTTTTCTCAGCATCTCAAGCTGAAAGATTATGGGTTCAGTCTCTGACTAACATGGTCCGATCAGCATTTAAAAATGCACCTTGCGGAACCATCAACCACTACTGTATCCTCGTTGGGGTCGCTAGAAGCCCCCAGACTGTCTGTTCTTTTCCACTTCACCCTTTACTGAAAGGGCTCATTTACCAGGATTGGGAACATCCTGAGAAAATATTTATTCCCCCAAGAGATTTCCGGTGGTCTATCCCATGGAGGATAAGTTCATCAAAAAAAAAAAAAAAAAATGAAAGGTCCCTACAGTGGATGCAGCCATCTCTTGTATGTATAAATCACTGACATGTCCAGTGGATAATGTCCAAATGTTCAAGAACCCAATAGATAAAAGATTGGAGTCCTTATGAAAATCTGCTTCTTTCTACAGCAAGCTTGGTGACACAACCAGCAGTAGCAGCTATTGGGGTCTGCTAAGCAGTGAAGGATCAGTTGAAACAGGTCTTGAGGGACTTGACAGATCAGCAGGCTTTGCCCTAGCTGATCTACCTAGAGCCTTAGGCTTTGCGGTTGACGCCATAAAGGATTCAGTCCATCAGGCCTCCCGCCTTACGCTGTCTATAGTACATATGCGTAGGCTCCTATGGCTCAAAAACTGGTCTGCTGAAGCTCCCTGTAAAGAATGGCTGGTTAGCGTCCCATTTCATGGTGAACGCTTATTCAGGGAAAACCTGGACAAATATATCCAGAAAATTTCCAGCGGTAAAAATACGCTCTTGCCGGTTAAAAACAGAGTTAGAGGTCCCTCTTTAAGAGGCCTGCTTCTCCAGTCCCTGGGGCATCGGCTGTGTAACAGTTCCGACGGCCTCCTCGGTCAATTCCCGGGGGTAAAAAACAGGGACAATAGCAGGGTAATGAGAAACCCTGGGTCAGGGGAGGTACAAAACCTCCCCCAAAGTTAAATTCATTGAAGCCCCCACTCAGTCGGGTGGGGGGAGGACTCCAGTTGTTCGCAAGAGACCTGGCGGGACACGATCAAGACAGATAGGTGCTCTCCGCAGTATGTTTGGGATACAGTTTGGAGTTAAAAGACTCTCCTCCTTCCCATTTTTGAGGTCAAACGTGCCAAGGGATCCCCGGAAGAGAGAGTCCCTCCTGTTGGCACTAGAACAACTATTGCTCCAAGGAGTAATTATGGAGGTTCCCCTGGAAGAATGAGGGTTCGGGTTTTACTCAAACCTCTTTACAGTCCCGAAGCAAACGCGGACGGGAGGCCCATATTAATTCTAAAAGGGCTATACAAATTCCTGTATATCAGGACTTTCCAATGGAGTCAATCCGATCGGTGGCCACTGCCCTACAAGGGGAGGATTGGTTAGCCGCGATCGACATCAAAGATGCTTATTTGCGCATTCCCATCTTTCCAGTCCACCAAAAATTTCTACGCTTTGCAGTAGAAGGGCGCCATTTTCAGTTCAGAGCCTTACCCTTCGGTTCGGCCACAGCACCACGAGTGTTTACAAAAATTCTGGCCCTTTATTGGCCAATCTAAGAACACAAGGTGTAATGATAATGGCATATCTAGATGACTTGTTGCTGATAGACCACTCAGTGAAAAAACTAGACGTGGTCGTTCACAAGACAATCAAGTATCTGGAATCTCACGGTTGGATTATCAACCGAGACAAGTCACCCCTAAAAACCAGTCAAAAGTCTGGAATACTTGGGGCTAAGGTTGGATTCAGGCCAGAGAAAAATATTCTTGCCTCGAGGAAAGGTGTTGTCTTTGAAAGATTTGATCCACTTAGTGGGTACAAAAAAGACAGCCGTCCATACGCCTGTATATGAGGCTGCTGGGAAAGATGGTGGCATCATTCGAAGCAGTACCCTACGGTCAATTCCATTCAAGGAATTTGCAAGGGGCCATACTGTCAGCCTGGAACAAAAAAGTTCAGGCCCTAGACTTACAATGTCCTTGTCCCCTTCCGTTCGCAAGAGCCTCCGTTGGTGGTTGGTTCCCCAGAATCTGGAAAAAAGGAAATCCTTCAGTCCGATTTCTTGGAAGGTGGTCACTACAGATGCCAGCCTTATAGGCTGGGGAGCAGTACTGGAGCAATGGTCTCTCCAGGGCAGATGGTCGGATGCAGAAAAGGCCCTGCCCATCAATCTCTTAGAGATACGAGCAGCCCGGTATGCCCTAGTAGCATGGACATCCAAACTCCAAGGGTCCCCTGTCAGAATTCAATCAGACAATGCCACAGCAGTGGCATATATCAATCATCAGGGGGGCACCAGGAGTCGTGCAGCCCAGAGGGAAGTAAATTACATCCTGAAATGGGCAGAAAGATATGTCCCAGCCATATCTGCGGTATTTATTCCAGGAGTGGAGAATTGGAAGGCGGACTTTCTAAGTCGCCAGCAATTATGCCCAGAGGAAGGGTCCCTTCACCCCGAGGTTTTCTGGACAATATGTCAGCGGTGGGGAACATCGGATGTAGATCTTCTAGCATCCAGATTCAACGCAAAGGTGGACAGGTTTGTCTCTCGGACAAGGGATCCCCTAGCTTGCGGCTCGGATGCCCTAGTGTTCCCTTGGGATCAGTTCAAGCTGATATATGCATTCACACCGCCACAATGGTTACCTCGATGACTCCGCAGAATCAGGGTAGAAAAGGAACCAGTGATTCTGGTGGCTCCAGCGTGGCCCCGAAGAGCGTGGTACGCGGAGATTGTAAAATGTCAGTGGGGAGTCCTTGGTCTCTCCCACGTCGTCCGGACCTGCTTTCGCAAGGACCAATATACCACCCTTCCTTACCAGCCCTAGGTTTGACGGCCTGGCTATTGAAGCCCACATTCTAAAAAAGAGAGGGCTCTCTAATCCTGTGGTATCTACCATGATCAATGCCAGGAAGCCGGTATCCAGGCAGATCTACTATAGAATCTGGAAGGCGTACATCGCGTGGTGTGAGACCAAGAAATGGCATCCACATAAGTACGTAATAGGTAGGATTCTGGACTTCCTACAGTGGGCTGTAGATAGGAAGCTTGCCTTGAGTACTATCAAGGGTCAGATTTCGGCCTTGTCAATATTTTTTCAAAGGCCCTTGGCTTCGCATTCACTAGTCAAAGCCTTTATACAAGGAGTGATGCGTATTAGTCCTCCGGTTAATATTCCCATATGTCCATGGGATCTAAACTTGGTTCTGTCGGTTCTACAGAAACAACCATTTGAACCATTACATCATATTTCTTTGGTGCTTCTCACCAGGAAATTGATTTTTCTAGTAGCCATTTGTTCGGCTAAAAGAGTGTCGGAATTAGCAGCTATGTCCTGTAAGGAGCCATATCTGGTTATCCATAAGGATAGAGTAGTGTTACGTCCTCATCCAGCCTTTCTTCCTAAGGTGGTATCGAGGTTTCATTTGAACCAAGATGTGGTTCTTCCTTCTTTTTTCCCCAAACCTACTTCGGTAGAGGAAAAGTTATTGCATTCTTTGGATGTAGTAAGAGCAGTTAAAGCTTATCTAAAGGCCACTGCTCAGATTCGCAGAACGGATACTTTGGTTATTCTGCCGGAAGGCCCCAGAGAGGGTCAGGCAGCGTCAAAATCTACTTTAGCCAAGTGGATTCGACAGGTCATAATACAAGCCTATGGCTTGAGAAGGAGACCGCCTCCGTTCAAAGTTAGAGCGCACTCCACGAGAGCAGTTGGAACTTCATGGGCAGTGCATCACCAGGCCTCCCTGGCTCAAATCTGTAAGGCCACAACATGGTCTTCAGTACACACGTTTACTAGGTTCTACCAGGTGGACGTTAGAAGTCAGGAGGATGTCGCCTTTGGGCGCAGTGTGTTGCAGGCCGCAAAAGATCCTCATGTCTGATAGCGCTCAGCTTATATATGGTGTATCCCCCCCCTCATTGGGCATTGCTTTAGGACATCCCATTAGTAATGACTATGTCGCTCTGTGTCCCGTGATGTACGAGAAAGAAAATAGGATTTTTATAACAGCTTACCTGTAAAATCCTTTTCTTGGAGTACATCACGGGACACAGAGCTCCCGCCCCTCTTTGGGGACACTTATTGCTTTGCTACAAAACTGAGGTGCTCCCGGATGGGAGGGGCTTATATAGGGGAGGGTACTTCCGGTTTTGGAAGTTGCCAGTGCCAGCACCTGACGGTATCTATATAACCCATTAGTAATGACTATGTCGCTCTGTGTCCCGTGATGTACTCCAAGAAAAGGATTTTACAGGTAAGCTGTTATAAAAATCCTATTTTGCCTGGCTGGCTGTCATACTTACCCTCTTCCTTTGAGTGAACAGACAACAAGCATGCCAGTTAGAATTTCTAACTCATTTGTGAATTCTTCTGGCTGCATACTTTTTCCGGATCTGTTACTTTAAATGAAGAGAGGGGATCAGCATGATAGCCAAGCAACTAGCATTTTCATTATTTAAAAAAGTAAGCAATGACAACCTATCTTATGTTTCTCATGACGGGTATCATTGAAAAGCTCAGTTTTATTTTCCAGTTGTGTAGAAACAGATGTGATCAGACCAGTTATAGCCAAATTGTATTTTGCTTTGGGTAATGGAAAAGTGTTGGAGCCTCTGTCGTTATTGGGGAGATTTTGCCTTACTGTCAGGACTTGGGTACTAGTGCCAGGGCAAGGTCATCCAGTGCCCTCTGATTGCATTTCTGGATGCAGATACCACAATAAAGGTCCTCTTTACAAAACATAATCTATAGCAATCATGTCTGACCCGTTTCAGTAGGAAAAGTGTGTTCCTTGTGGTAATACACATATTCTCTTCCATAAATAGTGGCTTTACTGGAGAAAGAGAGATGGAGTATATAAAATTAATTCTAAGTAGCGTGAAGACACTCCTGTGAGTGAGAGCAATCCTGCAGTGGGATATAGAGGAAGAGGATAGAAGAGCTCGGGATGGTGCAATTGAGGTTTGGGGGAGGATGATGTTCTCACTGCCCATATTAGGAATCTACTGAGTGGAATGAGGAATGCCTCAGAGTTTGTTTATCTCCTGTAATCTTCATTTCCCAGATGTAGTTGTGCGAGTTCCTTTTCCTGATTTTTTTTTTTTAAGGGATATACATATATCTGTATATGACAAAAGTATGTACAGAAAGCACAGAACACAACGCTTGTAGCCGTGATACATATTTTGGTTGCTATTGATATTTGGCTATACTTTGAAATAGAGAAAATTATATAGAATTGCAGTAAAATATTCTCTCTCTCTCTCTCTCTATATATATATAGAGAGAGAGAGAGAGAGAGAGAGAGAATATTTTACTGCAATTCTATATATTTTTCTCTATTTCAAAGTATAGCCAAATATCAATAGCAACCAAAATATGTATCACGGCTACAAGCGTTGTAAAATTACAGCTAGAAGGGAATGAAACAATGAAGGAAATCTGAGGCAGACTGCAAACTGCGGAACCACTTAAGCTGACCATAGACAGGCTGTAACCGCTAGCAATAAGCACTGTGTGTTCTCCCGGCCCGGGAGCGCTCCTGTGGTTGCAGGAAATATATTTGCTCCATCTATGGCCTGTTTTCGAGCTAAGACAAAATCAATGTGCTATTACAGTGGTTGTCTGCCAGCCCTAGAATTGTCTCCTTTTGTTCCACAGAAGACTGATTGGAATGTGGAAGGAGGGGTTCAGGTGTTATGATGGGGATAAACCAGTATGATTTAGTCATAATGAGCATGGTAAAACAAGTTTCCATTAATATGATGGTAACCAAAAATTGTTCTTTCCTCTGAGAACAAAGGTAGGTTTATAACTCATTCTTCAGTTTGTCTCAATTCAGTTTTAAAGGCACAAATATTATGTTTCTGTTTCAAAGCATATTAAAGTGGTCATAAAGGCAGGGTTTTTTTTATTTTTACCTTAATACATTCTTTGCATTAAAGTGGTTGTTAAACCACTGAGTCTTTGTGCTACAGTCTCCTCTGTTATAGTAACTGATGTGCCCCAGTGTATGTTAAAAAAAAATAAAAATAAGACTTTATATACCTTATTTCATAGCACGCTCACGTGACCGGCCACTTCTCTCCTCTCCTGGTCTGACAGCTACAGTGGGGGAGGCTGAAAATTCCCCAATGATGTCAGCCAGGAGGAGGAGGAGAGAGGCGGCCTGTCACATGAGCACCGAGCGGCGCTATAAATTTTGGTATATAGCGCCTTTAAAAAAAAAAAAAAACATGCACTGGGGCAAATCTGTTACTATAACAGAGGGGATTGTAGCACAAATGTTCAGTTATTTTACTAGCCAGAGGGTAGGGCCGGGGAGAGATTGAAGCTGACTGGCAGGGAGGGGGTAGGGGGAGAGAAGTAGAGAGCGGATGACGGAGGCACATAAACTGACCTCGGTGTCAGGGCTCAGCAGCTATGATAAACCGTTTACTGTTGGAGGGTAGAACCAGGCAAGATCAGCCAGGTATTTCAGATGATACAGGGGGCCAAATTACACAGTACTAGCACTGTGGTGTATAACATGCTTTAAAGGAACAGGATAATTTATTTTTATTTTTTGGGGTTACAAACGCTTCAAGGTAAAACAAAACTTTCTCCCCAGCCCCCCTAAATACTTAGCTGAGTCCGACCTCGGTCCAGCGATGTGCCTGACAGCAGCTCTCTTCTCATTGGACAGAGAGGCAGCAGCGGAAACCACTGGCTGCTGCTGCTATCAATCACAGCCAGTGAGGAGAGAGCAGGGGCGGAGCGAGAGTAGGGGCGGAGCGAGTACACCCGAGTGCTCCTATAGCAAGCTGCTTTGCTATGGGGGCACTCAGCAGGGGAAAGAGACCAGGAGTGCTAACAGGGGACCCAAGAAGAGGAGGGTCAGGGGTGCTCTGTGCAAAACCATACACAGGGCAGGTAAATATGAATTTTTTGTTTATTTTAAATAAAATAAAATTAAACATAGGTGTAGAATCACTTTCAAGTTAATTAAAAATTAAATAAGGGACAAAAAAAAAATAGAGGAAGAATTTAATGAAAAATGAGGGTTAGCAAGGTTTAATAAAGGATTAGTTAAATGGAGTGCCAAATGTTTAATACTGAAAAGTCCTATATAGATATAGAAGCAATTGGGTTTGAGGCTAAAGTGGACTTTAACCACTTCCCTACCAAGCCATAGTCAAATGACATCCACAGATGGGATCTCCCATCCTGGGTGGACGTCATATGACGTCCTGGGCTTTGAGGGGGGATATCTGAATGATGCCTGCAGCTAGAGGCATCATTCAGATATCCTTTTGTTGTGCCGGCGATTCTGTGCACCATAAGAATGATCATAGCGGCGGTTCCACCGCTTGATTGTTCTTATAGGCGGCGGGAGTGGACATCCCCCCCTCCTGCCGCCATCCGGTGCTCCTTCGGGCTCTCCCGTGCCATTAGGGGCCCAGAGAATGAATTGTCCGGTGCACGATAGGAAGCATAGAGATGATTGACCGTCGGAGGCCCGGGCGCGATGTGACGACGTCACGCCCGGGTCCTCAGATGTAAACAAAGCCGCCATTGCGGCTAGGAAACATGAGATCAGTGAAAAAAAATTCACGATCTCATGCTTTCCAGCCTGGAGGAGAGATGTGGGGTCTTATTGACCCCGCATCTCTCAATAAAGAGGACCTGTCACACACATTCCTATTACAAGGGATGTTTTACATTCCTTGTAATAGGAATAAAAGTGATAAAAAAAAAAGAAGTAAAATAAGTGTAAAAATAAAAAAAATTAAGTAAAAAAATTGAATTAAAACGCCCCTGTCCCCGGTAGCTCGCAATCAGAAGCGAACGCACACGTAAGTCCCTCCCACATATGTAAACGCCGTTCAAACCACATATGTGAGGTATCGCCACGTACATTAGAGCGCGTGCAACAATTCTAGCACTAGACCTCCTCTGTAACTCTAACCTGGTAACCTGTAAAAAAAATTTAAGCGTCGCCTATGGAGATTTTTAAGTACCGAAGTTTGCCGCCATTCCATGAGTGTGCGCAATTTTAAAGCGTGACATGTTAGGTATCTATTTACTCGGCGTAACATCATCTTTCATATTTTCCCAAAAAATTGGGCTAACTTTACTGTTTTGTTATTTTTTAATTCATGAAACCATTTTTTTTCCCAAAAAAAGGAGTTTGAAAAATTATTGCGCAAATACCGTGCAAAAAAAAAGTTGCAATGACTGTCATTTTATTCCCTAGGGTGTCTGCTAAAAAAACATATATAATGTTTGGGGGTTCTGAGTAATTTTCTAGCAAAAGAATGATGATTTGTACATGTAGGAGAGAAGTGCCAGAATAGGCCCGGTATTGAGGTGGTTAAAAAAAATCCCGGGGTTGAAGTGGTTAATGGTACCATAATACTTGGGCTACACACATGTAGATAAAACAAGATACATTTTATTGTGTTTATATACAATTTTAAAACTCTGTCAAATCAGGACATAAAGGCTACAACTGGGAGAAGTAGTAATGACTTTGCTCTGGGTAATGCCTAGTACACACGTACGGGATTCCCGGCGGTAAAACGTCCGCCGGGAATCCCGAGGGGAAAACCGAGAACCTGCTCGGTAAGTTTTTCCCCCTACACACGAGAGGTTTTCCCGACAGGAAAACTGCGATGGAGCTTTGGTCGGGAATCCCGGCTGTGTGTATGCTCCATCGCAGTTTTTCACATAGGAAAACTGCCGGGAAAAAAGAGAGCTGGTTCTGTTTTTTTTTTCCGGCAGTTTTTCTGTCAGGAAAACTGCGATGGAGCATACACACGGCCGGGATTCCCGGCCAAAATCTCTCATGGCAGTTTTCCCGACAGGAAAAACGGTTGTGTGTACGAGGCATTAGGGTTACACTCGTGGGGGGGTGGCACCACACATACTAAAGTATATATTTTCTGGTTATTTGGTCATCCTAATGGCCTTAAATGTGTTTTTCTTGTCACCATGATGATTATAATATGTTGTTTTTCTTTTTCTATCCTGTAGTATTATATATGACCTCTGTCCTATAAACATCATATATATGCAAATAAAGCTCCTGAAGAAGTGGAGTATTATCCGCGAAACATGTTGAGCATGCCAATATGATTGCTACAGGGTGAACTGGTATTATTACTTCTCACAGTTGTATGTACCCTTTTTATGTCCTGATTTGACAGAGTTTTAAAATTGTATGTTTTAACTATGTTGTAAAACGCAATAAAATTTATTTTGTTTTATCTACATGTGTGTATCCCAAGTATTATGGTACCATTAAAGTCCACTTTAGCCTCAAACCCAATTGCTTCTTAATAAAGGATTAAATAGAAACAAATGTTATAAAAACAATGTTGTTTTACAGTTGCAGTTCTGCTTGAACTGGTACTATGCGCACAAAGCACAATAAAGTGCAATTCTTTGATTTGTGTATCAGCACTGCAAGTTTTAATAAATTTAATTTGCTTATTGTTTGCAGCCGTTATTCATAGACGAGCAGCTGTCAATGTTTGAGGCAAAGAGTAGGACCCTGCAGTCAAACTAACAGCCCAGCCCTTCAGATTACACTAGAAGACTCCATGTGTAATCTGTGGGGGCGTCTTTATCAGTTTAAGACCTCATGCACACTGGACGTTATGAAAACGGCAGTAGCATAAGCTGTAGCTGTAGAATGAGTTTTGCAGCGTTTTTGCATTTATTTATTTTTTTAGCAAAACAATACTCCTACAAAAGCCTCTGGCTCAAATACTCTCGTAAATGCAGAATAGCTGCAGTTATCAGCGTTTTTATAGCTGTTTTCAGAGTTAGAGCGATTTTATAGCTAAAAAAACTCCTCTTCAAACCTGCTAGTTCTGGGGTTTTTTCCAGCCAGAAAATGCACCTGCTAAAAACGCTGATAAAAGCCTATGTGTACATGAGAAAAAGTAAAAGAACTTTGGGACTTTAAATGAGGCGGTGACCTGATAAGGTCAGTTGCCTCCATCCCTATTGAATTGGCACAAAACAAGACGACTAAAGGTTGGGACTTTATATGTAGCAGGCAGGTGTAAAAAAAATAACATTTATTAGAGATCAATCATGAGTTGCATGAAGGTAATCATGGGTACACATAGAGAACCAATAAATTCCATTCAGAGGATATCCATACAGCATTTACAATTTACCATTCAGTAATAATGCAAATCACATGGTACAGGTGATCATTACATGGTTAAAACATATAGTTGGTGTATAACACGGCATATAGTAGCTCTATGCATTTTGTGGATTTATCCACTCTTCAGGAGCATGCGCATGGAAATTGAATGCTGTAATATATTTGATAACACATATATCTGCAAGGTCTGACCCTGTCATTTTAAACATTCTTTCCGTAAGATATTAGGGAGGTAATATAGCCTAGGATAAACCCCCCACAACCACTCTCAATAATACTTACATAATCTGTGTCTATGCAGTAGCAGTGCATCAACATAAACCAGAAAACCCCCCTGGGGGTGGTGTCGCTGATGGGAGCTGAGGTGGTAGTGGCAGACTGGGACTCAAACAAGATGGGTGTCCAAAAAGTGCATCCTATACTTGGTAAAGGATAGGATAGTAAGATGCTAATAAGTATATAAACCATATTAGGTTGGTGAGAGTGGAAAGTAAGAATTATAGAGGAGTGAGATACATAAAAGACCCTTACCCAGAGGAAGATAAAGGTCAGGAAAAAACTAAAATAAAAATAAAATAAAAATTTTGGACACCCATCTTGTTTGAGTCCCGGTCTGCCACTACCACCTCAGCTCCCATCAGCGACACCACCCCCAGGGGGGTTTTCTGGTTTATGTTAATGCATGCTACTGCATAGACACAGTTTATCCTAGTCTATATTATCTCCCTAATATCTTATTTTAAACATTCTTTCCGTGACAGGGTCAGACCTTGCAGATATATGTGTTATCAAATATATTACAGCATTCAATTTCCATGTGCATGCTCCTGAAGAGTGGATAAATCCACGAAATGCATAGAGCTACTATATGCCGTGTTATACACCAACTATATGTTTTAACCATGTAATGATCACCTGTACCATGTGATTTGCATTATTACTGAATGGTAAATTGTAAATGCTGTATGGATATCCTCTGAATGGAATTTATTGGTTCTCTATGTGTACCCATGATTACCTTCATGCAACTCATGATTGATCTCCAATAAATGTTAATTTTTTTACACCTGCTTGCTTCATATAAAGTCCCAACCTTTAGTCGTCTTGTTTTGTGCCTATGTGTACATGGACATAACAGGATAACATGCCGGGAGTTTACTGGCTGCAGAAAAAAAAAAACGCCTGAAGCCAAATGGAGGTCCACATACCTACCATTCATAAGCTAGTCTGACTGGCAGGTTTACGTGCCGCCTGATCAAATACATGAAAATGCTAAACTATCGCTCATGATAGGACAGGTAAGAAGGTAAGACAAAGGTTTGTGAAAACCTAGACCAATAGTTAACAGAACTGACACTTGGAGGCATTGTGTCTCCCAAAAGTTCTGAATGTTATATAACTTGATGTCCCTGATGTTGTTGAGTATATTTTTTTGGTAGGTTATGTAGTGAATTAATGCCGCTAAACTAATTTTTTACTGAGAAATGGAGCCGTTTTGTGCAGAATTTTATGACTCCACCTAAAGCTGACCATAGATGGATCGAAATTTGGCCACTTCAGCAGGAACTGGCTGAATTTCCATCCATGTCGCTGTACCCACTCAACAGACGTCGATCATTGGATAGATCTGGATTGGTCTGTCGCATGAACAAGCTGTTGGAAAGCTTTTGTCAATCAGTGGCTGCAGTCAACGATCCGTGTATTCTGACAGTGCAGGGTCCCACTTGCAGAATACAATGTCCCAGTGGTGGTGGAGAGGGAAGGATTCCTTCACCATCTCGTTTGTGTGGATGGAGGAATTTGTTTCTTCAGCCTGCTAACTGAGCAAAAAAAGTTAATCCTCAATGGACAGCTTTAGAATTCATGTGATATGGCTGCACTTTGTTTTATATCAATGAGATTATGTGGATTTTTAGAATTGATCGTCTGGTCAAAAAAAAAAAAAAAAAGCATGTTCCATACATCTCTGCAATTCATGCACATTTCCTTCCAGAAATTCAGTGCGCTCCTCACATCCCAAATTGAGCTGACACTGCTGCACTGAAATCCCAAGTAGTTGTCAAGCTTTCCTCCGGTTCTCCTCTAGACTACACAACTCTGCCCCTCCCAACCCCTCTTTATTCCTCTCCACATGCATACTTTTATCCCAGCAATGCAGTGCCCCTTCATCGACTTTCAAGATCATACCCACACACTGAGTGTAGGGAACCAGCTCTTGATAGATGCGCTTATGTCAACAGGAGCTGATCTAGAGAAATATCCATGAACAATCCAATAGAGACATTATTCATGTAGCATTAGTTCCCTGTCATCTGTCTGGAATTTTTCGATTACCAAAACAAGCAGTGATGCAGAAGTTGGTGCTGTATGTACAGATTGGACACTCCCTACTCTCACTGAACTACAGTGACTTGGAACAGTTTCAAAATGAACAGGTGACAAACAATGACAACTTTGTACAATGGCCTTGGCAGCCTAATCTCTCATAAAGTATTCAAAGATTGTAAATTATTCACCATTTAAAAAATTATCTTTCCTGGTCTCAGGGAACCCCTGCTATTCATTAATATATCTACAGCTCACAGTACATTAGAGTTATGGTCATTGGGAGGAATCCCTGCTTACACATAGCAAAAAAGTATCCGTGATTAGGTAGGCATTGCTCAAGGAATCCGTAGCAACCTTTGGAGGAAACTTAAGATTTTCATGAAACCCTGCCTGAGTCTGTGCTATATCCTTATCTCACTGTGCTTGGCTTCAGTACTCATGAGTTAGGCCCCTTTCACATGGGCCAGACCTGGTTTTGCTCAGCAGGGCATCTGTACGCTGATTTACTGTTGAGCTGAGAGGCCGGATGACAAGTCCGTGTCTTCTCCACTTATGCAGAGCGAACATGGACAGAGCCTGCTCTGCTCTATGGGCAGCCAGATGTAAACAGACTAGCTGTCCCTTTACACCCAACTGCCTGCTGAGCTTTTTTTTGGCCAGAATGGACCTGGAGGTAGCCATGTGTAAATGGACAAGTCAGCTTACATCCGACACTCCATAGAGAAGAATGGAGAGTCTGATCTGGTCCGGCTGAAAAACAAAAAGATGGAGCCGATCGGACCTCTTGTGTGAAAAGGGCCTTATGGGCTTGGGACAAGGACAAAGCAAATAAAATTCAGAAAAATGGCAAAATTCCTAATTTCTTTACTTGTTCCAGGTGAGTGACTCGGAAAACAATCCAGCAAAGGTATCGGAGTGAAATAGGTAAACAGCACTATATGGAGAGGTCTGCAGGGCAACAAACACAGCAAAGTGAGTGGAGTGGCTCATCCATTCTTCCTCCCTCTTCCTGCTCTGTATGGCTCAATATAGACTTTCCGCTAGGGAGCGATAGAATGTAAACCAGGGGTCTCAAACTGGCGGCCCTCCAGCTGTTGCAAAACTACAATTCCCATCATGCCTCTGCCCGTGGGAGTCATGCTTGTAACTGTCAGACTTGCAATGCCTCATGGGACTTGTAGTTTTGCAACAGCTGGAGGGCCGCCAGTTTGAGACCCCTGATGTAAACAGATAGTGCTCTGTGACGCCAGTTGAAATTGTGTCTAATGTGTTAAGCATATTTTTACAGAGTTCTATATATCTTTGTGCCTAACAAACTTTCTAAATTATTTGATGCAGATTTGATTATATTTATAAAGCAGAAAGGGAGGTATTTGTATTGTCTGTGTGACCCCAAAAGTGTTCTCATTCATGATAGCTTCACATGTTAACACGTGGAACTTTGTTTTGGATACAGGTATTTATTTATTGTCATTGAGGAAATTTCCCCATATTTTCTGTTTAAACTACTGTCTAGCTACTGGTCACTTCCCACCTTTTATTACCTGAACACACATCTAAGTATGTATTCAGATGAAAGTATTGTAGGAGAAAGTTGTTTTACTGCATGTATTGGGGCTAATTACAATTTTATTTGCCATTTTTTTTTTAGGGTGTTGTACTACAAGAAACAACCTTAGGGGAAAGAAAAAGGACCAAAGTCAGGAAAGTTAAAGTGTTATGAAATCCAAAACATATAATAAATTGCAGCTTACCATTAGTTAGTTGTGGTGGCTGCATTCCTATTTTTTTTTTAATCCCCCCTCTCTTGCTTCCCTCTCGCCTCTCCCTCTTTCACCTCTCACTTTCCTTCCTCTCTTTGCCCCCCACCCTCCTTTCTTTCTTTCTTTCTCCCTCTCACCCCCCCATTTTTCCCCTCCCAACCCCCCCTTATTTTTGCCCTTTCCTCTCCCACTCATCCCTCCTCCTTTTTCCCCTTTCCTCTCCCACTCATCTTCCTCCCCCCCTTTTCTCTCCCACTCATCTTCCTCCCCCCCCCATTTTCCCCTTTCCTCTCCCACTCATTCCCCCCTTTTTTCCCCCACTCATCTTCCTCCCCACCTTTCTCCTCCCCCATTTTCTCCTTAACTCTCTTCCTCCCTTCATCACTTCCTTGATACACACACAGCACTGCTTGGTCCTGCTTCCTCCACACAGCCAATCTCTGTGCCTGTGAATAGAGGAAGAGAAGAGCTGCAGCCATGCACAGCGCTGGATCTATTAAAGCGGAGTTCCACCCAAATTTGGAACTTCCGCTTAATCCACTCTTCACCCCCTTACATGCCACATTTGGCATGTAATTTTTTTTGGGGGGGAGTGGGGGCTTCAGTAGGAGTGGGACTTCCTGTCCCACTTCCTCCTTCCACCCTGGGGTCGCCTAGGCGATTTGTCATATCGCCTTTTGTCGGCCCCTCCCTGTAGGCGATCACCTGGGACGTGACAGGTCCCAGGCGATCGCCTGTCCACTCAGAGAGCGCTGCGCCGTTCGCGCATGCGCAGTGAGTGCCCGGCCGTGAAGCTGAAAGCTGTCACGGCCGGGTGCCCACACTATGAATGGAGGCGCCGGCCGAGAAGGGGGGGAGAGGAGCGGAACTCCGGGCGTCGCATCGCTGGACAGTGGAACAGGTAAGTGGTAAGTGTATGTTTATTAAAAGCCAGCAGCTACACTTTTTGTAGCTGCTGACTTTTAATAAACATAAAAAAAGGCTGGAACTCCCCTTTAAGGAATCAGGTAAGAATTGGGGGGGGGGGGGCGCGCGGCAGCAGCACAACACAGCGAGTTGTAAAATGTTTTTCACCTTTATGCAGGGAATGCATTAAGTTGGAAAAAAAAAAGAAAAGGGTTTTAGCTTTAGAGCCAATATAAATCCTTGTCTAAAAATTTTTTTAAAAAAATGCAGTCATGCAGAGGCAGGAAACGTGTCTTTGCCTCACAGCAGCAACACAAATATATAGATGAATATGACATTCTTCACCTGTGTGCGGTGACCATATGGGGGAGTTTTGGGCTAGCTGTGGGTGTTTGCAAAGTGTACCTTTTTTTGCTTGTGTCTGGCGGTGTTTTACCGGTATGATAGCACATGCCGGTGTGCCATTTTCACCTCTTGGTTCGCCATGACGCACGTGCATTCACAAGAGCGCTGCTGTGCTCAGCAGTTTGTTTGGCTGGCATGGTGCACGCGGCTTCACCATAGGCGTTGTGTGCACTCGGAGCCGTGCATACACCATGGCCTAATCTGGGCGCACGGAGATTCGCTTCATATGCGAATACAGCTGGGAGTGCGCACGCATGCACAGAACGTACCGGTGCACAGCCAGCCTATTTAAGCTGTGTATGCCAAGAATGCGGTGCTTCCAGAAGATAGCTGTGGGACACAGAACATGCTCTGAACCAGGCATGGTCACGTTAGTCACCAGGTGTTACTTGACAGGCTAAGGTGCTTAGCAGGATTGTTGCATAGGGGCTTGGTGAGCCCTATTAGAGGGTCTCCCTTCTGAGGTGTGTTAATACTACACCCAGGTACTCTCTTTTTGTGGCTTGTAAATGTCTTCAAAAAAGAGGAGTGGGACTAACACTACAGGGAAGGGCACACCTATGTTGTCAGTAGCTCCTGATGAACCTAGTCATATTCCTAGTGTTGTATCCCCTAAAAGACCAGAGGTTTCCGGGCAATGTGAGCCGCTGCGCCTATCTGGTATTGTGCCTACACAGTCAACACTGCTGCTTCACCCTTTATCACCGAAGATGAACAGTCCTCTGCCCTAGCCAGGTTAGAGCACAGGATTGCTGGCATGATTGCAGGGTAGCAAGAAGTGTGACAGAGGCAACAGTTACAAGCTGGGGTTACGGGGGGGGGGGGGGGCCTCAGAGGTTTCTAAGATCCAGCATTCCCTCGGATCCTCCAAAAATAAACTTACTGTTTCAGGTACTACATCATTTAGTGCAGGGATATGCAATTAGCGGACCTCCAGCTGTTGCCAAACTACAAGTCCCATGAGGCATAGCGAGACTCTGACAGCAGCAAGCATGACACCCAGAGGCAGAGGCATGATGGGACTTGTAGTTTTGCAACAGCTGGAGGTCCGCTAATTGCATATCCCTGATTTAGTGCATCTAAGAGTGATTGTACAGGTTCCTATATCTAAAAGGGGCGAAGGGGGTTTTATTCTAACCGGTTTACGGTTCAAAAACCAAACGGGGACACAACGCCCATTTTGGATCTAAGATCCCTGAACCAGTATCTACTAATCTAGTCCTTTCAGATGGAGTCTGGCTGCTCAGTTGTAGCCTCGCTCCGGATAGGAGACTTTCTAGCCTCCATCAATATAAAGGATGCGTATTTACACGTACCTATCTTTCAGCCTCAGAGGTTCCTGCAATTTGCAGTGGAGGAACGTCATTTTAAGTTTGTGGCTCTACCCTTCAGGCTTGCCACAGCTACTCGGGTGTTCACAAAAGGTCCTAGCACCAGTACTGGGTCTTTTAAGGGCCCAAGGAATCTTGGTGCCGTATAAGGTCTGATGGCTATTGTTTGGCAGGGTGTCTCCCTCCCCTCAAGGCTATTGCTCTGGGACATCTCAGTAGGTAATGAATATTAGCCTAACTCTGTGTCCCATGATGTATGAAAAAGAAAATAGGATTTTTTCATCATACTTACCTGTAAAATCCTTTTCTTTGAGTACATCATAGGACACAGAGATCCCTCCCCTCTTTTTTGAGGATTCTGTGCTTGCTACAAAACTGATGTACTTCCTGTATGGGAGGGGTTATATAAGGGATCACTTCCTGTCTAAGACTGTCTACCAGTGTCAATTCACCTAGAGATGGTGTAAAACCTATTAGATAATGATTAGCCCAACTGTGTCCCATTTTGCAGGCAAGTATGCTGAATTTTTTTTTTGCGCTAAAGCGCCTGAAAAACACCCAGTGTGAAAAGGGGTCTAATATTAGCCATGTCTGGGTTCACAGCCATCATTCCCTAACTACTGTAGCCAAAGATACAGCTAATTAACCTCTTGACTCCCAGGCCAATTCTGACACCTTTCACATAAATGTAAAAAGCTAAAAAAAAAAAAATCTTTTGCTAGAAAATTACTTAGCACTGCCAAACTATATATATAGCTTGGTCTCCATGGCTGCGCTCTCCTTTCGTTTAAATCTTACCCATCTCACCTTCAGTGTCACAACTCCACTTCCTCCTCTCCAACTCCTCTTACCGTTGGGGTCCCCCAAGGTTCTGTCCTTGGACCTCTACTATTCTCAATCTACACATCCTCCCCGAGTCAGCTACCATTAATATGCTGATGACACCCAAATCTATCTCTCTGCCCCTCAGCTCACACCATCAAGTCTCCTCACACATCACTGATTTACTAACGGCCATATTAGCCTGGATGTCAAACCACTTCCTGAAACTGAATCTATCTAAAACTGAGCTCTTAATATTTCCTCCCCCATTCTCTGCCAAGATCAATGGCGCATCTATCAGTCCATCCCCACGTGCTAGGGGTAACCTTAGACTCTGAGCTGTCCTTTCAGGCCCACATCCAATCCCTGTCCAAATCATGCCACCTTATCAACATTTCAAGAATACGCCCCTTTTTAAACGGACACCACCAAGCTTCTAATTGAGTTCCTGTCATCTCTCACCTCAACTACTGCAACTCCCTCCTCATTGGATTACCTTTACATAGACCCCCCCCCCCCCTTCAGTCCATAATCAATGCCGCTGCAATCCACCTTACCAATCATTCAGTGTCCTCCACTCACCCAACAAATAAAATTCAAAGTACTAACAATAAATTACAAAGCCATCCACAACTCGGCCCCCAGCTACATCACTAACTTAGTCCCAAAATACCAACCAACCCGCTCTCTTCGGTCCTCCCAAGACCTCCTGCTCTCTTGTCACCTCCTCCCATACACACCTCCAGGATTTCTCAAGCGCTTCTCCCATCCTTTGGAACTCCTTACCCCCAATCTGTCCAACTGTTCTCTAATCTAACCATCTGTAGACGATCTCTGAAAACCCTTCTCTTTAAAGAAGCCTATACTGCTTCTAACTAATACACAGTTTTTCTTCCTCCATCAGCTCATCCCCCACAGCTATTATCTTTTGTATCAATTGACCCTCCCTTTTTTGATTGGTACAAGAGGAATTCAAGAGCCCTGCTCATTAGAGCTTACAAAGTGTAATGTAACTGTAATGTCTCCCTTTATTTTCTTAATGGCTGCACAAACTGTTGGTGCTATATAAATCCTGTATAATAATTTGTATATAACTTTTCGTAGCGGCCCTAGAATATAAAATGGTGGGTGTTGCAATTTTTTTTCTGTCACACAGCAGTTTTTCAAATGCAAGTTTTTTTGGAGAAAAACACTATTTAATATATTAGTGCACACAAACACTATAAAATTCCCTTTTTAGTAAGATGATAATGTTAAGCCAAAATAAAATAGATACCTAGCACGCTTTACAATTGTGTACGCCCGTGGAAAGGCACCAAACAAAAAAAAAAATCTCCATAGGCAACACTTTAAAAGCCTTTACAGGTTACCAGTTTGGAGTTACACGGGAGGTCTGGTTCTAGAATTATTACTCTGACATTTACGTGTGTGGTGCAATAACCATTTGCATATATGTGCGGGACACTGTCCCTTTATTTAAATCAGCTTTATTGCCATCACAAGGGACGAACAATATCCCTCACAATCGCAATAAGCACGACAGGTCGTTTTCATGGAGAGATCTGGGGTCCATGCAATTCCAAATGTCTCCTCTGGCTCAATCAAAACCATTATTGGAAGGAAGGGCTACACACTCCCCCTTCATACAGGAACAGCGCTGAGGCTGTCAATTACAGGCTGTGTGCTGAGACCCCCCCCCCCCCCCTCATGGCACCAAACTTCTCAAAAGTGACTCAGACAGAAATGAGAGACACACACACACACACACTATAGAAGTATATGCTTTGTTCATATTGTAGGTCTGAGGTTAGAATTGCAGAGGTATTCAGCCGCTATCGGTGCGGTTTTAACCCCCGCTAGCAGCCGAAAAAGGGTCAATACCGCCGGGTTAATACCGTCCTGCTAGCGCACTGCTCCAGTGTGAAAGCCCTCGGGCTTTCACACTGGAGAAAAAGCAGCCGCTGTTTATGGATGGTTTGCAGGTGCTATTTTTTAGCAAAATAGCGCCTGCAAACCGCCCCAGTGTGAAAGGGGACTAAAAGCGTAAATAAACCCAAATTTCAATATATTGTAGCTAACCAATCATTGTATTTGGTGCCAGCATTCGTTTTCTCCAGCAAGCTTACATTCTTTATTTTCATGTGGAGATTGGTTATAACCTCTGTTCTCAGGGTGGCTACATTCACTCCTCCACTGTATCTACGGAGGCGCAACATGGCCACCAGCATTGTCAATCAATGGAGAGGGTAGAATCACATGTATTTAGGAGGACTTTACATGGGCTTTAAAATTGTTGATCACCTAACTCCAGCATACACTTAAATTACAGCAATAGTACTCAGCGATGCAAAGAACCGTTACTTTTGCGGTGCAATTTGAGCCCATACAAAATGGAATGGGCTCAAATCGCACTGCAAAGAATTGCCAGCGATTTAAACAGGAATGTTGTGAAATGCCTTTCACTATGACAAGCCTGGGTTCACACAGAAGCGGTGCGGAAAACCGCATTGCGGTCAGACAGGATTTGCACCGATTTGAGCCCATTCATTTTGTAAGGACTCAAATCACATAGGTATCAATTTGGGAGCATTTTTCACAGGTACGAGTACCAGTGCAACCCTAGAAATACCCAATTATCCCACAGCATGCAGGAGTCCAGTCATTTATCATTTCACATCAATAATCACAAAGCTTAAATTCACAGGTAAGTTTTGAAAAAAGGCATGCAGTTTATTAGGCGAAAAGGAAAAATAGAAATAATTTATTATCTGCATGGTACAATAGCTTTTAAACTCCAGATTCCTTTTGCAGTGGGTCACGTGTGGGAGCATTGATGAGGTTGTAATCGCTTGTCTCCAAGAGCAACAACTCCCCTGTGATGAACTGGAGGAAATAAGACTGCTCCACTGAGACAGACTAGTGGAGGAAAACAAAAATGCCCACCACTAGTAAGCTCAACCTTCCCTCCAAGGAAAATAAAACAGACAGGAACATTAATACAAAGAGTTGCCCCTTTTGGATGCTGGTGGTCTATAGCAGAGAAGAATCAGCCCAACATTACCATCCGGACCAGTTCTGAAAAAAAAAAAAAAAAAACATTAGAGTTACTCATGTGTCAGACAGCTTGGAATGAGAAGTGTGCTGTTTTACACAAGAAATAGGAATGTCATTTCAGCCAATAAAAAGCATTGAACTCAATGCCCTGTCTAATGTGATTAAAAGATGCCATTTCTGTGAAACTCAAGCCAAGAAGTTCCTTGAAAAAAGGGGTAGGGGCTCCCACATTAGAAGATGGGCCTACAAGGTTGACTTAAGCAAATACACTCAGATAATAGTCCTAACTGAACATGCAAGACATTTTGCTGGAGTCAAACAATTGCAAGAAAGGAAAAAAATAAATAAAAATAAAAAAAAGGGGAAGATTGCACATCAAGAACAGTTCTACTTTGACACTTATTCATGGGACCAAATGACTTGTGATATTATGACTTCTATGCAAAGGCTGCTGCCTTAGTCTGCAGATGAATGGTGGCAACACCTGCAGGTAGTGTGGAAAACTTCCTAGCACCAGTTATACACACTTTGCTTTTCACAGGTGATATAGAAGATGTGACCATTTCTTGTTCTAACGGAGTGCAAAAAGAGCAGCAAAACTGCAGAGAGCCTCAGTTCAGAAGAATTGTTCTGCCCATTTAAAAGTCAGCAGCTACAAAAAAAAAAAAAAAAAAAAAAGTGTAGCTGGTGACTTTGTAACCAGACACTCATCCTTCCAACGGTCCAGTAATCCAGCCTCACGAAGCCCCACTCCTCTCCAAGGCGCAGACATTCTAACTGTGGGCGCCCGGGTGTGGCTTCACAGCCATGTGCACACTACGCATGCGCGAGCCGTGCTGTGAATGGTCAGGCAATTTTCTGGGACCTGCGACGTGTCCCAAAGGATTGCAGGAGAAGAGAGCTTCCTTCCGGCGCCACGTGTACTTAAAGAGGAAGTTCAATTTTCGGGTGAAACTCTGCTTTAAAAAAACGGGATACACACACTATACAATTTAGATTCTCCCCCCCCCCCCCCCTCCCTTTAGGATTTACCAAAACCATAATATATGGGAGGTCAAACCTTAAGAGTTTCAACCTTAACAGTACATCTTATACATCCCAAAAGATTACTTTTTTTAGAACCATAGATGAATAAGGAAAGAAAATCTTATGTCCTAACAGAGCAATCCCATCCCGACAACCATTAGGAGCCCCTATCCCAAATAAAAAAAAAAAAATAAAAAAAAAAAAAAACGTATTAAAGCACTACTGATCAGTAGGTCATCATCTACAGCAAGTATTACAAGCAAAAAGTATTTAGCTGAAGCATTGGAAACAGCTACCATCTACTAGAAGAAGCAGTATAAATCAGACTGCCAAGAGCAAGGAAGCAGAAGTATTCAGAACTGCAAGAGGAAACCACATTGCACACACCAGTCTAACATCACACTTCTGTTTCAGATAAGTTTCCTTATCTTTGATACCTTTCCATAGTTTTTGAATATGACTAAACTTGTATTAATTTCAATTGAGAACATGCCATATCAATTTTATTTCATCTTAGTTCAAAGTTAAACATTAGGCCACAATCCAGTCAGTGAAAGACTAGTTTTGTCTAAAGGGGAAATACATATAAAAATTCTGACGTCTGCATGGATTGACATATGGATGCCACAACGTTATTGCTCCTTATACAAGGCTAAACTGTCATTTGGACTAATGAAAAAAGGGCAGATGAGAGATAAGCCAATTATGAAAACTGGTACCTATACTACATATGGCACTTGAAGACTTGGTTCATATACGACTCCAACTTTGATATTTTATTATTAATCTCCTAGCAATGATTGAGAAGACGATTTATCAAAATGCAGCTAAATCCTAACAAATAACTTGTCAAATCAAACAATTACACACACACCGCACACAGCCACAGGCAGTTTTTCTGCAAAAAGAGAGTTCATTGGCCAAAGTTTATTAAGGTGTAACCACGACACCTTAATTTTGTTAAAAGAGCTAACTAAAACAATGCAGCTCTGGCAGAGCAGAGAGCATGCAGAGACATGCCAATGCATCCAGGAAATTCAAGAGATTGAAAGAGGGATAAAAAGTAAAAAACAAAAATCACAAACTGAAACCAGATGGAGGAACCAGCATACCCAGGAGGGGTGGTCAGGAAGACATGATGATCCTGATAAATTCTGTGGGAAGGAAGATTCAGAGAGACCCCAGGCAGAATTAATTTTTTTTATTATATATAAAAAAAAAGGACCATTAAACCTAAATTTCTGAAAGACTTTCCTTTCCAGTTTTCTGCCTAGTAATTACATGGCAAGTAACAGAGGCTTCTGCTCTGTCTAAATATGTAAAATAGTAGCTGCCATTCTGTTGCTCAGGAAATGCAAATATACATTTCAAATTATATCTGGAAATTCTCATTAAACTTCATTTGAAGTGATTCCAGATTCAAGTTCAGTGGCCCTTTACAAACACAAGATTACATAAAACATTTATATGGCAAATGCCAAAAAGTACAATCACAGCAGGAAAGTTTCTGTTGAGAAGTGAAAAAGAGTAATGTAACAATTGAACAGTAGAATAGACATATGCAATACTTAAATGCTCCTGTAAACATTAAAGTAAGAGATCTAATATACACTCACCTTCATAATTAATTTCACCATTAGCATTTTCATGCCCAAGTAAAAGACTTTCCACCTCGTCCTCTTGCATCTTTTCTCCTGGAACAAAATATATTTTCAGGATAACATGCACCAAGTATGCACTAAAGCAGGGGTAGGCAACCTTGGCCCTCCAGCTGTTTTGAAACAAGTCCCATGAGACATTGCAAGACCCTGACAATCACAGGCATGATGGGATTTGTAGTTTCACCACAGCTGGAGGGCCAAGGTTGCCTATCTCTGCACTAAAGAAACAGTCCACCCACAACAAAATTCAGTTAGTGCCGGTCCACACTACCGCGACTTGGGATCCGACGTGTCCTCCCAAGTCGTTCGACATGAGGAATTACATGTTAGTCAATGAGAGCCGTCTTACTGTACACTACTGAAGTTGCTCCGACTTAATGTACTACTTCAAGGCAACTTGTACCCATTGATTTCAATGGAAGTAGCCTCCAAGTCGGATCCCGTCTTAACTGAAGCAACTTTCCAGGATGTGAAAATAGTTTTCTAAAGGCAAACCCCTCCCTCCCACAGAGCAGATTATTATGTGATTGGTCACTGGCAAAGTCGCCTGTCCTGGAGGCGACTTGAAGTCGTAAGTCGCTCCAAGTAGCGCTGAAGTCGCGCTCAGGTCTCCAAGTTGCCTTGTAAAGTCGCGCTGGAAGTCGTGTTGCCCCAGTGTGAACCGGCACTAAGGCCCCTTTCACACTGGGGCGGGCAGGTGCAGCGGCAGTATAGTGACACTATACCGTAGTTTTTTCTACCGCGATATTCGGCCGCTAGCGGTGCGGTTTAAACCCCACTAGCGGTCGAAAAAGGGTTAATACCGCCCACAAACTGCGGTTACAGCCGTGGTTTGCGGGTGGCATTACCGCGGTGTCACATTGATTTCAATGGGAAGGAGCGGCACACACACACACGCGGCTTGCAGGAGATTTTTTTTTCCTCCCGCCAGCACATCGCCTCAGTGTGAAAACCCTCTGGCTTTCACATTGAGAATACTGGGGCAGGAGTATTTCAGGCGTTATTTATGCGCTATAACGTGTGAAAAGGGGCCTTAAGGGAAGGAAAAAAAAACCCCACACCCCACCTTTTAGAAAACTCCAACTGCACAAAATGTATCTGCTATAGTCTCTGGCTCCGTTCCTATCCAACTGTAGTTGTGCATATTCAAACCACCTTCGGGCATTTTTAACCTCCCACTACATACTCCACAGAGCAAGGAAAAATGGACATCCCAGAAAAATATAAAATAAACACTGTTAAAACATTACAGTTAAGCACATGCAGACGCGTTTGTTAGTGTGGTCACCCTTGCCTCCAGGTTTAGGTATGGTTTTCTGGGACAGCTTTTCTGTTTCCAATAAGCAGGCTGAAGACAGATATAGGAAGCAGAACCAGAAAGAGGATTTGCATATTTAGGAACTACAGTTGTCACTTGCTGGACTGGCCTCACTATGAAATCCATTCTCTCCTCCCATGCTCATTTGTTCCAGCAGCCTACGTACAGTGGTGTCACTAGAGGGGGGGGCGCGACGCCCGTGGGGGCCCAGAGGAGGTACGAGCCATGAAACTTTTTTTTTTAAAGCACTTATTGGAGGTGCAGGCAAACAGTGACCCATCTCTGCCTCGCTCAGACTCCCTCAGTAATTACCAAGGGCAGATAGCAGGACTATGCCTGACTCGTCACCAGGGGACTATGCCTGACTCGTCACCAGGAGAGCCATCTTGCTCGGGAGTCAGGCTACAAGTGCTCAGTGTCCCATCATGCGACTACTGTTCTCCCAGCCCCTCCCTTACTCCACCAGCTGTCCAATGCCACACTCCACCTCCCATTTATGTCCAACCCCCTACATGCAATGAGTTTGGTGAGCAGCTGGGTGGGAGATATGGAAATGGGGAAAAAAAAAAAAAAAAAAAAAAAAAAAAAAAAAAAGAAGGGCTGCCTAAAAGGGGAACCAGAATTTGTGAGTGAAACGTTTGCACACAGAACAAAATCCCCTGTCTTCCCCCGCCACCTTTTGTACTGCTCCCAGTCTGTATATAATCTCAAATTAAAAATGTAAAAGGCCTCTTCGTGGGGCATTACTACTCAACAGAATGGCTACACTGGATGTAAACACGTCATTCTGTGTAAGCTTTCCCTTCACAAATGCCAATCTGATGCCTGCAAATTCAGTACTAAAACAAATGAGATCTGAATTGAAGATGGACAGGCTACTATTCCCCCAAATAAGAAAGCGGACTTAAAGCGTAGCAGCAGATTTTTTTTTTTTTTTAAACACAAAAATGAATGTTACCTAGAGTAATTAGAACATGGCGAAGTTCAGCCCCCATTACACATCCATTGGCTTCCTTGTCAAACACTTTCAGACCTTCGATGAAGTCCTCAATTGTGCACTGGTCCTTGTTTTTAGCGATTGTTTGCAACATGGGAAGGAACTGCTCAAAGTCAAGCATCTTGGTGTTCATCTCTGAAAGTAGACTTTGGTTATTTGAAGAGAAAAAAAAAACAAAAAAAACACACACACACACACACACACACACACACACACACACACACACACAACTGCTGAACGAAGTGCACCTGTCACCGACAAGCCAAGTTAAAGATGTTATCCGTGCGCCCCCCCCCCCCCCCCGAGTGATCTGAACTCATTTCTGCTGTAGAGCCATCACTCACCATCCAACTTCGGGTTTCCCAAAACTTTTGTGACTTCTGCATTTGTTGGGTTTTGTCCCAAAGCTCGTAAGACATCCCCGCACTGGAAATAGAAGATTTTACCATCTCCGGTCTTGTCGAAGAGGTTAAAAGCATCTTTGTAATCTGAAAAAAAAAAAAAAAAAGTTTTCATCCAAAAAAATAAATAAAAAAAAGTTTGTTTTCACAGCCGAATGTATGCTACCAATATGCATAGGCCTTCCTAAAAAAAAAAAAAAAAAAAAACCACACACACACACACACACACACACACACACAACCACACACACACACGCTGCTGAAAAATCTTAGTTCAGATAAAGCAGCGACTTACGTTCTCTTTATTGGTCCCCTGCCAGCGCTCTTCTATTCCCAGAGGGATTCCTAAGCAAGCCATGTGCTGAGGGAGCACTCATGAGCGAGAGCTTCCAAGCCAGGCTGTGTGCATTCGAACATTGCATTGCCTGGCCACACCCCTGCTAACTCCTGGCAGGATTTAGGAGACGGCAGCAGGAGCCAAAGGCTCCCACTGCTGCCTCTGTGACGTGTAGGGAGATGGAAAAAGCAGCATTGGATCAAGAGCAGAGTATAGTAGAAAAAAACATTTTAACTTTAGAACCACTTTAATTCTAGAACAGTGACGGTTTACAAGTCCTGTGAAGGACAGACAGTTAAGAGGATCTTTCCTAAAAAAATCGGTTTACCTTTCAACAGTGTCATAGGACAATTACACACCCCTGTTGAGGAGGCTTTCACTCCAAAGCCAGAATGTTCTTAAAAAAGGGAGGGAGGAGAAGTACAGCCAAAGCTTGTTTGGCTGTACTTCTCCTGCGGATCACAGCAGTGCAGTTCGTTTTGCACTCCTGTGACAGTTTTCTCTAGAGAGTGGGCTGAAGTCCGCTCTCTGCTGACGTCACAGAAGTCGGTCTAGGCGCCGCATCATGACAACGGAAGTCGGGATCCGCCAGGTGCCTAGACCAATACCCAGCTTAGTCTATTAGCAAGCCGCTGAGATCCTGAGCTGGCGGCCTCCGCCCCCTCTACAGCCCAGCGCTCCAGTGAGCGAGGAGGGGCAGAGCAGAGAGCTTTGACTGACAGTCTACAGCTCTCTGCTCAGGGAGCTGTCAGAACCAAGTGATCGGCGGTGATTGATTCTTACGTTTTCACAAGTTCTGCAGATGTTTAAAGGCTTGTTCCCACTACCATGGGTGCACAACCTGTGGCCCTCCAGCTGTTGCAGGACTACAAGTCCCATGAGGCATTGCAAGGCTGACCTTTACAAGCATGACTCCCAAAGGCAGAGGCATGATGGGACTTGTAGTTCCACAACAGCTGGAGGGTCACAGGTTGAGCACCCATGCAAATAACCTGGATGCTAAAGCAATCGGTTTTAGCATATGGGATAGGGTCTGTTCCATGACAGTGGTGAATAGCTATGCCTTGCGTTTTATCACGCCGGCGCACCATTTGGTTCTATGATTAAGCCCCTACTGGGTGAAACATGTTAGAGGGTTCTCCCATTAGCAGGAGATAAAGGGGGAAACCATTTTATATATTTTTTTTCAAGCAGAGCTCACTGTATGTCAAGGCAGGGCGCAAACTGGCACCATTTTGTTGTACTTCTCAATGTGTCCAATAAGTGTTCAACCCGACCAGCACCGGCAAACATTGTGGCCGGTCGGCTGGGATAACGGATTGGGACATTGGGTGTTATTTACGAAAGGCAAATCCACATTGCACTACAAGTGCAAAATGCACTTGAAATTGCACTTGGAAGTGCAGTCGCTGTAAATCTGAGGGGTAGATCTGAAATGAGGGGAAGCTCTGCTGATATTATTCAATAATGTGCAAGCTAAAAAAAAAAAAAAAAAGTTTTCCTGGCATGTCCCCCTTGGATCTACAGAGACTGTACTTCCAAGTGCAAAGTGGATTTGCCTTTAGTAAATAACCCCCATTGAGTCTTTTTTTGCACGGTTTACCTTGCTACATTTTTCCACAAAGCACTGCATCCTACCTCAAAAAAGCAGTGTTGTAGTGTAAACAGTGCATATAGAAAACAATTGTATTATATTTGCTCTTGCAGTGACTGGTATCGATCAAGGGCAGAAATAAATGCCAGTCACTGCACATAGGGGGTTATTTACAAAAGGCAAATCCACTTTGCACTACAAGTGCAAAGTGAACTTGGAAGTGCAGTTGCTGTAGATCTGAGGGGGACATGCAAGGAAAATAAAAACAGCATTTTAGCTTGCACATGATTGTATAATAAAATAATCAGATCCTCCCCTCAGATTTACAGCGACTGCACTTCCAAGTGCATTTTGCACTTGTAGTGCAAAGTGGATTTGCCTTTAGTAAATAACCCCCATAGTGTAACCAGCCCCTTCAAAGAGGACAACCTCAAACGATCCACAATGAAAGAAAGCCGATTAATGGACATGTGAAGTAAAGATTCCAGTTAAAGCCACCTTTTCATTGCAGCTCACATATTACACCCATGTTTGGGGTGTAACATGTGCCTAAGCACCCCCACAGCCGTTGCATTTAAATTCAGCACAGCTGAGAGAACAGAGGGCTGTATGAAAAAGCTACAGAAAAGATAATGCACATTTTTTCCTCAATACTTAAAATGTGAATGGGCTGCTGAAACTAGAGTACAGTTTCCTAAAATATGCGTTTCACAAACCGCAATAGCAGTGTCAAACAACTAAAAACACAGATAATACCTTTGGAGATATTGACATCTCTTGTTCAACACGTATTGCGAGTAGTAAAGTGGTTCAGTAAAAACAAACTGTTCAGCTTTGCCTCATAGGAGAAACCCTACTAAAAATGTTCTGGTCCATGTTTGAGGGTTCATTCACACAACTGTATTTCTATTAAGTGCACAAGATGGCACCTTGAACAGTAACATATGATGCCATTACACAGCATTCTGTTAATGGACAAGAGAAGGGCTGCTAAACAGTATTCCCTGCACGAGAGCTACAGCGGGTGGAAGTACAGCAAATTGTGGTAGTGTCTGGTGTCAAACACAATTTGCGAGTCTCAAGGACAAAATAAGCACTGTATGCACACAAAAAAACAAATAAAAGCCTGGCGTTATGCTGCAAGCAGCAGCCTTCTAGAGAAGGTGCATATCTTACAAATGTCAGCTAATAAAAACAGTAAATACATTTTTTTTTGCACAAAGCAAGTAACAGTCACACACGGGATGAAGGATAACTCCACTAAGAATATACACTATAAGTTTTATTGCACGGAATTAGTATACACGCCTCATTGGAAGCAATGACATGCATTCCTCCAGTACACCATACAGTTACTGACTGATCTCAGGCTACATGCAGACAGACTGTCACAATTATTAGTGTGCCACTTCCTTCCTGTGCCACTCCCTGCTAAATTCCAGGGAGGGGAGCTGTAATCATCCCACACTGCACCCTGCCTGGGCGGGCAGCATTTTCAGCCCTGCAGTGCATTGTCTGTTCATGTTCACTCCTTGAGAAATCAGTCACTGAATCACAGACTACAAAACTGCCTAGACATAAGAAAATGTGGATGGAAGGAGGAGGGACACCAAGGATCCTTCAGGCATTTCCCAGCTAGGAATGTAGGAAACTCTTTCCCAACTCCTATTCTAACTACTCCCCCTTCCTCGGCTGTACAGCACTAAGCAGCCCAGAGTGAGGCTTTGTTACCATATAAGGTATACACAGAGAAGGCAGGCAGCCATTGCATTGCGAGTGAAGGGGAAGGAGGGGAAAATCACACAATGCTAAAAGTTGTATTCAAAAGCAGATAAGTGTCACCCCAGACCGACAAACACAGAACACACAAAAATCACCCTATAAGGCTGGACAAAACCAGCACAAAAATGCTTTTAATACCATGCCTTGTTAGTTAAACAGATTAGTGACTGTGTGTAGCTGTGCTTACAATGTATGCACAATATTATGATATATGAAACAAGTTCTGGCCATCAACACATTCAGTTTTGACCAACTGTGAATACACAGCCCAGATAGGCAGAAAAGCAATTGACTAAAAATGAACTAGATTTAGTAATAGAATATTATACTCTTCCAAACGGTTTACACCATCTGCAAGCAATTGAATGGTGCTGCAGCTGTCCGAAAACCATAGCCGGCAGCAGGAGATCCCTCCACTGTTTAATGTGGATGGGGGAATCCTTTTTACTTGTTCAGCCCACATAGTCGAATGAGAAAAATCGAATCTTGTAGGGCTATTCCAAGGGTAGCTTTTGGTATTTTCAATATACATAAAAGACTTGTCAATACACCATCCTAGCTGTCAGATAAAAACTTTGCAGCAACATGTCACAGAATAAGACAAGAGGAACGTAAAGTAAGACCGTGTGGAGAGAATGCAACAGTAAGAGGATGCAGGGTTAAGAAATCATAGGATTTATATAGCGCCAACAGTTTGCACAGCGCTTTACAATGTTAGGGCAGACAGTACAGTTAAATACATGGAGGAGGGAGATCAATGCACACAAATCACTTACCAGCTACCTGATCAGACACCAGGCAAGAAAGAGATAGGAATACAAACTGAAAAGTGCAGGAAAAGAAGGCGGTAGGTAAGTGTACCCTTAAGAGTCTGAGGAAAATAAAAGCAGCCAAGTCTTCCTGGCAATCAAACATTTGATGGCAACACAAAGTATCTAAAGACCACTTAAGATCAAGTAGGGAAGGGTTAGAAAACAGGTCAGGTTTTTACTGCTTTGTCCCCACTGAGGAAATTCACTTGGATTGTCGTATTGACTATTGTCACAATATCTGAAAGTAGGGGGGGGGGGGGGGGGGGGGGGGAAACTTCCAAGTTGTCACTGCAACAAGACGGAACAGGAAGTCTTCCATTATTGTTGTTGCTGTGACAACATTCTAACCAAGTACTTCCCTCACTTTGGAGAGAGTTCTTCTCACATCCTGTTGCGTCTACATAACAGGAAGTGACGGTTCCCAATTTAACTGTTAAAGCCCTGGGTCACACCTGTGCAGCTTTGAAGTCACGCAACTTCAGAGCAGACTATTCAGTAGGATTTCATAGCAGCATGCTGACACACTGAGACTTAATAAATAATGCAGGAACCTGACTTGAATGGTTACATTGCCACAAATTGGGTGCAACTTTAAACTGTCAAGTCACCCTGGTGTAAACCAGGGAAAATGCTTTATTCAAAAAAATTGGAGGGGGGAAAGGAGAGGTTACAAGCCTCTGGACTTTTAGGGTGTTTCAATGGGGAGATTAAAGACTCACTAATACATCATATAACATGGGTATATTATATTACAAAAGATATTTTATATGGATGCATTAGTGAGTCTTAATCTCCCCCTTGAAACACCCTAAAAGTCCCGAGGCGTGTAACCTCTCCCCACCCCCCCTCCAATTTTTTGAATACTTCATTCATTGGGATGTGGTGTTTAATTTGATCAATCTGTCTTACTTTGCCAACAGGGAAAATGCTTGTCAATTCAAGGGGTAGAGGAATAAGAAATACATGCCTTAGTCTTACAGGCTCCCTTCATCGATGTGACCAGCCCCTGGAAGCCTCTTCTCCAAGACGCTCCAACAAACGCTTGTGCACAGACATCAAGTACCGTGCAGGTACCAGTAGCCCTACATTGTATAAGAGGATGATAAAGGGGACCACGCACATAACCAAGTCAGGTCGAAGAGGAGAATGCTGAAGTACAGAATAAGATATTACACCTTAATCCTCTACCCCTGAAACTAACAAGCATGTAACCCCTTGCCGTGCGTGGGTGGGTTCCATCTATGTGCTGAAGTTGGGCTTTAAAAATATATTTGAGAACAGGCACTTACCGATGAGCTGATCTTCTGACAAGTCACCCTGTGGGGGGGAAACAGAGATAGATCAGACAGGAAATGGGATGGTACAATGCATAGAAAAGGATGGCGGCTCTCTACAATAGGCCTAGGTGTCATACAAATTTTCTAGCCAAGGCCCGGCGCAAATTTCCTTCCTGCAACCACAGGTTGCAGGAAAGAAATTTGCATCCCCCCCCAACACAGGCAGTGTTGACAGGGGAATCAGCAATTGTCTTCTCCTGGCAGGGGTGAGGGAAGCCATCCCCACCGGGAGAAGACAGCGATCACTAGTGATAATCGCAAGATAATCCAGCTGGCTGGTTGTACACCAAGTTGTTTAATCATTCAGCCTATCCATTAACAGTTCAAAACATATGTCCAGCCTTAATCACTGGGGACTAACAAGTCCTACCAGTCCTCACCTACCCACTACAGACATGACAGGACACAGCTCCTCTGAACTGTTTGTGCTACTCCATAACAACAAATCAGAGTCATCTCTGAGCAATGACACGAAGAGTGTGGTCGCTGGTGTGCAGCAATACAGAGATATCCTGTACCTGGCCCTTTATAATGGAGGCCTTGTCTTCTGTATGGAGCCCTGACAGAGAGGAAGAGTCGGCCACACCCTCTATAAGCCCGGATAGAAACAGCCTAAGTCCCGCAGCCCATACTATTTCCTCACACAGCCACCGAACACTAAGCTCGCTCCCCACACCCTCCTCACCATGTCTTCTGTCGGTGCTTCTTCCGGAATGTACCGCTCCCGGTCTTCGCCTGACTAATATCTAGCTCTGCTGACGTCACCTTCCCGGTGTGACCACGCCTAGCCAATGACAAACGAGCGACGTTGGCTAATACGGTACTGATCAACGTCTGTAGGTTTCTTCGGTCTGTGCGCCCTCTAATGGTGGCAGTGCTGTACTGTAGGACCATCGGATGTTCCTACCTAATGCTTGTATAAAAGGCACTATGGCTCATATCCTATTGTTACAGTTCACGCCAAGGCCTAGTTTACAACTGCATTGAAATAGAGCGGTTGAAGAACGTTTTTAAAGTGGAAGTAAAACCTCCTTTACAGCTAAGGAAGCTGCCATGGTGCTGCACATGTGTGTCAGTTATAACACCAGCCATTTGATCGGTGGCGGCTGGTTCTAAACTGTTTTTTGCGGAGGGCGGCAAACAAACCCCCTCCCAGGTCCATCCGCACTCAGCCTTTCCACGGTGACGGCCCCCCCAAACTCAGCCCCTCCACGGTGACGACCCCCCCATACTCAGCCCCTCTACAGTGACGGTCCCCCCCACACTCAGCCCCTCCACGGTGATGGTCCCCCCCCCCCCGCACTCAGCCTCTCCACGGTGATGGTCCCCCCGCACTCTGCCCCTCCACGGTGATGGTCCCCCCCGCACTCAACCCCTCCACGGTGACGGTCCCCCCTGCACTCAGCCCCTCCACGGCGACGGTCCCCCCCCCCCCGCACTCAGCTCCTCCACGGTGACGGTCCCCCCCCCCCGCACTCAGCCCCTCCATGGTGATGGTCCCCCCGCACTCTGCCCCTCCACGGTGACGGTCCCCCCTGCACTCTGCCCCTCCACGGTGACGGTCCCCCCCCGTACTCAGCTCCTCCACGGTGATGGTCCCCCCCCCCCCGCACTCAGCCCCTCCACGGTGATGGTCCCCCCGCACTCTGCCCCTCCACGGTGACGGTCCCCCCGCACTCAGCCCCTCCATGGTGACAGTTCTCCCGCACTCTGCCCCTCCACGGTGACGGTCCCCCCGCACTCAGCCCCTCCACGGTGACGGTCCCCTCCGCACTCAGCCCCTCCACGGTGACGGTCCCCCCGCACTCTGCCTCTCCACGGTGACGGTCCCCCCGCACTCTGCCTCTCCACGGTGACGGTCCCCCCGCACTCAGCCCCTCCACGGTGACGGCCCCCCGCACTCAGCCCCTCCACGGTGACGGCCCCCCGCACTCAGCCCCTCCACGGCGACGGTCCCCCCCGCACTCAGCCCCTCCACGGCGACGGTCCCCCCACACTCAGCCCCCCCACAGCGACGGTCCCCCCCCCGCACTCAGCTCCTCCACGGTGACGGTCCCCCCCCGCACTCAGCCCCTCCACGGTGATGGTCCCCCCGCACTCTGCCCCTCCAAGGTGATGGTCCCCCCACACTCAGCCCCTCCACGGTGACGGCCCCCCCCCCACTCAGCCCCTCCACAGTGACGGTTCCCCCACACACTCAGCCCCAACATGGTGACAGTCCCCCCGCAGTACTTGTGCTGTGTCATTTGGCCCCCTGTATAAGCTGAAATAGCTGGTTGATCCTGCGTCAGTTTACGTGCTTCCATCATCCGCAGCTCTCCTGTCCTCCTCCCCCCCCCCCTCTCCTCCCTGCCTGTCTGCTCCTGTGTCAGGTGTTTGTTTTATATAATCCTCTGTGTCTTGTTATGCTAGGTGCTCCTGTCTCTGTTTTATTTAAAAAATACTTATTTTACACGTGACCGTCCGGCTCTCTCCTCCTCTCATCCCGACTGACGTCAGCGAGGGAATCTTGGACCCTCCCGCTCTAGCTGTCAGATCGAGAGGGGAAAGAAGCTGCTGGTCACGTGAGCGCCGAGGGGCGCTGTGAAATATGTCATTTTTTTAATAAAACACAGAGACTGGAGCACCTAGGATAACAAGACACAGAGGATTATATAAAATATCACAGTGAGTTAACAACCACTTTAACCATATTCATATGCTCTCTCCATCAACATGAACAGGTTGCATCTTCTGGAGAAGTAACAAATGTGTGTACATAATGTTGCATTAGTGCATATGCCAAGCAGAGATCTGTGAATGAAGAAACTACAAGTCATTTCTTCCACTGCGGCAGATGACTTTTAGTTCTCAGTCAACTATGAGCGCACTGATTGACGCACTCTAAAGCCCCGTACACACGGTCGGACTTCCATCGGACTTTTCCGTGGTTTTTTGTCCGAACGGAGTTGGTCGGGAACACTCATAGCATACACACGCTCTGACTTTTCTGCAAACTTTCCCAAAACTTTTTGCAACATCACGTGGTTTTTCTGCTCTTTTCTGCTCTTTACCGCCACCCTTTGGTCAACTTCTGCTATTGTTGGTTGATTTTAACATTAGTTGTTTTGTCCATCGGACAAAAGTCCGTTGGTTTTCTGTACACACGGTCGGACTTTGCTCCATCGGACTTTTGTTGGGCAAAAGTTTGTCCGTTTGCAGACCGAACTTTTGTCCGATGAAAACAAGAAAAAAGCAAAAAAAGTTTGTCCAATGGAGCGTACACACGGTCGGATTGTTGGTCCAACTTGCTCAAAATGAAGTTTGTTGGCCAAAAGTCTGACCGTGTGTCCATTCACACTTCCTCCAGCTTTCAAACTGAAAGTCTGTAGAGAGGTATGGGCAAAAAAGCTAGAGGATAAGTCTGCAGGAGCCTGACATTGCACCCGCTAGCTACTGATCACTGGAGAAATGCTTGTAAAAAATGAAATTACACTTTTTTTTTTGCATCCAGAGACCTGCATTTATTTAATTAAATTTTTTACAAAGGTGAACTCATCCTTTAACAATGCACCTATAATGCATACGGCCACATGCACATCTGCTATAGTGTACATGTGTCAAACTAACTAATAAATGTTGTTTTGCTATAGTGTGTATGCAACAACATCCAAACATGTCACCTAAGTGCTGGTGCACCGTGCACCTAGCGGAAAGAAAGATTTTCTCAAATATTCTGGGGGAGCTTTGATATCTGTTTTATATGTACTGTGCAAGTGTACACTGATATCACTAAAGGTGAGTGCAAAAAAATCTACTAAAAGTAAAAATGTAATATTCCATGCTGGGCAGAGGGTGCCACAGTGCACATGCATGTAACATAAAGGGCATGTGTAGAAGTGCAGGTTTTGACCATGGCATTTGACAGTAGACAATTTCGGATGCTGCTGCCGTATGAGTGCAGGTAATGCTGTCAACCTAGAAAGCAGCGAGCTGTCAAGCTACAGACCAACAATGACAATGCTGATAGCCACGTGCCCATGTATGGCCAGCTTTGGCTGAGGACATCATACATCTGTAATTTCATCACAAACTTCTCTCCCTAACTTATTTACAATTTAAATGATTTTGCTTCTATCTCTAGACTCTCTGTGAACCAACTATATCTATGGCAATGAGTGCCACGCTACGACCCCAAATGGAGATAAACCTCCTACTTGTTTTCATAGACAGACTCTCCTGTATTTGGTTAAAACCTTAACACCCATCTATAAAACTCTTTCTCCAGCCAATTTTCCACCAATCCAATGTCATGTGAATTCTCTCCTTGACTCATGGCAACATTTTCACATAACCTGGTTTGGCCAAATTGCTTTGGAAACCTCCCTGTTCCCATCCATATTCTCTGTACTGTATACGGCAATCTAAAATCCTAGTTTATATGGGGCAAAGCTAAACCCAGGATCAACAACATTATCTCATTTAGCCCTAAAACATCTGGAGGCTTATCTGTACCCAGTACCTAATACTACTATTTAGCTGGCAATATCGCCCCCTGACCTGTCTACATGCCACTCATGAACTCTACTTTGGGCTACACTGGGTTTGATTGATTCTTCTCCAAAACTCCTAACATCCCTCACTTGACTTCTGACTGCTCACTGCCTGAAATCCCTGAATTTCATTCCCTGAAACTCACGGTCTCTGTAAAAATACTCCGGTGGATTGGTGCTGCCCCACCTTCCCCTACTAGAAATTCTGCCCCTAATTCCTGCCAGGAGTGGACCGCCCATCTCAGTAGAATTAACACAGCTTTTAGAGAAATTCACTCCCTGCTTAAAATAAAAAGAATCAAAACTTTTTAACAAATTTGAGAAACCCATGACATTCCTCTAAGATAATATTTCTGCTATCTACAGATTAGACATTATGGGGGGGATTTACTAAAGGAAACTTTGGAAGTGAAATTGCACTCATTTTCCCGAGAGCTCGTGGTAAAGCTCTGCTGATTTCCATCATCCACTAATGTGCAAGCAAAAATGCTGCTTTTTATTTCCCTTGCATCTGATTGGGTATTCTTTACAAAGTGAAGCTTCACCACATTCAACTATGGGGAAAATGAATGCAACTGCACTTGCAGAGTGCACAGTCTATTTGCCTTTAGTACACCCACCCCTACACACACACACACACACACACACACTCCTCTCCACTAAAACAATCCTCTTCCTTTTGCTCATCAATTTTCAAAGGAAATGCATATCAGACCCATATCAGGACCGGACTGGCCTACCGGGAAATTTCCCGGTAGGCTGCCCGCCCTGGGGCCGCTTTGATCTATGGCTGCAGCGCTCCCCTTCAGGCTCCCGCCTCCTCCTCTTCTTTGTTACACACAGCGGGAGCGCTGTGTGTCACGGAGCTGGGTCTGTGTGTTGTCGGCGGCGCTGTTACAGGGTCCCGCCCCCTAGACCGGCTCATGTGATAGTAGACTGCATCTGTGTTCCGCGTATCACACAAGCCGGTCTGGGGGGGGCGGACCTTGTTACAGAACCGCCGACAACACACAGACCCAGCTCCGTGACACACAGCAGGAGATGTCCGCTGTGTGTGATCAAGGGCAGGCTATGGTGAGTCTGCATTCATAGGCACAGTAAGGACAAATTGGATGGCACAGTGAGGCTACGATTTTGGGCAGTCAGTCTGCAATTATGGGCATATTGAGGCTGCAATTATGAGCACAGTGAGGCTACGCTTTTGGGCACAGTGAGGCTGTGATTTTGGGCACAGTGAGGCTGAAAATAATGGGCACATTGAGGCTGCGATTATGGGCACAGTAAAGCTGTACTGATGGGCACAGTGAGGCTGCGATTATGGGCACAGTGAGGCTGCATTGATGGGCACAGTGGGGCTGCGATTATGGCCACAGTGAGGCTGAATTGATGGGCACAGTGAGGCTGCGATTATGGGCACAGTAAGGCTGTGATTTTGGGCACAGTGAGGCTGCGATTATGGGCACAGTGAGGCTGCATTGATGGGCACAGTGAGGCTGCGATTATGGGCACAGTGAGGCTGCATTGAGGGGAACAGTGAGGCTGCAATTATGGGCACATTGAGGCTTCATTGATGGGCACAGTGAGGCTGCGATTATGGGCACAGTGAGGCTGTGATTATGGGCACAGTGAGGCTGCATTGATGGGCACAGTGAGGCTGCGATTTTGGACACAGTGAGGCTGCGATTATAGGCACAGTAAGGTTGCATTGATGGGCACAGTGACGCTGCATTGATGGGCACAGTGAGGCTGCAACTATGGGCACAGTGAGGCTGCATTGATGGCACAGTGAGGCTGCGATTATGGGCACATTGAGGCTGCATTGATGGGGACAGTGAGGCTGCATTGATGGGCACAGTGAGGCTGCGATTATGGGCACAGTGAGGCTGCAATTTTGGGCACAGTGAGGCTGCGATTATGGGCACAGTGAGGCTGCGATTATGAGCACAGTGAGACTGCATTGATGGGCACAGTGAGGCTGTGATTATGGGCACAGTGGGGCTTCATTGATGGGCACAGTGAGGCTGCACTTATGGGCACAGTGAGGCTGCATTGATGGGCACAATGAGGCTGCGATTATGGGCACAGTGAGGCTGAATTGATGGGCACAGTGAGGCTGCAATTATGGGCACAGTGAGGCTGCATTGATGGGAACACTGAGGCTGCGATTATGGGCACAGTGAGGCTGTACTGATGGGCACAGTGAGGCTGCGATTATGGGCACAGTGAGGCTGTGATTATTAGCACAGTGAGGCTGCGTTGATGGGCACAGTGAGGCTGCATTGATGGGCACAGTGAGGCTGTGATTTTGGGCACAGTGAGGCTGCGATTATGGGCACAGTGAGACTGCATTGATGGGCACAGTGAGACTGCATTGATGGGCACAGTGAGGCTGCGATTATGGGCACATTGAGGCTGTGATTATGGGCACAGTGAGGCTGCATTGATGGGCACAGTAAGGCTGCGATTTTGGGCACAGTGAGGCTGCAATTTTGGGCACAGTGAGGCTGCGATTATGGGCACAGTGAGGCTGCGATTATGGGCACAGTGCGGCTGCATTGATGGGCACAGTGACACTACATTTATGGGCACAGTGTGGCTGCAAGTATGGGCACAGTGAGGCTGCATTGATGGCACAGTGAGGCTGCGATTATGGGCACATTGAGGCTGCATTGATGGGCACAGTGAGGCTGCATTGATGGGCACAGTGAGGCTGCGATTATGGGCACAGTGAGGCTGCAATTTTGGGCACAGTGAGGCTGTGATTATGGGCACAGTGAGGCTGTGATTATGAGAACAGTGAGACTGCATTGATGGGCACAGTGAGGCTGCGATTATGGGCACAGTGAGGCTTCATTGATGGGCACAGTGAGGCTGCGCTTATGGGCACAGTGAGGCTGCATTGATGGGCAGAATGAGGCTGCAATTATGGGCACAGTGAGGCTGAATTGATGTGCACAGTGAGGCTGCAATTATGGGCACAGTGAGGCTGCATTGATGGGCACACTGAGGCTGCGATTATGGGCACAGTGAGGCTGCATTGATGGGCACACTGAGGCTGCGATTATGGGCACAGTAAGGCTGCATTGATGGACACAGTGAGGCTGCGATTATGGGCACAGTGAGGCTGTGATTATGGGCACAATGAGGCTGCATTGATGGGCACAGTGAGGCTGCATTGATGGGCACAGTGAGGCTGTGATTTTGGGCACAGTGAGGCTGCGATTATGGGCACAGTGAGGCTGCATTGATGGGCACAGTGAAACTGCATTGATGGGCACAGTGAGTCTGCATTGATGGACACAGTGAGGCTGCATTGATGGCACAGTGAGGCTGCGATAAAGGGCACATTGAGGCTGAATTGATGGGCACAGTGAGGCTGCATTAATGGGCACAGTGAGGCTGCGATTTTGGGCACAGTGAGGCTGCAATTATGGGCACAGTGAGGCTGCATTGATGGGAACACTGAGGCTGCGATAATGGGCACAATGAGGCTGCATTGATGGGCACACTGAGGCTGCGATTATGGGCACAGTAAGGCTGCATTGATGGGCACAGTGAGGCTGCGATTATGGGCACAGTGAGGCTGTGATTATGGGCACAGTGAGGCTGCATTTTTGGGTACAGTGAGGCTGCATTGATGGGCACAGTGAGGCTGTGATTTTGGGCACAGTGAGGCTGCGATTATGGGCACAGTGAGGCTGCATTGATGGGCACAGTGAGACTGCATTAATGGGCACAGTGAGGCTGCATTGATGGGCACAGTGAGGCTGCATTGATGGCACAGTGGGTCTGCGATTATGGCCACAGTGAGGCTGAATTGATGGGCACAGTGAGGCTGCGATTATGGGCACAGTAAGGCTGCGATTTTGGGCACAGTGAGGCTGCGATTATGGGCACAGTGAGGCTGCATTGATGGGCACAGTGAGGCTGCAATTATGGGCACAGTGAGGCTGCACTGATTGGCACAGTGAGGCTGCGATTATGGGCACATTGAGGCTTCATTGATGGGCACAGTGAGGCTGCGATTATGGGCACAGTGAGGCTGCATTGATGGGCACAGTGAGGCTGCGATTATGGGCACAGTGAGCCTGCGATTATGGGCACAGTGAGGCTGCATTGATGGGCACAGTGACGCTACATTTATGGGCACAGTGTGGCTGCAACTATGGGCACAGTGAGGCTGCATTGATGGCACAGTGAGGCTGCGATTATGGGCACATTGAGGCTGCATTGATGGGCACAGTGAGGCTGCATTGATGGGCACAGTGAGGCTGCGATTATGGGCACAGTGAGGCTGCAATTTTGGGCACAGTGAGGCTGCGATTATGGGCAGAGTGAGGCTGCGATTATGAGCACAGTGAGACTGCATTGATGGGCACAGTGAGGCTGCAATTATGGGCACAGTGAGGCTTGATTGATGGGCACAGTGAGGCTGTGCTTATGGGCACAGTGAGGCTGCATTGATGGGCACAATGAGGCTGTGATTATGGGCACAGTGAGGCTAAATTGATGGGCACAGTGAGGCTGCAATTATTGGCACAGTGAGGCTGCATTGATGGGCACACTGAGGCTGCGATTATGGGCACAGTGAGGCTGCATTGATGGGCACACTGAGGCTGCGATTATGGGCACAGTAAGGCTGCATTGATGGCCACAGTGAGGCTGCGATTATGGGCACAGTGAGGCTGTGAGTATGGGCACAGTGAGGCTGAATTGATGGGCACAGTGAGGCTGCGATTATGGGCACAGTGAGGCTGTGATTATGGGCACAGTGAGGCTGCATTGATAGGCACAGTGAGGCTGCGATTATGGGCACAGTGAGCCTGCGATTATGGGCACAGTGAGGCTGCATTGATGGGCACAGTGACGCTGCATTTATGGGCACAGTGTGGCTGCAACTATGGGCACAGTGAGGCTGCATTAATGGCACAGTGAGGCTGCGATTATGGGCACATTGAGGCTGCATTGATGGGCACAGTGAGGCTGCATTGATGGGCACAGTGAGGCTGCGATTATGGGCACAGTGAGGCTGCAATTTTGGGCACAGTGAGGCTGCGATTATGGGCACAGTGAGGCTGCGATTATGAAAACAGTGAGACTGCATTGATGGGCACAGTGAGGCTGTGATTATGGGCACAGTGAGGCTTCATTGATGGGCACAGTGAGGCTGCGCTTATGGGCACAGTAAGGCTGCATTGATGGGCACAATGAGGCTGCGATTATGGGCACAGTGAGGCTGAATTGATGGGCACAGTGAGGCTGCAATTATGGGCACAGTGAGGCTGCATTGATGGGCACACTGAGGTTGCGATTATGGGCACAGTGAGGCTGCATTGATGGGCACACTGAGGCTGCGATTATGGGCACAGTGAGGCTGCATTGATGGGCACAGTAAGGCTACAATTATGGGCACAGTGAGGCTGTGATTATGGGCACAGTGAGGCTGCATTGATGGGCACAGTGAGGCTGCATTGATGGGCACAGTGAGGCTACGATTATGGGCACAGTGAGACTGCATTTATAGGCACAGTGAGGCTGTGATTATGGACACAGTGAGGCTGTGATTATGGGCACAGTGAGACTGTGATTATGGGCACAGTGAGGCTGCGATTATGGGCACAGTGAGGCTGCATTGATGGGCACAGTAAGGCTGCATTGATGGGCACAGTGAGGCTGCAATTTTAGGCACAGTGAGGCTGCGATTATGGGCACAGTGAGGTTGCATTGATGGGCACAGTGAGGTTGCATTGATGGGCACAGTGAGGCTGCATTGATGGGCACTGGTGAGACTACATTGATCTCTTATATCATGTCTGCAGTCTCTGAGGGAGTCTGGAGAGGAGTCAAGAGTGGGAGTGCTGCCGGGATGGGGGTCATGGGAGAACTCAGACGTGTGTGGACTGTGGAGAGGAGACTATATGATAAAACCAAAGCCACCAAGCTGGAGCTGACTGACTGAGCCCTGCAAGGTGCACCTGAGAGGAGATCAGTGACAGCGCCGCCAGGCCAGTCTAAGGGGGGTCACTGATGTAAGGGGGGGTAAATACAATAATGTAAACACTGATATAAAGGTTTCCCCCTTATATCAGTAACCCACCCACCTTTACCTTAGTGATTCTTTCTGCGGAAGGTGGTCTCTGGTCACCAGGGTCGGGGTCGCCCCCCCCCCCTCAGGGTCGCCCCCTCCCTCACGTTCAGAGTTCCTGGGGTCCCCCTTGATGATTGACCACTTTTACCGCTTTTAAATGGAATTTGCTTATATATATATCCCTAGCCCTATGTGCTTTCAAATGTCTTATCTATATATAATACACTCTTCAAATGTGCTTTAAAATACATGGTGTGACAGCAGGAAGGTAAAGTCACCTGGTTGCATCCAGGGGGGTAGATATATTTCGCCCAGATTCAGGCTTTACGCCGACTTATACAACTAGGTGGAGAGTTGTATAAGCCCAGCTGAGGCTAGTGGGCTCATGGATGACTCATACCTCTAGGGAGAGTGTGGGGCGTCGTGCAGACAGGGAGTTGATGAGACCAGCTGAAGCTTGTCAGCTCATTTAGGCCTCTATAAGAACTCCCAGCTTCATTAGATGTTAGCTCATGCCTGGACCCAGACCTGTGTGGACTGTCTAGGGAGAGTGAACCCCTGTGCGGTGAGACAAAGCCTGTGTGCCTATTTGCTTGGACATTTAAAACCAGGGACTTAGGGACTAGGACAGCACTAGGCTGATCCCAGTTGTTAGTTAGGAAACCTGTATGTTTAGTCAGAGGTCAAGTTGACCAGGATTTATTTTGTTTATGTTTCTTTTGCTTTGCTGTGTTTTGTCACTGTAACTAGAAAATAAACCGCACCTTTTTGATTTTGAAAACCACAACCTCCGTTTGCTGGGCCTGTTTTTGTGTGGGGAGCCCATCCCGGGGGTCACACACACCCGCTGCCGAGCTAACCCCCTCACAGTTGGTGGAGAACCAGTGGAAGTTTTTTTTTAAGCCAGCATGGAGGAGATACTGAAGCAGCTGGCTCTAGCAAATGCCAATCAACAGCAGACAAATGCAGGTTTGCAAAAGAGCCTTGCAGCTCAACAACAGAACTTCGCAGCCCAGCAGCAAGCTCATCAACAGAGCCTTGCAGCCCAGCAGCAGACAAACGCAACTTTGCAACAGAGTCTGGAGGCTCAGCAACAAGCCCAGCAGCAATCTGAGGCCCGCTTCATAGACCTGTTGCAGAAGCAAGAGCAGAGACTACAACAACAGATGGAAGCAGTAATGCAGCAACGTCCGCAGACCAGTGAGGAAAGCCGTCCCACTAATACCGCGTCCTTTGGGGTGAGTCGTTTATTGACAAAAATGACTGGAGAGGATGATCCAGAGGTATTTTTGACCACATTTGAAAGGACCGCTGAAAGAGAAAAGTGGCCTGAGGAGCAGTGGGCTGGACTGGTGGCTCCTCTGTTAACTGGTGAATCGCAGAAAGCTTACTATGACCTAGAGCCTAACCAAGCAAAAGACTATGTGATGCTAAAAGCTGAAATATTGGCAAGGCTGGGTGTCACCCAGGCTGTCCGGGCTCAGCGTGTGCATAACTGGACTTTCCAGCTTGGAAAACCTCCCAGGTCTCAAATGTATGATCTCATTCACCTGAGCAGAAAGTGGCTACAGCCAGAGACTTTGTCCGCACCAAAGATTGTGGAACGTGTTGTAATGGATCGGTTTTTGAGAGCTCTTCCTACTGCCATCCAAAAGTGGGTAAGCCATGGAGACCCAGAGATGGCCGATGGTCTTGTGGATCGTGTGGAGAAATACTTGGCTAGAGAGAACCTGACGGCCTCTTCCAGAGACACTCGGACTTTCCACCCTAAGACCAGACCATCCCCAGGGGCGGATAAGAGGATTCCAAGGGGTGAGGGTGGAGAGAGTGAGAGGGTGGGAGCTCTACCCCAAGTTTGGCGAGAACAGCCTGGGAAATCAGCGGCTCAAGAGGCGGCAAGAAGGATCGTTTGCTACCGCTGCCGGCAAGCGGGACATATTGCAGCCAATTGCCCGGTTGTGGAGGAACCCATGCAGTGTGACTTTCTGACGGGCAGACGTCAGTCGCTGTGTGCGACAGTCGCATGCACTGCCATTCGAGGAACTGAGAAACATTTATGCAAAATGTGTGTTAATGGTAGAAATGTTGTGGTATTGCTGGATTCAGGTAGCCTTGTGACCCTGATAAAGGCTGAGTTAGTTAAAACAGAGGTCTCTGGGAATAGCAAGGTAGCTGTTATTTGTGTGCATGGGGACACCCGAGAGTATCCAGTGACTACAGTGTGTTTCGAGACCCCCAAAGGTACCCTCTCTCATCCAGTGGGCTTAGTATCTCAGTTACCGCATGACGCCATTGTGGGAAGGGATTTTCCGAAGTTCTGGGAACTGTGGGATGATCCTGAGCCCCCCACTGGTGCCCCTATGTACCAGGAATGTGATAGCCAGAACTCCCCTGAGAGTGGTGAGGACTCTCCGGAATTTCCCTTATCAGTATTGGCAGGGGAGTCTCAAGAAACTGGAGAGGAGCCCACCTCCTCAGACGAAAACCTACCGTCTGTGGAGTTTTCTGATCTTGAGGTTCACAGGGAAAACTTTGCCACAGAACAGTTGAAAGACCCCGCCCTAATAAAGGCACGGGAAAACGTAGTGAAAATAGATGGCGAGTTAGTGAACCCAGATAATACCTGCACTTACCCATACTTCAGCGTAGAGAAGGACCTACTGTATCGGGTGGCAAAAAGGGCAGAAGAAACCGTTGAGCAGCTTGTGGTGCCCAAACCTTACAGGAAGTTGGTGTTGGAGTTGGCCCATGGGCACATTCTTGGAGGTCATCTGGGGACAGAGAAAACCCGAGAGAGGGTATTACAGAGATTCTATTGGCCGGGGGTGATGAAGGACATAGAAAATTATTGTTCCTCCTGCCCTGTGTGTCAGAGGTCGGCCCCGATGCCACATTTCCGTAGCCCGCTGGTCCCTCTACCCATCATTGAGGTCCCGTTTGAGAGGATCGCCATGGATTTGGTAGGTCCTATAATCAAGTCCGCTAGGGGGCACCAGTACATATTAGTTATAATGGACTATGCCACCCGTTATCCAGAAGCGATCCCTCTCCGAAATACCTCGGCCAAAACCATAGCCAAAGAGCTATCTCTTGTGTTTAGCCGGGTGGGTATTTGTAAAGAACTGCTTACGGACCAAGGTACACCCTTTATGTCCCGGGTTATGAAGGAGCTGTGTAAATTGTTCAAAGTGACGCAATTACGTACATCTGTGTATCACCCCCAAACCGATGGGCTGGTTGAAAGATTCAACAAAACCCTAAAACAAATGTTGAAGAAAGTGGTGGATAGAGATGGAAAGGATTGGGACTGTCTACTTCCTTATCTGATGTTTGCTATTAGGGAGGTGCCCCAATCCTCTACGGGATTCTCCCCCTTTGAGTTACTGTATGGGAGACACCCAAGAGGGCTGTTGGATATTGCCAAGGAAACTTGGGAAAGTGAGAGTTCTCCCCACAGGAGTGTGATTGAGCATGTCGCCCTGATGCAAGACCGAATTGCACAGGTAATGCCCATCGTGAAGGAACATTTGGCCCAAGCGCAGTTAGCACAGCAGAGAGTGTACAACCGTGGAGCCAAGACCCGTACCTTTTCCCCGGGGGATAGGATACTGGTACTTGTCCCTACGGTTGAAAGTAAATTCCTTGCCAAATGGCAAGGCCCCTACGAGATAATGGAAAAAGTGAGCGAAGTGAATTACAAGGTCAGACAACCAGGAAGGCGAAAGCCCGAACAGATCTATCACGTTAATCTGTTGAAAGCCTGGAGGGATAGAGAGTCCCTAGTCGCAGACACTTGGTCACCAGCTCAAACTGGTTGCGTGATTCCTGAGGTTGGAATAGCAGCCACCTTGTCACAACCCCAACAACAGGAGGTTAAGGAGTTTGTGCTTCGCAACAAGGAGGTATTCTCTGAGCTGCCGGGACAAACATCTGGGGTAGAGCATGACATCATTACCCCGCCCGGTGAAAGGGTGAAGTTAAAACCCTATCGGATCCCAGAGGCCCGACGGGAGGCAATACGGGGGGAAGTACAGAAAATGCTGAACTTAGGGGTGATAGAGGAGTCCCAAAGTGATTGGTCTAGTCCCATTGTGTTGGTGCCTAAACCGCATGGGAGCTGGCGATTTTGTAACGATTTTCGTCAGTTGAACAAAGTTACAAAATTTGACACCTACCCCATGCCACGTATAGATGAGTTGATCGACCGGCTGGGAACAGCCCGATACATGACGACTCTTGACCTCACAAAAGGGTATTGGCAAATCCCCCTGGCCAAGTCGGCCAAAGAGAAAACCGCATTTGTAACCCCAGACGGGGCGTTCCAATATAAAAGAATGCTGTTCGGGTTACAGAATGCGCCGGCCACATTCCAGCGGAAAATGGACCAGATGCTGAGGCCCCATCGGAAGTATGCTGCGGCTTACCTGGATGACGTAATTGTCCATAGCACAGATTGGGCCTCACATCTGCCAAAAGTGCAAGCAGTCCTGGACTCTGTTCGGGAAGCGGGGTTTACGGCTAACCCCAAGAAGTGTACCATTGGGCAGGAGGAGGCCAAATATCTTGGGTACACCATTGGGAGGGGAGTAATAAAACCCCAACTCAACAAAGTCGAGGCCATCCAGAGTTGGCCACGTCCCAACAGCAAGAAGCAGGTACGAGCCTTTCTGGGAATCGCTGGGTATTATCGGCGATTCATTCCCCACTTTGCTTCTAAGGCTGTGCCCCTAACCAACCTGACGAAGGGGAAAGGGTCGGTCATGATTAAATGGACCCCCGAGGCTGAGGCAGCATTCCAATTCTTGAAACAAGCCTTATGTAGCCAGCCAGTGTTGTACTCACCCGACTTCTCTAAAGACTTTGTCGTACAAAGTGATGCGTCAGATGTGGGGTTAGGAGCAGTATTGTCCCAGGTCTGGAACGGGGAAGAGCACCCAGTCATTTACCTCAGCAGGAAGTTGAAGTCCCATGAGGTAAATTACGCCACGGTTGAAAAGGAGTGTTTAGCGGTGAAGTGGGCTCTAGATTCCCTTCGGTACTACCTGCTAGGTAGGCACTTTGACATGGTTACGGATCACGCTCCGTTAAAGTGGATGGCTCAAAACAAGGAAACAAATAGAAGAGTGAATAGGTGGTTCCTGGCCCTCCAGGAATTCAACTTCACAGTAAAGCATCGCCCTGGCGTTCAAATGGGGAATGTGGATGCTTTGTCTCGAGTACATGAATGCCTGATTGCTGGTGTTCCAACCCCGAGGTTAAAACAAGAGGGGGGGGGTATGTGACAGCAGGAAGGTAAAGTCACCTGGTTGCATCCAGGGGGGTAGATATATTTCGCCCAGATTCAGGCTTTACGCCGACTTATACAACTAGGTGGAGAGTTGTATAAGCCCAGCTGAGGCTAGTGGGCTCATGGATGACTCATACCTCTAGGGAGAGTGTGGGGCGTCGTGCAGACAGGGAGTTGATGAGACCAGCTGAAGCTTGTCAGCTCATTTAGGCCTCTATAAGAACTCCCAGCTTCATTAGATGTTAGCTCATGCCTGGACCCAGACCTGTGTGGACTGTCTAGGGAGAGTGAACCCCTGTGCGGTGAGACAAAGCCTGTGTGGCTATTTGCTTGGACATTTAAAACCAGGGACTTAGGGACTAGGACAGCACTAGGCTGATCCCAGTTGTTAGTTAGGAAACCTGTATGTTTAGTCAGAGGTCAAGTTGACCAGGATTTATTTTGTTTATGTTTCTTTTGCTTTGCTGTGTTTTGTCACTGTAACTAGAAAATAAACCGCACCTTTTTGATTTTGAAAACCACAACCTCCGTTTGCTGGGCCTGTTTTTGTGTGGGGAGCCCATCCCGGGGTCACACACACCCGCTGCCGAGCTAACCCCCTCACAATGGTTTTCCCTTTTACGAACAAGAAAATAATGACGTTATGATGTTTGGCTGGTATAATAATGCTATGGGGCTGGTATAAAAAAATTTCCAGGACTGGTTTTTATTCCCATTTCAGCCCTGACCCACATACTCTAGGTTTTATCTCCCTAATTTTCACCCCCCTAAAAGCCATTACCACCAAATCATATCAGCAACCTCCCACCACCTTCCCCAACACTGCAAGATTGGCAAGATATTTGTCTGATTACTGCTGAAATCTCCTAAAATGTCTTGGACCAAAAAAAAACTTCAAAGACCTTTATAGGCTGCATAAAAGTCTGCATTATACTCCTGCACCTTTTGTGAAGCGTGATTTATACCAACATACCCCCAGCCATATTTGATGGCACTGCCCTGAAGCATCTAGGCTCTGGATTTGAGTATACAACCTCATTTACACTCTTTCCAATACAAACATTGGCAGAGATCCTTAAAGGGGTTGTAAAGGTAAACGTTTTTTCACCTTAATGCATTCTATGCATTAAGGTGAAAAAGCATCCGACAATACCGGCCCCCCCAGCCCCCCCGTTTTACTTACCTGACCCCTCGAAAGTCCCGTTCGCCCCCGAAATCCTCTTCGCCGCTCAGCCTGGCCGTTGATTGGTTACAGTGGATGGATTGAAAGCAGCGCAGCCATTGGCTTGTGCTGCTGTCAATCACATCCAATGACGCGGCGCGCCGGGGGCGGGGCCGAGTGATCACTGGAGCGCGCCCGCAATCACTCACCACCATGCTCGCTCGCTCGCATATAGGTGGTGAGTGATTGCAGAGAGGAGCCAAGACGGCCGCCGAGGAACCCCAGAAGACGTGGATCGAGGCCACTCTGTGCAAAACGAGCTGCACAGCGGAGGTAAGTATAACATGTTTGTTATTTTTTTTTTTTTTATGTTTTCTTTACTGATGCTTTAAGAGGCAAATCCATTCCTGTCCTCTTGTGTACGACTGTACGCACATATATTCACAGCCACCAAGCTCATGATAGCAAGGCCCCAAAAATTCCCAACTTTAAAGTGGATGTAAACCCACTCTCATCCTTTCTAAACTACTGCCATAGTGCTGATCTATAAGGATATAGATGCCTCCTGCATGTATCCTTATCTGTCAAATGTCTCCCCTCTGTCTGTTATGAGACCTGAAAAACTGCAGATTCTGTGGGTGGATCTGTTGTCTGGAGCTCGGTGGGTGGAGTTAATATGTCAGTAGTCTCCCCGCCCACCTCTACACTCCCCTTGTCAACATGCATTTTCTCCTGTGTATTCCTTCTGCTATGATCACTAACATCCAGTCAAAATCCAGAAAAGTAACCACATGACTTCAGAAAAGGAGTGGGGGTGGGAATTAAAAAATAATAATGTCTAAAGCTAGTGCACGAGATATGTAAATAACCTGTCACTCAAAGCAAGGGGGCGGAACGGACAAAGGTAACTCTGTCTGTTTTATTTTACTGAACAATACAAGAGGATTGCTTAGAGCTGGATTAACTCTTTGTGGCAAGACCTGCCACAAATGATAGGAAATCTTATACACTACATTGTGACAGCCAAAAAAAATAATTTGGGGTTTACATCCACTTTAAGTTTTGAAGCTGAAACAAAATCAAGGGAATTATATCTAATGAAAAGCTATCAGGAATGTTAAACAATTCCCATTAAAAAATTCTTAAAATACAGCAAACGTTATTATTATACATCTGCCTAATTTTTACATAATGTTACAGTTCTTTTGAGATTGTTCTTCTTTTTGGAAGAACATTTCCCATGGGCTACCCCTACCCACGCTCTCTTTTGTCCCTGTCTTCCCGCACTCTTTCCTGTTCTTCTACCCTCTCCCTCTTTATTTCTAATTTCTTTCACCTGCAGTGCAGTGCCATTTATTGTTTCTGAATGGCACCCCCAATAAACTTTCCCAGCACACCTGGGCTACAGCCTAATGTGCATTGTGAAGCAGGGTACTGCATGCACAATTTTTGGTCCATCATGATGCACTAGACAGCCTAATCAAATGAATGGGTTGCCTCAATTCAATGCTCATTAAGATGTGACAGTGCTGTGCACATTGTGCAGCTCCTACATTCAGAAAATGTCTTGTATTATTTTCAGAGTACAGGGTGCTCACTGATTGCACAAGGCAGTGTTGCCAACTGTCCGTTAATTTACGGACAGCACGTAAATTTAACCCCCTTTTTGGGGTGTACGTAAAGTCCGTTGTGGGCATCGGCTGCCCATAAAAAAGATGGCCGCGAGCCGACCATGCAACTGCGCATGCGCCGTTCTGAAGCCGGCCGGGCTCGGGGAAGCTCGTATGCGTTCCGAGGAGCGGCGCATGCACAGTAATGTAATTGCGCCACCCAGCGCCATTTTTGAATAGACTTTCAGCCAGGACAGTAGTGCTCGCGGGGCGGGCTACAGTGATCTCGCAGTCGCCGTAGGAGGAGAGGACTCGGCCGAGCAGGGGTGAGGAGGAGGAGGGGGATATGAAGTAAGAGGAGGACTGCGCTGGGAGCGGGAGCCCAGAGGGTGAAGCGGCCATGGCATGCAGGGGAGGGACAGAGACTGATGTGCTCTCTCTGTCCACCATCATATAACTTCTCCTCTACATCATCAGTATGCTGTGTCCTCCTTCTGTGCCCTTTTCACCTCTCCACATGTCAGAGCTGCCCTGACCTGTGGAGAGGTGAAAGGGGCACGGAAGGAGGACACAGCATACTGATGATGTGGAGGAGAAGTTATATGATGGTGGACAGAGGAGGAGGCCACTGTGAGGGGGTAAGGAGGACCCTATCATGTCCGCAGCCTCTGTCCCCCTCCTGTGTCATGTCCGCAGCCTCTGTCCCCCTCCTGTGTCATGTCCGCAGCCTCTGTCCCCCTCCTGTGTCATGACTCTGCAGCCTCTGTCCACCTCCTGTATCGTGTCCGCAGCCTCTGACCATTTCCTGTCTTTTATGTCTGCAGTCTCTGAGGGGATCCTAGAAAGATGTCAAGAGTGGGAGCGCCGTGATGGGGGTTACGGGAAGAAACGGACGTGTGAACTGTGGAGAGGAGGTCAGAGCCAAGCTGAAGCCGTCTGACTGAGCCCCGCACTGTGCACCTGAGAGCAGGTCAGTGACAGCGCCACCAGGCCAGTCTGAGGGGGGGTCACTGATCTAAGGAGGGGAGTAAATACAATAATGTAAGGGGGCACTGATATAAAAGGTTCCCCCTATATTAGTAACCCCCCCCTTACCTTAGTGTATTCACTCTGTGGAAGGTGGACTCTATTCACCAGAGCCCCCCTCCACATCAGAGTTCCCCCTTACATCATGATCTGCAGCGTTCCCCTTTACATAAGAGTTCCCTTGCACTGTAAGGGGGAATCCTGCAGACTCTGATGTAAGAGGGAACTCTGTGCTGGCTGGGTTATAGTAACCTAACCCTCGTGTAAATTGTGAAAAATGTTTTTTTACTTTTGTTTAACTTAAACACATTGATAATAGCATTAGCTGTGTGTTTATAGTTCAAATGTTGATATTTGCACTGTTTAGCACTAAAAACAGTAATTTTAGGTACTTTTTTCCAGTGTCAGTAAAAAATGTGGCTCTGCCAGTAATCTTCATTATTTTTGTCAGCAAAAAATTGGTGCCGTTCAGAAATTTTGGCATCCTTGCCAGTAAATTTCACTTCAGGGGGTTGGCAACACTGGCACAAGGGGTGTAGGAATGTCACAATTTCCTCTTGTCCAATCACAGAATGCCTTTTATTGGTTGAATAGAATACTAAATGTTTTCTGAATGGAGGAGTTGCACGGCAAGCAACTTGCTGAGATGGCCATGCTCCAGCCCCAACTGTTATTCTCAACGCTGACTGTCATAGTCTGCATGTAAGTAACATTTTTCAAGAAAGTTATTTTCTCTCAAAGCAAGAACTGCTGTCTTTATAAAAAATGTAAATTCTATATTCAAATAGTGACTAGGAAGATTCCTTCTGTCCCATGAATTTTTAACTACTATGTATATTTTTACAACTACCTTCTTATTTTACATACTTAGTTTGCTGCAATTTATATTTGTTCTCTCAAAGGTTAAGCACATCACAAGCCAACACCAACTTACTAGCTCCTCACAACCAAACAGAATCTACATTTAATTAACCTGACTTCAGTAAAGTGAATCAGTTTTATCTGACATGAGTTAAAAGCATAAAGGGCGCACGGGCGCCGCCCTCCTCTCTCCTGCCACTTCTCTCTCACCATAGATAGATTCATTGCATGAATCTATCTATGGTCACCGCTGTCACCCCCTATTCAGGTGCCCGACCCCTTTTTGGGTGCCGGGCACCTGAATTACAGTGGCGGGGTATTTTTTGGAAGCACCTGATTAGAGCCATAGGCTCTAATAGGCGTCCAAAAAGGTGAACAGCGGGCGCCATGCTGGGCGCTCGCTGTTCACTCAGCATTGTGTTAGGAAAACAAATAAATATTTGCTTTCCTAACACTGAACCGCCTCTCAGCCAATCAGGTGCTCGGGTCTGTTACCTGTCACCTGATTGGTTGAAACGACAGGCGCTGTAATTGGACGCTGGCATCCAATCATAGCAGAGGACCAGAAGAGAGGATGGGAGAAGACATCGAGGAGCCTGGAGGACACCACCGTGCCCCACTGCCCCACGAGACAGGTAAGTGCCAAGGGGGCAATGCACACTGGCAGCATTTGATGGGGCACAATAGCGGCAATTGATGGGCACACTGGCAGCATTTGATGGGGCACAGTAGCAGCAATTGATGGGCACACTTGCACCAATTGTTGGGCACAGTGTCAGCAATTGATGGGCACACTGGGAGCAATTGATGGGCACAGTAGCAGCAATTGATGGCACAGTGGCTGCGTTTGATGGGCAAAGTGGCTGCGTTTGATGGCACAGTGGCGGCAATTGATGGCACAGTGGCTGCGTTTGATGGGCACAGTGGCTGCATTTGATGGGCACAGTGGCTGCATTTGATGGGCACAGTGGCTGCGCTTGATGGGCACAGTGGCTGCATTTGACGGCACAGTGGCTGTGTGTTTTATGGCACAGTGGTGGCAATTGATGGGCACAGTAGCTGCGTTTGATGGGCACAGTGGCTGCAATTGATGGTTTTGTTTTCCAGTTTGTTTGCCCCCCCCCCCCCCCCCCCCAAAAAAAAAAAAAATCCAGCACCAGCCGCCACTGGTTAAAAAAGTGCTAAAATGAGGGCACCTTGTAGTACCTGCTAATACCTGTTTTCAATCAATCCCTATACCCATGTGGAACCCATTTGATCCAAAGTTCATGGGTTCTTTGATTTTGATACTAAGCCCTACCTTTTGCCATCTAACTGTAAAATGTCAAAAATTCAATGGGCAGTATAGACATTTGAAATTTAAATGGCAAGGCATGTGGCTACATCAAAATAGTGCAGAAAAGGGTAAAAAATCCACTGAAATCAAGTTTTTATGTGTGTGTACTGCTGGGGAGATTTACCTCCAGTAAACAGAGGTCAGACCTACTGAGCAGTGGCTACAATGTAGCATCTAAACTGAAAGAGAATCAATTCTGATAAATGTGTTACTTTTGTAACCACTTACTAGATGGAATATAAACAGATAGTGAATGTTATCAACAACAGTCTCCCTATCTTTTTTCAGACAAGAAATTACACTCTACTGTCATAGGGTTGTTGTTATTCAAGTTGCAGAGCCCCAACTTTGGTCTGTGTGCTTTCCCCCAGTTATTTCAGTTCTAGTCACAGCAAGAGGACCTGATTATCTTATCTGGGATCTTTTTCTTGTGGCACTAGCACATGCAGGGCCGGTGCTACCACTAGGCAAACTAGGCGGCTGCCTAGGGCGCCCGGCCGCTGGTTTCCCTACTCTCTGTGCTAAGTTTTCCGTGCTGTATTATAAATACCTCTGTAATAAATGTTATAACCTCTAGTGGGTGCTGCTAGGATAAGGGGGATGCAGGGGATGCCTCTGCTACATGTTACTCAGGCAGCCGCTCTGTAGTGTCATTATAGAGGCGCAGCACTGGAGGACATGTCCTGATGGAATGGAAGCAAACATCCCCTGCGTTTTTCTATGATTAGTGCTCTCTACTGCAGCCGCATGCTTCCTCTAGCCCTGGCTTCTGTCACACTGATGCTTGTGCAAAGTAGGGAGGATTCAGGGATGGAGCCAAAGGGGGGCAGCAAAATGAGGTTTCGCCTGGGGTGTCAAAAATCCTTGCACCAGCCCTGAGCACATGTAAATATTGCCGTATACATAATGTCAGCAAAAATGTTACATCATTTACCACCGGGGAGGAACATGTTATTAAGCAGTATATAAACTGTGGCTCAAGCTACCGTATATTGTATATCTGATCCAATGCATGACTTGTGCTTTACAATACATAGGTTGCACCACACCTACACACCCGTATTGGGGAGCATTACTGTGACAGCATGAACGTCAGTGCTAAGAATGTCTCAAATGTATTTAGGCACTTTAGAGACATTCATGCAGGAATGACGTCTTCTTTTACACTTTTTGGCATTGAAAGGGTGCTTTCTACAGATAGAGATGGAAATAGATACTGAAGGCTTTTGGAACGTGAGATTTGGTGGATCTAGTGCCGGGACAAGATCATCCAACGCCCAGGGCAAAGATGCCAAACTGCGCCCTCCATTCACGATGTGCAAGCTTAGGGGATCTTACGCCCAGTAGTCTCTCACTTGTCAAAATCACTGTGCAGCTCAGTTTTAACACTGGGCACATGCTTGTGTTGATAGCTCTCTCCTCCATTCCCGGCTCTCTACTCCACTCCAGGCTCTCTCCTGGACACTTCTCCATTCGGTGATGCGGGCTGGGCTCTCTCTTCCCCTCCTCCTTCTTGCTAGTGTCGTTCCTGTGTGTCTGTAAACACCACTGAGTACTGCACTAGGGAGGAAGGTGGAGGGGGAGTGAGTACACAGCCCTCACCATGTCCTGGCTCTCTCCTCCTCTCCCTACCGCTCCTGTGATGCCATTTTCACTACTCTAGTTAGCCTTGTAACGGAAGGAAAGTGCCCCCATCCCTACAGTAAACCATTACGCCCAGGGCAGCTTCCCCTCCTGCCCACCTCTTGTCCCAGCCCTGGGTGGATCTACAGGTTGCAGACCAACATTCTTCATGGGTTAAGCCATTGCTGGATGTGGATCTGTATTTGTGTTGATTTTATTTTTCAATCTTTGATTCTCTACCTGTGGGTTCACTTTTTGCTTACTGGTGTAAATAAAACAATTTACTGTATATATACTGTATATATAATATTTATTTATGCATAGCTATTAACACATTATATATAATATGCCTTTTGGTCTTTGAGAGTATGTAATCACTGTACCTCCGCTAGTTCTGTTACTCCAGGTTTTCATTGTATATAGTGTATATATTTATTTAATCACCTCTTTCCCATTCCCCTCCCCATGTGGGGACAGATCACTATTTTGTTACACTTGGAAAGTAGCCATGATTGCTTCATATGTGGCTGTATTTTACCTTGATAATAAATGGACATCTTTAGTTGATTTTTACCGATGTGCCAGCATTCTTCTTCGGATTGTGCTAGTTCCATGGTTTGCAGAGACCACTTGCCATGTCTCTTCTGCAATGAAAAAAACCGTCTGTTCACAATTGTTTTTTTTTTTACCTTTAGTTCCACTTTAAGGGCACATGCACAGGGCCATGTAAAAATACAGAAACTAGTATGCAGGATTTTGGCGGCAGCAAAATTCTGCATAAAAAGTGCTTCATACTCTGTATACACGTAACATTTGAGCAACATTTACATGTACAGTGCTACAGTATACTTTTCCTTGTGTTGGTAGGATGCAGGAGACTTCGGAAGGAAGCTGCCTAGTGTCTTTCTGTTGCTAGGACACAGGTGTCTTATTCTTATAGGACGCAAGTGGCTTCAATAGAGTGCATTTGCACTGTACATTGTACACACAAAAACATTATCGTAAACGTTTACATGAGTGCAGCAAAATATACAGTTTTTAGGCAGGACCTCAGAATATGTTTATTTTTCTATGGATCCGAACGCTGCAGGAGTTTACCGTTTTTTGGGGATTTTTTGCAACTGTGTGCATGGGCCCATAGAAAACTATGCAGATCCTTAAAAAAGTCATGCAGGACAGATATAAATGTACATGAGTCTTAAAGAGAAGCTCTAGACTCCATCAGAAAATTTTTAAAGTCAGCAGCTACAAATAGCGTGGCTGCTGACTTTTAATATTTAGGGTACTTACCTGTCCACGAATCCAGCGGTGTCATCACCCAAGCCGATTCTTCAATCGGCTCTCGGGTGCCGCCACCGCCATTTCGGGTAAATGGAACCGGTTCCCTATTGCACATGCGTGAAGCACGCTGCGCTTTGTGAATGACCCGGCGGCTGGGGAAGGAAAAGGGGGGCTGAACTTCCGGATGACTTTGCCGCGCCCAAGTCACCTGGAAGTGGGAGTGGGTACCTCTTAAAACCAGGTACCCGCTTCCCCCCTAAAAGGTGCCAAATGTGGGAGGAGGCACATAAGCGGAGCTTCCCTTTTTGGGTGGAGCTCCACTTTAAAGATGAACTCCAGCCTTATTATTCTCAATTCCCTGGAAACTTGTGTAGCACACGGAGTCTTTCTCCTACCTTTGGCTCACTTGCAGGAAAAGGGCACACCGTACTACAGTGTTTCTCAACTCCAGTCCTCAAGGCGCCCCAACAGGTCATGTTTTCAGGCTCTCCATTGTTTTGCACAGTTATTTGATCAGTTTAACTGCTTTAGTAATTCCCACAGCTGTTTCATCTGAGGGAAATCCTGAAAACATGACCTGTTGGGGCGCCTTGAGGACTGGAGTTGAGAAACACTGCCGTACTATATGCCCGTACCCTCCTGTTTGAAGAGGTTGAGCGGTGCAATGTATTTGGGTCCCACAGCTAGGTTCTCCGTCGGCTGGTTCTCATCTCCTAGGATATAGGGACAAGTCTCTGTTTTCCCCCCAAGTAATTCCAATGTCCACATCACTCTAAACTCCAACGTTGAGTTTATTTTTCTTCAATATTCAGCAGATAGGAAAGAATGGATAAGAGACAGGACAGCAAGGTTTTGGGAGGTAGGTCCAGGCACAAGTAGATATTACAATCACCACTCAATCCCTGAGTAGGTTCAGCTCACCCGGATAGTCTCCTGTAAAAGTGGATCCTAGCAGCCGAAGTGATGCTCGGACGCTTAATTAGGTTCCTTTCTTAGATACGATCGGGAGACTCTCTGCCACAGAATCTATCATGTCCCGAACTTCTCAGCTTTTGCAATACAAGGACAGGTGCCAGCAACAGCATTACTAGGCCCTTGATGGATAGATGAATCCCTCCAGAAAGTTACCGGGCCCCTTCCTTCAACGTGAACTCTCACCAGTCCCTCAGAAAGGTCCTCCCCCGGCCTCCTCTTAGAAGCGGGCTCCCTCGCAAGGGACACCCTGGGATTCTTCTTCCCAGAAGTGGGCTCGAGCTAAAAATGCTGGGCCCAGTGCTGAAGTTGCAGCCCCAGGGCTAAAGGTGCCTGGGACTGATGCGCACGCAGCCCCATGGCCTGGAGGGCCGGGCGCCACGCACCTGGACTCGGACTCCTTTAACGAACCTCCACTCAGGCGGCGTCTGCCCCTTGTGTATCCTCTCCCAGCATGCACAGCAGGCCAACCGCGCCCACTGTACCGCTGCCGAGAGAGGACACCCTAAGGCACAGCACTATTACTGATGGTTCAACCCTGACCTGTCATGGCAGTGCCACCTACAGGCCACAGGAAACTGCATACCAGTATAACACCTGGGGAAACAAAGTAGCACAACCTATCAATGAGAACGGTCTGAGCCTAACTACTAACTCAGACCAGCCCCCTAAATTTTGGTATTCAGCACCCCTAATAGGGGTGGGCGCTACACTTGCATTCCACAATATAACCCTTTTGAAGTTGCAGCAGTTATCTTGAGCCAATCTTCATTTCCTATCTGCACAACTCCAGACATTCATCAATCTCTCCCTGATCCATACTGTTGTTGCCTTGCCTCTCACAGCTATTAGCTTTCTCTGCCATCAATCATTTTGTTCCTGAGCTTTATGTGAAAGAACACATCCCAGATTCCCCTTTGATGTGCATGACCAAGAGCAACCAAGCAGAAGACTTCACAACTGAGGCCTGCTGCACCCAGTGGCCAGCAGGGGGAAGTAGGCACATGTAAAGAGATCCCAATGCTCTGGAAGTAATGAGAAGACTGTGAGTAACAAAAAGGGTTAATGAAAAGAGAAAGTTGTGTAGCCCTCTTTTTGGGGGAAAGTTTATAAGAAATGGTCACCAACAAACAGGATATTGCACTAAACCTGTAGGTAAATAAGAGATCCAGAACCTTTGCTAAGTGGAAGAATGAGTTTGGTAAACAAAAGTTGGCAGTGCCTCCACCTAGATAAGGGACTCTGTGAAAAGAGGGGTTCCCTAACTGGAAAATGAACCAGTAATGTAATAAAAGTAATTGGGAGCAGAGGGACTACAGAAACCATTATATAACATTAACCCTGAGTATATAGATACACACCAGTAAAGAAATAATACAAGCTTTGTAAAATAAAAGATTAATAATAGTACATACATTCAATGTACAAACAGGTATTATTATCAAACACAGAAGTCCTGGTGGAATTGTGTACATACCTGAGTATATATACAGTATCTCACAAAAGTGAGTACACCCCTCACATTTTTGTAAATATTTTATTATATCTTTTCATGTGACAACACTGAAGAAATTACACTTTGCTACAATGTAAAGTAGTGAGTGTGCAGCTTGTATAACAGTGTTGCTGGCAACAAAAGTGAGTACACCCCTAAGTGAAAATGTCCAAATTGGGCCCAAAGTGTCAATATTTTGTGTTGCCACCATTATTTTCCAGCACTGCCTGAACCCTCTTGGGCATGGAGTTCACCAGAGCTTCACAGGTTGCCACTGAAGTCCTCTTCCACTCCTCCATGATGACATCACGGAGCTGGTGGATGTTAGAGACCTTGCGCCCCTCCACCTTCTGTTTCAGGATGCCCCACAGATGCTCTATAGGGTTTAGGTCTGGAGACATACTTGGCCAGTCCATTACCTTTACCTTTACCCTCAACTTCTTTAGCGAAGCTGTGGTCATGCAGACCAATTTGATGCAGTGTATGGTCTAAGCACTTACAGGCTGACCCCCACCCCTTCAACCTCTGCAGCAATGCTGGCAGCACTCATAAATCTATTTCCCAAAGACAACCTCTGGATATGACGCTGAGCACCTGCACTCAACTTCTTTGGTCGACCATGGTGAGGACTGTTCTGAGTGGAACCTGTCCTGTTAAACCGCTGTATGGTCTTGGTCACCATGCTGCAGCCCAGTTTCAGGGTCTTGGTAAGCTTCTTATAGCCTAGGCCATCTTTATGTAGAGCAACAATTCTTTTTTTCAGATCCTCAGAGAGTTCTTTGCCATGAGGTGCCATGTTGAACTTCCAGCGACCAGTATGAGAGAGTGAGGGCGATAACACCAAATTTAACACACCTGCTCCCCATTCACACCTGAGATCTTGTAACACTAATGAGTCACATGACACCAGGGTGGGAAAACGGCTAATTTGGCCCAATTTGGACATTTTTACTTAGGGGTGTACTCACTTTTGTTGCCAGCGGTTTAGACATTAATGGCTGCTTGCTGAGTTATTTTGAGGGGACAGCAAATTTACACTGTTATACAAGCTGTACACTCACTACTTTACATTGTAGCAAAGTGTAATTTCTTCAGTGTTGTCACCAGTGGCGGCTGGTGCTCAAAATATTTTGGAGGGCGCAAACAAACTGAATTAAAAAAAAAAAAAAAAACATCAATTGCAGCCACTGTGCCATCAAACGCAGCCACTGTGCCATCAAACGCAGCCACTGTGCCATCAAATGCTCCCACTGTGCCCATCAAATGCTGCCACTGTGCCCATCATATGAAGCCACTGTGCCTTCAAATGCTGCCACTGTGCCCATCAATTGCAGCCACTGTGCCCATCAAACGCTGCCACTGTGCCCATCAAACGCTGCCACTGTGCCATCAAATGCTGCCACTGTGCCATCAAACACAGCCACTGTGCCATACGCTGCCACTGTGCCATCAAACGCTGACACTGTGACCATCAAATGCTGCCAGTGTGCCCATCAAATGCTGTCAGTGTGCCCCTCATATGCTGCCACTGTGCTCATCAAACGCTGCCACTGTGCCCATTAAACGCTGCCAGTGTGCCCATCAAATGCTGCCAGTGTACCATCAATTGCTGCCAGTGTGCCCATTAAATGCTGCCAGTGTGCCCATCAAATGCTGCCAGTCTTGCCGTCTTTCCGGCACTTACCCTGTCTCGGTGGGGCAGCGGGTGACGGCGACGAGCGTGGTCCTTCATGCGTCTCCTGCTGTCCTCATCTCCCGTCCTCTCCTCCTGATAGGTGTCCAATAGCGGCGTCTGTCGTTTCAGCCAATCAGGTGACAGGTAAAAGACCCGAGCACCTGATTGGCGGAGAGGCGGTTCAGTGTTAGGAAAGCGAATATTCATTTGCTTTTCTAACACAGCTGGGTTAACTGCGAGCACCAAGCATGGCGCTCGGTGTTTACCTTTTTTGACACCTATTAGAGCCTATGGCTCTAATCAGGTGCTTCAAAAATTCCCCCCACTGCTGTAATTCAGGCGCCCGGTGCCCGAAAAGGGTCCGGACTCCTGAATAGGGGGTGGCAGCGGCGGCCATGGATAGATTCATGCAATGCATGAATCTATCCATTGGTCATGGAGGGGGTGGCAGGAGAGAGGGGGCAGTGCCTGTGCACCCTTATGGACGCACCGCCACTGGTTGTCACATGAAAAGATATAATAAAATATTTACAAAAATGTGAGGGGTGTACTCACTTTTGTGAGATACTGTAGTTATTAATAGAAATGCCTTCAGATTAATGTTGCAGAAAAGTCCACTTGCAGGGGTCTCCGAGGATGATTATGGTGCAGCGCACGTTCTGGTGCCAAAGAACGCAGATTCTCATGAGAAGAAACCTTGGTCTGGCACTGGAACTCTATATTATTTGGTTTTTGAACCCTGAACTAAAACTAGCTATAGAATCCCAAACCACAAGGGACGGTGTTAACTAAAATAACAGGAGCGGCATATAATCTCTACTGCAATAAACAGGTTAACCTACTAATATAGCAAGGTGACCACTGCACATACTATCTGTACACACTCTATCACAGACCGAACTATGTGGTATAGTGTGACTAAACAGACCGCATCACACTGTATCACAGACCAAACTATGTGATATGCATATGAGATAACAAGGGGACATATATACTTCTGATGCCAGTCTTTATATATTAATACATACAGTATATACACCTAGAGGCTATGGATAATGGTAAAGTATAAATATAGGAAAACTTACCTAATAATCTTTGCTTCTAGTCTGGATCAGCAACAGCTCTTCCATAGCAGGACATGTGGGACCAGAGCCTCTCTCCTAATTTCCTCCTTGTGGGTTTCCAACCAAGAGATAGGAAGTGCTATACAAAATAATAATACAGATTATTTACAAATACAGACAGTAGAGGGCAGCAAATCCCTACAGTTGCTAAAAATTAAGGGGTGGCAGAATGGGTTTGATTTACTACCCGAGGGCAGTGGGAGGGGGGGGGGGACGTCCCCTCCCACTGCCGGTAAGAACGATCAAGCAGCTGAACTGCCGCTATGATTGTTCTTACGGTGATGGAGGGAATCGCCAGCCGAAAAAGATGATATCTGGATGATGTCTGTAGCTGCAGACATCGTTCAGATATCACCACTGAAACCCAGGATGTCATATGACGTACCTTAGGTGGGAAGTAGTTAAAGTGTCGCCTGTGGAGATTTTTAAGTACCGTAGATTGTCGCCATTCCACAAGCGTGTTCAATTTTAAATCATGACCTATTAGGTATCTATTTACTCGGCGTAACATCACCTTTCAAATTATACAAAAAAACTTGGCTTACTTTACTGCTTTTTTTTTTGTTTCTATTTTCTTTTATTTAAGTTTTTTTTTCCACAACCAACCGCTGCGTAAATACAGTGGAACATAAAATATTGCAACGACCGGCATTTTATTTTCTAGGGTCTCTGCTAAAAAAAAAAAAAAATGTTTGGGGGTTCGAAGTAATTTTCTAGCACAAAAAAACAGATTTTTACATGTAAACAACAAATGTCAGAAAAAGGCTGGGTCAAAGGGTTAGTAGAGGCAGTTGTTAGTAAACAAGGAGTACAGAGCAGGGCTGCTTGTAATATAAGGCTAAACGGAACGTGGCTCGAAATAAATAGAATGAAGGGACGGTAACAAGGAAGGGGTTAACAGATAGGGGAGTGGCAGTGCTGTGGGCAGTCCGCCGGACCTCGGTTATATGATTCTGGAGGAGGAGACTGGGAGTGTGCGCATGCTTAGTATAGAAAGGGGCGGAATTCGTGGTGAGGGGGCGTGTACTCGCCTCGGGGGATGCCAGGGATACCATTTCTTCATTGAACATCTGGCAGTCCTGGCTAACGGGGTCCTACCGGTAAGAGGGGAGGAGGGACGGCTGTGTCGGGGGGCGGCGGGCTCCCCCTATCGATCACCATGGAGCAGAGCCACCTTCCTGGTGTAGGTCGCTGCTGGCTGTGAGAGGGGACAGTTATGTGGGATGCTGCCTGGGCACCTGGGGATCCGCCCTGCGGCACCTGGGCATCGCCTAGTACTGTGCCACCCTGTGTGTGGGCGGAGGGGGCACCGAAGTAACGGAGGGAGGTGCTGAGCTCCGTACTGGGTGTGGGACCCTCACTGATCTCTGCAATGAATAGAACCCTGTAGAAGGGATGGGGGGTGTCTGGGCACAGCACCACTGGGCACTGGCTGCATGGAAAGTCATTATTATTATTATACAGGATTTATATACACTATAAAAGGAGACAGTACAGTTATAATCCAATACAGAGGGTTAGGAGGATCCTGATCCCAGGAGCTTACACTCTGAGGGTCCATTTACACCCAGTGCGGTGTGACTGCGTTGGGCGTCTATTGCAGTGGGCACAGTCCTACCGTACAAGGCATGATGCCAGGTCACTTATGTGCCCGGTGCAGGCAGCGTCCACTGAAAAGAGTACGGGGCGGCACAGTGCAATCCACCGCCTCGCACCATGTGGCGGTCAATGGAACTTAGTAAATTGTCACTGTGTGACATTTCAATAAAGTTCATTAAAAAAAAGTGAACGTTGGGGTTGATTTACTAAAACTGGAGAGTGCAATATCTGGTGCAGCTGTGCACGGTAGCCAATCAGCTTCTAACTTCAGTTTGTTCAGTTAAGCTTTGACAATAAAACCTGGAAGCTGATTGGTTTCTATGCAGAGCTGCACCAGATCTTGCACTTTCCCATTTTTGGAAAACAAACCCCAGTGTGTTGCGCCATGACAGCGGATTGCACCGCACGCCCAGGGTTGTAACGCAGCAGCTGGTATGAATGGATCCTAAATGGTAATATGAACATCTCTGTGCTAGATATTGCCAGGCCAGGGTAGTGGGATGGCATAGGTGCTGTGTATGGTGGTATATTGGTACAGGGATGGCGTATCTCATGTGGATGGTGGTGTGTTGGTATTGGGATGGTACAACTGGTGTGTATGCTTGTGTAATGGCACTGGGATGGCATGGCTGCTGTGTATGGTGGTGTATTGGCACTGGGATGGCATAGCTGTTTGTATGGTTGTGTATTGGCACTGGGATGGCATAGCTGCTGTGTATGGTGGTGTATTGGCACTGGGATGGCATAGCTGCTGTGTATGGTGGTGTATTGGCACTGGGATTTCATAGCTGCTGTGTATGGTGGTGTATTGGTACTGGGATGGCATAGCTGCTGTGTATGGTGGTGTATTGGTACTGGGGTGGCATAGCTGCTGTGTATGGTGGTGTATTGGTACTGAGATGTCATATCTCATGTGTATGGTGGTGTGTTGGTACTAGGATGGTATAACTGGTGTACATAATGGTGTATTGGTAGTGGGATGGCATAGCTGCTGTGTATAATGGTCTATTGGTACTGGGATGGCATTGCTGCTGTGTATAGTGGTATATTGCTACAGGGATGGCATGGTGTTCATGATGTTCATGGTGGTGTATTGGTACTGGGATCTCATGTGTATGGTGGTGTATTGGTACTGGGATGGTACAACTGGTGTGTATAATGAAATGCATAGCTGCTGTATATGGTGGTGTATTGGTACTGGAATGGCATAGCTGCTGTGTATGCTGGTGTATTGGTACTGGGGTGGTACAGCTGCGGTATACGGTGGTGTATTTGTACTGGGATGGTACAACTGGTGTGTATTGGTACTGGGATAGTACAGCCGATGTGTATGGTGGTGTATTAGTACTGGGATGGTACAGCTACTGTATAGGGTGGTGTATTTGTACTGGGATGTTACAACTGGTGTGTATTGGTACTGGGATGGTACAACTGGTGTGTATTGGTACTGGGATGGTACTGCTGATGTGTATAGTGGTGTATTGGCACTGGAATGGCGCATTCCTTGTACAGCATCTCCTCATTTCGTTTTCATTTTCATTTCCCAGGTCTTGATGCCAAGTGACTTTCCATCTAGTGACATCTGTGTGAAGAAAAAGATTGCTGATCATGGCAGATGCCGAGCCCACACCTCCTCTCATGTCCGGGCCAGAACTGGTGTCTGGTCTATGGGCGCTGGGTCAGACCCTTCTCTTCTTGCTGCCCGTCTACTTGTGTGGCTATATGGGTCTCAGTATAGTGTTTGTTATAGTGGGGCTCGCTGTCTATATGGGATGGAAGGGTAAGAGGCAAGGCAAGTGGAATCGACTCCAATCAGCGCTTGATACCCTGCAGAATGAAGAAGCAGTCACTGCCACCACTATCTTTATGACCAAGAAAGAGCTACCTTCCTGGGTAAGTGACTTCACATCACTGTTCTACATGTGTTATGGTTGGGTAAAGCAATTTCCACCATCAACTAAGAGCATTAGCATTGTTTTGTCGGTTGCTGGCTTATATGTCCTATGTCCTGTCCTATGTCCTGTCCTATGTCCTGTCCTATGTCCTGTCCTATGTCCTGTCCTATGTCCTGTCCTATGTCCTGTCATATGTCCTATGTCCTGAAAAATTGTATGTTAGTGGAAATAAAATAAAAAGTAAGTATCGCGGACAGTACGCAGTAGTTATGGTTGCAAGTGCACAAATATGGCTTCAGTCACCTCAAACACTTTGAGCGCTGTCTACAAAAAACATTGGCATTAGCTATTATAAAATATCTATTCATGAATAGTGTAATTCTCCATGATGAGCCCCACCGGGAAATAATTACAGGGCCCCTCAGCTCTTCAGTGGAGGTCTTTGGCCTTACACATATATCGTTATTTTTCATCATGTTTGTGTTTGAGCTTCAGGAAAGCCCATTCAAATGTCACCAATGATATGTGTCAATAAGATGGAACCAGCAGAGAGGAGGTGCTGGATTCAAATTATCACAACATTGGTCAGAATGTAATGAGGCACAGTGACTCCGGTGAAGCAGCTCCCCTACAAAATAGGGTGTCCTCAAACAAAGGGTGGGTCCCAGATTTGAAGATTCATGTGTACAAAGTCCAATCAAACAGTCCAAGGGTCCAAAATCTTTATTACTAGTATTGCTTCACAAATGACAACACAGAATATCCAACATGTTTCGGGGGGTTCAGAGATCTCCCCCTTCTTCAGGGCTTAAACATAATAGTTGATCATAAAAACTCATAAATGGTCAAAATCACCACAAGTTACTTATGTGCTGCACATGGTATAGCCAAAATCAATGAATAAGAAAAGCACTGATCAGTTTTGTAGAGCCATTGATTCTGGTTATACCATTTGCAGCAAATAAGTAACTCCTGTGATTTGTGCCTGTTTTGAGTCCATATTATTTACCATTATGTATATGCCCTGAAAAAGGGGGAATCTCTAAAAACACTCAGCCCTGGTTCACACTGATGCGATGTGGGAAACACACACGATTCATGGCATTTCCCCGCATCACACTGCATAACAATCGCATGGCGTCCATACAATCTGCTGCAGGTGTCAATGTTAAAATAATGACACCCTGAATCAGATTGCAAAACGCAGTGAGATTGCCAGAATCGCATCGCGTGGATGTGATTCAGGTGTGGGGGGGAAAAAAAAAAAGGGTCCTGCACCATTTTGGTGCAGACGTGATGCAATTTAAGCCATACAAAATGTATAGCTCAAATCGCAAATTCCTGTGCAAATCACATGCGATGTTCCGCACGCATGAGTGTGAAGCCAGGCTGAAAAAGATTTGTCATGCTAAATTTGCTAAAGTTTATTGATGGTAATGCTAGTAAAACCTCTGCCATTCTGAAACAATTACACATAAGGAAACTACTGGTTATTCAAATGGCTGCATTGTTCATACAGAAACTGCCTGCAGAAGTCTATTCAGTGCCCAGAGATTTCAGATGGTAGCTCCTATACTGGTTTCCTTTAGGCCAAGTTTCCACTGTTTGGTGTGTTACTGTGCATTGCAGTAAGGCAGCCCATTTTATTCTGAGAGAGCTGTCAATGTACTGCAAAGTAAAAAAAAATGTTTTTCCTCTCCTGCACCTTTTTTTGTAACAATGATATAAGATGCATGTTTTATCATGTGTTACCGCATTGTACAGATGTAGGTCGGACCTTATTCGGAAAGTTTTTTTGCCCTGGACCATGAGCCCTGGTTTTGTATGAATTTTTAGGCCTGGCATATTAGAAGAACCCTATTTTGCTTAGAAAATTATTGCATTTCTAAATCTGTGTGTACATGTGAAAGTTCATAAGAGAAATGTGTGTGTGTGTGTATATACTGTATGTATCCACATTCCACAGTACTAAACTGTCTCCATTTATAGACAGTTGGTGTAACTGTCAACTGATAAATGCCTAAACACTTTGAGATTGCTTTGTATCCCTTTCCAGTCTGTGCCCTGGTTCATATTGGTACAATTTGACATGTCAAATCGGCTGCATTTGCCGGCAATGGCACAGTCCTAATCGGTGCGACGCTGCATCTGCGGCACTGCACCGATTTCAAAAAGTAGTTTCTGTACTACTTTTTGCAATTTCGGGCCACAATTTACATTGACATCTGTGCAGAAACCTGCACAGATGTCTATGAAATCGCATCCGAAATCGGGACTGAGAAGCGGGAGTGAAATTGTGCGAGTTCAGCTGAACTTGCACGGCTTTATTCCCACAGCCCAGTGTGAACCTGGGCTTATGCAGATCAACTACTCTTGATCGTATGTCTTCAGAGAGCTCCTTTTTGCGAGGCATGGTTCACATCAGTTGATGCTTCTTGTGAACAGCAATCTTAACATTTTGAGTGTCTTTTATCATTCAAAGTAGTTCTGTACTGCACCTCCAAACTAATTTCATTAAGTGTGCAAACTACTGACTCCAATTAGCTTTCGTTTGAAGTAATTCGTCTATATGGGTTCACTTACTTTGTCCTCCAGCACTGTGAATGGTGAATGGATGTGTTCAATAATGACACCAGAAATTAGAATTACCGGTAGTTGTGTTCACAGCTTAAGCACATTGTTGTGACATAGATGAGGATCAGATCACATTGTATGGCAAATGACTACAGAAAACCAGTTCATTTTAAGGGGTTCACATAATTTTTATTGCCCCTGTATGTATAATGTTTTCATATGTATCCATATTCATGATACAGTGAGGGGAAAAAGTATTTGCTCCACTGCTGATTTTGTACGTTTGCCCACTGACAAAGAATTGATCAGTCTATAATTTTAATGGTAGGTTTATTTTAACATTGGGAGACAGAATAACAACAAAAATATCCAGAAAAACGCATTTCAAAAAAGTTCTAAATTGAATTGCATTTTAATGAGTGAAATAAGTATTTGATCCCCTATTAATCAGCAAGATTTCTGGCTCCCAGGTGTCTTCTATACAGGTAACGAACTGAGATTAGGAGTGCTCCTAATCTCAGCTTGTTACCTGTATAAAAGACACCTGTCCACAGAAGCAATCAATCAATCAGATTCCAATCTCTCCACCATGGCCGAGACCAAAGAGCTGTCCAAGGATGTCAGGGACAAAATTGTAGACCTACACAAGGCTGGAATGGGCTACAAGACCATCGCCAAGCAGCTTGGTGAGAGGGTGACAACAGTTGGTGCGATTATTTGCAAATGGAAGAAACACAAAATAACTGTCAATCTTCCTCGGTCTGGGGCTCCATGCAAGATCTCACCTCGTGGAGTTTCAATGATCATGAGAACGGTGAGGAATAAGCCCAGAACTACACAAGAGAATCTGGTCAATGATCTCAAGGCAGCTTGGACCATAGTCACCAAGAAAACATTGGAAACACACTACGCTGTGAAGGACTGAAATCCTGCAGCGCCCACAAGGTCCCCCTTGAGGTCTTCCAGGCCTGGGCTATAGTCTGTTTAGCTGAGATAAAGAGGCTGTCAACTTTTTTTGTTTTGTTGGAAAACATATAGGAAAATGCAGAAGGGCCAACTTGGCATCCTTGTGCACTGTCACATGAAATAGTCTGGCAACCCTAGATCAGAACCCTACCAATCTTGGACAGGGCCACCAAATGTGCAAAAGTATTTCTTGTGAAAGAAAAAAAAATGTGCAAAAGTTGACAACAATTTTACATTACACTTGGGGTAGGCATGGGCAACCCGGGCGGGGACCCAGTACCACCTCACGATGAAACCTTATATGCAGCCTCAAGCATATTTGTGTTTCAAAGAACATTTAGCGATTGTTGTCCAGGCCTTACTCCAGTCTACCAAATCTATGGAAGTCTGAAGATCCTGCTCCCAGTGAGACCTGTAGGAGAGGGATGCTGATGACGGTCAGCCATTCAGGGAGGCATAAATAGCTGAAATGAGACCAGGGGACACTAGGGCGTGTTGTCATGCGTGCTCAAAATGAGTCTTGTAGAATGGGTAGGTGAATGTATGATGAAGAGCAGAGATCCAGTGCTTCAGTTGGAGGAAGTGAGAATGTTCCTTTACTGGGGTTTCATTTGTCTCTCGAAGGGCCTGGACTCCAACTTCTAACCCCTCCAAAGATGTGATGCTTTCTCCAATGATGCATAGATTTCATGGAAGTGACAGTCCCCACTTAGCTGGAATCCCTTCAGATCTCTAAATGGGCCTTACACAAGTGTTTGAAGGAAAATTTGTTAACTGTAGCATTCCGGTTTCCTTTTTTTTGTATTTTCAATATGGGAGTAACAGCAGAGTGATGTACTGTGTTAGCTATTGGCAAAAGTGGAAGTTTGGATTTAGCCCAGGTTCACACTGCACCTTCGGACCCCAGTGCGACTACAGAACGACTTGCATTCTTTAACAGAAGTCAATGCAAGTTGGTCCAAAAGTAGTGCAGGAACTCAAGTCGCACCAATTAGAATGGTTTCATTGCACAAAATGGGGTCCAACTGGGGTCCGACCTCTGATGCAACAAGTGCTCCAAAGTCAGAGCGATTGTCGCATCAGTGTGAACCGGGCCTTAGAGTGATACCAATTATTGATGTTACTAAATAGATTGTAGTGCAAGTTTTTGAGGCACGCTGGCCTCATCTTCAGGCAATAACTGCATACAGTACACTGCAAGCAACACCAATAAATAGTATTGCCCTAAATCCAAACTTCTACAATATGGGAGTACAGGCTCCATGTGCCCCTCTTTAAACGGCGATCCATAGTGGATTGCTTTTCAGAGAGCGGTGCAGGCATGACAGACAGACATTTAGTTGAAACTGCCTTCTCCTGAATGCCTGTTTTTTTTTAGCAGCCAAACAGGCCTTCTGAATTGGAATACCGCAAGCCTAGTTTTTGGCTTATTGTTGCTGTGTGGCTCCACTTGGATGTGTCATGATCAACAGCACCGAACACGACGGGGGCTAATTTTTGTGTACTTCCCCCCCCCCCCCCCATCCCGTTGCCTTTGCAGCTTAAGGGTGTGTGGTAAAAACTTGGTTTGAACCCCTATTTTTACTGCCCACCAGCCACAAAGTGTAAACTAAGCTTTAGAGATTCTGTTTAGTTGCTACTGGCACCAGTATTCTTCCTTCAGATGCTTTAAAGCATGATTTTGTTTCTTCATATTAATCATTCTAGTATTCTTCAGTATAAAAAGTACATTGTAATCAGCTGAGTGTCATTCTGACTTTTATCTGTATGAAGTGGGAATATTTTGGAAAGTTCTGGTGCTTGATGTTCTCTTGTGCATTGACCTCTTCCATTTGTTGCATGGACATTTATGGATTTGCCTTTCTGCTGGCATTTATTCAGTTTTTCCCCGTGTTATGTGTCACATTCCTGTCTTGTCTGAAGAGCTGAGAGAAAGCAAACAGAACTGCCCCCACATCCTTCTGGCTGTCCTTCTCAGTCCCTGATATTTGCTTTCAGGACTTTCAGCTCTCATTGTTTTACTTTTGTATTGGGTACGGCTACAGGAACAATGAATTACTGTTGTTACATCAAACATTTGTTATTTGATTTTCAAGCGATCCCTTGTTGGGGGAAATTTTAACAAGCCAGCATTTGTAATTTTGGTTCCGGTAAAATATTATTATTATTATTATTATTATTATTATTATACAGGATTTATATAGTGGCAGCAAGACAAGCGGGTAAAGCCAACCATAGATCGAATATCAGCCGGTTCAGCAGGGCCCACTTGAGATTTGATCCATCTATGGGTAGGCTGATTGTACCCAAGTCCATCGATCAACGACTACAACCAGCATGTTGGATTTTTAGTACGCAATTATTGCCGCTAGCAGTAATCATTGTGTTCTCCCGGTTCCCCCCTGCCAGGAGAACACAATGGTTACACGTGAGGGATTCGCCCATCAACACTGACTGTGTTGATGGGGGAATCAAGTGATTTTCTGGTTGCAGGGGAAAAAAATCGTATAATCTATGGCAGGGGTCTCCAAACTTTCTAAACAAAGGGCCAGTTTACTGTTCTTCAGACATTTTTTTAGGGCCGGACTAGGGCCATTGGGAGTAGAAAATGTCGAGAGGGAGTAAACAATACCATTCCTTTGGTGTCAGTGGGAGGATTAGTGCCCCATTGTTGGTGTCAATAGAAGGAATTGTACCCTTTTGATAGTGTAAGTTGGATGAATAGTGCCCCATTGGTGGTTTCAGCAATAAAAACGATTCGCCATTTTTGGTGTCAGTGGATGGAATAGTGCCCCAAGGGCCAGATAAAGGCAAGCAAAGGGCCGCAGTTTGGAGACCCCTGATCTATGGCCTGCTTTAAGAGGACCCTGCTCATCGTTGCTTACAATCGAAATGTCCCAATGGCTCCCAAACCTGCAGAACATACCGTAAACAAATACCAACTCGGCTCTCAAAAGAAACCTGCCACGTGAAAAACACGTAGGCTGCTGTTACCAGCCTATTTTTAGTTATTTTTTTACTTTGAACAGTATCTTCATTGTAACAAAAATAACAATTTACAAATAGAATATATGCATAAAAGATGTCAAATAGGCATTGACGATCTTACCAACGGTTATCTTGTAAAATACATCTTGTATATATTATACTACATGCTGAGACACGCATTTTAGAAAGATTTTAGTGAATTTGTTCATATTTGGCTCTGGGTATATCCCCAGTAGGCAACGTTTGGGGAGCAGTGTAAGAGGGGACCCTGTTGTATCGTGTAGGAATTGTACAATTTGTGTCCCGTAGCCTTGTATCCTAGGGCAGCTCCAAATTAAGTGATAAAATGTGCCAGTTTCCTGGTTACACATTGGGCAAAGAGCAGTTTGGTCTCGTTTGTACCTGGATATTTTAGGAGGAGTGAGGTAAGAGTGGTGGAGTTTATAGATCTGTGTGAGGCGATCTGAAAGTTTGGGGGAGACAAGTTTACATGTGTCCGAGGCATCACTCCATTCCTCATCCTCTGTTGCCCACACGTCCACCTCCCACCTGGCCTTCAGCTCATATGCCGATGTGGAAGATGGAGGTAGTAGCAACATACTGTAGTAGAAGACAGAAATTAGTTTCTTAGGCCTCGTACACATGGCCAAGAATCTCGTCAAGAAAAAACACGTTGTTTTTCTTGACGAGATTCTTGGACAAGAAACTTGTCCCGGCCGAGTGTACACACGCTCCTTTCAAAGAACCTGCGGTTCTTTGAATGGAGCGAACGCTGTGACGTAATCGACTACGACGAGCGTGCGCTCGTCATATTCGATGCCGTCGCCGCCATCTTGCTACACCCTACCTATGCCTAGGAAGCTACCGCGCATGCGTCAAAGTCATTTCGAGCATGCGCGGGCTTCCCGGAGGACAGGTAAGTGTACACACACACACACACACACACACTTTTCTCGTCGAGAAACATGCTGACAAGAATCTCAACGAGAAAATAGAGAGCAGGTTCTCTATTTTTCTCGTCGAGATTCTTGTCGGTTTTCTTGACGAGAAACATGATAGCCGCGTACACACGACCGATTTACTCGGCAAGAAAGCTCTGCCAGCAAGTTTGTACGAGGCTTTAGGGTCAGAGTTTCTTATTACTCCCATTACAGGATCTAAGTCTGTCAAAAAGTTTTATTTCGCCATCGAGAGTTAGGTGAGACAGGTAAAAAATTCCCCTGGAGCTCCATATCTCAGAGTCTGGGATAGATTAAAATTCAGGGAGAGTCACGTTGTGCCATAGCGAAGTGTGGTTGTGTATCTGGGGTAGTTTGAGTTTATCCGTTACAACATCCCATAAGCGCCGATAGTGGTATAGCATTGAGGTTCGTGGTCCTGTCGCCTCTGCACCTCTCACCCCCCCCCCCCGTGATTGCAACAAAGGGGTCTCCTGTTGATTGTGTCTATTTGGGGCACAGGAAATTTAAAAATCTACCTCTATCTGTTTTATCAATGTGAAATAGTTGCGATAACTGTGCCGCTAGCTAGTACATGCTAAAGTCCGGTAACGCCATCCCACCCAGATCTGTGGGATTTTTTAATTTGCCCCAGGGTTGTTTATGTCTTCTCTTTCCCCATATGAATGATTTGAGTATCGCTTGGGAGTGCCATATCATATAAAGAATTTTGGGTAACACAATTTTCACAAGATTTATACGTCCCATAACTCCTATTGGCATCCAGCCTATTTTTTTAAATAAATCTATTCAATATGTAATGTTAACTCATATCTCTAAATTAAAATAAAGTGGAACTAAACCCATCAATTATAACTGTTTCCCAAAACAGTTACATCCAAAGAATGCTGTGAATATTAATTGTCACAGTTGCATGTGCTCTCAACCGAACTGTCAAGCTATCAAATTTAACTGATCACATGTGCAGCACCATGGCAACTGCAAAAAATATATTTACCTGCTCTGTGCAGTGGCTTTGCAAAGAGCAGCCTGGATCCTCCTCTTCTCGGGTCCCCCGGTGGCGTTCCTGGCCCCTCCCTCCTGCCCCCACAGCAAGCAGCAAGAAGTTTAGTATGTCCTAAGATTTCTGTATTTGATTTAGCCTGGGTTCACACTAAAGGCTGGTTTGAAATCGCACGAGTTCAGCAGAACGCGCACGATTTCAAACCTGCATTTCAGTTTGACTTCGGAAGCAATTTTAGAGACATCTGTGCGGGTTTCTGCACAGATGTCTATTGAAATCGCTCCCAAAGTCGCCAAAAGTAGTGCCGGAACTACTTTTGGGAATCGGTGTGGCGCCGCACCGATTCGGACTTTGCTGGCAATAGGCGGCGATTTGACATATCAAATTGTAAGTCAAAATGGCCCGATGTGAACGTGGGCTAAAGCCTAGTACACATGGCCCAAATGTTAGGCGGCATCGGTGGCTTCAATAGAAACCGGTTGACGTTCGGCCCGTGTAAACAGCAGCCGGTCCGACAGAAGCCGACTGGCTCCTGTCAGAACACAATATAGCTCAGATGGGGAGATTGCGGTACTAACATCGGATTGTTAGTACAGTGGCTCCAACCTGAGCTGTCAGTAGCATGTACAAGGCTTTAGTCATATAAATGTAGTGTGGAAAATTATCTACCATAGAGATATAGTTCTTAGGGTTGTGCTATTCTCAGGAGTCTTGTATCCAGTGCTCTTGAAATATTACAGCTAGCATTTGTTTTTTAAAAGATATGATTTTACAGGATTGTGACTGGGCATCCATCTGTTCCCAGTCAGATGGTTCTTAGAATTAAAAGTCATGCACAAAAAATCAGAGCATGTTTTGGGCTGAAAACCGTTGCTCCACCTCTGAGAAATGTAATGTGGAATTATCAGCCAGGTATGTCAATTACTACCTGTTGTGTTCTCTTGTACACTTGCAGACTTTTGAAGCAATCATTCATTAGGAAATGTTTTTTGTTTACTGTCACATGGTTATATCTGCATTTATCTAGAGATAGCTATAGATTGCATTGGACTAGCCTTAGCACACGTTCACATTCGGCCATTTTGACATGTCAAATTGACGGCTATTGCTAGCAATGGCACCGTCCGAATTGGTGCGACGCCGACTTTGCGGTGCCGCACCGATTCCCAAAAGTAGTTCCTGCACTACTTTGGGGGTGATTTCAATCGAAACATCTGTGCAGGAACCCGCACAGATGTATCTTTTCAGGCACTTTACAGGCGCTATTGTTAACGCTAAAATGCCTGAAAACTGCCTCAATGTGAAAGTAGCCAAAGCATAGCATTGTGTCCTCTACTCATAAATAAGCAAAATCACAACAGCCATGAGCCTTAAATCATAATGGACCTATGCATGTTCTCCCTGTGCCTGTGAGGGATTCCTCCGGGTACTCCGGTTTCCTCCCACACTCCAAAGACCGCCGGTAGGTTAGTTGGCTCCTGTCTAAATTGGCTCTAGGGTGTGTATGTAGGAATGTGAGATAGGGACTTTATATTGTAAGCTCCTTGAGGGGCAGGGATTAATGTGAATGTAATTTTTATATACGGTGTGTATATGTGTATATATATATATATATATATATATATTATAGTGTGTGTGTGTGTAAATTGATGGAGCTTTACAAGTACCTGTAAAAAAACAAATTGCATTTTATTACAGGACACTGTGCATTGCATCGCACTTTGAAGGTGTTTTTGATGCCATTCACAATGAATTGCACCACAGCATATAGACCCATGTAATGTTACTGTGTGTTGTGTGAATAAGCTATTAAGGGGTGTGTATACATCAGTTAACAAATATTTCCTAGAAAAAAAAGTGACCTAAAATCCAAATTTATTCAATTAGTTTTAAACAAAACACAACATCAAGAACACCTGATTAAAATGAGACTAGTCAACAAAAACACTAAACAAGGATGGCCACCCGATCAACCATACACACCGCATTCGTTCATCCGCTAATGATCTTGGATAGTAATACCGGTATTAAGAATGTAAAAAAATATAAATTCATCAATATCAATTGAATAGTCCTGGTGAATGGAGATAATTCAAGTAATGGCTCCAAAAGTATGATTACCGGATTGGTCTGTTAGGTGGATCAAAAATGATGACCGGTTAGTGTTCACGCATATTTACTGGGTGATGAAAGGATAGCTTGGTTGGACATAGTGTACACAGGAGCATGCTATGAGAATAGTGCCTGATGCTGAAAACACAATCCTACAGCTCACCTTAGATGTCTTCACTTGGTCACTCAGCCATCCAGATCGATAGTCTTTTGGTTTGCATATGATCCCATATGTAACAAACACTCACCACTTTACTGCGTGTCAATCCAGTGAGGATTCAATGATTCACATCTAGATTCTCTTGTGTGGGGCTGCTTCGCACCCATTCAATTACTTGGATCCATAGATGTTTCCATAGAGTAGCTGTAGACCATGCCGGGGTAAATATGCGTGAACACTAACCGGTCATCATTTTTGATCCACCTAACAGACCAATCCGGTAATCATACTTTTGGAGCCATTACTTGAATTATCTCCATTCACCAGGACTATTCAATTGATATTGATGAATTTATATTTTTTTACATTCTTAATACCGGTATTACTATCCAAGATCATTAGCGGATGAACGAATGCGGTGTGTATGGTTGATCGGGTGGCCATCCTTGTTTAGTGTTTTTGTTGACTAGTCTCATTTTAATCAGGTGTTCTTGATGTTGTGTTTTGTTTAAAACTAATTGAATAAATTAATGACATTTTCTACTACACTAATTGCGGTTCACTCATTATAAGTCTGTATAATTAGTTGAGCCTTGTTGAAGAATTCTTTTGCTGAAGGACTTTTTGATCCTTCAACTTTCTCCCCCCTTTTTTCTATATGGTTTTGCAATTCAGAGGCCAACTTAATGGATAAACCCCTAAATTATTGGGTAATTAATAATAGTGGTTTTTATACTTAGTAAATCACTTATATTACCTAGCATTATACATTGGATGAGCTTAACACATACCTACCCTTTTGTTTTTTCTAAAATCCAAATTTGCCTGTGAGTGCGAAACTGGTAAATGTGTTTCATGTTGAATCAGGAAGTCTCTAACCATGCGATTCGCAGCTTTTTTTTTAATACACTTATTTTTATACCTTGCATTCCCTCAAAAAAACAAATAAAAAAATATATATATATATATAATATATATATATATATATATATATATATATATATATATATATAGGAAGGCCAGTATGCTGGCATGAAATTATGGGAGGAGTTTGAGGGGTACTTAAGCAGACCATCCACCATGGTCAGTGTTGGCTCTAGTGCGCGGTACCCACCCACCCATATCCCCTTTTTTAGGGCACTCCTCTCTAAACAATTCTCAACAGAATTATCCATTATATCTATCTTAAGGTATGGCCCCTTCTCTTGGCATACCGTCTAGCAGGCCAGGCCACACTTCAGGTCTTACTTGTGTTGTCAGTCTTGTGATGTGTTTATGTGATCCATATCACTTCAGACAGAGGGCTCCGACCATAAATATATATATATATATATATATATATATATATATATATATATATATATATATATATATATATATATGCCATTCCTGACTTTCACCCTCCACAAACCTCTACCTGGCTAACAAACAGCGATTAAGCGTATAGATCTCTTAGCAGTTGCGTTATTTTGGCATGTAATATATTATATCATTGGGGGTGTGGTCGCACAAGACTGAGCAGTAAAAGGAACATCTAGAACAGGACAACCTTTTTCTTTTGTCTGCAGATAGAGACGATATATAATTATATCTGCTATGTGCTGTCCCTTATACTAAGCACCATTACAGAAGGAATTCTGTCACTAATCAGACATGTAAGGTTTTCAATGCTTCTTTCTCTTTCTGTAGCCTATTTTGGGATAAAGTTACCCTGTCCTCAGTGTTTGTTGCTCCATTTTCCATAGAAACGCACTCCCCTCCCTCTCTGGTGATGCACTTGTCTGTAATGAACAGACAGCTCTGTACTGCTGCCGCAACGTTCTCTAGATTCTGCCATAGATTAGCAGCCACAATCGCTTTGCTTAGTTTCGTTTTTATAAATTGCTCATCTGGCAACCTTCCGGTGAGCTTTTCTGTAGAATCCAGCCAACCACAGGAAATTGTTACTTGCAGCCAGGCACCAAAAATAAAACTACAAAGTATCAACTGGCTTTATGTCCTTTTAGGTTTCCTATTTCAGCTAAACTAGATTCTGCTGAGCAGAGGTGCACTGGAGAAAAAGTCGCAATTCACATCTCCTTTTTCTGCCACACTTCATCCATCTTTAGGATCCCACGCTGCTTTCACATACGAGAATTCCCAAGACAGGGACAGTTCTGGTAAAAATATCATTGCAGGAACTGGAGGCATTTCTCAGCCTTGTAAGAAAACTTTAAAAGCCTGTTCCACCACAGTCCCTGCTTTATGCCTTTGGCAGTTTTTGCAAGTGTAGCGGGGTGTTCCCCTTTAATGCAGAGAGACAAGAAGTTCCAGGGGAGAGGTGAGTCGGGAGGAAGTAAAGAGACATTATGGAAGTGAAAGCAGAGGAGAGAGAGACTACATCTCCCAGTACATCTTGCAGCACCCAGGGTGCATTGCTCCAGAACAGAGACTGCTGGGGGAGACTTTATAAAGGGGAGGCGGAGTTTTGGTCGGCCTCTTTGGACACCCCTCTCCTAGCAAGAGGATCTCTGTGCTGAACTGCTGTGTGCACAAGGCCTGAAGCCTGGGCCGTGTGCTCCTTTCCAAAGAGCCCTCTGCCAGCCTAGCAGAGCCTTAGAGATATCTAATCCTCCTTGCTGCAGTACACCAGAAGGATTGAAGACTTGGATGTCGGTGGATTCCTGTTCCTAGACGAATCGATGGAGGAAAGGGACTTGGACTTGTCCAGGTGGTGAGAGCTGTTTAAAGACAGATACTTTATCTTTACTATTCGTTGGGATTACAAAGTTGTTCTTCAAGTGCACCACCGAGAGATTGCTAGCAAATATTGTTTCACTGAACTTCCATTTAGATCAGTCAGGCCTGACTGCATAGGTAGACATTGCTGGGTGTTAGTCTACCCATGAGGGGAAGTAGCTGTAAAAGGGCAGCGCTAGAGTTGCATAGCAATACTTTATTATTCTGATTACTCTGTTTATCTTTATTACTGTTTGTTGCAGGGATCTGCAACTTGTTATACTGTTGTTTATTACTTGCCCATTAGCCTCAGTAAAATATCTGGGTAAAGTACATTTGGTGTCAGTTCCGCTTACTTTAATAGGAGTTTTAAAGTATATTCTGTGTATGTTTGTTATAGGACTGCGTCACCAACAGTTGCGATCACGCGGTCCTATCTCTCTATCACCAGCTGTGCCACGGGAGGTTAGAGCCGATTGCCGGGGGTTGACAGCGGTGCACTGCAGGGCCCAAATCAATATCAGCGGCTCTCTTAACTGGGGGTAGCGCTACACGTGGGGGCTCGAGTCCGGGATCCTTGTACGTTGCACGCTGCAATCAAGCCGGTCAGAAGTACCAGCATGGACCCGCTGGCAATGTCACAGTGGTGCGCAGCGATTGGCGCCGATCCAACCGCGGCGGTAGTCATTGTACTCCCGGGGAAAAGATGGAAGGAAGAGGAGATAAAACAGCTCGTATTGTTACTGTCTCCGAGCCACAAAGCATGGGTGATGGATTTTAGGCCAGATCCAGTGATCTCGTTTACATACGCACTGGTAGAATGGAAAAACGAAATCCCAGAGCATTTTAAAAGTCAGAGTATACAAGCCATAGATAATCAGATCTATCACTTGATACATACGCTGCCAGTGAAGGAAGAATGGTTTCAGACACCAAAGCCATCACTCCCACAATTATCTCCACCACTATCCCCTAAAGCAGAAAAGCTTAAGGAACTATTAAGCCCGGGATCACCGCTGGCCGCTATAGGGCCTGAATTGTTGAATGCTCTAGGAGACCTTGTAATTAAGTGCCAGAAAAGCAGTACGGTGCATGTGGAGGCCAGTTACCGGAAGCTTAGCACCTTCTCAGGGAAGCTCCCCGTCCCTGCGGGGGAGGAAGATTTTGACACTTGGGTGGAACAGGCATTGCAGGCAGTAGAAGCATGGGAGGTGCCTGAGGCACAGAAGAGACAGCGAGTCTTAGAAAGTCTGAAAGGTGCCGCGGCAGAATCGGTGAAGAGCTTCCGGTTTGGAAATAAAAACTGTACAGCTCAAGATTGCCTGGCCATGCTGCAGGAAGAGTTTGGTCAGCTGGAGAAGGTGTCAGAGATGATTTATCAAATTGAACACACTCTCCAGCAGCCGAATGAGAAACTGTCAGAATATGTTAGAAGGCTGAACAGGCAGTTATGCAAGATTGTACTGAAGAAGGGAATGCTGCCCAAAGATGCAGATGAAGCACGCATGAAGCAGATCATGAGGGGAGCGCGGCGCTCAGACCCGGTCTGGCTGCACCTGAAAACCTCAGGAGAAGGAATGTCACTAACCTACTCTCATCTAATAAAAATTATTAGGGACGAAGAGGCGCTGCAGGAAGATCAGCAGGTGGCCAAGGCGAATGTCACACCTGTACCAGTGTTGGTCCATTCTGTCAAGAGCCCAGAAAGAGATGCGGAGGTTGACACTCTGAAATTGCAAATGGCCCAAGTGTTGGAGATGCTGACCTCTTTGATGGAGAAAGATCAGAGAAGACGAGAGAAACCAAGCCCAAGAAAGGAGTTGTTCCCGAACACCTCAGCACCGGCCTCCCTACAGGACCGAGAAGAGGTGATTTGCTATAACTGCGGAGGGAGTGGCCACTTTGCTAACGTATGCTCCAGCCCAAAGAAGAAGAGAACAGATAATTGCAAGCCGGCGGGAAACTCCAAAGGGCCCCGGTGAAGGAGTCAACCGGGTGCCCATCATCTTCAGTGCGCTCCAAACTAAAAAAAAAGGCCAAGAATGGAGGAGACAAAACTCCTAGGAGGAGGTATAGTACACCCCCACCAAGATGTACCCCAGAGGGAGGGGGCAAGACCCCTCAGTGGAAGTACAGCACCCCAAAGAAGGAACATCCACCTAAAAGGAACAATAACATCCCTCAGCGGGTTTGTGCCCCCATTGAGAGGGAGAAAGTCAATGCATGCCAGGCTCAGGAAAAATTAAAGTCCAAAAGGAGCAGGGCAAGGGTCGAAAGCCAAAAAAAAGAGGTGACCCCAGTCCGGCCATACCCAAAGGAACTGGTGGGCCCGTCTCCTACTGTGCCCATTCAAGTGGAAGGAGTCTATACTAAAGCTCTTTTGGACACCGGAGCACAGGTGACTTTACTATACCGGGACTTCTATGATAGGCACTTGAGTCATCTGCCTATCCAGAAGATAGAAGAGCTGGAGATATGGGGACTTGGAACCCAGAGTTTCCCTTATGATGGGTACCTGCCCATAAAGATGACTTTCGACCCATCCGTGGCTGGGAAGGCTGAAGTGTTTGACACCCTGGCAGTTGTGTGTCCCCGGCCGCCTGGAGCCAGCAAGATTTCCCTGATCATTGGGACAAACACGGATCTAGTCAGGAGACTCCTGACCCCTCTCGTGAAAGAGAGAAACCATTCAGCCACCAAAATCCATCCCATGCTAAAAACGGCCTACCAACGACTGGTCTTAGAGCAGAAGACCCCGGGAGAGGGGATAGGGAAGGTGTGGAGACTTGGCAGAGAAGGAGTAGTACTACAGCCCGGAGAAGTAACCTGTCTTAGGGCCACTGTGAAGCTTTCGTGGGAACAACCTGGCCCCTTTGTCATGCTGGAATCAGACCCAAGGGAAGAGTCCTCAGGCCTGGAAGTGATACCAGAAGTGATTCCGTTAAAGGCCCTGAAGAAGGCCCATGGCAGAGTTCCGGTGAGTGTTAGGAACACTACGGGAGGACCCATGGAGATCCCTGCCAGAGTGTTGCTTGGTCAGGTGAGCCCTGCTGCCCCGGTCACTTGGTCCGAAGTCAAGGGGACGGGTGACGGAGGAGATGTTTGGGAGAAACTGTCCGTGGAAAACCCGAACCTACCCAGGGCTTGGAAAGAAAGAGCCAAGGCCCAGCTGACCAGGTGGGAGAAGATCTTTTCCGAAGATGAATTCGATGTGGGGTGTGCAAGAAGTGCCACCCATCGGATCCGCCTCCAAGAAGATAAGCCCTTCCGAGAGAGGGTCAGGCGGGTCCCCCTGGCAGATCTGGAGGATCTGAGGGAACAACTTGTAGAACTAAAGAAGACTGGTGTGATCCGGGAGTCTAGAAGTCCCTATGCCTCCCCAATCGTGGTGGTCAGAAAGAAGAATGGGTCGTTGAGGCTTTGTATCGATTACAGGACTCTCAACAGGAGAACCATCCCTGACCAATACACCACGCCAAGGATAGAAGATGCCCTACAAAGTTTGTCTGGAGCCAAATGGTTCAGTGTGATGGACCTCAAGAGTGGGTACTATCAAATCCCTATGCACCCAGAAGACAGGGAGAAGACAGCCTTCATAACCCCAGTGGGATTCTTCGAATTCAATAGGATGCCTCAGGGTCTGTCTGGAGCTCCTGCTACCTTTCAACGCCTTATGGAGAAGACTGTTGGAGACATGAATCTTATAGAAGTCCTTGTGTACTTGGACGATGTCATTGTCTTTGGAAGAACCTTGGAAGAACATGAAGCCAGGTTGGAGAAAGTATTGAGAAGACTCAGCGAAGAGGGACTTAAGCTTTCCCCCGAGAAGTGTCGGTTCTACCAGTCTTCTGTGAACTATCTGGGGAACATAGTGTCTGAAGAAGGGGTGGCCACAGATCCTGAGAAGTTGGAAGCAGTCACTTCCTGGCCACGACCCACCACAGTAACAGAGCTCAGATCCTTCCTGGGGTTCTGCTCCTATTATAGGAGGTTTGTGGAGGGGTTTGCTCGGATTGCCCGCCCGTTGAATGAATTGCTAAAGGCAGAAGGGGAAGAGGATGACTCAGGGCCCAGGAGGCCTGGTGAGTCAGTTCAAGATCAGTGGAACCCAAGGTGTGAAGAGGCCTTTCATGCTCTGAAGAGGAGCTTAACCACTGCCCCAGTCCTGGCCTACGCCGACCCTACCAGACCTTATGAATTACATGTGGATGCCAGCCATGAGGGTCTAGGTGGTGTACTCTACCAAGAACATGAAGGACAACTGCGACCAATGGCCTATGTGAGCAGGAGCCTGACCCCCTCAGAAAAGAATTACCCCACTCATAAGCTGGAATTCCTGGCCCTCAAATGGGCGGTAGTAGACAAGCTAAAAGACTACTTGTATGGGGCAGAGTTTACTGTGAAGACAGACAACAACCCCCTGACCTACCTCTTCACCACCGCGAAACTAGATGCCACCGGACACAGGTGGTTGGCCGCATTGTCTGGATTCAACTTCAGTCTGAAGTACAGACCAGGAGCCGGAAATAGGGATGCAGATGCCCTGTCCCGGAGGTCTCATGCCACGACAAATGACTGGGAAGATTGGACCCAAGTGGCACCGGACGGGGTGCGGGCCCTTTGTCAAGGGGCTGAATTCCAAGCCAGAGGAGGCTCCAGAGCAGAAGAAATAGGGGTTACCATGGTAGGAGTCCCCAAACACTATTGTGGGGTAACTCAACTGGAGGAAGACAACCTACCGAGACTGTCCAAGAAGGAGTTGAGGTGTGACCAATTGGAAGACCCCATGGGGAGATTGGTCCTCGAAGCCCTGGAGAATCAGGATCCCAACAAATTCCTACATCACCCCTCAAAGGAGGCTCGCCTGTTGAGGAAGGAATTGGACAGGCTACAGGTACATCAGGGAGTGGTCTACCGAAGGGGCCCCTCTGATGACTCAGAAGATAAGTGGCAGTTATTTCTTCCAGAGAAGCACCGAGAGACTGTACTAATTGCCCTGCATGACCATCATGGTCACCTAGGGGCAGAAAGGACCTTCCAGCTTGTCAGAAATCGGTTCTATTGGCCCTGCATGAGGGCAGAAGTAGAGGAGTATTGCCATTCCTGTGCACGATGCATTCAGAGAAAGACCCTACCCCATCAAGCTGCCCCAATGGGCCACTTACAGAGTCAAGGCCCAATGGATCTGGTATGCATTGACTTTCTCTGCCTTGAACCCGACCTGAGTGGATTGGGGAATGTTCTGGTAATAACCGACCATTTCACCCGCTATGCTCAAGCTTTCCCAACCAAAGACCAGAAGGCATCCACCGTGGCCAAGATACTTATGGAGAAGTATTTTGTCCATTACGGACTACCACAGAGACTCCACTCAGATCAAGGAAGGGACTTTGAGAGTCGGTTGATCCGAAGACTTTTGGATTCATTAGGAATAAAGAAGACCAGAACCACGCCTTACCACCCACAAGGAGATGCTCAGCCGGAGAGATTTAACCGGACCCTGCTCAACATGTTGGGAACCTTAGAAACAGAGAAGAAGCAACACTGGAGTCAGCACATATCAGCCCTAGTACATGCCTATAACTGTACCACAAGTGACGCCACTGGCTACTCCCCTTATCGACTTATGTTTGGGAGAGAAGCAAGGCTACCTGTGGACCTGGCCTTTGGCACTTCTATAGACAATACCTCAGCTACATCCCACAAGGGATACGTGGACAGACTTAGACGTAGCTTGCAGGTGGCCTATGAACAAGCCCAGGCGGCTTCGGATCAAAGGGGGGCCCGCAACAAGAGAAATTTTGATCTGAAGGTTCGAGTGCAAGATCTGCAGCCCGGGGACCGAGTACTGCTACGCAATCTGGGGGTCCCTGGAAAACACAAGCTTGCCGACAGGTGGAGATCTGAGCCCTATGTTGTCTGTAGGAAGTTGCCCGGTTTGCCTGTCTACAAACTAAAGCCAGAAGGAAAGGTGGGTCCACTGAAGATGTGGCATCGGAACCACCTGCTCCCACTTGCTGAGGCAGTCAGAATACCTCCCGTGAGAGACTCCCCTGAACCGGCCTCTATCCTGGATATTCCTAGGCCGAACACTCGGTCCCAGACCTCTCGAGCCAAAGATGGGGAGGCCTTCCAGTTTAGTACAGAAGAAGGTGGAGAACTGGACTGGCTGTGGCCTCCCTCGACTCTGGGAACGTCCGCCATAGATCTCCCAAATGGAGGGGATACCCCAGATGCAACGCTGAATCCGGAGGCTACTGAATTCATACCCTTCAGTCCCTCAGCTGATTACTGGGAAGATGTTCCTGACACTTGCGCTGAGGAGGACTCTAGAGATTCCATACGTCAGTCGACTTCTGAATCAGAGGTTCCAGAACCAGCAATGTTACCTGAACTTACTCCTGAAGAAGAGCCTGTGGTGCCAGAGTCAGAAGCACCAAGAGAGCAGAGGGCTCGCAGAGTCATCAGGCCTCCCAAGAAACTAACTTACCCCCAAATGGGGACGAGCTCAGAGGACTCTGTTGTAACGGCTAGGAGAAGTGTTGAACAACCTGATCCTTCCACCGTCCATTTGGTGGAGGGCAACCCCAGCTCACTCTCTGGCACAGTTAGGCAGGCCACTCATGGTAGTGTGACCTGTGGGCAAGAGAGTTCCATCCCAAAGTTTTGGTGGGAATTCCCTATGCCAACATCATGCTCGACATTGTCCAAAATGGTAAACAGTATTTGTTGAAGTTTATCTTTGGGGACCAAAGAGTTCAAGTGGGGGGAGTGTGTAGCGGGGTGTTCCCCTTTAATGCAGAGAGACAAGAAGTTCCAGGGGAGAGGTGAGTCGGGAGGAAGTAAAGAGACATTATGGAAGTGAAAGCAGAGGAGAGAGAGACTACATCTCCCAGTACATCTTGCAGCACCCAGGGTGCATTGCTCCAGAACAGAGACTGCTGGGGCAGACTTTATAAAGGGGAGGCGGAGTTTTGGTCGGCCTCTTTGGACACCCCTCTCCTAGCAAGAGGATCTCTGTGCTGAACTGCTGTGTGCACAAGGCCTGAAGCCTGGGCCGTGTGCTCCTTTCCAAAGAGCCCTCTGCCAGCCTAGCAGAGCCTTAGAGACATCTAATCCTCCTTGCTGCAGTACACCAGAAGGATTGAAGACTTGGATGTCGGTGGATTCCTGTTCCTAGACGAATCGATGGAGGAAAGGGACTTGGACTTGTCCAGGTGGTGAGAGCTGTTTAAAGACAGATACTTTATCTTTACTATTCGTTGGGATTACAAAGTTGTTCTTCAAGTGCACCACCGAGAGATTGCTAGCAAATATTGTTTCACTGAACTTCCATTTAGATCAGTCAGGCCTGACTGCATAGGTAGACATTGCTGGGTGTTAGTATACCCATGAGGGGAAGTAGCTGTAAAAGGGCAGCGCTAGAGTTGCATAGCAATACTTTATTATTCTGATTACTCTGTTTATCTTTATTACTGTTTGTTGCAGGGATCTGCAACTTGTTATACTGTTGTTTATTACTTGCCCATTAGCCTCAGTAAAATATCTGGGTAAAGTACATTTGGTGTCAGTTCCGCTTACTTTAATAGGAGTTTTAAAGTATATTCTGTGTATGTTTGTTATAGGACTGCGTCACCAACAGTTGCGATCACGCGGTCCTATCTCTCTATCACCAGCTGTGCCACGGGAGGTTAGAGCCGATTGCCGGGGGTTGACAGCGGTGCACTGCAGGGCCCAAATCAATATCAGCGGCTCTCTTAACTGGGGGTAGCGCTACACAAGCATTTTTATTTTCACTTTAATGTTCTTCCCTTTTTTTTTTGTTTAAGTTTCCCCCTGTATCTAAAGCCTCATACACACGATCGGATTTTCATCGGCCAAAGCGTAGGAAACGGCAAAGAATTGTCGGTCATCAAACACGAAGCTACTTGGTTTTTCAGCTCTTTAGCGCCACCCTTTGGGCAACTTCTGCTAATGTTGTGTTATGGTGAGCATTGCTTCCGAGCATGCGTGTTTGTACTTTGGAGTTTTGTCCGACGGACTTGTGTACACGCGCTCGGAAAATCCGACAACACACAATTGTCGGCGGAATGTTTTAAAGCCTGCTATCCAACATTTGTCCACCGAAAATCTGACAACAATTGTCCGATGGAGCATACAAACGGTCGGATTTTCCGACAACAGCCTGTCATTACACAATTGCCGTCGGGAAATCCGATCGTGTGTATGAGGCTTTACAGTAACTGCATTCTCCTTGTATTTCTGCATGACATCAGTTCTATTTCCCAGACTTGGTTTGTGAGACGAGGGGCATTTTCCTCGCTTTCAGCTGCCAGATTACTCCCTATGGGAGCATACCCCAGCTTGTTTTGTTGCAGTCACAGCGATTGCAGAAACAGATGGCACAGCATGTTGGTATTCTTGTGACAAGGGAATTCCTGTGACAAATTCCATATATGTAGTAATAATTTTTTTTTTTATTTCACTGAAGAAAAAAAAATCTATTAAATATCAGGTTAAGAAATTCCTACAAACCCTGCTTCATTGGCACAGCAAATATTTACTGGGAAAGCTCTAGTCTTGCATTTAATTTCACAATTGTAGAGGTCATTGTGGTCCTTTCACTTGAAGCATGATAGCGAAGACACTGGTTTTGTATTTGTAAATCATTAAAGCGGAGTTCCACCCAAAAATGGAACTTCAACTTTTCAGAACCCCCCCCCCCCCCCCTCCGGTGACACATTTGGCACCTTTCAGGGGGGAGGGGGTGCAGATACCTGTCTAAGACAGGTATTTGCACCCACTTCCAGCATAGACTCCCATGGGAGCCTACGCCACTCCCCCCCCCCCCCCCCCCCGCTGTCTCCCGGGAAACACACTGTTCCCAGGAGAGAGCGGGAACCAGTGACAGCGCGCTGCGCTACTCGCGCAGAAGCCGCAACGCTTCACTTCCTGATTCCCATCTATTCTCATGGCGGCGGCAGCATCCGAGGACCGAGCTATTGCTCAGCCTCGTCTGCCGACATTGCGGGCGCGATGGACAGGTAAGTGTCCATTTTTTTTAAAAGTCAGCAGCTGCAGTATTTGTAGCTGCTGGCTTTTAAAACAAATTCGGGTGGACCTCCTCTTTAACGTTCCCCTTTTTTTTTCTTCTTTTTTTTAGAAAAACTCCAATAAATACTGTTTGTATAGTGCTTAACTACCATGCGTGGGTACTTTCTCTACTCCTTGCATGAACCAGTTACTCTGCATAAGTGTAGTTGCTGGGTTGGCACAGACATATAGATGCTGATAAATAAACTGTGTGAATATTTGCTTCAATTATCCAATCATGAGATAAGCAAATGTCATCTACACATATTCAAATAATCAAAGTGAATTAGACTGAATGGATGTAATTTTTTTAATATTCATATCCTTTGAGGGCCCCTCGTACACGGGGCCATCCAACTGCAATGCATCCATACCAACATTTTAAGGTGCTCAGGAGAGATATGGGCAGCGTCTAGCCCCGGCACAGCAAAGTCTATGGAATGCTGTGGCTGGCTAGGGCTTAATACTGCACCAAATGGTACCAGAGTTTAGGGCTCTGTGCATTCAGGGACGATGGCCCGGTGGCCTTTCTTCCATGTAAATGACAGGCAAACAAGTGCACCAAAATCTGGTATTTCTGCATCCGTCAGTAAAGTGTAAGCTGTGTGAGTTCTTTATGCCCAGGTCAATTTTTGGTCCTAAGGCCACATTAGCTCATGTGTGTCCAATCCTGGTGTTTCTGTGTCCCTGGGATGTCCAGGAGCAGCATCAAACCCCATTATCTGCAGCCTGTCAAAATCTAGGAAAGACTTAAATACGCTGCTGCTAGATGGGGCTGAATGCTGTACCGATCGGCACTTGCATTTTAGGGCCCTATGCATTGCCCAGAACACAGAATACCTGCATTCTGAGGATATGTCTGCATGCATATGGCCCTAATTGCGAGTACCACTCCATACACCATCTAGCCGCAGCATTATTCAGCCTGTCATGCCATTGCCTCGTACACACGACCGGTTTTCCCGGCGGTAAAAAGTCGGCCGGGAAAACTGAGGGGAAAACCGAGAACCTGCTCGGTAGCTTTTTCCCCCTACACACGGCCGGGTTTCCCGGCAGGAAAACTGCCATGAGAGCTTTGGTCGGGAAACCCAGCCGTGTGTATGCTCCACTGCAGTGTTTCCCACAGGAAAACTGCCGGCTTAAAAACCGCCAGGAATCCCGGCGGGAAAAAAGAGAACATGTTCTCATTTTTCCGCTGGGATTCCCGGTGGTTTTCCTGTTGGGAAAACTGCGATGGAGCATACACATGGCCGGGATTCCCGGCCAAAAGCTCTCATGGCAGTTTTCCTGTCGGGAAAACCGGTCGTGTGTACGAGGCATTCGAGTTTGACAGGCTGCGGGATTGGGTGCTGCACCTTTGCTCCCAGGTGCATGAAAACTCTGGGATTGGACACACACAGGAGCTAAAAACCTTGTTTTCATATGGCCTGAAAACTGAACTCTAGTCAGCAGTAAAATATTAGAATGATCTATTGCCCCATTTCCTGGAAAAGAGAGTTTAATAGCTTTAGTAGAGTAAAGGAATACTTCCCTTATTCCTCATTCCTCCTGCAGCTACCGCTCTTCTCTGGTCTCCTCCGGTCCTACAACATGGGTGGGACATTGAAGTCCCCTTGTATAATCCGGATCCAAATTCTCAGATTTTGTATTTGAAAGTACTTTGTAATATTTCCTATGGATATTCCATGAGGGCAGGAGGGGAATGTCTGTGGCTGTTTTATGCAGAAGCCCCTGAGCATTAGAACGTTGCAGCCACTGACAGGTCCCTCTATTTCATTTACAGACATATATTGGATGTTCCCAAATGGATGGAGTCTGAAACCCTCCCAAAGACTAATGCCGCGTACACACGATCATTATTCACGGCGGTTAAAAAAACGCCGTGAATAATGTCATTTAAAACGGGGGAACAGCTTGTTCCCCACACACGGTAGTTTTTCACGTCATTTTTTCTCTTGACGAGAAAAACGACCGTCTGTGGGCTCCGCGGCAGTGTTTCCCTATGGGAAACACTGCCGCAAAAAACATGTCGAAAAAAACGACGAGAAAAATTAGAACATGTTCTAATTTTCTCTGTGTTTTTAATGCCGTTTTTCTCGTCGAAAAAAACGACAGAAAGCCCACAGACTATCGTTTTTCTCGTTGAATGGGAAAAATGTCATTTTTTTCGACGAGAAAAACGGCCGTGTGTATGCGGCATTATGCCTGTAATACCACTCTGCAGCCAGACAGTCTGCTGTAGTATTTTATTTTATTTTGGGAAAGCGTGTTATGCTAGCCATGCACAGCTCGAATTTTGGCAATTTCTGTTGGCACCACCCACATTGGACAATCTTTGATTGAAAAATCGAAGGACCCATGTGTAAAAATTGTCAGCCGAATCAAAACTGCATTCTTTCATACAGCCATGGGTGCTGCAGCTTTGTGAATACAATAGCTGGCAAGGAGAATCCTCCATCCATACTCCTTGCTGAATGAGAGTAATCTGTGTGTGTGTATATGGCAAACCTTAGCACTGTTCTTAGCCGTCCTACCCTGCTAGGCTCATGGCTCGTGGCCTGCTCACAGATACAGAACAAATGACAGCCATTATAGTACTGCTTACGCAAACAGAATAATACCCCATACACACTATTAGCCCATGTTCACACTGGGGCTGCGGGAGTGAAGCCTGCGAGTTCAGCTGAACTCTCACGATTTCACTCCCGCTGGCAGTCCCGATTTCAGCTCGATTTCAAAGACATCTGAAACAGATGTCAATGTAAATCGCGGCTGAAATCGCAAAAAATAGTACGAAAACTACTTTTTGTAATCGGTGCAGCGCCGCAGATGCGGCGTCGCACCGATTAGGACGGTGCCATTGCCCGCAATTTGCGCCAAATTTCGCCGATTTGACATGTCAAATCGCATGTCAAATCGCACCAGTGTGAACCAGGGCTTAGATTTTCTGCAGATTTTTGGCTTCAGATTTACCAAAACCATATAATTTGAGGTCAAACCTCAAGTGTTTCAATTTGTATGCAAACAGGCAGGCCCTTGCACTACATGCTTTTGGTAAATCTGAAGACAAAAATCTGCAGAAAATCTAATAGTGTGTATGGGGCCTAGGGCATTAGCCCTAGTGGTCTTGTTGCCTAAGGCTAAGTTCACACCTATGCGGGCACAGGAATGTGTGCAAATTGCACTCATTCCTGCACCCGCAGGCACCCGCAATCAAAACCTGCTTAGCTTAGTTTTTAGCAGATGCGCGGGGGTGCCATTAATTCTTAATGGTACCTTCATGCATCTGAAAGTTTGAGTCTTGAGTTTCTGTGCAGCTGCGGTTTTGAAAAGGTGCATTGACTGTTTTCCTGCATTTCCCCAAGGTACAGCAACCCAATAAATTGAATTGGCTTGCTGTGCCTGCGGTAACCAGCTAAAGGTGAACCTAGCAAGCCTATGGAGTTGATTTACTAAAGGCAAATGGACTGTTCACTTTGCAAGAGAATGGCATGGGATTTATAATGATATAATATACTAAGGTGAATCTCTGCTGACTTTATCATCTAATTATGTGCAAGCAATTCAATTTTCCTTGCACATGATAGGATATTCATTGTAAATAAAACTTCACCACATTCACTAAGCTTTGGGGCTATTTCTTTTGCAAAGTGCAACTTCCCTTGCAATCGAACAACTCTGTTTGCCTTTAGTAAATCAACCCAATATGAGCCTTGCATGGGTTATTTGCATATTGTCATTGCACTTCTGCATGCATAAAAAACAAAACTGTGCCAAGTGCTGGAAGCAAGAATTAATCTACTGGGTAGGTAGGAAAATGTCTGTCAGTTGCCTACCTTTCTTTGCTTATGGTGCAGAAACAACCCATTGTTAAGGTTATTAACTGAGGAAATTTACCTCATAGAACAGCTGAGGTGCATGTGAAATGTAGTTCTTCATGGTAGGTTGAAAGTCCAGTTCTTGTGTATGATTATCTTTAGTAATTACTAATCAATTAGCTATAGAGGTGCTAAAGGTCTGATGTATGCTTGTCCTTCATGTAGCACACCAGTCAGCTACGCAGATGTGCAGACTTTTCTGGTTCCCTCAGAGGGATATTCGTACACTTATTATAGCAGTGTCTACTGGAAACATTAGTCATTTGCTATTCAGAAGAGTTTAATCCCCTAGTGAAAACCTATGAATAATTGATTGGGATATACTGTAGATGCTTTTCAGTTTGCTGATTCTATATTTTGCATATGGCTGTTCCTATAGTGATTCTGCTACCTAAGGTGAAATTCAAATAAAAATCCCTCTTCAAGATGTTTTACATATATTTTTATATTTTGAGAGGCCTGTGCATTATCAAAAACATAGCGTACCATGAGGGCTGTGTGTTACCAGAGAGAGAGCACAGTAAGGGCCATACATGACCAGAGAGAGCCCACCATGAGGGCTGGGTGTTACCAGAGAGAGCCCACCATGAGGGCTGGGTGTTACCAGAGAGAGCCCACCATGAGGGCTGGGTGTTACCAGAGAGAGCCCACCATGAGGGCTGTGTGTTACTAGAGAGAGCCCACCATGAGGGCTGTGTGTTACTAGAGAGAGCCCACCATGAGGGCTGGGTGTTACCAGAGAGAGAGCCCACCATGAGGGCTGGGTGTTACCAGAGAGAGAGCCCATCATAAGGGCCGGGTGTTACCAGAGAGAGAGCCCACCATAAGGGCCGGGTGTTACCAGAGAGAGAGAGAGCACCATGAGGGCCGTGCGTTACCAGAGAGAGAGCACCATGAGGGCTGTGCGTTGCCAGAGAGAGAGCACTATGAGGGCTGTACATGACCAGAGAGAGCACACCATGAACTGTGTGTTACCAGAGAGCCCACCATGAGGGCTGGGTGTTACCAGAGAGAGCCCATCATAAGGGCTGGGTGTTACCAGAGAGAGAGCACCATGAGGGCTGTGTGTTGCCAGAGAGAGAGAGCACCGCGAGGGCTGTGTTTTACCCGAGAGAGAGAGATAGCACCGTGAGGGCTGTGTGTTACCAGAGAGAGCACCGTGAGGTCTGTGTGTTACCAGAGAGAGCACCGTGAGGCTTGTGTGTTGCCAGAGAGAGAGCACCATGAGGGCTGTGTGTTGCCAGAGAGAGAGCACCATGAGGGCTGTGTGTTGCCAGAGAGAGAGCACCATGAGGGCTGTGTGTTGCCAGAGAGAGAGCACCATGAGGGCTGTGTGTTGCCAGAGAGAGAGCACCATGAGGGCTGTGTGTTGCCAGAGAGAGAGCACCGCGAGGGCTGTGTGTTACCAGAGAGAGCACCGTGAGGCTTGTGTGTTACCAGAGAGAGAGCACCGTGAGGCTTGTGTGTTACCAGAGAGAGAGCACCGTGAGGCCTGTGTGTTACCAGAGAGCGCACCATGAGGGCCATGTGTTACCAGAGAGAGAGCACCGTGAGGGCTGTGCATTACCAGAGAGAGAGCACCGTGAGGGCTGTGCATTACCAGAGAGAGAGCACCGTGAGGGCTGTGCATTACCAGAGAGAGAGCACCGTGAGGGCTGTGCATTACCAGAGAGAGAGAGCACCATGAGGGTTGTGCTTTACCATAGAGAGAGCACCATGAGGGCTGTGTGTTGCCAGAGAGAGAGAGAGAGAGCACTGTGAGGGCTGTGTGTTACCAGAGAGAGCACCGTGAGGGCTGTGTGTTACCAGAGAGGGAGCGCACCATGAGGGCTGTGTGTCACCAGAGAGTGGGCACCATGAGATTTGTGCATTACCAGAGAGAACAAGAGAGAGTGCCATAAGGGTAGGGCATTTCTAAGCAAGAGAGAGAGTTCAATAAGGGCTACAGTTTACCAGACAGAGTACCACGAGGGCTATGGCTTACCAAATATAGTGTGAGAGAGTACTATAAGGGCCAAAGTTTATCAGAGTACCATGACAGAAAGAGAGAGTAGCTTGAGGGCTGTGTATTACGAGAGAGAAAGAATGCACCATAAGGGCTGTGTATTACCTGAAAGTATAGTTAGGGCTGTAGAGTACCACTAGGGATATACATTACTAGAGAGAGAGAGAGAGTGTGTATCATGAGGGCTGTGTGTTAACAGAGAGGGGGTTCAGTTAGTGCTGTGTTACTGTAGAGAGAGAGTACCAGTAGGGCTTCCCATTACCAGAGCGAGTGTGTGCCCCATAACAGATCTGCCTGATCAGAGAGAGAGAGATGTTTGCTAACAAAGAGAGGGAGATTACCATGAGGACTACACATTGCCAGAAAAAGAGAGAGTGAGTATTTTGAAAGAAAGGTTATCATGAGGGCTGTGTGTTGCAAAGAGAGAAAGGAGGTACCATGAGGGCCACAAACATTACCATAGGTAGCCAGTATCAGTAAGAGCTGTGTTATCAGAGAGAGAGAGGGAATAATCAGAGCTGTATTTTACCTCAGAGAATGCTCTGTTCACTGGTAATGTACAGTAATTCTGGACTGCCAACAGTACTGGGTTGCAAAATGGTTAGAGGTAAGAAATTTGGCTTGCCTTGTGGTTGCCGTGCCCATAATTTTGTGACATAAATGAGAAAATAAAAGCATTTCCCCATCGTATATACTGCCCTGTGTATACAGTTGGGCTCATAAGTTTACATACCCTGGCAGAATTTATGATTTCTTGGCCATTTTTCAGAGAATATGAACGATAACACAAAAACATTTCTTTCACTCATGGTTAGGCTGGGTTCACACTATACGACACGACTTTCATCCTACTTTGCTCTGCGACATCTGTCCTACATTGGTCCGACATCCGTCCGACATCCGTCCGACATCCGTCCGACATTCATGAACAGGATACTACTTTGATCCGACATTGTGCTAGTCTGACTTGTCCTTTGACCAATCAAAACAATCCCAGGGTGAGATAAATTCCTTTTACTGCTGCTGTAATCACATGTCGGATGTCAAATGTCGGATGGTTAGGACAAGGATCCTACTTTGATCCGACATTAATGATATTCAATGGGCTGAAGTCGGATCAAAGTAGTAGACAGAAGTAGTACAGGGAGCATTTTTAATGTCGGACCGACATGTGTCGGACCAGTTAAGACGGCTCTCATAGGGAAACATTGATTTTCACACGTCATGCGACATGAGCTCCTAATGTCGGAGCGTTTGTCGCCCCAGTGTGAACCGGGCCTCAGTGCTGGTTCACACTGGGGCGACAAACGCTCCGACATTAGGAGCTCATGTCGCATGACGTGTGAAAATCAATGTTTCCCTATGGGAGCCGTCTTAACTGGTCCGACACATGTCGGTCCGACATTAAAAATTCTCCCTGTACTACTTCTGTCCGACTTTGATCCTACTTCAGCCCATTGACTATCACTGAAGTCGGATCAAAGTCGGATCCTTGTCCTAACCATACGACTTTGGCATCCGACATTGTGATTACAGCAGCAGTAAAAGGAATTTATCTCACCCTGGGATTGTTTTGATTGGTCAAAGGACAAGTCAGACTAGCACAATGTCGGATCAAAGTAGTATCCTGTTCATGAATGTCGGATGGATGTCGGACCAATGTCGGACAGATGTCGCAGAGCAAAGTAGGATGAAAGTCGTGTCGTATAGTGTGAACCCAGCCTTAGGCCGGGTTCACACTAGTGCGACACGACATCTGTCCTACTTTGGATCCGACTTTGCCCTGCGACATGAAGCCGACATATGTCCGACTTTCAATGAACGGGGATCCGACTTGGATCCCCGCCAATATCAGGCACTGTGTTTGGTATGAATCTTGAAGGGGAACTCCAGGCCAAATTTTAAATAAAAACCGGCGTGGGTTCCCCTCCAGAGGCATACCAGGCCCTTGGGTCTGGTCTGGATTTGAACGGGCGCCCCTACGCCGAAAAAACGGCGTGGGGGTCCCCCCCAAGATCCAAACCAGACCCTTATCCGAGCACACAACCTGGCCGGCCGCAGGGGAAGAGGGGGGGACGAGAGAGCGGCCCCCTCCCTCCTGAACCGTACCAGGCCACATGCCCTCAACATGGGGGGTTTGGTGCTCTGGGGCAGGGGGGAGACCTGCGGCCCCTCCACCCCAGAGCACCCTGCCCCCATGTTGATGAGGACAGGGCCTCTTCCCGACAACCCTGGGCGTTGGTTGTCGGGGTCTGCGGGCGGGGGGCTTATCGGAATCCGGGAGCCCCCTTCAATAAGGGGGCGCCCGGATCCCGGCCCCCCCACCCTATGTGAATGAGTATGGGGTACATCGTACCCCTACCCATTCACCTGGTGGAAAAAAATTGCAATAAAAAAACACTACACAGGTTTTCAAAGTAATTTATTGCACAGCTCCGGGGGTCTTCTTCCGACTTCCGGGGGTCTTTTCCGACTTCGAGGGTCTCCGGTGTCGTCTCCCGCTCTCCGGTTCTTTCTTCCGCCGGGCCTCCGCTAACTTCTTTTTAGCTCTCTTGCTAACAGAGGCCCGGTCTTCCCGTTGTTCTTCTGCCGGCCCCTCCACTAACTTCTTGGTAGCTCTTTCGCTAGTGGAGGGGTCGGTCTTCCCGTCGCTGTCGGCTTCTTCTTCCGTCTTCTCCTCCCCGATGTTGACGCGTCGCTTCCTCTCGCTGTAATACTGGCTCTCCGCTCCGCTCCGCATTAATATAGGCTTCTCATGACGTCACAGTCACATGTTCCCATGACGTCACAGTCACATGCTCCGGGGCCATGTGCCCTGGAACATGTGACTGTGACGTCATGAGAAGCCTATATTAATGCGGAGCGGAGCGGAGAGCCAGTATTACAGCGAGAGGAAGCGACGCGTCAACATCGAGGAGGAGAAGAGGGAAGAAGAAGCCGACGGCGACGACGGGAAGACCGGCCCCTCCACTTCGAAAGAGCTACTAAGAAGTTGGTGGAGGGGCCGGTAGAAGGACAACGGAGAGCCGGACGAGACAACGGGAAGACCGGGCCTCTGTTAGCAAGAGAGCTAAAAAGAAGTTAGCGGAGGCCCGGCGGAAGAAAGAACCGGAGAGCGGGAAACGACACCGGAGACCCTCGAAGTCGGAAAAGACCCCCGGAAGTCGGAAGAAGACCCTCGGAAGTCGGAAGAAGACCCCCGGAGCTGTGCAATAAATTACTTTGAAAACCTGTGTAGTGTTTTTTTATTGCAATTTTTTTCCACCAGGTAAATGGGTAGGGGTACGATGTACCCCATACTCATTCACATAGGGTGGGGGGGCCGGGATCCAGGGGCTCCCTTATTGAAGGGGGCTCCCGGATTCCGATAAGCCCCCCGCCCGCAGACCCCGACAACCAACGGCCAGGGTTGTCGGGAAGAGGCCCTGTCCTCATCAACATGGGGGCAGGGTGCTCTGGGGTGAGGGGGCCGCAGGTCGCCCCCCTGCCCCAGAGCACCAAACCCCCCATGTTGAGGGCATGTGGCCTGGTACGGTTCAGGAGGGAGGGGGGGCCACTCTCTCGTCCCCCCCTCTTCCCCTGCGGCCTGCCAGGTTGTGTGCTCGGATAAGGGTCTGGTTTGGATTTTGGGGGGGACCCCCACGTCGTTTTTTCGGCGTAGGGGCGCCTGTTCAAATCCAGACCAGACCCAAGGGCCTGGTATGCCTCTGGAGGGGGAACCCACGCCGGTTTTTTATTTAAAATTTGGCCTGGAGTTCCCCCTCAAGAGCAGTACAGCACAAGTCGCATGCCAATGTCGGACCATACAAGACTGCGGTCCGACTTTGTTCCGACTTCAATGATAGTCAATGGGCTGAAGTCGGATCAAAGTCGGACCAAAGTAGTACAGGGAGCATTTTCAAAGTCGGACCGACATGTGTCGGACCAGTTAGGACGGCTCCCATAGGGAAACATTGATTTTCATGCGACATGAGCTCCCAATGTCGGAGCGTTTGTCGCCCCAGTGTGAACCAGGCCTTAGGCTGGGTTCACACTATACGACACGACTTTCATCCTACTTTGCTCTGCGACATCTGTCCTACATTGGTCCGACATCGGTCCGACATTGGTACGACATTGGTCCGACATCCATCCGACATTCATGAACAGGATACTACTTTGATCCGACATTGTGCTAGTCTGACTTGTCCTTTGACCAATCAAAACAATCCCAGGGTGAGATAAATTCCTTTTAGGCTGGGTTCACACTATACGACACGACTTTCATCCTACTTTGCTCTGCGACATCTGTCCTACATTGGTCCGACATTGGTCCGACATCCATCCGACATTCATGAACAGGATACTACTTTGATCCGACATTGTGCTAGTCTGACTTGTCCTTTGACCAATCAAAACAATCCCAGGGTGAGATAAATTCCTTTTACTGCTGCTGTAATCACAATGTCAGATGCCAAAGTCGTATGGTTAGGACAAGGATCCGACTTTGATCCGACTTCAGTGATAGTCAATGGGCTGAAGTAGGATCAAAGTCGGACAGAAGTAGTACAGGGAGAATTTTTAATGTCGGACCGACATGTGTCGGACCAGTTAAGACGGCTCCCATAGGGAAACATTGATTTTCACACGTCATGCGACATGAGCTCCTAATGTCGGAGCGTTTGTCGCCCCAGTGTGAACCAGGCCTTACTGCTGCTGTAATCACAATGTCGGATGCCAAAGTCGTATGGTTAGGACAAGGATCCGACTTTGATCCGACTTCAATGATAGTCAATGGGCTGAAGTCGGATCAAAGTCGGACAGAAGTAGTACAGGGAGAATTTTTAATGTCGGACCGACATGTGTCGGACCAGTTAAGACGGCTCCCATAGGGAAACATTGATTTTCACACGTCATGCGACATGAGCTCCTAATGTCGGAGCGTTTGTCGCCCCAGTGTGAACCAGCACTTAGGCTGGGTTCACACTATACGACACGACTTTCATCCTACTTTGCTCTGCGACATCTGTCCTACATTGGTCCGACATTGGTCCGACATTGGTCCGACATTGGTCCGACATCCATCCGACATTCATGAACAGGATACTACTTTGATCCGACATTGTGCTAGTCTGACTTGTCCTTTGACCAATCAAAACAATCCCAGGGTGAGATAAATTCCTTTTACTGCTGCTGTAATCACAATGTCGGATGCCAAAGTCGTATGGTTAGGACAAGGATCCGACTTTGATCCGACTTCAATGATAGTCAATGGGCTGAAGTAGGATCAAAGTCGGACAGAAGTAGTACAGGGAGAATTTTTAATGTCGGACCGACATGTGTCGGACCAGTTAAGACGGCTCCCATAGGGAAACATTGATTTTCACACGTCATGCGACATGAGCTCCTAATGTCGGAGCGTTTGTCGCCCCAGTGTGAACCAGCACTCAGTGTTTGGCTGAAGCAATTTATTATCAATAAACTGTGTTTTAAGTCATAATGGCAACAGAAACTTGCCAAATGACCCTGATCAAAAGTTTACATACCCTGGTGATTTTGGCCTGATAACATGCACACAAGTTGACACAAAGGGGTTTGAATGGCTATTAAAGGCAACCATCCTCACCTGTGATCTGTTTGCTTGTAATTAGTGTGTTTGTGTATAAAAGGTCAATGAGTTTCTGGACTCCTGACAGACCCTTGCATCTTTCATCAAATGCTGCACTGACGTTTCTGTATTCTGAGACATTAGGAAAGCAAAATAATTGTCAAGGGATCTGCTGGAAAAGGTAGTTGAACTGTATAAAACAGGAAAGGGATATAAAAAGATATTCAAGGAATTGAGAATGCCAATGAGCAGTGTTCAAACTAATCAAGAAGTGGAAAATGAGGGGTTCTGTTGAAACCAAACCACACGGTCAGGTAGACCAACTAAAATTTCAGCCACAATTGCCAGGAAAATTGTTCGGATGCAAAGAAAAACCCACAAATAACTTCAGGTGAAATACAGGACTCTCTGAAAACATGTGGTGTGGCTGTTTCAAGATGCACAAAGAGGTACTTTAAGAAAGATGGGCTGCATGGTCGAGTCGCCAGAAGAAAGCCATTACTACGCAAATGCCACAAAGTATACCGCTTAGAATACGCCACACAGCACAGAGACAAGCCTCAAACCTTCTGGGGCAAAGTCATTTGGAGTGATGAGACTAAATTTTTCTTTTTGCCACAACCATAAACGCTACATTTGGAGAGGAGTCAACAAGGCCTATGATTTCACCATTCCTACTGTGAAACACGAAGGTGGATCGCTGATGTTTTGGAAATGTGTGAGCTACAAAGGCACAGGAAATTTGGTCAAAATTGATGGCAAGATAAATGCTAGAGGAACATTTTGCATTCATCAAGCCAGGAAGCTGCGCATGGGACGTACTTAGACATTCCAACATGGCAATGATCCAAAACACAAGGCCAAGTCGACCTGTCATTTTGCTACAGCAGAATAAATTGAAGGTTCTGGAATGGCCACTCTGGGGAGATCTCAAACGTGCAGTTCATGCAAGACAGCCCAAGAATTTACAGGAACTGGCGGCTTTTTGCTAAGAGGAATGGGCAGCTTTACCATCTGAGAAGATAAAGAGCCTCATCCACAAATACCACAAAAGACTTCAAGCCGTCATTGATGTTAAAGGGGGCAATACACGGTATTAAAGTGGTTGTAAACCCATTTATGCAACTTGCACCTACAGGTAAGCCTAGATTAAGGCTTACCTGTAGGTGCAAGAAATATCTCCTAAACCTACATGGTTTAGGGGATATTTGCAAAAAAGACATGCGCCGATGTCTACGGCGCATGCGCGCCGTAGATAACGGTGCATTCAGTCAGAATCCCCATTCACAAATCCGGATTTGACGGCTCCCGCACGGAGTGACGTCTTCGCTGCTCCGGCCAATCACAGCGCCGGAGCGGTGCTGTGATTGGCCGGAGCGACGATACCCAGAAGTAACCTTCCGGGTATCTGTGGAGCGATGGCTGCGGCTGGAGGGGGAGACGAGGACGGCTTCGGGGGCCTGATCTAAGGTAAGTGATGCATAATGTGCTAGTATGCTAGTCATACTAGCTCATTATGGCTTTATCTTGCAGGTGTTTTTTTTTTTAAACGGGGTTACAACCACTTTAAGAACTGGGGTATGTAAACTTTTGATCAGGGTCATTTGGGTAGTTTCTGTTGCCATTATGATTTAAGAAGAGTAAACACAGTTGATTGATAATGGCTTCAGCCAAACACTAACCATGAGTGAAAAAAGTTTTTGTGTTTATCAATTAATATTCTCTGAAAAATGGTCAAGAAATCATAAATTCTGCCAGGGTATGTAAACTTATGAGCACAACAGTATGTACACGTTAAAGCCAAAAATAGCTCCAATGCATGGATACAGTCTCAGGATTGCAGATGGGTCAAGAAGAGATGTCGGCACACCTGTAGCCACAGGCAGGTTCCATAATAATTAGTAAGGTGTGTTGCAGTGTTGTAAATAATAGCCACAGGCTTTTCTAAGAGTACATTAGCAAGACTGTGTGGCAGAACAAGTTTAAAGTTGATGTTGTGTTTCCCGAGGATGTGCAAAGTGTTTTACTTTTACTATAAAGTCTTGCCAGTTCACACCAGGGCGACTCAGGATCCGACTTCAGGTCGCCCCGAGACGCCCCAAGTCGCCCCAAGTCGCGCTGTAATGTTAGTCTATGGAGCCGTCTTTATGCACACTACAAAAGTCGCTCCGACTTCAAAAAAGGTTCCTGTACTACTTGAAAACGACTTCTAGGCGACTTGTACCCATTGATTTCAATGGAAGTCGCCTCCAAAGTCGGATCAGTGTCTTAACTGAAGCAACTTTACAGGAAGAGAAAATAGTTTTTTCAGGCAAACCCCTCCCTTCCACAGAGCTGATTATTGTTTGATTGGCCACTGGCAAAGTCGCCTGTCCTGGAGGAAACTTGAAGTTGCCTCGAAGTTGCCTCAAAGTTGCCTTGAAGTTGCCTTGTAAAGTCGCGCTGGAAGTCGTGTTGCCCCAGTGTGAACCGGCTCTAAAAGAAGTTCTTTAGTCGCAGCATACATTTTCATTCTATAACCTCAGCATTGTAATAACAATACAAACAATAGTTATTACTGACAATCCAATAGAAGCTTACTTAAAAAATAATAAGGTTGTGACGCTGCCTGTCTGATCATCTCTTTCTATAACTTCCTGGATTCCCTGCATGCTTCGCAGATTCTCCTCTGCTGTACTTTCAGTTTCTAAGGACTACATATCCCATGGTACCTTGTTGCCTGCAAGCAGTGATTCCTGTACTGGTTCTCCCTCCTGAAACTCCTCCTCTCAGCACCTCTGTAGTTCAGAAGGCAGGCTCTGTGAAATGTGTGACACAACAGTGCCTACTCACAGGGCATAGTGAATACATGTCACAAAATTCAAGAAAATAAATATGTGGGGATCTCCAAAAAGTAAGTTTACAAACTTCAAGATTCTTCAGGTTAAATCTACTGCCCTTGTGTTTTTTTCTGCCAGTAAATACCTTATGCAGCCTACTTCCTGTTTCTTGTCTGGTAAAAAGCTTAGGCTTATGACATCATGCACAGGTCTCTCTCTTTCTCCTGAGAGTTTGCCAGGAAGGGAGGGGAGATGAGTCATAAGAGGGCCAATGAGAGTTGCAGAGCTGGAGATGTGACTCTATGTGTCTGTGTAAATCCAGGAAGTGAACAGACAGTAGCTTCAGCTTCCCACAGTTAAAATGGTTGCAGCCAGACTCGGTGAAGGGAGATTTCTGCAGCATATTTGGCAAGTACAGAATCACAGTATATATAAAATAATATGCAAAGTGGTTGGAGGGAAGCTTCAGAATGGCAAAGATGTTTATATTACAAATTATGAGTAGACTGCAGTTCCTCTTTAACCTGCCTAGCGGTATTCCCGAGTCTGGCTCGGGGTGAATTTTTCATACCAAAAGCGGTAACCCCGAGCCAGGCTCGGGATCGCATCGCATCACAGTATTCAGGGAAAGTCACTTACCTTGTTCCCTGGATCCTGCGATGTCTCCCCGCTGTGTCTGCAAGCTGTCTCCTCGCTCGATTCACAGTGCCAAGTGCCGAGCTCCGTTCCCGAGCGTTGCGACCCACGGGGATGGAGTTCAGCGCCAAATTCAAAAAGTAAAAAACACAGTATAGGTACAGTACACTGTAATCTTAGAGATTACAGTACTGTATCAAATAATTACACATCCCCTTTATCCCTAGTGGTCTGTCCAGTGTCCTGCATACAATTTTATATTATAAAAACTGTTCTTTCTGCCTGGAAACTGGAGATTGTCCATAGCAACCAAAAAGTGTCTGTTTACGTCAAAAGTGGTTTTAGACCAGCTAGAAAACAGCGATAATAAATTAGAATCACTTGCAGAATTGAGCGATAGCGATTTGTGGGGAAATTAAGTAATGACAGCGACAATTCCGCAACTGAGCAAATTTCAGTGTTTTTGATTTGATTACATTATTGAATAATTTTTATTATTATTACATTATTATTTGTTATAATTATTTATAGTTATTTATTATATTATAATTCATGATTTTGTGTTTCAAACTTTATCATACCCGGGATGTCTACTAGACTCTTGTTTGGACAGATTTAAGTGAGTTATTCCTAAGAATTACAGGCCTATAATATAAAACGCCAAATTTCCATGCAAAATAATGGTAACGCTTTCAGCACCAAAAATCGTAAATAATCATACCGCCAGGGAGGTTAATTGAGGTAGGCTAGAAATTGAAATTCACAGTAGAAATTAATACATGATTTTAATTGGTGTGTCTCAAACTTTCAGAGGTCATGTATTTTTTTTACCACAACTTAAAGTGGTTGTAAACCCGAAAAAAAAAAAAAAAAGACAAAGTCATAATGAGCTAGTATGACTAGCATACTAGCTCATTATGCATTACTTACCTTAGATCGAAGCCGTCCTCGTCGCCTCCTCAGGCCGCAGACATCTCTTCAGATACCCGGAAGGTTACTTCCGGGCAGGCCCGGACTGGCCATAGGGCATACCGGGCAAATGCTCTATACCACCCCAAACTGCTCTATACCACCACAACCTGCTCTATGCCACCACACCCTGCCCTATATCACCCCAACCTGCCCTATGCCACCCAGCCTGCCATATACCACCGCAAACTGCCCTATACCACCCAAACCTGCTCTATACCACCCCAGCCTGCCCTATACAACCCCAACCTGCCCTATGCCACCCCAGCCTGCCCTATATAACCGCAACCTGCCCTATATTATCCCAACCTGCCCTATATCGTCCCAGCCGGCCCAATACCACCCTATACTTTAATTTACAGGGGTCATTTGGGGGTACGCCTCGTGACCGTGCGCTGCCTGCAGGGCGCTGGGCAGGATAGACAGGAGGGGGGTGACACCATGTTTTGCCGCACCAGGTGACACGAACCCTAGTGACGCCACTGCCCCAGTGCACTCTCAGCTGCGAGTCGGAGCCGCACTCGAGTGACAGTGACACCCGTCGGCACATCAGGAGGCCGGGACCCGCAACGATCCCCTTCTCTTTGGAAAGGTGGCCGCGGCACTGATGATCTGATCAGTCTCGGCTCGGCTGTCTCGCACAGCCGAGCAGAGTGAAGCCACCTCCCTCTCCTCCTTTATGTCCACACAGGGGGAGGGGACCCAACATGCAGCCCCGCGCTGATCTGAGGTACATTATGGGTCTGAAGGGGGGGTTTCTGTATTGTAGGGGTGGTCTGAAATGTAGGGGTGGTTCTGTATTGTAGGGGGTTCTGTAATGTAGGGGGGTTCTGTATTGTAGGGGGGTTCTGTATTGTAGGGGGGGTCTGTATTGTAGGGGGGGTCTGAAATGTACGGGGGGTCTGAAATGTACGGGGGGTCTGTATTGTAGGGGGGTCGGAAATGTAGGTGGGTTCTGTATTGTAGGGGGTCTGTAATGTAGGGGGGTTCTGTATTAAAGGGGGTCTGAAATGTAGAGGGGGTTCTGTATTGTAGGGGGTTCTGTATTGTAGGGGGGGTCTGAAATGTAGGGGGGGTTCTGTATTTTAGGGGGGGTTCAGTATTTTAGGGGGGGTTCTGTATTTTAGGGGGGTTCTGTATTGTAGGGGGTCTGTAATGTAGGGAGGGGGTCTGTGCTGTAGGGAGGGGGTCTGTAATGTAGGGGGGGTCTGTACTGGTGGGAAGGTCTGCACTGTAGGGAGGGGGTCTGCACTGTAGGGAGGGGGTCTGCACTGTAGGGAGGTCTGTGTAACATGCAGGGGGTCCAGAACTGTTAGGGGGTGTCTGTGTAACAAACTGTGGGAGGCTGTGTAATGTTAAGGGGTCCAGAGGTGCAGTGCTATGTAATGTAAAGGGGCCCAGAGGTGCAGGGTGCTGTGTAATGTAAAGGGGCCCAGAGGTGCATGGTGCTGTGTAATGTAAAAGGGTCCAGAGCTGTGGTGCTATGTAATGTAAAGGGGTCCAGGGTGCTGTGTAATGTAAAGGGGTCCAGAGGTGCAAGGTGCTGTGTAATGTAAAGGGGTTCAGAGGTGCAGTGCTGTGTAATGTAAAGGGGTCCAGAGGTACAAGGTGCTGGAACGCCATATCCCATCATTAACCGCCGCCGCTGCGCCCCCCCCCCCCTCGGGCTGCTCAGTCTAAAATGCCCGGGCCTTTTTTGTCCCAGTCCGGGCCTGCTTCCGGTTATCGCCGCTCCGATTGGCCGGAGCGACGATGCCGTCACCACGCATGCGCGCAGGAGCCGTAAAAACCGGCATTGCCGGTTTTATCAATGGGATGCTCACTGTGCCTTTTGCCGTTTGTCTATGGCGCGCATGCGCCGGAGAAAACGGTGCATTCCTTTTTTGCAAATATCTCCTAAAACGTGTAGGTTTAGGAGATATTGCAAACACCTACAGGAAAGCCTTAATCTAGGCTTACCTGTAGGTGTAACTTCCGGGGGAGGGTTTACAACCACTTTAACCGCTTCTGGACCGCTCCACATACATTTACTGCGGTTTAGGGAGTGCGCGCTCGCCCCCGGAGCGCCGCTCCAGCTGTGATTGGACACAGCGGGAGCCAATCAGCGGGTCAGGTGGCCTAGATGGCCTCCGCGTCGTTTAGAAGAGAACCCGGAGCAGCGGTGTGCTGATGTAAACAAAGCACACCGCTGCTCTTGTCAGGAATAGGGATGAGCCGAACACCCCTCTGTTCGGTTCGCACCAGAACCTGCGAACAGACAGAAAGTTTGCGCGAACTTTAGAACCCTATTAAATACAATGGACGCGAACGTTCGAAATCTAAAGTGCTAATTATAAAGGCAAATATGCAAGTTATTGTCCTAAAAAGTGTTTGGGGACCCGGGTCCTGCCCCAGGGGACATGTATCAATGCAAATTATTTTTTTTTAAACGGCCGTTTTTTCGGGAGCAGTGATTTTAATAATGCTTAAAGTGAAACAATAAAAGTGAAATATTCCTTTAAATTTCGTACCTAGGGTGTGTGTATGATATGCCTGTAAAGTCGCGCTTGTTTCCCGTGCTTAGAACTGTCCCTGCACAAAGTGTCATTTAAAACTCACTCGTGGCTATAATGAATTGTCGGCTCCAGGCAATACATAGAAAAGTCATTGATAAAAAATAAAAAAAAAGCGTGGGGGTCCCCCCAAATTCAATTACCAGGCCCTTCAGGTCTGGTATGGATTTTAAGGGCAACTCCACCCCAAATTGAAAAAAAAATGCGTGGAGTTCCCCCAAAAATCCATACCAGACCCTTTTATCCGAGCACGCAACCTGGCAGGCCGCAGGAAAAGAGGGGGGGGGGACGAGAGAGCGCCCCCCCCTCCTGAACTGTACCCGGCCACATGCCCTCAACATGGGGAGGATGTCCCCATGTTGATGGGGACAAGGGCCTCATCCCCACAACCCTTGCCCGGTGGTTGTGGGGATCTGCGGGCGGGGGGCTTATCGGAATCTGGAAGACCTCTTTAACAAAGGGGACCCCCAGATCCCGGCCCCCCCATGTGAATTGGTAATGAGGTACATTGTACCCCTACCATTTCACAAAGAAAGTGTAACAAATTGTAAAAAAAACCACAGACACCATTGGGAAAGTCCTTTATTAAAAATAAAAAAATAAAAAACCCATTCCAGCAATGAAATCCAGTGTCCCGCGGTGATCCGATGTCCAGCGCTGTCCACACGAAACATCATTGGCTGAGCCTGAGCGGACCTGATGGGGAACTTCCTCCGCAGTGTAATAAATGAATAGACCCTCCCCTTCTAAAGTTCCCCATCAGGTCCGCTCAGCCAATGACGTAGGTGTAAGGCTAAGCGGACCAGATGCGGAACGTGAGAAGGGGCGGGTCTATTCATTTATTACACTGCAGAGGAAGTTCCCCATCAGGTCCGCCCCCTCGTATGTCAGACCCCGCCTACGTCATTGGCTGAGCGGACCTGATGGGGAACTGCCTCCACAGTGTAATAAATGAATAGCCTTTTTTGAAGCCAATTAGAGCCTCAGGCTCTAATCGTGTGCTTAAAAAAATAAAAATAAACATTGAAATCCCTGCGTCCGGCACCCTGCATGTAGATTAGGAGGACGGGCGCATTGTATTAGGGGGGAGGTGGCGCCCGTGCGCCCCCTAATGAGCGGTCGCCACTGCGGAGTTGGGTGATAGAGGGGAGCCGGCTCATGTGACCAGACCAGAGTGGGATGAAAATAGGTAAGTATACAGATCTGTCACAATAGGTGTTTAGGGAGGGAGTATTTTTAAAAATTCTTGGGGTTTGACCGGAATTCTACTTCACGTTCCACCAGTACACATTGTTCATAATTCAAAACAAAGTCTTTGTAGGCAACGTGTACTATATACCTACAGTGCGGGAGTTGTATATACTAGCTATGCTGCTAATGCTGGCCATTTTCACTCTCTGTCTTCCCAGGCTATCTGGGTCTATGATGCCAATTATTATGTCATACAGATTCACCATTTGGAGAAATCCAGCATCTAATATCCTGCTCTGTTCAAAATGACCATTAAAGTTTATAGCAGAAAAGGCTGTAGAAAAAGTAGTATTTAAACTGTGGATTACAAGTGTGTTTGTCTATAGAATCTATCCTGTACCTTGAACCTAATTTAACAAGGGAGTCTCACTCTCTCTTTTAAAGGTGCAAACAGAAGATTGCCTTTGCTTAGTCTGCCTTTTCACAGTGATGACTTTCCCTTTAAGCCGGTGTTTAGCAGTACCTCTCCTCCATAAACATCTTTGATCGATATGAATGCGCAAAGGTTGAATGAAAATAAATGCCTCCTGATTTATTACCTGTAAATTATTAGGAGTATTAGCACAGAAATTATTCCTAGAATATACCATTTAATTGTGTATATTCATTTTTCTACACCATATAAACTATATTGATAGATATATACGTTTCACATTCTTTTTCTGATACCATGTCTTTACAGCATTCTCAGCTATACTGTGCTGAATGTGTAGTGGTATCCATCAAGGCCGCCTTTCATTTTTTGGAAAAGATGGAAGTCACAAGGTAGTGTGGCAAGTCTGGACTGTATGGTGGATGATGCGGTAGGGTGGTGAGTTAAACAAAGGGCCAGTTTACTGGTTTTCAGGCTTTAGGGGTCCGGTCTGTCAGTACAGTAGGAGTGGAAAATGCCCTGTCAATGGGAGTAAACAATGCCTCACCATTGGTATTAGTGGGAGGAATATTGCCCCATCATTAGTGTCGGTGGGAGGAATAGTGCCCCATCATTAGTGTCAGTGGGAAGAATAGTGCCCCATCATTAGTGTCAGTGGGAGGAATAGTGCAACAATGGGGCACTATTCCTCCCACTGAAACCAACAATGGGGCACTATTCCTCCCACTGACACTAATGATGGGGCACTATTCTTCCCACTGAAACCAACGATGGGGCACTATTCCTCCCACTGAAACCAACAATGGGGCACTATTCCTCCCACTGAAACCAACAATGGGGGTTTCAGTGGGAGGAATAGTGCCCCATCGTTGGTTTCAGTGGGAGGAATAGTGCCTCATTGTTGGTTTCAGTGGGAGGAATAGTGCCCCATTGGTGTCCGTGGAAGGAATTGTTCTCCATCATTGGTGTCAGTGAGAGGAATAGTGCCCCATCATTGGTTTCAGTGGGAGGAATAGTGCCCCATCATTGGTGTCCGTGGAAGGAATTGTTCTCCATCATTGGTGTCAATGAGAGGAATAGTGTCTCATCATTGGTTTCAGTGGGAGGAATAGTGCCCCATCATTGGTGTCCGTGGAAGGAATTGTTCTCCATCATTGGTGTCAGTGAGAGGAATAGTGCCCCATCATTGGTTTCAGTGGGAGGAAAAGTGCCCCATCATTGATGTCAGTGGGAGGAATGGTGCACTATCATTGGTATCAGCGGGAGGAATAATGCCCTATCACTGCTATCAGTGGGAGGAATAGTGCCCCCTTGGTGTCACTGGGAGTAATAGTACCCCAAGGGCCAGATATAGGCAGGCAAAGGGCCGCAGTTTGGAGACCACTGATTTCGATTGTAAGCTGTCATGGTCAGGGTCCTTTGACCTATCTGGTATTGTATCTGTACTGTCTTCTTTTATTTTGTAAAGCACTGAGCAAACTGTTGTTCCTATATAAATCTTGTATAATAATATTAAAGTGGTTCTAAAGGCAGAGGTTTTTTACCTCTCCTCTTATACTTACCCGAGTCCGATCTCAGTCCTGTGATGTGCACAAGAGCAGAAGTTCTCTCCACTCTCATCCTCCTCATTGGCTCAGGGACTCCCTCTTTGGCTCCTGCTGATGTCAATCACAGCCAGTGAGGAGGGAGTGGGGGGCAGGGCCAAGCCATGTTCTGTGTGGCTATGGACACACACAGGTGGCTCGGGACCGTGGCTGCACGTGTGCCCCCATAGTAAGCGGCTTGCTGTGGTGGGAACTTAGCAGGGTGTTGTAGCCAGGAGCACAGAAGAGGAGGATTAAGGCTGCAGTGTGCAAGACCATTGTGCAAAGCAGGTAAGAAAGATGTTTATTTTTTATTTATTTTTGTTATATATTTATGGGTTTACAATCACTTTAATAATGTGACCCATATGGTCTTGGGAAATGCCTGTTCCTTTTAAAAATGTTGCACTGAGCAATTCTTTAATCAGTTTATTTAAATGTTCCTAGTGATGCTGTCACAGGTCAGACATGCCTTTTGTTTGCACACAATTCAGCTATTCTCTTTATGCCATGTTTGAATGTTTAGAGGGGTCTTCAAACTACGGCCCTCTAGTTGTTCAGGAACTACAATTCCCATCATGCCTAGTCATGTCTGTGAATGTCAGACTTTTACAATGCCTCCTGGGATGTGTAGTTCCGCAACAGCTGGAGGGCCGAAGTTTGAGGATCCTTGCGTGACAAACCATACTCGCTTCAACACAGTAATCATCATAAACAGACTTGCATACATACGTTGGTGAATATGTACTGACCTGCCACCAAATGAGGCGATAGGAGAACCTACATGACATGTCATTACTTGTTGCATACCATCTGTTGACAAGATATAAAAGTTCAGCATTACGTTTTATTCCACCTTTTGTGTTTATGGGATTTTTTTGACAGTAGTACACTGCCCTACACAACTGTCTATAATTTGATGTCTATAGGTGGCCTTTAGACTGCTCCATGAAAGGATGTGGCACACGTGTTTGCTGTATCTGAAGTACTTGGAGCTAATTGTTGATGTCTTGAATAGCAGATATTCATTTACTTCATCATGTTGACTGTGGGATATTACTAACATCATATCTCTGAGAGAATATTTCTGCAATATTGCCTTCACTCTCCATAGGCACAGATCTCTGGCAAAGATATTTCCATTGGCAGATGGAGCTCTTTAACAAACAACATTGCAGTGCCAGTGTCCTGGCAGGCTAAACATATTTTGACTGTTGACCCAAGGAGTGAACTGTTGCTATTGTATATTTTATATAGTAATCCGTTTTCATCTAGATTTGTGTTTATTACATTGGAATAACCAGGAAAACTCTTGATAATCGGAGAATCTGAGCAGAATACCGTATATACTTGGGTATAAGCCGACCCGAATATAAGCTGAGGCACCTAATTTTACCACAAAAAACTGGGAAAATGTATTGACTCGAGTATAAGCCTAGGGTGAGAAATGCAAGTGGAAAAGAGGGTCAACAATGCCCATCTGCAGCCTCACTATGTCCATTTGCAGCCTCACTGTGCCAATCTGCATGTCTCAGCCTCACTGTGCCAATCTGCATGCCTCACTGCCCATCTCCCTGCCTCACTGTGCCCATCTCCCTGCCTCATGTACCTGATCTCCCGGCGCTGTGCCCATCTGCAGCCTTATGATCTCCCGGCACTGTGACATGCAGTTTAGTCGTCGGCCATTCAGTGTAACAAAGCCCCGCCTCCTCCTCGTCCGTGACGGAACACTGACTCAGTTTCCCAGCAGTGAGTCTGTGTTCAGCCTATCACGGACAAGGAGAAGGCTTTGTTACACTGGACGGCTGCCGACTAGACTGCATGACACAGCGCCGGGAGATTTTAAGGCTGCAGATGGGCACAGTGAGGCAGAGAGACTCCAGTATAAGCCATTGGGGGCTTTTTCAGCACAAAAAAATGTGCTGAAAAACTCGGCTTATATTCGAGTATATACAGTACTTCACTTGCATCTGAATTCCCCGGGGAACCACATCTCACTATCAAGAAAAGTACTTTTGTTTACAGTGCCGTAGATGAGCAGGCCTACATAAATTACTTTATCTCCTACTCAAAAAATATTTAAAGAAAGTTTCAGCCCACCAATTAAAAGATAAAAAAAAAAAAAGTTTCAGCCTGAAAACAAACATTGAAAAGTCAGCAGCTACAAAGAAATACTGTAGCTACTGACTTTTTAAAAATACACACTACCTGTCCCAGGATCCAGCAATATCCTCACCTGACCCAGGCTCTTTGCTGGTCTTCGGGTGCCGGTGATCTGCCATGCTGGTTCCGCCTATCTGTATGGTTCCAAGCTTGACTGCGCAGGCGCAATCCGAGGCGACGGAAATCACCGAGCTTAAACAGCTGTTCGGCAGCGCCTGCGCAGTCAAGGGGGGGAAGCATATCGATAGGACGCGCTCGCTCCTGATGCTTCATTACACACGCCGCTTTCCTATTCATACAGCAAGGGGCGGCTCAGATGTGATAATGAGCAGTGCGATTTGTTTATCCACGACGCTCTATCTAGCAAGGGGCTGGATAGAGTGTCGTGTATAAACAAACAAATCGCACTGCACAATATGACATCTGAGCCGCCCCTTGCTGTATGAAGAGGAAAGCGGCGTGTGTAATGAAGCATCAGGGGCCAGCGCGTCCACAGTTGCCGAGACTATGGTTCCTCCTATCGCTCTGGTTCCCTCTTTACTGCGCAGGCGCAAGCCAAGCCGACGGAAATCTCCGAGCTTCAACAGCTGTTCGGCTGCGCCTGCGCAGTTGAGCTTGGAACCATATAGATAGGGGAGCCAGAACGACAAGTCACCGGAACCGACATCTTAACTATGGGCAGCCGGCTGTGACTCCTAGCGGCTTCACAGATGGCTGCCCACTGCGCATGCACAAGCCACTCTGCATCCTGTGATTGGTCCCTCAGTCTCCTGGGACCTGTAATATTTCCCAAGAGGCTGCGGGAGAATGAGGGGAGACCCAAACTTCCTCTCAGATTGCCACGGCAAAATCAGGTGCCTGCCCCCCCCCCCATTCCAAATGTGGTAGAGGTAGATGGGAGGAAAAGCGGAAGTTCCCCTTTTGGGTAGAGTTCCGCTTTAATTTTGACGCATTATAGTGGTGATTTCTATATTTTACTTCACAAAAAAAAAACATGGTGTGACATTGGCAGCATTCGGTGGGGTCTCCTGGTTAATTAGATGTACTACTAGCTGTCGCTGAGAGCAGCCTGTATCTTATCTGTATAATTAAAGCCGGCCATATATGGTTGGAATCTCAGGTGGTTCAACAAGCTGAACGTACCCAAGTTCCATCGATAAACTTGGGTACACCCAGCCTGTTGGAATTCATGTGCGATTATTGCTAACAGCTCTAAACTGGCCTTTCACACGGATTAGGACACATTGTAGGACTCAAATTAAAGCCGGCTATAGATGGTTCGAATCTCAGGTGGTTCGGCAAGCTGGACGTACCGATCGAAGTTCGATCGATTAACTTGAGTACAACCAGCTTTTTGGATTTTACACGCGATTATTGCTGGCGGCTATCCCTCCCCACTGGAAGAACACATTGGGGGTTATTTACTAAAGGCAAATCCACTTTGCACTACAAGTGCAAACTACAGGTGCAAAGTGCACTTGAAATTGCACTGAAAGTGTACTTGGAAGTGCAGTCGCTATAGATCTGAGGGGGACATGCAAGTAAAATAAAAAACAGCATTTTAGCTTGCACATGATTGGATGATAAAATCAGCAGATCTACCCCTGAGGCCGTGTACACACGACCAGTTTTCTCTGCAAAAAACGACAAGAAAACTGCCGGGAGAATTTTCTTGCTGAGAAAAACGGCTGTGTGTACGTACGCGGGTTTCAGTTTTCTCATCGAAAACTGGCCAGATTCCCCAACGAGAAAAAAGACGACCTGCGGTCTTTTTTCTTGTCGAGAATCTCGTCGGCCTGTTTCTCGACGAGAAACCCGAGCGTGTGTACACTTACCTGTCGCCGTGGAAACCCGCGCATGCTCGAAATGACTTTGACGCATGCGCGGTAGCTTCCTAGGCATAGGGTGTAGCAAGATGGCGGCGACGGCATTGAATGTGACGAGCGCACGCTCGTCGTAGTCGATGACGTCACCGTGTGCGTGCCATTCAAAAGAACGGCGGTTCTTTTGAATCGTACGTGTGTACACTCTGCCGGGACAAGATTCTTGTCAAGATTCTCGTCAGGAAAAACAACGTTTTTTTCCTGACGAGAATCTCGGCCGTGTGTACATGGCTTCAGATTTACAGCAACTGCACTTCCAAGTGGACTTTCAGTGCAATTTCAGGTGCACTTTGCACTTGTAGTTTGCACTTGTAGTGCAAAGTGGATTTGCCTTTCGTAAATAACCCCCAATGGCTCCATGGGAGTCAGTGTTGATGGGGGATTCAAGCAATTTTCTTTCCTGCAACCCATGGTTGGTTTAAGTCATGGCCGGTTTATGTCATGGTGGCTTGCTTTCTGAGAGATTTAGACATACACACAAGTGGGCAATCTGATTGTTTGGTACATTTCTACCTTTTAAGGGCAAACAAGTGGGATGAATTAGAATGTGTATGTGAATAGAAGAATCCAGTAACGTCTGTACCTCTTAACATTAAAATTTCTTTAGTTGGAGCTTTTGCAGCCCAGCACATTTCTGCCAATCCTTATCCAGCTAAAATCACTTATGAATGACCAAAACCACATCTATATCTGCAAAGCCTTACTTCTTTGGGGTCTTATAGTATGAATTGTTTCCGCAAATGAGTGGTTTGCATGTATCCCAGTAAAAGATTTTGGATCAGTTGGGAGGTATTAATTGTTGAGGCCTGCTGCAGTCCAAAAGCAGCATATTGGTGTTTGTGACAAATGTATTGCTGAAATTTGTACCCCCCCACCCCCTTTCTTACTGTTAACTAACACTGACCTTATGGCACCGCACAGCCTTTTTCCATGTGATATGCAGCATTAGAGGTAATGAAACTAGCAGTGTCATTCCACTAAATATCCCGACCTCACCATCTGCCAGATCAACAATCAGGCTAAAAGACCCGATTACGGTATGTCCTTGACTCACCCCAGACAATTAACTGCATCATACAGATGGCCCATCTACAATGTGCACTTTTACATTTCCCAAATAAAACAGCTTCAGTTAATGTAGCCTGGGGGTCATGGACATCCATTCTAAGTGTGTGTTGTGTGTGTGTGTGTGCATATGCGCTCACACGTAAGACCTGTGTTAGGTTCCCTTGGGGAAGGGTCTTCAATGTACTCTCTACGTCGCTGTTTTTTTAATGTATTTTTTATTTATTAGAAAAGTCAAAAATGCTTTTTCCAAAGATACATTACAGCAAGGGTTGCAAGATACATACTTTGTTTTTAGAAATCATCAATCAGAGAATAAAATCAAGCCTTCAACCATCCATTGGTGGAGAAAACAAGGTAAATAGTCAATCTAGCCAAAGCTAGAGAGCTCTGTTGCGTTTTTTTTTTTTTTTTTAACTCCGCAATTTATAAATGAATTTAAATAAATGAAAAAAATCACCAAACCTGGGAAATATATCTCATATCTTTGGATGCCAGCAGACTGCATCTGACACCACTTCTTGGGAGGTAAACGGGAAATTAGCCATGTTTTTATTCATGTTTTATGTTCACCCTATCAGATTTATATTCTCCTGTATTAGCTGGAGGTCTGTCACTGCTGCTCCTTTCTCCTTGCAGAGTAATGTAATGCACTCTAAAGCCCTGTACACACGATCGGATTTCCTATGGATTTAAACCGATGGATTTTTCCATCGGTAATCCGATGAAGCTGACTTCCATCAGTTTTGCCTACACACCATCAGTCAAAAAACCGACCGTCCCAAACGCCGTGATGTAAAACACTCCGAAGAGCCGAGAAAAATGAAGTTCAATGCTTCTGAGCTTGCGTCGACTTGATTCTGAGCATGCGTGGGTTTTTTCTCCGATTGGAGTTCCCCACAGACGATCGGAATTTGCTATCGTTTTTTTTTCCACTGGTAAAATTTAAAACATGTTCTAGTTTTTTATACCAATGGAAAAAAGACCGATGGGGCCCACACACGATCGGTTTGTCTGATGAAAAACGTCCATCGGACTGTTTTCATCGGTAAAACCGATCGTGTGTACACTTCTTTACACATCTTTGGTGTGGGTGTGTGTGTGTGTTTTTCTAAAAAAGGAAAAAAAAAAAAAAAAGTGTGTTGCCCTTTTTACTGTCTTATTAAGCCCTGGTTCACACTATAACCCGCACAGCATTTCAGTGCAATTCAGTGTGGTGTGATTTGAGCCAATTCATTGCACCAAAGAAGTGCAGGCGGCTTTTTTTGAGCCACACCGCAACCACATTGCATAGTTAGTTTGTACCATGCAATCTGCTTCAGGCAAATCGCACTGTGCTTGCGATCTTTTTGGGGTGTCGTTAAGTTGGTTTTGACACCCGCAGTGGATCGCAAAATCAGTGCGATTTTAATGCAGTACAGGAAATGCACACGGATCGCTGCGTTTCAAGTTTAATCAAATACAGAAATATTAGAACATACTGAACTTGGAAACTGGAAGAAGGTTCTGCCTAAAAACCATAGACTTTACAGTCCCTTATGACATCATGTACCTATAATGCTTTTGGTAGCAAATGGCCATAAGATCTTAACCTTGGACTGTTTGGAAGTTGAGAAAAAACAAAAATCTGATCCGCATAGGCTGACACATGTGCCTTGATTAATGTGATGGGTCCTGTAGTGAAAAATGACTGCTCTTCCCTCACGTTATTGCAGCTGTACAGACCTGCTATATATATATGTTAACGTGTGTTGTGGTGGTAAGGCAGCCCATTCATATTAACACATGGTAATACTGGACCTGCAACTTTTTTGTTTTCCAGTACAGAGCAGCACAATGCACAAATGGTTCACATAGGTGTGTTGTGGTGTGCTAAATCACAAGCTGGTTGTGGTTCGTTGGTGATGTGTATTGATGTGCCATTCAAAATGAACCACAGTTTACAATGTAAAGCCAGATTTACATAAAGATGTAAATCTGGCTTTAAAGCGAAACTAAAGGCACCCGTACTTACCTTAGTTCCAACGCCTGCGAGGTCCCTTGCCAAGAACTTCTCCCTGGGTTTTTCCAGGTGCCAAACTTTGGCCGTTTTGATTGGCTGGCATTGGGATGATGTCACTCCTGCGCATACAAAGGAGAGACGGTCAACCTGTCACACTGGAATTGTGCTAGAATGTAAATTGAACTCCGTAGTTTGTATTTCACAGAGGATTATGAATGCAAATGTTCTACATTGCATGTCTCTCTTGCAATAAAGCGCTTGCCTGTTCACAATTTTTTAGTTTTTAACTTTAGTTCTGCTTTAATGTTTTGAATGCAGGGTGCATAGTTATAGCGAATCGACATTTTGTCACATTTAGCTTCTGCTCTGGCTGCATTTCACCACAGTTTTTTTTTATTATCATCTACCCTGAATTGGACTATTGTTTTTGTGGAGTTACCTTTACAACCACACTAGTCTAATGCATTGAGGCCCAAGGCTATAGGCAATAAATAGACCGCCCCATCCTGTTTGTGTACATGTTTTCTTCAATGTACTTTTTAACATACAGTATTAGGCTTCAAACACACAGGTGCATTTGCTCGTACAGCATAAACACTGCATACTTTTGTGCCTGAGATGCCCTGGCGCTACCTACAGCTAGGGTTGCCGCCTCAACCTTTTAAACCTGAATGCAAATTAATTACACAGGTTCTGTGGCTGATTAAGTAGGTAATTAAACTCACTTGGTGCCTTATCTGCAATAAATCAGCCTCAGAACCTGTGTAATTCATATTTGTTTGGGTTTAAAGGAATGAGGTGGCAACCCTTTGTACAACCTCCCATACACATGAATAGGTGTAAGGGGCTGTACGCAGCTATGAGCCGTTGTTTGAGTTAGAGCGGAGTTCCACCCATAAAAATAATTTTTCATTACTGTGCAGCAAATAATATAACAAATGACATTTGGAGAAACATTTTTTTTTTAACTTGCCCTTTAATCCCTGTTGCTCTGTGGTCCCTTCAAATCTTCCCCTTCCTCACCGCGGCTCCTGACGTCACTTCCCGAGGGCTTTGTTGCCATCACAACGGGGCGGGCACTTCTGATGCCGCCGCTCGTTGTGATGGCAACGTGTGAAGTTTACGGCACTGCGATACTGTCATACTGCGCGTGCGCGAGAACGGGCGGTGCATGCTGATCACTCAGCTGCACCGTATCCCAGAACATTATGCTTGTGGGCTTCACATGCCCACAAGCCATATGGGAACGGCCAGGAAGCAATAATATAAGTACATTTTTTTTATATTAAACCGGACATCGGGGGATGACATTTTTAAAAGACGTGAGTGTTATATGTCCATGTTCTGACTTTAAAGCGGAGGTCCACTGATTTTTATTTATTTTTTTAAAAGTCAGCAGCTACAAATACTGCAGCTGCTGACTTTTAAAATATGGACACTTACCTGTCCAGGGCGCCCGCGATGTCGGCACCCAAAGCCGATCTAGCGCTTGGCTCTCGGGTGCTGCCGCCGCCATCTTTGGCGAGGGAATCAGAAAGTGAAGGCTTGCGGCTTCACTTCCTGGTTCCCTACTGCGCATGCGCGACTTGTGCTGCGCAATTCCACTGGTCCCTGTTGTCTCCTGGGACCTGTGTGTCTCCCAGAAGACAGCGGGGGGACTAAGGAAGTTGTGTAGATACCTAAGTCACCCGCGGGTATCTATGCCCGGAAGTGGGAACAAATTCCTGTATTACACAGGTATCTGCTACCCCTTAAAAGGTGCCAAATGTGACACCGGAGGGGGGGAGGATTCCGAAAAGTGGAAGTTCAATTTTTGGGTGGAACTCCGCTTTAAGAAATGTTTAAGAAAAAAAGAATTGTAACATGTCGTTAGAACCTCGCTTTAAGTATCACATGTGCACGGATGTGGTGTCCCGAATGCATCTACGTTTGAGATATTACGTCTGTGCACCTAGACATGTATGGGAATGCAAAACACAACTGAAGTCAAATAAAACCCATGAATACAGGTCTTAAATCGGATGTTTTCTATGTGTGTGTACCTATTTGTTCAACCTCATTTTAGAGTAGGGTAGAGAGAACAATTGTAGTTTATTCAGGTTTGCTTACACAAGATCTGTAGACAAATCTTGTGCCATTTGCCTGTAGCAGGTCTACAAATTGCCAGTGTTCTGTACACATTGCTTCCCCATCACACAGCACATGGACAGCAAGACAAGCTTGAAGTTCTGCCAAGTTAAAGAATTACTTTGTGGCAACATTTTATTTCAGAGAATAAAGTATTTAGACCACCTGGATCTTGTTTACAGGTGACTGATCTCTGGACAATACAATATTCTTTGCAGCAGTTGAAGTATGTATTTTATTGTTGCAGGTTTGTGAGCTGATTCACATAAAAAATCCATACATAAAGAATACAAGTGATAGTGAATTTACTGCATTGAAGTAATTCTAATACCTCACAACTTAAGGTATAAGATACTATCAATCAATCATCCCATCAATCAATCAGTCAATCCATTGATCGACCAGAGTACAACCAACCTGTCTGATTTTTTACATTCAATTCTGAAGGCTCCCTGTGACTGACTGTGTTGATGGGGGATTAAGAGATTTTCTTTCGCTTCCACCCGTGTTGGAAGGAAACATACTTAAAGAAGAACTGCAGTCTGCTCACATACTTTGTAATAAAAACATCTTTGCCATTCTGAGCTTCCCTCCAACCACTTTGCATATTGTTTTATATATATACTGTGATTCTGTACTTGCCACGTATGCTGCAGAAATCTCCCTCCACTAAGTCTGGCTGCATCCATTTTAACTGTGGGCAGCTAAAGCTGCCTGTTCACTTCCTGGATTTACACAGACACAGAGGCACACCTCCAGTCCTGCAGCTTTCATTGGCCCTCTTATGACTCACCCCCCACTCCCTTCCTGGCAAACTTTGACAAGCGTGAGAGAGAGAGCTGTGCATGATGTCTTTTTTCCCAGACAAGAAACAGGAAGTGGGCTGTATAAGGTATTTACTGTCAGAAAAAAAATTACTATCCAAAGGGCAGACGATTTAGTTGATGGAAAGTTGAAAAAATTACTGAAGTTCCACGTTAAGGTATAAGATACTATCAATCATCCCATCAATCAATTAGTTAATCCATCGATCGACCAGGGTACAACCAGCCTGTATGATTTTTTTTTTTTTACATTAAATTCTGAAGGCTCCCTGTGTTGATTTTTATTTCGCTTCCACCCGTGTTGGGTTAAGTAATCAATGGGCTGCTTAAATCTCTTGCTAATAAATGGTGCTTTGGCCAGAACTGTTTTCTTTGGGTGATAACCTATTGTACATATTGCCGTGATAAGAATGGTGCTGGGGATCTCTACTGTGTACATAATGTTACTTGCTCATTTATTATAGATAAAGTTAAAATGTTGACTTTACAGGTTCCTTTTGACAAACATGTCAGGCAAGGTCCTAAAGTATCAGTTCTTAAATCATATCTATAGTTACAGCATACACTTTCATTTTATAACATCAGCGTTTTAATAACAATACAAACAATAGTTATTTTTGATGATCCAATACAAGCTTACTTGAAAAATCTCTTTTCATGTTGTGGTTTCTACCTGTCTACTGGCCATCTATTTCCACAACTTCCTGGATTCTCTGCATGCTTTGTAGCTTCTCCTCTGCTCATTCCTTTGGTTTACTTTCAATTTCTAAGGACTACATATCCCATGGTACCTTGCTTCCTGCAAGCAATGATTCCTGTATTGGCTCCTGAAACTCTTCCTCTCAGCATCTCTATACAGCAGGAAGCAGGCTCTGTGAAATGTGTGACACAGCAGTGCCTACATGCAGGTCACAGAAAGACATATAACAGAATTCAAGAGAGTAAATGTGAACTTCACAAAGTAAATCTGACCATAGACAAATCAAAATTTTGATCAGTTTGCGCCCATCCCTGCTCGACACAAGTTGATTGTTCAACCAAATTCTGTTAAAGGAGAATGTTGGAAAACTTTTCTCAATTAGGGACTGCAGCCGCTGACCAGTGTACTTTGACAGCAGCAGGTGCAGCTGTCAGAATACAATGTCCCGCCAGAGGCAAAAGGGGGGTAAGGTGGGATTCATATGTAAACCCAACATTTCATATTCCTGATATGTGCCTGCTTTCCATGTACTTGTATGAAAAGGTATCCTGTTCTCAATCCCTGGTGTTCCTGCCAGTCCCTCTGCTTATAAAAAAGGGGGGAAAAAGGGTATTAATAATATTATTATTTTTTATCTACACACAATGTATCTATCAGGCACCCAGCACTTTAGCCCTCTGTGCTTGATGGTCCCAGAGCTGCACACCTTCCCAGTCCACTAAAGCCCATCCCAAGCCAAAACTTTTTTTTTTTTTTTTTTTTTAAATGGTGAAAGTTGGAACTTTTTTTTATTGCTCACTTCGTGTCCATTTTATGGGTAGAAGATGGAAAAGAAAGTGAGGTGATATGTTAATGGGAACACAGAAACACACGTTTCCCCCCCTCCTTTTAAAATTATAAACTAGAGTTCTGCTTTATGAGGGTTCTTACTCTTTTAAAATATATTATATTTTGTAGAATTCAGTAGGACGGGTGTAAACATGTTTAATGTAGAAAGCATTTTTTCATTTTGGAATAGTAAGTGTAAGGGAGGGTTTTTAACCCCAGTTCATTTTATTTATTTATTTATTTTGTGCCATCTGTGTCCCCCTGGAAAGTAAGGCCCCTTTCACACGGGACGGATCCGTGAAGATCCGCCCCGTGAACTTCCGCTTGCTCAGTGGGGATCGCCCTGCTGATCCCCGCTGAGCCAGCGGATGACAGGGCGGTCCCCGCACACTGTGCAGGGACCGCCCTGTCAGATCTCCGCTCTCCCCTATGGGGGGATCGGATGAACACGGACCGTCTGTCCGTGTTCAATCTGATCCGCTCTGCAGACGGATAGAAAAATAGGATTTTCCTCCGTCTGCAGAATCGGAGGATTGCGGACCCGGATGAGATCGGGTGTCAGCGGATGTTCATCCGCTGACACCCGCGATCTCATAGGGACCAATGTAGGTCTCTTTTTCATCCGTAAACGGATGGATGAAAAAGCGGACATACGGTCCGCTGGTGTGAAAGGGGCCTAAGAGGGAATCCCTCCAAATTGAGAGGAAATTCCTGGTGGTCACCACGGCTACCAGTTCTAGCGTCCCCATTGGAAGATTTCCCCTTCCTGTTCTGGTTACCGCCCAAAATTTGGAATGTTCTTTCACTTTCGATGATAAGCACCACCAGAACAAATGGAGGGGGGTGAATCTCCTTAATGGAGACACAGACAACGAGAAAAAAAACCTGGCAGGTGTTGACCTTGCCTGTTTTTCAGACTCGTTGTTTACACGTTAAAAACACGATTTTTTGCTAGAAAATTACTTAGGACCCCCAAATATTATATATTGTTTTTTTTCTAACACCCTAGAAAATAAAATGGCGGTCATTGCAATACTTTTTTGTCACACCGTATTTGCGCAGCGGTCTTACAAGCGCACTTTTTTGGGGGAAAAAATTCACTTTTTTTAATTAAAAAATAAAACAACAGTAAAGATAGCCAAATTTTTTTTATATTGTGAAAGATAATGTTACGCCGAGTAAATTGATACCCGCTCGTGGAATGGCGTCAAACTTTTACCCCTAAAGATCTCCATAGGCCAGGGCTTGACAAATTTGCTTGGAATCTAGGAGCCAGCTAAAAAAGTTAGGAGCCAGGAACGCGCCCCGTCCCGCCGAGCTTGCGCGCGGAAGCGGACGCATACGTGAGCAGCGCCCGCATATGAAAGCAGTGTTCAAACCACACAAGTAAGGTATCGCCACGATCGTTGGAGCGAGAGCAATAATTCTAGCCTCAGACCTCCTCTGTAACTCAAAACATGCAACCTGTAGAATTTTTTAAACGTCGCCTATGGAGATTTAAAGGGTAAAAGTTTGTCGCCATTCCACGAGCGGACGCAATTTTGAAGCGTGACATGTTGGGTATCAATCAGGGGGGATGATGATATCAAGTTTGATGACAGGAATCGGAGGTACGGTGGTGGGATGCCAGGAACAGGGAAATGATGAGGGGCATGATGATGATGATGATGTTGACGACAGGGGACATTAGATGGCATCATATCATTAGGGCTGTGTGTGTGTGAGGTGACAGGTGGCTGATAGCAGGGATTTTCGGGGCGCCCTCGGTCAGGGAATGACATTACAGGATGTGTCAGTGTCGGCCAGCAGTTCATGCTGTATGTACCTTGAGACTCCGGCAGACTGCTGATCGCAATTCCTGCTCTGACAGGTCCTCCACTACGGCCGTCCATCCCGGAGATGAGGTCAGGGAGCTGCTCAGCCAGGCAGCCATTATCCGCGCTCTGCACATGTTAGGAGATCTGCAGAGCGCGGGAGAAGCCGGGGGAGGGGAGCACATGAATCCACTCGCTGTCCCAACAACCAATGGACGGAGGTTGTGAAAAGCTCCCAGCACCGCCTCCTCTTCCTCCACAGGACACCTCAGACCCTGCTCGGGTATTGGGAAGGAGGAGGGGACAGCGGCCATGTGAGGAGAGGAGGCCGGCCCTCTCCCCTCCCATGTCACTCACAGCTGGACATCAGATTACTGCCCGCCTCCGGGGAAACCATGGAGACCAGCCGGTGGGGGGGAGAGAAGGATCGGCGTCCGGAGCTGCATGTCTGGGGCGTCGGGAGTTGCAGTGAGTGGGCTGGCGGCAGCCCAGGAGCCAGGACGCGGTTTCTGGTCGCCATGGCGACCTGGCGCCCGGGGTTTGTCGAGCCCTGCCATAGGCAACGTTTAAAAAATTCTATAGGTTGCATCTTTTGAGTTACTGAGGAGGTCTAGGGCTAGACTTATTGCTCACGCTATAACAATTGCGGCGATAACTTACTTGTGTGGTTTGAACACCGTTTTCATATGTGGACGCTACTCACGTATGCGTTCGCTTCTGCGCACGAGCTCGTCGGAATGGAGCGCTATAAAAAAATATTTTTTTTGTTTTCTTATTTATTTTACTTGATTTTATTTATTTTTACACTGTTTAAAAAAAAAGGGTCACTTTTATTCCTATTACAAGGAATGTAAACCTCCCTTGTAATAGAAAAAATCATGACAGGTCCTCTTAAATATGAGATCTGGGGTCAAAAAGACCTCAGATCTCATATTTACACTAAAATGCACTAAACACACTAAAATGCATTAAAAATAAATAAAAAATGTGTCATTTGAAAAAATGACAACAACAAAAACGTGCCTTTTAAGACGTATGGGCCCTGCTATGGTATTGAGACGGGTGGGGGCCATCTTCCCCTCACTCGTCTCCATACCCAGCTAGGAAGAGGACGCGATCGCCTCCGCCGCTACCGACGGCTCCGGTAAGCGGCGGTGGGCGCAGGAGAGCGACAGGAGGGGGGGGGCCCTATCCCTCCGCCGATAACGGTGATATTGCGGTGAACACGCCTCGGAGATCACCGTTATCGTTTACATGACCGCCGCCTGAAGAGATAGATATCTCGGTTGTGGCAGCAGCTGCTGCCGTTACTGAGATATCCCTCTTCAAAAAGAGAACGTGTGTATATGTGTGTATATATATATATATATATATATATATATATATATATATATATATATATATTACAGGAGGCAGCATGTGTGCAGATGTCCGCACTTCTCCGCAGTTCCCTGTTTGTCTGTGTTTTTGTGCACAACAGCTGCAGTGCATAGAAATGAACGGAATGTCACTTTGCTATTTGACATTTTAATAAAGTTCTAAAAAAAAGGTAAATGGTGCCTTGCCTTGCAAGGCGCTGCTTAGCAGACAAAAAGCTGAATGTAAAGTCTGTTTTTTTTACACAGTCTCAGGGCTGCTATCCAGTAGTTGTTAGAGATGGAGAGGGAGGCAATAAAAAGTTTACAGTAGATCTTATGATGGGTACCATCAGATAAGGGTATCAAGAGAGAGGGCAGGGGTCACATTAAAGCCGGGTACACACTACAGCTCCGGTCAGGAGCCGATGTACTAACCATGCGTGGTTAGTCCAGTGATCTCCCCCGCTGAGCCCTTATTCTGAAAGGGGGATGGCCAGAACACTCCGATCAGCAATCTCTGCCATTGGGTGAGAGCGCTAATCAGGAGTCTTTCGGCTACTGGTTTTCCAGCAATGCACGTCCGACAGAAGCTGGCCGAATGGACAGCCCGACATACACACAGGCAGAATGTTGGCCAGTATGTTTTGTACCGGCAAATGTCTCCCGACATTCTGCCTGTATATACGCGGCTTAAAGGAGTTGTAAAGGTGGAAAACCTTCTGTGCTGCAGCAGCCCCCAGAGCCCCCCTTTTTCTTACCTGAACTCGATCGTTCCAGCGTCGAGGAAGAGCCCAGTAGCTCCAGCCACTGTCTCGGGTTCTCATTGGATAGATTGATAGCAGCGGGAGCCTTTTGGTTCCGCTGCTGTCAATTAAATCCAGTGACATGGTGAGCCCGGGACCGAGTCCTGCTGTCTATGTCAATGGATGCAGCTGCAGGACTCTGGATCATGCCCACACGAGTGCCCCCATGAAAAGCGGCTCTATGTGGGGGCACTCAATGAAGAAGAGGAGCCAGGAGCACCGCCGGGGGGACCCCAGAAAAGGAGGATCGGGGCCGTTCTGTGCAAAACCCTTGCACAGAGCAGGTAAGTATGACATGTTTGTTATTTAAAAAAAACAAAAAAAAAAACCTTTACAATCACTTTAAGCAAAATCAGACGGTATTGAATTTTTAAGAGCATCTCATTTTGTCTTCTAGTGTAATGAGCATTTCATGGTACATATATAAAGTATTACTATATACGTTCTTCCCAAATGAATAAGTGGCTAGCAAGCAGATCTTGTATCCCTGCATAGTCCATCCTCATTGTGCTTTCCATTAGCTGATTGCTTGGCTGTCAATGCACTGCTGCCCTGGCTGTGGCCCCGCTGATTGAATGCTTTTTACTTATGTCTACAAGATAACTCATTACAACTGGGAATTCTGGCTAATGGGTGAGGACTCTCACGTTCTTTTAATTACTGGGTAAATGTGTACATAGGCAAAGAGTGTTGTGTAATGTTATTCTGTATCTTCATAAGCAGTTGTGGGCCCCTGTATTTCTACAGCACAATATATTCAGGCATGGCATATGCAGCGGCTATTACACTGAACACCCGGCATAGAGATTTACATAATGGTAGTTTTACATTTGCAAAATAAATACAATTAAAAACAGGCTTGCTTCGCCTGTTAGATGACATAATGAAAAGGACATAAAATCATTTAATATTTTCATGACAGTGGGGTCTTTCTCAAATTGTAAAGGTGTGTTCAGTCCGTTTATCATACCACATTTGAACACGGATTTGCTGTGTGTTCACTATCCACCAACAATGGCCACTAAATTTGGGAGCCCTCTGCTTCTTCACAATGATCACAACTGTCAGTAAACATCATTGTTACAGCAAGAGGGTCAGGCATGATAGCATGCACTAGTCAAAAATGAGTAATGTGAGAAGAATTGTGCAGATGATAACATGCTAGCTGTGACTGTGCGTAGAACACTCGGCTGGTTTGGCTGCGTCAGAGCTTGACCATAAATAGGCTTGCTGAAGTTCCCTCCACAGTCCTGACATTCCTCACTGGAATTTTGAACAGTGGAACTAACCACATTATCCTCTTGCTGAATGTTTATAGGCATTTATGGGCGATTAAGCACATTGTGGATTACACTACCAGTTGGCATGAAGCCAGGCAAGGTCTTCCACAGTGATGGTGCAGGGCAAGCACCCTGATCACCTGGAGACATTTAAAAAGCTAGCCGAGGAAAACAGCCTTAGAAAAAAAAACTGTCAAGCCTCGTACACACGAACGAGTTTCTCGGCAAAAACCAGCAAGAAACTTGCTGGCAGAGATTTTTTGCCGAGAAATTCGTTCGTGTATGGTTTCTCGTCAAGAAAAGCGACAATAATCTCGACGAGAAAATAGAGAACCTGCTCTCTATTTTCTCGTCGAGATTCTCGTCAGCCTGTTTCTCGACGAGAAAATTGTGTGTGTGTGTACACTTACCTTTTCGCCGGGAAGCCCGCGCATGCTCAAAATGACTTTGACGCATGCACGGTAGCTTCCTAGGCATACATAGGGTATACCAAGATGGCGGCGACGGCATCGAATGTGACGAGCGCATGCTCGTCGTAGTCGATGACGTCACCGCGTACGCTCCATTTAAAGAACCGCGGGTTCTTTGAATCGAGCGTGTGTACACTCGGCCGGGACAATTTTCTTGTCCAAGAATCTCGTCGAAAAAAACGACATGTTTTTTTCGACGAGAATCTCGGCCGTGTGTACGAGGCCTCACTGTCAAAACTCCGGTTGAAGTTAGTACAGCGACCTCCCCCACTGAGCATTCCGATCAGCGTGCTCTGCCATTGGCTGAGAGCGCTGATCGCGAGTTGGTCAGCTGCTGGTTTTCCAACATGCTGGTTCCACAGAAGCTGGTCTAACAGCCGTCTTCTGTCGGACAGAACAATATACACACAGGCCGAAATATCGGCCATTCTTTTTTTTTTTTTTGACCGGCCAATGTCTCCCGACTTTCGGCCTGTGTGTACGGTAGAGTTGCCACCTCATCCCTTTAAACCTGAACACATATGAATTACACAGGTTTTGTGGGCTGATTAAGGTGGTAATTAAACTCAGTTGGTGCCTTATCTGCATTAAATTAGCCTCAGAACCTGTGTAATTCATATGTGTTCGGGTTTTAAGGGATGAGGTGGCAACTCTAGTGTACGGGGCTTTAGTCAATTGTAAACTGTTGACTGGGATTACCTGCATGTAAATGTGCAGTACATCCATAAACGGGTTTTAAGACTGTTATGCCTCGTACACACGACCGAGTTTCTCGGCAAGAACCAGCAAGAAACTTGCTGGCAGAGATGTCTTGCCGAGAAACTCGTTCGTGTGTATGGTTTCTCGTCAAGAAAACCGGCAAGTAATCTCGACGAGAAAATAGATAACCTGCTCTCTATTTTCTCGTCGAGATTCTCGTTGGCATGTTTCTCGACGAGAAAAGTGAGTGTGTGTACACTTACCTGTCCTCCGGGAAGCCCGCGCATGTTCGAAATGAATTGGACGCATGCACGGTAGCTTCCTAGGCATAGGTATGGTATACCAAGATGGCGGCGACGGCATCGAATGTGACGAGCGCATGCTCGTCGTAGTCGATGATGTCACCGCGTACGCTCCATTCAAAGAACCGCGGGTTCTTTGAATCGAGCGTCTGTACACTCGGCCGGGACAAGTTTCTTGTCCAAGAATCTCGTCGAAAAAAACGACATGTTTTTTTGACGAGAATCTCGGCCGTGTGTACGAGGCTTCAGTCAAAATAATAGAATGAAGTTGAAAAGCCCATCATGTAACATGTTTTTGTACTTCTTGTCCCAGAGGCGCTATAGGAAGAGTGAGAAAGCCTCCACAAAGTAAGGGAAGGACAAATGGGGAGGGTGACTCTACATAGCTGGGACATAGACAACAGTAAAAACTTGACAGGGATTTTAATCCTTACAACTATTCAAAACTAAAAAAGGTTTTACCTATACATATTGTAATATCCTTGAAACTGCCTGTTCTAAAATGGACACACTGTTGCTAATATGTATATGTGATCATTACTGGTTCCCTTTGTTCCACCATGGAGAGGATGTGGTAAATAACCACAGCTCAGTTGTCTTGTGTGGCTTGTTCTGATTGATTGTATTTGTGCGCGGTTTTTGTATTGTACCTTGGTTACCGGATTATTAGGCAGGAAAAGAGCTCCCAAACTGTAATTGGTTAATAACCTTTTTGCAAAGCTTATGCCCATGTAAAACTTTTTTTTTTTTTTTTTTAAGCAACTGGCTTTTTAACCATCTCAAGTCCACACACTTTCACCCCCATGCAGTCCTGAATGACAATTAGTCATGCGATGCAACACTACCCAAATGAAAATTGTATCATTTTTTTGAGACAGATAGAACCTTCTTTTGGTGGTATTTAATCACCACTGGGTTTTGTACTTCTTTTTTTTATATATAAATTAAAAAAGACCAGAAATTGGGGATTTTTTTTTTCCCTAGCTTCTGTTTTAATACCCTTTTTTAAATTTAGTCCAAAATATATTCTGCTACATTTGTTTGGGTAAAATAACCCAAATCATTGTATGTTATTTAGTCTGTATAAAAGTTAGTCGACAAACTATGGTGTATATAATATATACAGTATATTTGAAAATGTATTCTGATGTACTGACTGGTCTGTCTCATATCTTGAGGCCCTAAAATGTCAGGACAGTACAAAAAAAATAAAAAATTACCACTTTTTGAAAATTAGACAGTCCAAGATATTTAGTAAGAGGCATTGTGAGTTTTTCTGAATTTTTTGTCTAAATGTTCACACACAGTATTGAGATACCACATGTGTGAGACTTTTTCCAGTGTCTGGACTAATTATGTACCAGATATTGTATCTTGCTTCTCGCACAAATCAACCAATTGTGTCAACCAATGTACTGTATGGTTACCTCTGTATTCAGGGAATATAGATTAGTGTAGCGTCATTTATAGCCACCCCAGTTTCTATGAGCCAAGCAAGCCTAGCCTACTGGCACGTGGCTGCCCCTAGGAATGCCATGTTCACTGGCCAGGAAGTACAGGAGGCTTAAGAAAGGAAGAACAAACGTTCCTGTGGTTCCAGGAGTGCATTTGTCTGCAGGGGTTGGCGGGGACTGGGGTCTCACAGTAATGTAGTCAGTGGGATGTGAGATTGGTCAGTTTAGGCACATTCAGAAACATGGTCAGCAAACAGGCAAAGGATTGGTCCAGGCAGTATGCAGTAATCTGGTCAATAAACAGGCAAGGGTAAGTACAGGCAGCAGGCAGAGGCAACGCTGCACTGGTGTGACAGTGATCAAGAACACTGCCTTACACTGGTCTGGTGACACTGAGGATTAGTGTGACAGCAATTAGGAACACTGCTGCTGACTTATGATGGTCTGGTGACACTGGGACTGGTGTAGCGTCAATCAGGGACACGGTTGCTGGCTTACACTGGTGTAGAGACACTGCCATTGGTACGCCAGTGATAAGGAACACTGTTGCTGGCGTAATTGGTGTGGTGATGATCAGGGACAATATGACAGGTGTGACGGTGATCAAAGACACTGCAACCGGTGTGGTGAGGATCAGGGACAATATGACTGGTGGGGTGGTGATCAGGGACAGTGGGACTAGTGTAACGGTGATAAGGGTCAATGGGACTGGTGGGGCAGTGACCAGGGACACGGTAATTGGTGTGGCAGTGATCAGGGACACTGTGAGTGGTGTCTAATTGTTAGTTAAAAAAAAAAATTGCATTTTGTGATTAATTTAATGTAAGTAATGAAATCTATCTTGATATCAGCCTCTTGAAAGCCCCTGTACAGCAGCTCTCATAGTGGGAGAGCAAAGGGGACTGTCTCTACTGTATGCACATATGCTGACAGGAGGAGAGAGGAGAGCTGAGCCTCACAATCTGATGCTCCTTCATTACCCAATCCCTGGCTGGGAGTGGGAAGGTGAACAGGGTATATTACTGAGATGCAATAGAGATCTCATAACTTAATGGAGAAAATGTCAAACCTTCTGACTGGTAAAACCAGTTCCTGTATATAAATGTAACATGTATTTTTGCTATTTGCCTTGAGTCCAGACCTGGACATTTCTGATTCTGAAAACTACCATTTTCCTGGTATTGCTGTTGCTTGGTTGGACTGTGGACATATTACACAGAGATGTTCCCAAACTTGTCTGCGGACCAGAATTTTCCTTAGTTGCAGATTTCACCCATTTTTATTTAGATGGTGAGCCCTGATGTGTACCACCAGAAATGAAGATATGTGGGTTGCATGTTTCCAACATTTACAGGACAGCCCTGCTCTGTAGTAATTGTGAATGTATTCTCCATGTGCGTTTTGTATGCTGAACTTTAGTGCTTGCTGTGGTCAAGAAAAAGCATATCTTCACTCCCACTGGTATAGGACAAGGTCTGTAAAGCAGACACGATGTCACCCTACATGATTAGGAGTGTGATTGCAGTGCCTAGCCAGTGCAGAGCCAGAAAGGAATCAATGATTGAATCTTACAGATACACTTTTTCCATTCTTGTCATTATTCTATTATTCTGCCTCTCTTTTATCGTGATTTCTTCACTCCTACATTGGTTTCACGAGCTTCTTCTCATGCCATCACCTCTCCCCTTCCGCTTTCATACAAGTAACCTCAGTTTCCTTACTTGCTGATGCTATCATCAGCACAAGATAGTCACATTTTAGTAGCTAATAAACAAGGGGAAACCAGTATAAGTAGATATACAGGACAGTGTGTTCGGCAGCCAATAGCTTTCTGTTACATTGTGTACTGCTTTCTCATTTTTTATGTGTTTATTGCATTGTAATTCAGATAGCATTTGGCTGAAGGGATATCACTCCTTGGGCCTTCATCATGATGGATGATGTCATAATATTCTTTTGCCCAAGTTTCCTATACACATATAGTTTTATTTCTGAAAAAAATCAAACAAATGCCTCCATCCACGTTGCACAGTGCGGATGGATGAATCTCCCACCATGGCTATTGTATTTTGACAGAATGCCCCGTCAGCTGTCAAAATAATTGAACCGTGCCTGCATCTGATTGGACGCAGCCACTGTCCAAAAGTTTGCTGTCTGGCTCCTTCATTTTTTTTCTTTTTGAGTGATGTCAGACAAGAGGCAGTTGAGAGTGACACCCACTCAGTGAATTTCACTCTGTTTGGCCAGAATTAGTTTGGCCAGAATTAGTTTGGCCAGAATTAGTTTTGCCAGAAGAATAGTATATTTTTTCAGTATTTTTGTCCCCTACGGAACCCTTGAAGTTATTTTAAGGTTTTGGGGAACCCCTGCTAAGGCTCCATTTACACTTGTGCGACTTGTCATGCAACTTTGGACATCAAAGTTGCATGACAAGTCTTTCCCCATGTTTTCCAATGATACCTATTCATATAAGCGCGACTTAAAGTTGCAGCAATTTCAAAGTAGTTCATCTCCACCCTATTATATTGTAAGCTCTTCTGAGCAGGGCCCTCTTAATCCTCTTGTATTTTATTGTATTGTAACTGTAGTGTCTCCTTTTTATATTGTAAAGTGCTGCGTAAACTGTTGGCGCTATATAAATCCTGTATAATAATAATAATAATAATGCACTACATTGGTCCGACTTTCATGCAACTTGAGGGCCATAGACTTCAATGTTAACCCTCAGAAGTTGCATAAAAATCATATCTGAATGTTATACAATGCAACTTGTGTGCAACAGTTGTCCATTATCACTGGTCAAAGCCAAAGACAGTTAAAATCAATGGGTTTAGTTCTGTATGAGGTTTACCAGGTGGATGCTTAGGCCTTCTTGAAGCCAGCTTGGCTTTTGGTGCTTCAAGCTGCTCTTTAAGGTTAGGCTTCTCTACATTGTTTTTTCTTTGAGCCAGTTGGAGCTTTTTTTGTTTTTTTGCTATTGGCCACCCCTCAGTTGTTTTTGCTTTTGGATGTCCCAGTTGTCTAAGACTATGCCTGTGTCTTGTACTTTACTGCATTTGTGAAATCTTTTTCTTGGAGTAGAGTGCAGGGCTCAGGAAACTTCCCTCTCTCTGTATCTTCTTATTGCTTGCTAAAAAAACTTACGATTGCTGGGAATGGGAGGAGTTATATAGGGGTGCTTACAGCTATGATTGCCATCGGTGTCTAGTCACCTGATGGCTGCATCTAACCCAGGACTGTAGCTGGCCATATAGCTGGCCCAGCGGGTTGAACTAAAGAAGAAAGAAATGATTGCCTCATCCACACATTTGAGGTGGATGGGGGCAATCGCTCCCGCTGTGCTATTGTACTCTTTACAGCAAGGAGACTTCTCCGCTGTTAGAATACATAGATCAGCGCCGAAGGCTATAGCCCCCGTGGCAGTGATCAATCCTGGGGAAAAAAACAGGCTGGTTGTACAAAAGTTGGTCAGTAGATCGACTTATGTACAACCAGTCTGCCCATACATGGATCGAAATTCAGCCAGTCTGCTGAACCGGTCGAATTTCAATCCATGTATGGCCACCTTATGTCTGTGTCCTGTACTATACAAATTTTAGGGGACAGTCAAAATCCTGTTTTTTTTTCCACAAGTCTGTTTTGGAGCAGTGGCCATTACATCTGATGTCTCATGTGATTGTCCTGTCTTTTATAAATTAATATAATTACAAATTATCTTCAGGTGGAGCCATAAATCAAATTTCTTTCTCTTTTTGCAGGTTACCTTCCCTGATGTAGAGAAAGCAGAATGGCTGAACAAGGTAAGGCTATTCATGATGTAATATTCATATTGTAGAATACCGTAGAGCAGGGGTGTCAAACTACATTTCATTGCGGGCCGCATCAGCATTATGATTGCCCTCAAAGGGCCGGTTTTATCTGTAAGACAGTATAAATGTATCTACTCTTTATCATATTCGATAATTGCCTCTGCATTCAATTATTACTGGTTTTAGTAATAACCTAAGACTGAAGCTGTGAGGGGCAGGTACAGACTGGCACAGAGCCCACTCACACTCCTGTAGCAGGTGATGCAAGTCTGAAAAGGAAGGTTGCACACCGCTGGTATCATCCACAGGAAGCTTTTGGAGACCACTCAGACAGTGTTCTGTCTGAGCAATCTCCAATAAATTTTAATGTGAATGATACCAGTGGTGTGTGAGCCTCCTTTTCAACTGGCATACAATTGTACTATTCTCATAATTATTATAAACAGATGTCCAGAGCACCCCACCCCCTTACATCAGATGTCAAGTGGCCCCCCCACAATAAGAAGTCAAGAGTCCTTCACCCTCCATTACATCACAGTCCTCTCCCCTCCCCCATCTTGTACTGCTGCCGAGAAGATGCTGCGGCCCACCAGGAAGCAGAAATCACAGGGTCTGGAAGAGGACTTGAGTCTCTTCTGCCTGAGTCTGCTGAATGCTGAGACCAGGGGAGATAGAGACAAGGGGGTGCTGCGGCTGCCCAGAAAGGCGCGGGATCTGTAGAAGGAGTTCTGTCCTCCTCTCTGCTGCCGACTGCTGAGACAGGGTGGGGGAAGAGACGAGGGGGTGCCACAGCTGCAGGAGAGGTGCGAGGGCCAAATGAAATGGCCTGGCGGGCCAGATACGGCCAGTGGGCCTTGTGTTTGACACAAGTGCCATAGGAGTATACTTCCAGATAGGGGGTCTCTATTAGAGTGTAGATGGTTAGGGGATTGCTTTGCATGCTGCCTTGATGCAAATTAAAGCTTAACCACAGTCTTTTTTTTTTTTTTTTTTATAAAGTCTGGAAAGGTTGAAATTTCTATCAGCTTGTTATTTTTGTCTGTGACCCCCATTAGGGACAAGTGATAGATGGAGCAGTTATCATTGGGGCAGGAAAGCACAGCAATAGAAATGTGTTTAGTTCTATTCCTTCCCCATTATGCTATAAGCCATAAGTCCTCATGTACACTGCTGCTGGTAAACGGACGTTTAGGAGCAGTTGGGCATTCTTTTTAACTGCTCCTGAACTCTCCTCTGTTATCTTATCAGTACATGTACACTGGGTCGTTTATAGTAATTTCTAGGCAGTTGTGTTTAAAGGGTTTTTCTTGAACCCGAAAAAAAATGCGTTCAGAAGCTGTTTTTAGAGGCAGTTGAAGCGCCAAACGTGGCAACTCGCGTTTAGCAGCGTTTCGTTTACAGACGTTTTTAATTTGAACAAAAAAAATGTTTTCTTTTTTTTTCAAATGCTTCTAGATGCAAACACGGCTAAACGCGGCATGTAAACGCGGCTAAACGGCAGTTTTTAGACACTGGTTTCTAGCTGTCAAGTTAAATCGTTCAGGAGAGGTTGAACAACGTCCTGTGTACATGAAGCCTAATGCCGCGTACACACGACCGTTTTTAATGACGAGAAAATTGTAATTTTTTAAAATGGTCATTAAAAATGATCGTGTGTGGGCTTCAGAGCATTTTTCACAACGTTAAAAACGGCCATGAAAAAATTGGAACATGCTCTAATTTTTCACGTCGTTTTTTACATCGTTGTTTTTCTCGTTATGAAAAACGGCCGTGTGTGGGCTTTAACGACGTGAAAAAAAATGCGCATGCTCATAATCAAGTATGAGACGGGAGCGCTCGTTCTGGTTAAACTAGCGTTCGTAATGGAGATAGCACATTCGTCACGCTGTAACGGACTGAAAAGCACGAGGCTGAAAAGCGCAAATCGTCACTCAACAAACTTTACTAACATGAAGGGTGGCGCCATCCGAATGGAACTTCCCCTTTATAGTGCCGTTGGACGTCACCACGCTTTACTCTAGCATTTTTTTCCACGATAGTGTGTAGGCAAGGCAGGCTTGAGAGGAAACACGAAAAATCACGTCCAGAAAAATGCAGTTTTTTTCAATGACATTAAAAACGGTCGTGTGTACGCGGCATTAGTGTTTGTCTGTGTCCCTATTGGAGAGATTTCACATCACGTCCTGTCCTGACAAAAAAATTAAGAATCTCCTAAAGAGGGACAGCTAACATTAACTCATCAACCCATTCGTGCTCTAAATAGAACAAAAGATTTAGCTCGAGTTTGATTACAGGACAGAAAAGGCCAAGAAATATTCTTCCAGACATGCAAACTGTATTAAAAATTATGTACTTCTTATTTCGTTTTTATTTTTTTTTACATTTGCAAAACTGTATGAATGAAAAGCATATGCTAGCGCATAGTAGCTAATCAAATTTCTCAATATAACTTAAATAGGCTTTACTGTTTGATATCCAAGTCTAAATTTAGGATAGAATCGTGCAAATTGAATGGAAATAGGCTATATTGTAATAGTTATATTATTAAAGCATATGAAAAAAAAATACAATTCATTTGGTTTATTGTACATTACAAGCAGTTTTCCCAATTTTCTAAGCATTATTTTAAAGCCCAACTCTGGGAATGCTCATTTACTCTAGGGGACAGTAAGCACTTTTATTTGATTGATCCTCCACTCCCCTGGCAAATGATGCTCCCCTACACTCAGGCAGTGGACTGTCCCTTGGCGTCATGTCCAATATAGGGCTATGGGACGTGCATTGGTTCTCATGATGTCAGGGGCATCCGACCACTGGAGTGAAGGGTAGGAGAGGCTGCACCGATCAGTCTAGCAGTACAAAGGAGCCTTCAGGAGTGGAGGACAAGGTAAATAAAAATGCTTTACTGGGTCCCCTAGACATAAACCAGTAGTTAACCCTTGCAGTGCAGGGGCAGTCCCACTGCAAGGGAAGACTTTTACTTCTCTCAGAGTTCAGCTTTAAAGTTGTATTAAACCCAAACCCAAAATTGTAATATATTCCAGGTTTCCAATCACTAGATATGGTGGCTAGGGATGAGCCGAACACCCCCCGGTTCGGTTCGCATCCAGAACATGCGAACAGGCAAAAAATTAGTTTGAACATGCGAACACCGTTAAAGTCTATAGGACACGAACATGAAAAATCAAAAGTGCTAATTTTAAAGGTTAATATGCAAGTTATTATCATAAAAAGTGTTTGGGGACCCGGGTCCTGCCTCAGAGGACATGTATCAATGCAAAAAAAAGTTTTAAAAACTGCCATTTTTTCATAGCAGTGATTTTGAAAATGCTTAAACGAGAAGTATGGGTTTCTTTTTTTTGCTTACATCTATTCTATGTGAGCTGCTGATATCTATAAACCCTTCCAGCCCTCTCAGAAGTGCCCCCCATTCTGTTAAATCTAGCTAAATACCTGTGGGAGGTTCTACAGACTTTCATACAGCATCATCCCGACAATGGTGTAGAATGTAGAGTCTTGATCCACCCCCTTTCCTGTCATTTTGCTTGATTGATGTCCTCTCTCCTTTCTCTGCTTGTTCCCGAGACTTCACAGAGTGTAGCTGCTCCCCCCTCCCTTCTCACTCCTCCCTCCTCCCCCTCCCTTCTCCTCTTCAGCCTGTTACGTTCTTCAGAGGAATCCAGCAGAGTTGACAGCCCTTCAGTGGCTGTAAGGTGAGAGAAGTCACTGATAGTGCTGTGTATGAGAATCTACACTATATATTTCTATCTATCGGAGTGAAAAGAATTTATTTTTAAAGAAGAATACACTTTTGGAATTTACAGCACACAGGAATTCCATGCATTACTGGTATAGTAAAATGAAATGAAATCAGAGCTAACATTGTGAATCAATAAATTGTTATGAGACAATGAAACTTTCCATTCACATCTCTATCATACCGAGCTACTCAGACATATGGACAGCTCCCCCATAATTTGTGTATTACCTAGTACCCCATAGCAAAAATGTTTCCTTCATTGTAAATAGAGTATTGCAGGATTACATCCCCCTTACATTTGTATTGCTGTATTAGGCTTGGTTCACACTTGTGCGATGCGGAAATCCTGTGAATCCACTGCGGGTTCCTGAATCGCACCCGACTCGCACAGATGTTCACACTGCCATGCGAACTGCTGGGGAGTGTCAATACATTGTTAATGACACCCCCATTTCAGCTCACATATCGCACTGCGAACTGTCAGTTCGGACATGAATCGGATCGCATAGGTGTGAACACCCTTGCAATCCGATTCTGGTGCGGACCAAAAAAACGGTCCTTTGCAAGTTTAGTCCGAATGCGATGCGATTTCAGCCATACTATCTGTATGGCTGAAATTGCATTGCATGTGATTTTCAGTGCTGTGTGAATCGCATGCAATTTTGCACCACACAGCAGTGTGAACCGGCCCTTACACTGCATATTCATGCAGCTGCACAAATATAGAATTATTTGGCCATGTTGATGTGCCCTGGAATGGAGAGGTGTTCCATGTAGTTGCCTGTTGAACTCAATTATAGGCTGACAGGTGCACAGATCTTCATACATATTCTTGCGTGTACATCTGCCTAGGATGGGATAGGCAGGTGTTTGTTGTAACCATCTTTTAACCACTTGCCCACCACCCCATAGCATTTTTACTGCTACAGAGCAGTCACGCTGCGCATGATCATGTATATATATACATGATCCTATGATTCCGGGTATCGGTCACGAGTGCGCCCTACCAGTGACTCACTCCCACTGTGCTGATCGATGTAAGCCGGCACCCACTAATTGTTCAGTACGCAGGCGGAACAGCAGTCTGTCTATGTAAAAAAAGGCAGATTACCATTCTGTCAGTAAGGAAGGCATGGATCCTGTGTCTCTGCAAAGCAGGGACAAAGATCTATGCCTTCCCTAAGTAAAAGCACCTCCCCACTACACTAAAACACTGGCTAGGTGCACAGTTAACCCTTTGACCGCCCCTGATGTTAAACCCTTCCCAGCCACTGTCATTGGTCCCCAAACAAGTGTCAGTGTCCAAATTGTCTGGCACAATATCGCAGTTATGCTATAAGTCGCTGATTGCCTCCATTGCCCGTAAAAAAATAAAAATAAAATTATAAACATGTATCCCATAGTTTGTAGACACTATAGTTTTTGCATTACACACACATATAGTGTGGTGACTGGCATTTTTCTGCATTGTAAGAATGCCTGTTGTCACTAGGACACACAGAAAACCAATTTTTTACTATTTGTCCTTTTTGCACTAAAATGCAGCTTGTAGTTGTGATAAAATGCAAATATGTTGCATTTTATCTCAGTGTATAGGAAGGTGCCACATGTTACTTTAAGACCCCTTTCACAGTGTGGCGCTTTACAGGCACTATAGCGCTAAAAATAGCGCCTGTAAAGCGACTCACTTGTCACTCCAATGTGAAAGCCTGAGTGCTTTCACACTGGAGCGGTGCATGGAAGGACGTCAAAAAAAGTCCTGCAAGCAGCTTCTAAAATCTTCTAAAATTAAAATCAATGGGCAGCGGCGCTGCAGTGGTGCTTTGCGGGCACTTTTTACCCCTTTTCGGCCACTAGCGGGGGTTAAAAGTGCCCCACTAGCGGCCGAAAAGCGCTGCTCAAACAGCGGTAAAAAAAATAGGGGCTAAAAATAGCGGCGCTTTACTGCTGGCGCGGCTCAGCATGAAAGTGCCCTAACTGCTTTGTGACTGTCTCATGCAGGAGTACGGCAACAAGGCAGCTTTCCTAGGCTGGATCACGTACTAGATACGCGATCCAGCACTTCCAGGTGGGGGCCACACATGTGCGTTGCCACCTCGCCGGCTGATCAGAAGGTCCTGGGCCAATTATTGACCTCTGGCACCCACTGATCGGCAAGGAGGGTGACAAGGCTGTGCTCTGTGAGTGTAAAGAATGCAGAGCTCTGTCCTGTCAGCAGGGATGTGCTGGTTTTTGTTTCCATGCAAATATACAGTGTGCATATCAAGGCATTGTCTGTGTAAGCAATGAGCAGGTCTAAGCTGTATCTCTGTGTACACTGTGTATGTGAGGATGAAGAGCTCTGGGTGCCTGTGTGTGTGAAGCGACAGGATAAGGGGAGCAGAGCAGAAGGAAGGAGGGGGGAAGGAGGGAGCTCTCAAGATTCCTGAGAAGTCCCTGAAACTTTTATCTCATATTCTTAGCAGTAGATTAGAGGCACAGTGTTTACATCTGGCCAAGCAGTCAGCTTCTATTTCCTATGTGAGTTCCTATTACTATGGAAACATAACCATGTGGACCGTTTTTGCCAGCTGAAGGAAAGTTCATGTGCACATGCTGTAAAAACTAAAAGGAGTAGGGAAAAAAGACTAGCTGATATGTGACTAATGTGATATGTACTAGTTATTTAACCCATCCCATACTTCTCCTTTTAAAGTAAACCAATAAAAGTGAAATATTCCTTTAAATTTCGTACCTGGGGGGTGTCTGAAGTATGCCTGTAAAGTAGTGCATGTTTCCCATGATTAGAACTGTCCCTGCACAAAATGTCATTTCTGAAGGAAAAAAGGCAATTTAAAACTACTCGCGGCTGTAATGAATTGTCGGGTCCCGGCAATACAGAGAAAAGTCATTTAAAGTCATTGAAAAAAAAAATGCGTGGGGGTCCCCCAGAATTCCATTAACAGGCCCTTCAGGTCTGGTATGGATATTAAGGGGAACTCCGCGCCAAAATTAAAAAAAACAATTGCGTGGGGTTCCCCCCAAAAATTCATACCAGACCCTTATCCAAGCACGCAACCTGGCAGGCCGCAGGAAAAGAGGGGGGACGAGAGAGCGCCCCCCCCTCCTGAACCATACCAGGCCACATGCCCTCAACATGGGGAGGATGCTTTGGGGGTCTGTGACCCCCAAAGCACCTTGTCCCCATGTTGATGGGGACAAGGGCCTCATCCCCACAACCCTTGCCCGGTGGTTGTGGGGGTCTGCGGGTGGGGGGCTTATCGGAATCTGGAAGCCCCCTTTATCAAAGGGGACCCCCAGATTCCGCCCCCTCCAGGTGAATTGGTAACGGGGTACATTGTACCCCTACCATTTCAAAAAAAAAAATTGACAAAAATGTTAAAAACCACACAGACACAGTTGGGATAAGTCCTTTATTAAAAATAAATAAATAAATAAAAGTTTCCAGCGGCAGCGATGTAATCCTCTCGATCTCCAGCGTTGTAATCCATTCTCGGTATCCAGCGATGTGTCCTGCGTTGATATACACACACACACGATCCTGGCTCCACCGGAGGAACCCCACGAATGACACGCCGCCAGCCTGGGGTTACCCAATGACGTGACCCCGCCCCCCTCTGATGCAACGGGAAACCTGCACATCAGATGGAAACCCCGCCCCCCTCTTATGCAACTGGAAACCCGGGATTACCCAATGACGTGACGGGTGACCCTGCCCCCCTCTGATGCAACGGGAAACCCGCTGGTGACCCCGCCCCCCTCTGATGCAACAGGAAACCCGAGGGGGCGGGGTCACCCATCACGTCATTGGGTAACCCCGGGTTTCCCGTTGCATCAGAGGGGGCGGGGTTTCCCTCTGATGTGCAGGTTTCCCGTTGCATCAGAGGGGGGGCGGGGTCACCCGTCACGTCATTGGGTAACCCCAGGCTGGCGGCGTGTCATTGGTGGGGTTCCTCCGGTGGAGCCAGTATCGTGTGTGTGTGTATCATCGCTGGACACATCATCGCTGGAGAGTGGAGATCATCGCTGGATACCGAGAATGGATTACAACGCTGGAGATCGAGTGGATTACATCGCTGCCGCTGGAATAATTTTTTTTTTTTTAATAAAGGACTTCTCCCAACTGTGTCTGTGTGGTTTTTAACATTTTTGACTTTTTTTTTGTGAAATGATAGGGGTACAATGTACCCCGTTATCAATTCACATAGGGGGGGCGGAATCTGGGGGTCCCCTTTGTTAAAGGGGGCTTCCAGATTCTGATAAGCCCCCCGCCCGCAGACCCCCACAACCACCGGGCAAGGGTTGTGGGGAAGAGGCCCTTGTCCCCATCAACATGGGGACAAGGTGCTTTGGGGGTCACAGACCTCTTTTCCTGCGGCCTGCCAGGTTGCGTGCTCGGATAAGGGTCTGGTATGGATTTTTGAGGGGAACCCCACGCCATTTTTTTTTATTTTGGCGCAGAGTTCCCCTTAATATCCATACCAGACTTGAAGGGCCTGTTATTTGAATTTTGGGGACCCCCACGCATGTTTTTTTTTTCAATGACTTTCAATGACTTTTCTCTGTATTGCCGGGACCCGACAATTCATTACAACCGCGAGTAGTTTTAAATGACTTTCTTTTCTTCAGAAATTACATTTTGTGCAGGGTCAGTTCTAAACACAGGAAACATGCGCTACTTTACACTTTTACAGGCATACTTTAGACACCCCCCAGGTACGAAATTTAAAGGAATATTTCACTTTTATTGTTTCACTTTAAGCATTATTAAAATCACTGCTCCTGAAAAAACGGCCGTTTTTTAAAACTTTTTTTTGCATTGATACATGTCCCCTGGGGCAGGACCCGGGTCCCCAAACCCTTTTTATCACAATAATTTGCATATTAACCTTTTAAAATTGGCACTTTAGATTTCTCCCATATACTTTTAATGGGTGTTCCGCGGCTTTTCGAATTTGCCGCAAACACCTCAAATTGTTCGCTATTCGGCGAACGGGCGAAGAGCCAATGTTCGAGTCGAACTCATGTTTTACTCGACCAGATAGCCCATCCCTTTTGGTGGCTGTATTAGTTTTCTTTTTTAGGCTTTTTTTCCCCTCTGTTTTCATCTGGTGATCTGCCCAGTAACACATCTCCTGTATGAGTGCCCCTTTCACACTGGGGCGGGAGGTGTGGTGGCGGTAAAGCGCCGCTATTTTTAACGGCGCTTTACCGTCGGAATTGCGGTGGTATTCGGCCGCTAGCGGTGCAGTTTTAACCCCCGCTAGCGGACGAAAAAGGGTTAAAAACCACCGCAAAGCGCCTCTGCAGAGTCGCATTGCCGGTGGTATAGCCGCGGTGTCCCATTGATTTCAATGGGCAGGAGCGGTGGAGGAGCGGTAAACACACCGCTCCTTTACTGCTCCAAAGATGCGGCTAGCAGGACTTCTTTTGAAGCACAGCAGACTTACAGGGAAGGTCACCACAAATAAAATAAAAGAACGAGACTAAAAAAGGAAACTAATGCAGCCACCAATGAAAGGGAAGAATTGAAAGGATTCTAAGGACAAGGCTAACACCTTTTAAGTACAACTGGTAAAATGTATATGCTCTGACTTATGTATAACTTTTCTTTCAGCTTATTGCACAGATGTGGCCATTTATTGGCCAGTATTTGGAGAAGATGTTAATAGACACTATAGCACCTTTGATCCGCTCAAGCAATACTCACCTGTCCACTTTCTATTTTACGAAGATCAACCTTGGTCAAAAGGTAAGAATCCAAAATTCAGTATTAGCACTGAGGCTACTGATAATTATTTTAAGCTATTAAAGCCCATCCTATCTTTGCACAATCTGAACATTAGTAGTAGTTTAAAATACACTTGATACAAGGAATGCAGACTGTGTGTGTACCTGTCTGGAGTACTATCAACTCTATCTCTACAGTACTGTGTAGAGCAGCCTGAGCGCTGCCTCATTTATGACAATATATATGTGTGGCTGCAAGGAGGGGAATGCCCTGCCCACAGGATGATTGGACCAGCTTCTTGGCAGGCTCACTCAGGTGGGTTCAGACAAGGGTCCAAACTCGCTCTAGCTTATCTCTAAGCATATACTCATCTATTCTGTAATGTCATCAGGGAGGCCTCTACTCTAATCAGTCCCAAATTAATTCTGCAGTAGGACAATGACCCGTAACATACAGCCAAAGTAATGGAGAACTATCTTCAGCGAAAAGAACAAAGAACCCTGGAAGAGATGGCATTACCCCACAGAGCCCTGATCTCAACATCACTGAGTCTGTCTGGGATTACATGAAGAGACAGAAGCAACACAAACAGCCTAAATCCACAGAAGAGTTCCTACCTAGTTACTTAAAAACAGTGCTAAACTAAAGTCCAATATACTTGTCTTTCCTTAAACGGTTTGACATCTGTGAGGTCCCTCACAGGTGCTGACATAGTTTCCTAGGCTTTTTCCAGGTGCTGGTCTTTGACCATCTTGATTGGCTGTTGCTGGTGCAGGATGATGTCACTCCAGTGCATGCTCAGGAGTGAAGTCATCCCAGTACAGGAATCTGTGTTGGCATGGAAATTGAGCTACACATGCGTAGCTCAGTGTACATTCTGCAGAAGCCTGTGAGCAGGCAGGTAGGTGTATTTTATTGCAGAAGAAACATGCAGCCTGTCTGCTCCCAGTTTTTCCATTTTAGAATTTAGGTCCACTTTAACCACTTCAATACTAGACACTTTGACCCCCTTTCTGCCCAGGCCAATTTTCTTTTTTTTTTAATTTTTTATTTATAACAAGGAAAGGGACCCTGTCGGGTCGATACATTACAAAGTAGTACGGGTATCAAGACAAACAACTTATTCAAAAACAGTCAGAATACATTACATCACATAGTCTTGATGTAGGAAGGAAAAGAAAAGCAGGGTTCAAACATATGAGTGTGGACAAATTGGTGGAGATTACGCTCCCTGGTGTATTGTCACTTAGTATGTCTGAGCTATTGTTAGTTTTATTCGTGACCTCTGATGTCTTTAATTTTGTTTCAGCGACTTGTTCCTTCCTAGGTGTCTAGTTCTGCCTGTTGGTTCCCTTTGCTCCGTTAGGGTATTTGTGCTTGAGGTTGTCGTGTTGTGTAGTACCGGGGACATGGGCCCAGTTCCTTGGTTTTTCCTGTTTATATTAGAGAAAAGGTGGAAAATAGAGTGTAAAGCAAATCCCCCCAGTTTAGGATGGGATTGGTTAAAGGTAGAATATTAGAATAGAGAAAGATATGAAAAAGAGAAAAAGAAGAGGGGAGGGGGAGTTGTTGTGGGAAGATGGGTTGGGTGGTGGATAGGGGGGGGGGTATGGGGGTACTGGGGCCCACGAACATGGGACATCAGTAATTCAGTCCTGTGTATCGGATGGGATTGGCGGTGGCGGGGTGCAACTCTGTGTGTCTGTTGAGGTTCCCTTCAGCGCCTGGCCCTCTGCCAAGTAGATGAAGATAATCCACAACTGCCAGGTGTTGGAGAATGTCTCTTGTCTATGCTGGGCTGTGAGGACGAGGTCCTCCATATATCTTATTTCCTCCACTCTCGCTATCCATGATGCTATGGTAGGTGGGCTTGTGGATTTCCACATTATCGGTATGCAGGCCTTGGCTGCATCTAGCAAGTGTCTGATTACCGATTTTTTTGTATGTTTTTTCCGGAGTGTCTGATGCGTGGAGTAGGAAGAAAGCGGGGTCTACTGGTATGGGGCTGTCTGTAAATTTTTGTATAACTTCTCGAACCACTTTCCAAAAGTGGTGTAGTAAAGGACAGGACCAGAATATGTGCAGCGGTGTTCCCTTTTCTGCTCGACACCGCCAGCAAAGGTCCGGCGTTGTCGGGAAGAATCTGTGGAGCAGGTCTGGAGTTCTGTACCATCTTGACAGTAGCTTATAGTTAGTCTCCTGGATTTTGGCGCATATCGAGGATTTGTGAGTGTATTTAATTATTCGTTGTTTCTTAGTTGTGCTGAAGTTGCAATTCAGTTCCGTTTCCCATTTGGTCAGCCCTGGTGGGGTAAAGTCTGTTTGTGGTACGTTTAGCAGGCTGTAGGTTTGTGAGAGCGTGTGCGTTATGGTACCCGATGTGTTGCAGAGTTCTTCTAATGTTGTGAGGGGACGGGATGTTGTCGGGTGGGTTGTCAGTGAGTGTAAGAAGTGGCTCAGTTGGCTGGCTCTCAAAAAGTCCAGCCGAAATGGGCCTGTGGCGTCTGAAAGTTCTGTTAACGTGGGCCAACGACCATTGGTACTAAAGTGGGAGGCCTGGTGAGTGCCCTCGTCTCTCAGTCTTTTAAATTCCGCGTCCTGTATTCCTGGTGCAAATTCGGGGTTTCTCAAGATGGGGAAGAGGGGTGAATTGGGGGATGATATGGGGGTCGTCGAGAAGAGACGTGCGCAGACCTGTGTTGTGGTTCCTATTAGCGGGTGTCGCTTGATTTCCGCTGGCAGGGACGGGTAGCACCAGGGAGCCCTACCAAGCGGAGTCTCGCTTTGATGTTGCTCCAGTTGTGTCCAGAGCTTAGTCTCCTGGTGCCTGCACCAGTCTATAAGCCTGCCCAGGTGTACTGCCTGGTAGTATGTACGAATGTTCGGCAACGCGAGTCCCCCGTGTTGTTTAGGTAGAACCAAGAGTTTATAAGAGAGTCGTGGCCTTTTCTTAGCCCATACAAAGTCTGTAAACATGGTTTGTATTTGTTTGAAGTAGAGTGTGGGAATGTGAATAGGTATCGCCTGCATAAGATAGAGGAATTTTGGAAGTATCATCATTTTGAGGATGTTGCAGCGACCTATCCATGAATGTAGACCGGTGTGCCATTTTTTAAGTAATATTTTGATTGTTTTCAAAAGTGGTGGGAAGTTCAGCTCATATAACCGTGGGAGCGTGCGAGGGATGTAAGTACCTAAATATTTTAGGGCTGTCTGCGTCCATTTCAACTGGAAACCTGATTGTAAATGTGCAAGTTGTGCTAGTTGTATTCCTACTCCCATCGCCTCGGATTTAGTAAAATTAATTTTTAGGTTGGAGAGGGCTCCATATATCTTAAATTCTTGTAAGAGGTTGGGGAGGGAGATCGAGGGGGTGGTAAGTGTAAACATGAGGTCGTCGGCGTACGCCGATACCTTATGTTGTGTTTGTTGTACTTTCACTCCTGAGATGTTGGGGTTTTGTCTTACGTGGCATAGGAATGGTTCCAGAGTGAGGGCGAATAGAAGGGGGGACAACGGGCACCCCTGCCTTGTCCCGTTTGTAATCAAATCAGGAAAGGCTCTGAGAGCACTCCATTAGCCCTCACTCTGGCAGATGGTTTTTCATAGGTTGCGGCTATCCATTTTAGCATGTTGTCTCCCAGTCCCACATGCCGCAACGTGGCAAACATAAAGGCCCAACTAACCCGATCAAACGCTTTCTCAGCGTCCGTGCTCATAAAAACACTGGGCGTTTGGGTGCGGGTGACCGTATGTAGTAGATTCAAGACCTTAGTGGTATTGTCCCTTGCCTCTCTTGTGGGGACAAATCCCACCTGGTCTAAGTGTATTAGGTGGGGCAGGTGAGTCTGTATTCTGGTCGCTATTATTTTGGTGAATAGTTTGAGGTCCGAATTAAGTAGGGAGATAGGCCTATAGCTTCCACAGTTGGTCAGGTCTTTGCCTTCTTTCGGGATGACGGATATTTGTGCTTGTAATGTGGTGGCGTGTAGTTTCCCTCCTTTAGTAAGGCCGTTAAGCACATTAACTAGGCGTCCTCCTAATACTGGTAGTAGTGTCTTGTAGTAGTGTGGCGTGAGTCCGTCCGGCCCTGGGGCTTTTCCGATTTTAGTGCTTTTCAGCGCAAGTTGGACCTCCAATAATGTGATAGGGGCTTCTAACAGATCTCGGGTGTCAGTGGAGAGGGTGGGCATACGGGAGGTAGTAATATAATCTGTTATGTGTTCTACCGATGGTGGCGTGTTGGATAGGTTGTAGAGCGATTCATAGTAGGATTTAAATTCCTGTGTTATATGTTGTGGTAAGGTTCTCTTCTGTCCCGATGGCGAGCGTATGGAGGGTATGTATGACGCTGTTCTCTGGTCCCGTAATGACTGTGCTAGTAGTCTGCCGCATTTGTTGCCTGACTCGTAAATCCTTTTCCGTGATATTTGTAGTGCCGTCTTTGCTTTAAAATTTAACAGGTCAGTGACTTGCGTGCGTAATGCGTCCAGTTCGTTCCCTATCTGGTCAGTCGGGGTTTGCTTGTGTCTGATTTCTAGGGCGTGAAGTCTGCTGAGGAGAGAAGTCAATTGGGCTGTCCTTTGTTTTTTTAGTCTTGCGCCGTTTTTTATAAGTATTCCGCGAATCACCGCTTTGTGTGCTTCCCATACTAGGCCTTCGTCACTTTCTGAGTCGCTATTGGTTTGAAAATAGTTGGTTATTTCCCTTGTCACCTCTGCCAGTGTGTCTGGGTCTTTCAGAAGGCTTTCATTAAGCCTCCACGGTTTCCTTTGATTTTTTTGGAAGTCTGTCAGGGCATGCCTCAGGATAGCTGGGGCGTGATCGGACCAAGTGATTGATCCTACTGAGGTGTTTCTAACGGCGTGAAGTTGGTTGTGTGGTATCAACAGGTAATCAATTCGCGAATATGTGTTGTGGGGACGCGAGTAGTACGTATAGTCTCGTTCGCCAGGGTGAAAGAGGCGCCACGTGTCTATTAACTGTGATCTCTGAAGTGCTATATGGATGGTCTTGCGTGTGTTTCTCGGGGTTGATGAACTCCCTGTTGAGGTATCCTCCTCGGGTATTAGGGGGATATTCAGGTCTCCTCCCACTATTAGTTGTCCTTCAGTAAAGTTTTGTAGTTTGATCAAGTGTCTTGTTAGAAACGTATCTTGTTGGGTGTTTGGGGCGTAAAGGTTTGCGAGTGTTATTTTGATGCCACCAATTTGGCCCTTGAGGAATAGAAATCTTCCCATCGGATCTGTCAGTATGCATGTCAGGGACCATGGGATTTTGGCTGAAATTAATATTGAAACTCCTCGCGATTTGGATTCCTTGTAGGTCGAGTGATACACCGTCGGGAAGTATCTATTCCTGAGGATCGGGAGTGTGTTTTCTCGGAAGTGTGTCTCTTGCAAGAGAACAATGTCTGCCTTTAGGCGTCGCATATCATTAAGTAACATTCTCCTTTTCTCTGGGATGTTGAGTCCCTTCGCATTTAAAGTGACAATAGTAATGTCATCCATGTTCGTGGGGGGGGGGGGGGTGTAGGGAGGGGGGTAGGGAAGTACAGTAAAGAGTTAGAGAGAGGTATAGAATAGAGATAAGAATGTAGCAGATAAAGATAGGTATATTCAACCAGTACTAAAAGGGTATGAAATGCGCCCGCCAGAAGCCTAGTGCCTCTAGCGGTTGCCTACCAATTTAGCTGGTGCTCTAATGTGCGTGCAAAATTTTTGCAAAGACGCTCTCCAGGTGTCCTGGGTATCGTGCGTCGTCCTATGTGGGGGTGAGGTCAGCAGGGGTCCCTGCGAGTCTCCCGGTCCCTCCCCGACCACCCGGCCTCTGCTTGTATAAGAGTGTGTGGGCATACGTGCTCAATGGTGTATCGTAGAGTGGTTTGTACGTTTCAAGCTATAATATATAATAACAACACAAGGACATGGAAATTCAATACTTACTCATTTTCTAGTTATCAAAAAGAAAAAACTTTAACCAGAAAGACGGTATCAACGAAACAACATTAACTTAAATGCATAGGTTACATCTGTCAACTAATTATTCCCCCACATAATCCAACCCCCCCCCCCCAACCCGCGCCAGAGAAATTCCCCACAATAATTTATGGTCCTGAGCAGTTTGGTGCGGTTTCATTGTCCCCCCCCCCCCCCATTTATGACTCCCCTTTCCGTCTGGCACCGCACCTCCCCCACCCCCGAACACCCTCCAAGGCTGCATCTTGTCCTCTGATGGGGTCCAAACCCCCATTCCTCCCAAGCAACCACCCAGTATATGTTCTGCCCCCCCCCGTGGTCCCCCACGGGCCACATCTGTGGGCGTGGGTCTTGTTACCTAGAAAGTATCTTGACACCTGTCATCTGTTAGCTCCTTTCTTGGTAGGTGGTTATGACCCAGTTGACATGACGGGGGAGCCAGGTAAGTACATGTGTAGTTCTCAGCTTGTGGAGCAAAGGATGATGCCTGTAGGGGTGGTGCTCCAGTTTGGTGGTCAGGTAAATTGGGGTTCGGTAGTCCACCTGGGACAGTGCTGCAAGAGTATGTTCTCCTGCATGTGTCCCCGGGGGGGCGCGGGGGACGCATTGTCCTTCTCTCCCTTTGTGACCCCACTCCTCCAGACAACAAAAAGGCAAAAAGGGCAAGGACCCAGGCCAATTTTCAGCTTTCAGTGCTGTCGCACTTTGAATGACAATTGCGCGGTCATGCAACACTGTACCCACATGAATTATTTTTCACACAAATAGAGCTTTCTTTTAATGTTATTTATTCACCGCTGGGTTTTTTATTTTTTGCTTAAACCCAAAAAAAGACAGAAAATTTTGCAAAAAAAAAAAGTTTCTGACCGAAAATGTTGTAAATAACAAATTTTTCTCCTTCACGGATGTGCGCTAATGAGGCGGCACTAATGGGCTGCACTGATGAGGCAGCACTGAAGGGCACTGATTAGGTGGCTCTGAAAGGCAGCACTGATTGGTGTCACTGATGGGTACTGATTGGTGTCACTCATGGGCACAGTCTGGCATCACTTTCTGGGCACTGCTGGGGCTGCACTGTAATCAGGGCACTGATGATCAGTGCTCTGATTACCTGTACAGTCTCCCCTGCAAGAAGAAGCCGCCGATCGGCTCTCCTCGCACTCTGTCAGTGTGAGGCGAGGAGAGTCGATAAACGGCACTTCCTTGTTTTACTGCGATTGGCTGTGATTGGACACATCCGATCACATGGGTTAAAAGCTGTCATCGGCTCTTTACTGAGATCCGGGTCCCTGGGAGGCGGCGTGCCCGCGATTGCCGCGCGAGATCGGTGATGTCATAAGACGTCGTCCCGAAACGAGAGGAGATACCGCCTGCTGTCATTTTACTATACGGCGGGAGGAGGTTAAAGGCAAAAGGTGGGTACACCAAATATTGATATGATTTAGAATTTTTAGTTAATGCGTTTTTGAGCTTGATAATTGATAAATAAAACTATTCATTTTGTAAAGCATTTTCACTTTACAGCATTTTTTTCAGAGTGCATAAAATGTTTAGACAGTATTGTATTTATATAAAGGGGACTTGGGGTATTATGTAGACCTCATGCACACTGGACGTTATGAAAAGGCCAGTAGCATTAGCTGTAGAAAGCTGTAGGCCCCATGCGCACGAGACGCTGTTATTTGCTGTTAAACGCGCGTTCAGAGGCAGTTGGACACTTTTTTCAACTGCTCCTGAACCCATTCAATGTTATCCTATGTGTCCATGCACACAGTCTCGTTTATTGCCGTTTTTAGGCAGTTGCGTTTAACCTCGTTTTTCCAGAAGCAAAAAAATGGGTTCAGACGCAAAAGTTTTCCACGTTTCAGACGCAAAACGCGGCTAAACGCCGCTAACCGCGGCAAAACGCGGTACCGGCGTTTTGCCGCGATTTCGTTTATTAGCGTTTTTAAAGGTGACCTATTTTTTTACATTAGAAATCTCAAAAAAATATGAAAAAAAAATGTAATTGCTTGCATTGCACTGTAGACAATCCACAACTTGTGGCAGGTGACGTGGCAAGTGGACAATCCACAACTTGTGGCAGGTGATGTTGCCAGGTGACGTGGCCAGGTGACATGGCAGGTGATGTGGCAGGTGGACAATCCACAAATTGTGGCAGGTGACGTGGCCAGGTGACGTGGCAAGTGGACAATCCACAACTTGTGGCAGGTAACGTGGCCAGGTGACGTGGCCAGGTGACGTGGCAGGTGGTCAATCCACAAATTGTGGTAGGTGACGTGGCAGGTGACGTGGCAAGTGGACAATCCAAAACTTGTGGCAGGTGACGTGGCCAGGTGACGTGGCAGGTGGACAATCCACAAATTGTGGCAGGTGACGTGGCAGGTGACGTGGCAGGTGACGTGGCAGGTGGACAATCCACAAATTGTGGCAGGTGACGTGGCCAGGTGACGTGGCAGGTGGACAATCCACAAATTGTGGCAGGTGACGTGGCCAGGTGATGTGGCAGGTGACGTGGCAAGTGGACAATCCACAACTTGTGGCAGGTGATGTGGCCAGGTGATGTGGCAAGTGGACAATCCACAACTTGTGGCAGGTGATGTGGCCAGGTGATGTGGCAGGTGGACAATCCACAAATTGTGGCCAGGTGACGTGGCCAGGTGACGTGGCCAGGTGACATGGCAGGTGATGTGGCAGGTGACGTGGCAAGTGGACAATCCACAACTTGTGGCAGGTGACGTGGTCAGGTGACGTGGCATGTGACGTGGCCAGGTGACGTGGCAAGTGGACAATCCACAACTTGTGCCAGGTGACGTGGCCAGGTGACGTGGCAGGTGGAAAGCCACAAATTGTGGCAGGTGACGTGGCATGTGACGTGGCCAGGTGACATGGCAGGTGACGTGGCAGGTGACGTGGCAAGTGGACAATTCACAACTTGTGGCAGGTGACGTGGCCAGGTGACGTGGCAAGTGGACAATACACAACTTGTGGCAGGTGACGTGGCCAGGTGACGTGGCAGGTGACGTGGCAAGTGAACATTCCACAACTTGTGGCAGGTGACGTGGCAGGTGACATGGCCAGGTGACGTGGCCAGGTGATGTGGCAAGTGGACAATCCACAACTTGTGGCCAGGTGACGTGGCAGGTGACATGGCAAGTGGACAATTCACAACTTGTGGCAGGTGACGTGGCCAGGTGACTTATCAGGTGACGTGGCAAGTGGACAATCCACAGCTTGTGGCAGATGATGTGGCAAGTGATACGCTAAATACAAGTACACTGCTGCTCTCTCAGCTGCTGGTCTCCCAAAATGGCTGAAATGGTTAAATAATAATGTTTTTTAAACTTAGGGAGGGTCTTATGATGTTTCTTAACTAAACGCCTATAGACGCAAACGCGGTTAAACGCCGCTAAAATCGCGGCAAAACGGGCGTTTTTAAACGCCGGTTTTAGCCTTTAAAAACGTGTGTTCAGCAGAGTTTGCACCGGCGTCTCGTGTGCATGGGGCCTTAGCTGTATTTGCAGTAGCGTTTTTTTCTGCTTTTTTTTAGCGTTTGCAGTTTTTAGCTTTTTTTAGCAAAACTATACTCCCACAAAAGCTTATGGCTCAAAAACATCCATAAACGCTAAATAGCCGCGTTTTTTTTTTGCATTTTTCAGAGTTAGAGCGTTCTTTAAAACCCACTAGAAAATGCCCCTGCCAAAAAAAAGGTGATAACAGCCTATGTGTGCATGGACACCTAGGATAACATGCTGGAGAGTTTACTGGCTGCAGAAAAAAAACGCCTGAAGCCAAAAACAGCAGCTGTAAAAACGTCCAGTGTGCATGGGGCCTTAGTACATTTCAAGTGTTGGACCTCCAGTTTACCTCCCCCACCCCTGACATCCGCCTTATGCTGTGTGTAGTCAAATTTTATAGAACATTACCAAGGACAGTGCAAGCCAGTCAGGCGGCATCTGGCCTTGTAGGGTCCTTGGGGGAAGTGAATCAAGGCAACACTACATTGTTAGACCGTTTTTTGTTTATTATTCATGAACTTTTAACCTTATGATAAAAATGTTCTGAAAACACTATTCATAGTGCCTATAGCAACCAATGAAGTTCTGTCAAATTTTTATACTGGTATGGGTGAGTGGAGAGACCAGTCTTCACTAAACAAAGATCAGCTCCTCATTCCAAAATGTTGACCAAGAATCCTAATATTTATTAAAGTGGTTGTAAACCCTCTCCTATACCCAGTGAAGTGAAAAGCCTCAGATGATACACAGAGATGAAACAAATCCTCTTACATAGGTTTTACATGTATATCTGCTGTCTTTCCATTCCTAACCCCTTTGGAAAGTGCAGATTGTGTTAGAAATCTTGCTTCCCCATTCAGCAGTGGATGGGGAGTCTGGGGTTACACTGTGTGAGAGCTGATTGGAGGAAAGGCACACACCCTCCCTCCACAGAGGAATGAAGGAACATGCAGAGCTGTACTGTGAACAGACAAACTCTCTGCTTATCTACCAAAGTGAAAACAAAAATCTGTTGCTGTAACTGCTTAAAAATTGTTATCTAGGACACACTCCTATACTTAGCTGACTCAGGCCCCTCTTTACGACTAGCCCTAGATACCATTGAACACTTTGTATTGTTCTCTGGACTCAGGATCAACTGGGATAAATCCAAAATCCTTCCAATTGATAACTTTCCACCCTCAAGAACACAGGCTCAACTCCCTCTTATTAGAGCTAGCACTATCTTCTATCTAGATCCCCGGCAGACTACATTACCCTGAATATTGAACCCTTATACGATCTAATTAAATCTAAAATATAAATCTGGTCCCGACTGCCGCTGGGGGTGTGGGGACGTATTAACTTAACCACTTGCTTACTGGGCACTTAAACCCCCCCTCCTGCCCAGACCAATTTCCAGCTTTCAGCGCTGATGCATTTTGAATGACAATTGCGCGGTCATACAACGCTGTACCCAAATTAAATTTTTATATTTTTTTCCCCACAAATAGAGCTCTCTTTTGGTGGTATTTGATAACCTCTGCGGTTTTTATTGTTTGTTAAAAAATAAATAAAAAGACTGATTTAAAAAAAATATATATATATATATATTTTTTTTATATTTTGTTATAAAATTTTGTAAACAGGTAATTTTTCTCCTTCATTGATGTACGCTGATGAGGCTGCACTGATGGGCACAGATGGGCTGCACTGGTGGGCACCGATAAGGCGGCACTGGTGGGCACCGATAAGGCGGCACTGGTGGGCACCAATAAGGCGGCACTGGTGGGCACTGATAGGCGGCACTGAGAGGTGGCACTGAAGGGCATTGATAGGTGGCACTGGTGGGTACTGAGAAGTGGCACTAATAGGTGGCAGTGATGGGCACTGATGGGTGGCAGTGATGGGCACTGATGGGTGGCAGTGATGGGCACTGATGAGTTGCAAAAATGGGCACTGGTAGGTTACACTGATAGGCAGCATTGTTAGGTGGCACTGTGGGCATTGTTAGGTGGCACTGTGGGCACTGGCAGGTAGCATTATACTGGCACTGATGATGCACATCTTCCTCCTTCGGGACCGATGTCCATTGTAAAAGAGCCGGTGATCGTCTTTTTTTCCTCCTCACGCTGTCAGCGTGACGAGAAAATAAAACGATTACCGATTCTTTGTTTACATCACGTGATCAGCTGTCATTGGCTGACAGCTGATCACGTGGTAAGGGGTCGGGATCGGCCCCTTACTCGGATCGGTGATCACCCGAGTCTCAGTGACTCGGGTGATCAAAGCGCACGCCGCGCGCCCCTGGATTTTCAGGTCCGCGCTGAAGCTGTCATTTGGCTATAGCGCGGGCCTCAAGTAGTTAATAAAAATGATTCTCCTCCCCAAAATACTATACGTCATCTGCCATTCCCCGGTGTACATCCCCCTTAAGCACTTTAAATGCTTTAAGGCTTTGCTTAAACCCTTTGTCTGGGGTAGTAACAGACACAAACTGACCTGGCGCTCCCTTAAAAACCCCACTGATTTAGGAGGAACGGCCTTACCAGACCTCAACCTATATTATGTGGCGTCACAGCTATCCCAACTATTCCACATAGATAAAACAGACAAAGACAGGCTCGCCGCTCTCAGCTGCCACACCCTGGCAAGACCCCCCTCAGACCCGATCAGTGAAATAGCGGTGGGTCTCCGGTGTACTGAACCGGCTGGAAAAACCACCCTTCTGTATCACTACCGGCGCATCTGGGATGTTGCCATGGTTAAGCTACAGATCATCCCGTTTAATGACTACACTTCACTGTGGCGCAATAAACGCCTCCCCGAACTATCCCAGATCTCTGACTCAGGGCTTTGGGACACATATGGAATCCGCTACCTGCATCATCTTCTCTCAAATGGAGAGATCAAGTCCTTTCATGCCCTGCAGGAGGAATTCGCTTTTCCAGATTTTATGTCCTATAGGCTCCTTCAGGTGCGAAACGCCATGTCCACACAATTCTCGAATACACCCCCACTGTCTTCTCCCAATTCCATAATAGCTATAGTTAAGAGTACTGATCCTCAGAAACTTATCTCTTCATTCTACTCTATGCTACTTACCCCATCCTCAGCAAAACTGGCATACGACATTAAACCACGATGGGGGTGGGAGATGTGGATGATGAGGAGTGGGGTGAGGCCCTAGACGCCTGTAAGACGGCGTCTCCCAAACTGTCTGATTAGACTGACGCAATTGTACATTATACATCGGTCTTACCTCACTCCTCTCCGAGTCTCCAAATTCAAGCGAGATCATCCCAATACTTGCCCTATGTGCCTGCGTGAAACAGGCATGTTCTTTCATATGCTATGGGCCTGCACCAAAATTCAAAATGATTGGAAACAAATTGTGGAATTCATACATGATACTATGGGCTCTCCTCTAACTCTAAACCCAAAGCCGTGTATTCTGGGGATATTCCCTGAACCGGATATAGACAAGTTTACAATGACCTTCCTACATGAAACGCTATTCTTAGCTAGGAGTGTTATTGCCAAAAAGTGGATGAGACAGACATTCAAAGAGTGGAAATCTGAGGTCAATAGTAGCCTTCCATTTAAGAAATTCCTGTATATAAATAGAGGATGCCCCTCCAAATACAACAAAGTGTGGGACCGGTGGTTGAATAATACGGCAACTCTTACTTGAGAGAAATCTTAGAATACTTATGCCGCATACACACGACCGTTTTTAATGTCATTGAAAAAAACAATGTTTTTCTCTACGTGATTCTTCTCAAGCCTGCCTTGCCTACGCACAATCATGAAAAAAAATGCAAAGCGCGGTGACGTACGAAATGTACGTCGGCACTATAAAGGGGAAGATCCATTCGGATGGCGCCACCCTTTGGGCTGCTTTTCCTGATCCTTGTGTTAGTAAAGTTTGGTGAGAGACGATTCGCGCTTTTCAGCCTCGTGCTCTTCAGTCCGTTACAGCGTGACGAATGTGCTATCTCCATTCCGAACGCTAGTTTTACCAGAACGAGCGCTCCCGTCTCATCACTTGCTTCTGAACATGCGCGTTTTTTTTCACGTCGTTAAAGCCTACACACGGCAGTTTTTCATGACGAAAAAAACGACGACGTGAAAAACGACGAGAAAAATTAGAGCATGTTCCAAATTTTTAATGCCCATTTTTCACGTCGTGAAAAATGCTCTGGAGCCCCCACACAATCGTTTTTAATGAGCAAATAAAAAAATGGCATTTTTCTCGTCATGAAAAACGGTCGTGTGTACGCGGCATTAGAGATGTACGGTGAGCTATGATTGCACTCATGGATGTTTACCCTGAAATTTGTTTAGTAATGTTTTATTATTTGTTTTATTCATGATGGATAATGTATTGCCCTTGTACCACGAGTAATTATCCTGTATGTATATACAGTTCAATAAAAAAAAGTTGAAACAAAAAAATAAAAATAAAATTGTTATCTAGATTTTGGCTTTAATGTGTTAGTCAAGTCTATCTAAATATGCTAATACAGGGGGGCGTGGCCGGATGGTGAAGAGAGCAGTCGCATAGACACACTGCTCCGGCTCTCAATCGTCATCCTTACCTTATCCTGGGTCCGTTATCCTCGCCTAAGGTACCGATTTGTTCCCCACGGCGGTGGGCACCTAGCAGGCTGGCTGAAATGGTGAAATACGGGCTGCCCCGGCCCCCATCCACGGCGGAGCAACTGGCGCGGTTCAGGAGGTAAGATGGCGCCGGGACACATGCAGGGCCGACAGACACGCTGCAGGCTTCCTCCTCTGCTGACCAGAACCAGTGCTTCAATTCCTGCCCTCTTTCACTCTCAAAACAGACCCCCTGATGTCCCAAGTCTCCCAGCAGTTAAATGAGACTGGCCAGACTGTGGATTCCCCTACCCCTGCTGAGCCTACGCTGTCCACCATTATGCTGGCTATCCAGGACTATAAGGCCTCACTTTCTACTCAGAAAGCCTCTATTCACATGGACTTTTCACTACTTAAACAGGATGTCCAGAACCTCTGTGATAGAACAAGAGAGACAGAGGAATGTATTAGCTCACTGGAGGACACTGTCAACCCCCTGTCTGTTAACATGTGGGATATCACTAGCGAGATGGCGGCACTCCGCGCCAAAATCGACGATTTGAAAAATCGCTCTCGCAGGAACAATCTCAGTTTTGTAGGGTTCCCGGAAAGAGCAGAGGGCCCCCATCCTGAAACATTTATTTATTCCTGGTTACAGGACATTTTCGGTACGGATTCGCCCTCATTCTCCCATGTCATTGAACGTGCGTATCGCACCCCTCCCTCACCCCCCCCCCCGCTCCATCATTGCTCGCATCCTCAACTTCCAGGATAAAGTCGATATCCTGCGCCTGGCTAGGGAGAAAGGCCCTCTCAAATTTAATGGGAACACTATCTCAGTTTATCCTGACTTTTCTGCTGAAGTCCAACGCCAGCGAATCTCCTTTTCAGCAGTGAAATCCCGCCTGCGCACGGAAGGTCTTTCCTATGCTATGCTCTTCCCTTCCAAACTGCGCATCATCCATGATGGTAAGGATCATTTTTACACCAGCCCCAAAGAGGCCATGGCGTGGCTGAATGATCATTTTGGAGCTGCTTACAGACGCAGGGATTACTGACAGACAGCCTTAGGACATCTCATACCAAATGCCCTACTGCCTGACCTCTGTGCATCACTCTGTATATCCTGTGCCTTTGCTGCAATCCACAATGTCTGCTGTTTTAGCCACCTTGTCTCTTTTTGATGGGTGATACCGCTTTCTTGCTGTGCCGGATACTGTGATTCCTATACTTATCCCTCCAGGCCTTCATTTCTGGACTCTCTCCCCCATCTGCACTGTTTACCATCCTGTCCTGCCTGGACTGGAGGTCATCAGATACTGCACTCCCCCACGGCTGCCAGGACCTTGCACTCTACATCAGGACATGTTTATTTTTTTCCACCACCGATTGAGAGCTACACCTGATTCCACATTACTCTCTCACCAGTTTGTGGCGAGGCCACGGAACAGTTTTTTTGTGTGACCTTCCCTGACCCTTTTTGGTCAGGACGGTTCTTCAGTTTGGGATCCAAGGCTCGCTATGTTTGGGATGGCCGAGCGGGGGTGGGGGGTTCTTTCTATTTGGGACTTTGTTTTTCCTTTTTCCCTCTTTTTTTCTATTCCCCTTTTTTTTTGCAGCATAGTTTTGTATTTTCACGATTATATTGTCTTCTAAGGTTGCTGCCTACGGCAGATTGTTATTATTTTATTTTTTCCATTGCGGGCGCCTATTCTCCTGATGGCAGATCTACGCCCTTTTTTATTCATGTGCTTGTATGTCTGAATGCACCCCAGAAAACGTCCCTGTTTTTTTCGGTATTGAAAAAGTGTCACCCTCATATTATCTGCCTCCAAGAGACTCACCTTTACAGGCTCTAAAATACGGGTCCTAAAATGTCCGTGGTTGTCCAACCCCTACCATGCCACTCATACTAATTACTCCAGGGGGGTTTCTATTCTACTGGCCAAATCTCTCCCAGCTGAGATGATTCGAGTTAAAACTGACCCTGAGGGGAGGTTCATTGTTCTTACTTTACAGATTTCTAAGGTGACACTTACCCTGGTGAATATTTATACCCCCCCGTTTTCGGTGGAGCTTCTCTCCAGACTGTCACTTCAGTTGCTGACTAGACCCCCTGTCCCCCTACTTTATGTGGGGGACTTTAATGCTGTTTTTTAGATCCACACTGGACTGCCTGGGGGGTGGAGGTAGACTCCTTCCTAGATTGGGTTCAGGTTCATGGCCTTACAGAAGTATGGCACTGGAAACATCCGGATGTGCGCCACTTTTCCTGCCATTTGGACTCTTTCCGCACCATGTCCCGACTAGATATGGCGTCTGTTTCGGCCGAGACCCTCCCTGTTGTCTCTGCCGCTTCATATCTGCCCAGGGGTGTTTCTGACCATGCCCCTCTCTCTGTGGATCTCCTTCTCCTTCCAGGTTCGGGGCCTGCTATTTGGCGCCTGAACTCTTACTGGCTGGAGGACAAGATAGTGCAGGGTGAATGCAAGACGGGCATTGCAAGCTACTGGAAGGACAACTTGGGAAAGGTGAACCTCCCCACTGAATGGAACTCGTTTAAGACAACTCTGAGGGGCACCTTTATGTCCATCACGGGGGTCTTGCGCAAAAATTACCGGATGCTTACTGAGGAACTTAAGACTGCTATGCTGAGTGCAGAATCTGCTTATGCCTCTAACCCTGCCTCCGACACGAGGGAGGCATAGTTACAGTGCCACAGAGAGTATGAACTCCGTCTGTTGGACCTCACACAGAAACGCATGTTACTCAGAAATCGTTTGAACATGGTAATAAAGCTGGACATCTCTTGGCATACATGACCAGACCTGACTCCTCTCCCATTTCCATCCCACGTATTGTTACTGCCCAAGGCCCCACCAGTGACGACCCAGGGGACATCTTGGACTCCTTTTTCTGTTTCTACAAGGACCTGTATACCTCTAGGGCTGACTATGATGACTCCCAACTGAACGACTACCTGGCTGACATATCTCTCCCCTCCTTGTCTACTGAGGGGTGGGATGTGCGTGGAGGTACCTATCTCAGTTGAGGAGATTACTGCAGCCATTTCACAAATGCCTGCACATAAGACACCTGGGCTAGACGGTTTCCCGTCCGAATGGTATAAACAATTTAAAGACCTTTTGTGCCCTTCCTTTTGTGGACCTATAACAAAGCTCTAGAGGCCGGGGTCCTCCCCCCAACGATGCGGCAAGCTCTGATTGTACTTCTTTTAAAACCCCGTAAAGACCCACTTAAATGCAAATCTTACCATCCCATTTCTCTTATCAATGTGAACCTTAAGATTCTGGCCAAAATTTTAGCTAACCGCTTAAACACTGTAGTAGCGTCCCTGGTCAGCAGTGATCGGGGGGTCTTTATTCCCGGTAGATCCACCAGAATGAATATTCGCAGGCTGTTCCACAACCTGCAGTATCCACGCGACTGTCCTCTCACTCGCGCCATCGTGTCTTTGGACACGTGCAAAGCCTTCGACAGTGTGGAATGGCCATATCTTTTTCGGGTGCTACAAATGTATGGCTTCGGCCCATGGGTTATAGCATGGATAAAACTTCTTTACACCTCCCCTGTAGCTCGGGTATGGGTCAACTCCTCTATCACTGAACCCTTTCCGATTACTAAGGGCACACAACAGGGGTGCCCGTTGTCACCCCTCTTGTTCGCCCTGGCCATGGAACCGCTGGCAGTGCACATCTGGTCCTCCCCCTCCATCAAGGGTCTCCCAATTGCCACTATAGAGCAACGTATTTCACTCTATACGGATGACACATTGGTGTATCTGGCTGACACTGATGGGTCACTGCGAGCCTTGGAGATTAACACCTTTGGTGACTATTCTGGCTTCCGGGTGAATTGGGATAAGTCCAGCCTTTTTCCTCTAGACGTGGCTGTACCCCCCCAGATTCACCCAGACTCCATACTTCAGGTGGTGTCCTCCTTTAGGTACCTTGGGGTTGTGGTGCAAACCCCTCTATCTTCATATATCGCCAACAACTTGGATCCCCTATTGGTCCGCCTTGAGGAGCAGACCAAGCAGTGGATGGACTTGCCTCTGGACCTCATGGGGAGGGCCAATGTCCTAAAAATGATCTACCTACCAAAATTACTTTATATCCTTGCTAACTCCCCTTGCAAGGTGCCTAAAGCTATCTTTAAACGCATAGACGCAATATGTACGACTTTCCTGTGGAAGGGTGGTTCCCCCAGGGCGGCACTTGAAACATTACGGCTGCCGGCGCACCTGGCGGGCTTGGCGTTTCCAAATTTTTTCCTCTATTACCTAGCATCCCAGCTGGTGCACATCCATGATTGGCTGTGTCCAGTCCCGGCAAATGCCTGTACCTCCACGGAGGGGGCCATCGCATCTTCCCTGGAGACTCTGCATAATATCCTCTACAGAGGCCGGGTCGCTGACCACCCCGAAACCTCTCTACTTGCTACCTCCCTTTCAGTGTTTCGCTACATTGCCAGGAAGGTATCCACGCACACCTGGCTGCAGTCTTATACAGAAGTACACTCCGAAGAGTGTGTTTTCCTCAGGTGGGATTTTGATTTGGGTGACTGTTGAACCTCATAAAAGAGTATGTGTACCAAAAGGTTCTTTATAAAAAGTTTTTATTGAAAAAATATATCTAAAAGGCTGCTACTCCAAAAAATAAACACACATTGAAGTGACTGTAAGCAAAATAATTGGGAACAGGCACAGGTACAATACATTACAAAGATAACATGTGACAAAATTGGTCGCAGTACAGGACCCAAATCTGTCTCAGGATGAGGCAGGGACCCAACGTTTCGAGGTTGTCTAAATTGGTGGAACCTCTTCTTCAGGGGTAGGATACTGCATTACGATGACACTGGTATCTGTATTGAAAAGAAGGAGAAGAGGAAAACAGAAGAGGAACAAAGAGCAAAACAGAGAGTAAGAGCAAGCCCACCAGTCCGTATAAATCATGCATGAGTAGTTACATATGAGAATAGATCATTGCATCATGTGTATGATACTAACCATTAGTGCATATACATGCGTGTTTATGGCCGTAGCAAAAAATTTTTTTTTTTTGGAGGGGTTAAAATGTATATGGATCCTGGTCGAAAAGACGGGCAGGACCGTATCTTCGCCTCGTAGTCAGGTCAGTGGGGGGCAGCAAAAACACCAAGCCAAAAAGATGGTTAATCCAGTCAGTGCTGGTTCACAAAGGGCGTAAAAGGAGGTCTGTGCCCTGCTGACAACAGTTGTGCAACAGGGTCGCAGAAATGGTGAGAGTGTGTGGCCCCCTCCCGTTAGGTGGTACCTACCAAGAAAAAAACAAATAGTGAGCATTAGCACCTTGTTTGCAGTTAATGCCAGGAAAAGGTAGGAATAATAGTGTATCTGAGAAAAATTTCAGATGCAACCTACCTAAATTGAAGAGAAAGTCTCTTTATTGCCGCACTCCAAAATAGCCAGACAGGGACCAGTGGTGTAAAATTTATTGGTTCCTAGGAATCAAGACCACAAATTGTATTGATGTAAGAAAAGCATATTTGACTTTCCTTCATGGGTAAAAAGCAACATAGGGAAACTTGAAATGGGGATCCATACACCTGAAGGTAAAGTGCAGAGTGTGCATGGAGGAACTCGCCTAACTGTGAGGCTGGCGGAAGGATAATATGTGAACCCCCAAACAGTAACTCCAAAAGCAGCAATGTCAGAAAACCTATGCGGTGTCCGGCATTTCTATAATAAGAAACAAAAAATAAAAAATATATAATGAGAAAATTCGGCCTGACTAACATCTAAGAAAGTCTGAAATATCCATAGTAGTGGCCAAACTTCAAACATACAAAGTGGCTTACCCAACTGAGTCCAGTGCTGGGTGTGAGTGCGGCTTCCTGACAGCAAGTGTGAGGCATAACATGGGAATAGCTCAGAAATAGTGAGCAGCTAATCCTGGGATGTGGAGCAGCTGAGTGTTGGAGGGAGGGGGCAGACCTCCGGGATACGCCCCCCGAGTGCAGTGGCGTGCGAGGCCGCCTCTCCTGTCGAGTTGTCAAGGGGACCGAGGACGCTCCCCCGCAGGAGAGCGTCCAATACAAATGTGTCGCCGATGGCGGCGGCGCAGAGAAGTGACGACACTCGTCAGGGACTCGCGGCACAGGAACGGCTTGAACAGTCGCCATGGGAACCATGACGACATTGTCAAGCCAAAAGACGTCTGAATGTGTGGAGACCACACAGAACGGCCTTACCTGCGCCGAGTGTGCCAGCCTGAAATGGGAAAAGGGAGGGTAAGAGGCAATGCCCCTCACGGAACGTCCTAGGAGGCGAAGAGACAAAAAATTATCAAAAATCTGTCATGATGTACCTGGTTGGCGGGAGCACATTACAAATTTGTTAGAGAAAGACTAAAGCGCAGGAAGGGAAAAGGGGAAAAAAAAAGAAAAAAAACATTCAAAAGGAAAAAACATCATCTTAAATTGTGCAAAATGAGCATAGTTGTAGTCTATATATGACTGTATAAGGAAACAACCTCTATGAGAGGAAATATACTAACTTCCCCCTATTCCTATAGAACCCCATAGGGGTAAAGAGAGGGGGGGAAAGGAAAAGAGACAAAGGCAAAATGACAGTACTGGACATTCCAATGTGGAACAGGGCTGCATATTAGCCCTAAGGACAAATAAATAAACAAATAAGAAAAGTGGTATGGCTTCATTCTGGAGGATCCCATTCGGAGCCTCCAGACGAGAAACCCTCCAAAAATGGTCTGTACGATATGGAGCCATTCAAGCCTGGAGGTTTGGTGGCATTCTGATGGAAGATCCACCTTTGTTCAGATTGAAGTAACCGTTTGTTGGTATCACCTCCTCTTGGACCAGAGTGCATTCTGTCCAGAATGATAAATTCAATTTTTGGAAAAAGGCCATTGTGGAAATCTGTCACATATCTGCCCAGAGGCAAGTCTGGATTGCAAGCCTTCATAGACAGAATGTGACGGTAGGCCCTTTGCCAAAACTGTTGTATAGTCTTTCCTATGTAAAAACAGGAACACTCACACATCAGTAAGTAGACCACGAATGTTGTTTGGCACTTAGCGTAGAGTTTGGGGGTATAGCAATCCCCATTGGGTAGAGTTATGGTCCGAGAGGTATTCATGTACCGACAGTATCTACAGCCTCCACATGTGAAGGTCCCTCGATATTTACACGGGTATTGTTTGCCCACTGGTTTAAATTCACTGGAGACCAAGAGATCTCGAAGGGATCTTGCCCTTTTAAAAGTGAAGGAAGGATTTTGTGTTACATATGGACCGATGACAGGGTCCATCGTCAGAACATGCCAGTATCTGAGTAATTTTTTCCATAGCTTTTTGCTGATTGGAAAACTTTGTGATGATGGAGATTGGATTTGCCTTCTTGATTTTTGATGCCGGATTGTATAAAATATAATTCCGGGTTTTTAAGATGGCTCTCTGGTAGGCCTTTTTTAAAATGCTTTTCGAGTACCCCCGTAGAGATAACCTGACTCTCAGAAGATCTACTTCCTTCTTGAAAATGTCGTCTTCAGTACAATTCCTGCGTATCCTAAGATACTGGCTGTATGGAATGGAAGCTATAAGATTTTTGGGGTGAAAGCTGCTGGCATGCAGGATAGAGTTGCCAGCGGTTTGTTTCCTATATAGGCTACTACTCAGATGGCCCATAGAGTCTTTATGGATAGTTATATCCAAAAAATGAATGAAGGACTCATTCCAAGACATTGTAAATCTGAGATTAAAGTCATTTTGATTAAGACGGGTCAGGAATTGATCCAATAGGTCGATTGGCCTGTCCCATATCAACAGGACGTTGTCAATGTACCTATACCAAGGATTGATGTTGCACATGAATGGGGCCAGGTCCTCAGATTGTCCAATCATAAGTTCCCACTCCCCCAGGTACAGATTGGCGTACAATGGGGCACACGAGGTCCCCATCGAAACACCCTGTACCTGGAGGTAGTGGGACCCATTGAACATAAAATGGTTGTGATGTAAAATAAAGTCCAATGCGCTGAGCAAGAACTCATTTGTCTTGCGCTCAAAGCGACTCTTTTGGGACAATATGTGTCTCACACATGCCGTCCCCCTGTCATGAGGGATGGAACTGTACAGTGCCTCGACGTCAATAGCCACCAGGATCGACGTCGAGGCAATGCACAGTCCATCCAGGATTTGCAAAAGGTGGAGAGTATCCTTGATGTAGCTGGGTATCTCAATCACAAAGGGACGTAGGTGAGCATCCACGTAAATACTGATATTTTCCGTGAGACAACCATTCCCAGATACTATGGGCCTACCTGTTGGTTTATTTAGACTTTTATGTAGTTTCGGAAGTGAATAGAATGTTGGAATTCTCTGTGCCTTGGTTCTAATAAATTCCCACTCTGATTTATTTAGAATGTTTTGTGTGTGAGCTGCATCAATCATGAAATAAAATTCCTGATTGAACCGATCAATTTTATTTGCACTGATTTTGCCATACCATAAATTGTTGGACAGGATTTTTTCACACATATCGATGTAAAAGGGGTTATCCATAATTACAATATTGCCCCCCTTGTCGGAGGGCTTAATTGTAATATCTGGATTGTCCCTTAATGCTTTCAAGGCCTGTCTTTCCGGCCCTGACCAATTATCTCTCCCGGAATGTGATCCTTTAAGTTTGCAGATGTCCCCCCCACCAATTTAACAAATGCCAGTACGTTGGAGTTATTGTTGAGTGCCGGAAATTTGTCTGATTTTTTCCGAAAAGTTATTGGGGGTGGAAGCTCAGTTTGATCAAAACGGCCCAGTAACTTGTCTAAAGCCTCGTACACACGGTCGGACTTCCATCTGACTTTTCTGTGGATTTTTGGCCGAACGGAGTTGGCCGGGCACACCCATAGCATACACACCACAGGACTTTTCTGCAAACTTTCCCAAAACTTTTTGAACATCACATGGTTTTTCTGCTCTTTACCGCCACCCTTTGGTCAACTTCTGCTATTGTTGGTTGATTTTAACATTAGTTGTTTTGTCCATCGGACAAAAGTCCTATGGTTTTCTGTACACACGGTAGGACTTTGCTCCATCTGACTTTTGTTGGGCAAAAGTTTGTCCGTTTGCAGACCCAACTTTTGTCCGATGAAAACAAAACCAAACGAAAAAAAGTTTGTCCGATGGAGCGTACACGCGGTCGGATTGTTGGTCCAACTTGCTTAAAAAGAAGTTTGTTGGAGAAAAGTCCGACCGTGTGTACGGGGCTTTGGTCGATTTGATCAATTAGGTCTGGAGTCTCATTTTCCTCCAGTAGACTGACTAGAGCGTCTAATGCTTTAAATTCCAAAGATTCAAACTTTGGTTGGAGGGGGACTTCCTTGGAGTACATTTGTTTGAGAATTAATTTACGTGCGAATAACTGTAGATTTTTTATTGCATCAAATTTATTGAAGTCCTGGTTCGGGCAAAAACTAAGGCCCTTTGACAGTACATGCAACTCACAATCAGATAAAATGTAGGAAGATAAATTGATAACATTCAGGTCAAACATTTGTTGGTCAGAAGAAATGTGACCAGATTTTAGGCTTACCCCGTCCTGAGTTCATGAGGATTCATTGTTGGAGTTTCCTTGAGTAGGACCTGCATTCTGTGCAGCATTCGTGGAAGACATTGGGCCACTTGCTGACATCGTTCTAGGAAAAAACGAATTCACATCCTGATTAGATGAAATTCCTCCCGGGTTAATATTGGATATGGAGTTCTCTCGTACCCCACGAGGACCACTATGTTTAGGGTGGGGACCTCGTGACTCGATGATGTGTTTTTTGTTTAGTTTTTCACTAGAACTTCGCTACATTGTCAGGAAGGTATCCACGCACACCTGGCTGCAGTCCCCCACCAACCCCCTGTGGTCCAACCCTAATCTACAGGAATTATACTCCCTTCCTGATGCCAATTGCTTTCCCTTAACTACGCTTAGACATTGACCTACCTAACTCATACTTATTTTACTACTACCAGCTTCGACACGCTATACTGGCCCAGTTTGGCTCCCTGAAAGACCCCACTGACCTGCCACCATTGGAAAAATTGCTCCGACAACCAGATCCCACTAAACTTGTTTCCACTTACTATGCAACCCTAATGACTGACTCCAACCCCAGGTTTCACAAAGCTCAGGAAAAATGGACCTCTATGGTAATCTCCTTGGTAGACGAGGACTGGTCGGAATTTAGTGATACCTACAAAACATCTGTTATTGCTTCCCGGGACCGTATCATACAGGTTAGGATTTTCCACCAGACCCACCTTATTCCGGCGAGGTTACATAAGATGGGTCTCCTACCCTCAGCTGACTGTTTCCGCGGCTATGGCCGGGAGGCCGACTTCTTACACTGTTATTGGTCATGCACGATAGTTCAGGGTTTCTGGGAGGAGGTGGGTGCCTTTTATCTCATCAGTGTTGGGCCTCCCAAACATAATACACCCCAAGAACTGCCTACTAGGCATTTTTGGTGACTTAAACCTGTCAACGCATGCCAAGAGACTACTCTGCATATTATATTTCTATTTTAAAAAAGCTATTCTACTGTCCTGGAAGGGTGCACAGACCTCTTTGAAATCCCTTTGGTTGAAACTTATTATTGATTCTATCCCGCTGTATAAACTTACTTTTGAAATCCAGAAACGGAACAAAACCTTTCACAAAATTTGGGGTAGGTGGTTGGCTAGCCCGCTAACCCTCTCTCAGCACTAATTGTACTACCCTTGCTTGACCATTGATGGACCGTACCCCAGGGATCTCTAATGTCTAGACCTCCACCTTTGTTGTGCCCGTGATGGTTTACATGCACCTTTTACCACTGTGCCTACTACGTATATATCTTGTGTATTGATACCTCTTTATTTTTCTATGTCTGAGCATATTGCCTAATGTTTTGGACCAGTCTATCTGGTTTTGTGATTGTTTTTTTTTGTGTTGTTTTCTGTTTGTTAGTTTGTCGTAAAATCAATAAAAATACCTTTAAAAAAAAAAAAAAGAATAAAAAAAATCCGCTAATACATTTACAATGCTGCTGTCCAAAAATATCTCAGTTGCTCCTCCATCTAGGTGTGTTACTGGCTGGATCACCAGGTGAAAATAAGCCTAAGGCCCCTTTCACACGGAGGGTCCGTTCAGGTCCGCCTGTCAGTTTTTTAGGCGGACCTGCACGGACGCTCCATGTAGCCCTATGGAGCCACGGATGTCAGCGGTGACATGTCCGCTGACATCCGCTCCGCCAAAGTGTGACGGAGGAAAACCCTATTTTTCCTTCCGTTGGCGGAGCGGAGCGGATAAACACGGACAGACGGCAAGGGGTAGGAGCCCAGAGTGCCAGCGGGGGACCCGAGAAGGATCACGGCTGTTCTGTTTTTTCGGTATTGTGTTTAATGGCACAATAATGTGGCCTATATGGCAAGTTTTTATAAGACTTTACTGTAAGTTGTTGTAAAATGTTTGAAATTTGTGCTGCTTTTTCTGAGCAACCATCTTTGAAACCTGTATTTTAAAGTGAATAATATATAGGGGATTTCTTTATCTGTATGAACTGCATCTGCAATATCTCTGCTCTTATTGTTTTCTCTAATTTATGCAGGCCCCAAAGATAACTGGTGTTAAAGCTCATACAGAAATGGACAAGAAGCAGATTATACTGGACCTGAATATGAGGCAAGTTGTTGTTCTCCTATGCTCCTTATTTTAAATTAAATACGGTACATATTACTGTTTATTGAGTTACAGCGATTTTTAAAGCCTGACAAGTCTGCATTATCCTCCCTTCCCCCTTCCAACTCTAATGCCGCGTACACACGGCCGTTTTTCTCGTTGAAAAAAACGAAATTTTTCCCATTCGACGAGAAAAACGATAGTCTGTGGGCTTTCTGTCGTTTTTTTCAACGAGAAAAACGACATTAAAAACGACGAGAAAAATTAGAACATGTTCTAATTTTTCTCGTCGTTTTTTTCGACATGTTTTCCGCGGCAGTGTTTCCCATAGGGAAACACTGCCGCGGAGCCCACAGACGGTCGTTTTTCTCGTCAAGAGAAAAAATGACGTGAAAAACGACCGTGTGTGGGGAACAAGCTGTTCCCCCGTTTTAAATGACATTATTCACGGCGGTTTTTTAACCGCCGTGAATAATGATCGTGTGTACGCAGCATAAGTGGTTCTAAAGGCAGAACATTTTTTAGTGGTTTTAAACCCTTTCATATACCCAGTGAAGTGAATAACCGCAGGTGATACACAGATTAAACAAATCCTCTTACGTAAATTTTACTTGTTTATCTGCAGTCTTCTCTACATCTGTTCAAATATGCAGAATTGTGATAAAATCCTTCATTTGTCAGTATTAAGGCCCGTACACACAGTCTGACTTTTTGGCAACAAACTTCAAAATGAGCAAGTTTTAAAAAAAATCCGACCGTGTGTACGCTCCATCAGACAAACTTTTTCGGTTTTCATCAGACAAAAGTTCGCTCTGCAAACTGACAAACTTTTCGGCAACAAAAGTCCGATGGTGCAAAGTCCGACCGTGTGTACAGAAATCCATCGGACTTTTGTCCGAAATACAAATACGCATGCCCAGATCCAATGTTAAAATCAACCAACAATAGCAGAAGTTGACCAAAGGGTGGCCATAAAGAGCAGAAAAGAGCAGAAAAACAACGTGATGTTGGGAAAGTTTGCAGAAAAGTCCTGCCATGTGTATGCTATGGGTGTGCCCGGCCAACTCCCTTCGGACAAAAATCCATGGAAAAGTTTGTTTGAAGTCCGACCGTATGTATGAGGTTTTACAGAGGAGGGGGCGGAGAGCTGCAGTTACAGTGTGTGAGAGCTGATTGGAGGAAAGGAACACACCCCCTTCAGACTTGGCACAGGACTGAAGGAAGGATACAGACCTGTGTCCTGAATAGAGAAGCTGTGTGCTGAGCTCCTTCCCCCATCACAAACTTATCTCATGTGTCAAACTTATTAGAAGTGACTCCTAACAGAGGAACGAAGCACCAGAGAGAAACAACACTTCGAGCTTTGCAGAGAGACAAGTAAACACTACCGATAAATGTGCTTTGTTAGGATTTAATGACGGAGGTTTACAAACATTTTAATGCATTCCCTGCATTTGTATCGCCCCCTCACCTCCCTTTCTCGATCCACGCTGTGCCCATCTGCAGCTGCTCTCTCCTCTCTCTCTACTCACAGAGGCAGCAACGGGAGCCATTGGTTTTTGCTGCTGTTAATTAAAATCTGTGAACAGAGAGCCAGGTGGTGGGGCTGAGCTGGGCTGTGTCAATAGATGCACACAGCCCAGTTTGGGAGTGAGCCTACAGGTGCACCACCATAAGAAGCAGCTTCCTATGAGGACACACAAAGAAGTGGAGGAGCCAAGAGTGCCAGCGGGGAACCCCAGAAAAGGAGGTTCAGGCCCGCTCTGTGCAATACCACTGCACAGAGCAGGTAAGTATATCATGTTTGTTTTTTTGTTTTTAAAGAAAAATGTTAAAGTGGAACTTCCGCTTTAAGTACTCCTCGTCCCCACATTTAAGAAAGTATTTTTTTTTTTGGGGGGGGGGGGGTTCTTTGTTTTGAAGGGGACTTCCTGTCCCACTTCCTCGTTCCGCCTATGGGCCGCCTAGGCGACTCCTCCTCTCCGTCTAGGCGGCTCCTCCGTCTAGGCGATCTTCTGGGACACATGACAGGTCCCAGAAGATCGCTTGTCCACTCCGAGAGCGTAGCATGACTCGCGCATGCGCAGTGCGCGCGGCCGGCCGTGAAGACACAAGCTGTCATGGCCGGGTGCCCACAGTTCCAATGACGGCGCCGTGGAGAGGAGGGGGAGAGGAGCGGGCCTCTGTGTGGCTGTTTTTTATAAATTGTGTTTTTATTGAAAAAAAATTCTGTCAAGTTAACAATTACAGACATTTCAGGTACAATAGAATGGTAAACAGATGCAATGTTCACATAAACAATACAGAGAATTCGTTTTTGTAATCGGAAAAGAGAAAAAGAGAAGAAAAAATAATAATAACAAGAATAAAAAACAAATCTGTAAATTAAACAGTGGGGGGGGGGGGGGGGAGAATAAAAAGGTCGACAAACATCATCAACGAAATAGGTTCGGGGAACAATTTGCAGCAGTTAGGGTCACAACTACAAAGCTTGCAACGGTTTGCTGTTTGTCTATCAAAGTGGTGGTTTCAAACATATGGGATTGTCCTCTCAGGGCACGCCTTGGACTAAGGAACATGCAGCTAAAGAAGGGGGGCGGGGAGTCAGGTGTACAGGGGGCGGAGGTCACTGCAGTGAAATCTATGAACAGATTGACGTCGGGACAACAGGAGGCAGTGTGGTCGGAGGAGGTAAACCAAAAGTCGAGTTGTCCCAAGGGGCCCAAATCTTGTCAAACCCGTCGATCTTATCTTCTACCATAGCCGTTATGTGCTCCATCCTGCGGATATCTTTGATGCACCGCACCAGTTGGCTTTGAGTTGGGGGTAGAGAGGATAACCAGTTGGCTGGTATAGTTCTTTTAGTTGCCAGTAAGATGAAGGAAGCTAATTTGTTTGACACCTTCCCTATCGCGGGGAGGGGGTGACCTAAGAGGAGGTATATTGGGTCTACTGGGCTGGGGATAGAAAATATCTGTTGCAGCATTAGCGATACCATAGACCAAAAGGGAGAGATCAGGTCACATTGCCAAAATATGTGGAAATGCGTCCCCCTGGCCTTTCCACATCTCCAACATAGAGGAGACAGGGAAGGGTCATAGCGATGGATGACCTCAGGGGTCCTATACCAGAACATTAAAACTTTATACGTTGTCTCCTTCTGTGCCACACATCTGGATGTTTTAGAGGTGGAGGACCAAATTTTGGACCACTGAGGGATAGTAATTTGTTGCTGAATGAGCTGTGACCATTTATACATATAGGAGTGAGAGTGTGCTGTGAGCGTGGACTGCACTTGGAGTATTTGATAAATGCTAGAGATGAGTCGTGCCTGATAGGGGCCTTGGGAACAAATAAGTTCGAAGGGCGTCGGTTTGGTGAGTGAGGGTGGGGGAAAGTCCAGAGAAAAAGTGGGAAATCTGGAGATAGGAATACTGCAGGTGGCTTGGGATTTGGCTTTTAGATTGGAGGGCAGTGAAAGGTTTAATTTTACGTGTGACAGGGTGTACAAAGTGACGAAGCTGAAACAATCCCTCTTTTGCCCAGGGAAACATACGAATGTGTGAGAGACTGTCAGGGATCAGAGGGTTAAACAATACATTAGAAAGGGGGGGACATGGGGACGAGAGAGTAAATTTGGAGAGGCAGGTGCGCCATATCCTGAGAGTAAACAGCATGGGACCCAAACAGAGACCTTGGAGTCTGGGGTCAGTTGCTGCAGCAGGCGACCAAACCAGGGAACAGGGATGAGTCGGGTAAAGGGAGCCCATCTCAATCTCCGTCCAGCGGCTCGAGGGCCTCAGGCTGGACCACGACACAACCGCACGCAGATGGGATGCCAAGTAATATTTATAGACTTCAGGGGCACCCATATCACCCTGATCTCTGGGAGCAAAGAAAGTGACCAGTTACACTTACCGGTAACGGTGTTTCTGGGAAGTCTTCCAGGACGGCACAATGAGAGATGACTGGCTCCACCTGACAGGAAACACAATCAATTCAAAGAGGTTAAAGCACCCGCCCCTCCCCGTGCTCCTCAGTTATGATAAAGTACAGACCCACACCAGTGCACGAGAGAGAAAACACACACCCAAATAACTCTATACAAACCAATGTATCAACCAAAGCGGTGGGAAGTAGGCCTGCCGTCCTGGAAGACTTCCCAGAAACACCGTTACCGGTAAGTGTAACTGGTCACTTTCTCAAGTCGTCTTCCAGGACGGCACAATGAGAGAGAAGCAAGTAGCTTCAGGCCTACCTTAGGGTGGGACGACTGCTTGCAGGACCTCTCTACCAAAGGACAGGTCCTGAGGTGACAGCAACTCCACTCTGTAATGCCTTAGAATGTATTCTGGCTTGACCAAGTCGTAGCTTTACAGATCTGTTCCACCGAAGCTCCGGCTCTTTCTGCCCAGGAGGTTGCCAAAGAGCGAGTAGAATGAGCTTTAACTTTCGGGGCTGTCTTACCAGCCTGGTCATAAGCTATGGAGATTGTCTGTCTGATCCATCTAGATATGGATGCTCTAGATGCCTGTTGGCCCTTTTTCTGTCCAAAAAAATTAATTAGTAAATGGCTGGATTTCCTAAATTCACCCACTCTATCCAGATAAGCTAGCAGACACCGTCTGACATCTAGACAATGAAAGGAGGCCTCTCTTTCATTTTGTGGATTTGAACAAAAGGAAGGAAGAATAATTTCTTGTGATCTATGAAACTTTGACACTACCTTAGGGAGGTACAGGGGGTCCTGCCTAAGAATAACTCTGTCCTCGAATAAACTAAAGAAAGGCTCTTTAATCGTCAGAGCCTGCATGTCGCCTATTCTTCTGGCTGTTGTAATTGCCAGAAGAAAAGCAAACTTAAATGTCAGTAATTTAACTGAAATATCTTCTAGTGGCTCAAACGGAGCCTTAGTTAATTGTTCCAAAACTAACGTAAGGTCCCAGGGCGGGACTCTAGAGATCTGAACCGGGGACAATCTATCCCTGGCCATTAGAAATCCTTTAACTAGAGGGTCCAGTGATAACTTTTTGTCCAAAAAATTCGATAAGGCTGCTACCTGTACTCTTAGAGTCTTGGTAGCGAGACCTAAGTCGGCGCCATCCTGGAGAAAGTCCAGGATGACCGAGGTTTCTTGCTGGGATACCTTTCTCACTAGACACCAGTGAGAGAAGACTCCCCACACCTGTAGATACGTCTGGTGACCTCCTTTCTACTTGAGAGGAGAGTGTTAATCACTCTCTCGGAACATCCCCTCTCCCGCAGGTTTTGCCTCTCAAGCACCAGGCCGTCAGCTTGAAGAAGCTGGGATCTGGGTGAAAGACTGGTCCCTGCCGAGAAGGTCCACCCGAACTGGTAGATGGAGGGGAGGTGCTACAGACCAGTTCTGTAGAGCGGGAAACCAGGCTCTCTTGGGCCACCAAGGAGCAATTAGAATGAGTCTGGTCTCAGAGACCTAGTTTTTGTAGGACTCTTGGAATGAGACTCAGAGGGGGAAAAGCATAAGCCAGGTGAAAACTCCATACCTGAGCCAGTGCATCCACCCCCCCTGAGCCCCACTCCCGGGACAGGGAAAAGAATCTTCTTACTCTCCTGTTCTCCTTGCGGGCAAAGAGGTCTATTTCTGGCCTTCCAAAATGTTGGCACACCAGGTTGAACACCTCTGGGTTCAGCTCTGCCCAGCCCAGAATTCCTAGAGACAAGGTTTAGCAGGGAGGGAGACCTGGTTCCCCCCTGATGATTTAGGAAGGCCACCGTGGTCGCATTGTCGGAGAGGATCTGGACCTCCCGGTCTCGGATCCTTTCCTCGAACGCTTTTAGGGCCTCCCCAACCGCCAATAATTCCCGGAAGTTTGAGGAGGCGTGTCACTGTACCTGATTCCAGGAACCCTGGGCTCGGAGTTCGCCTAAGTGGGCCCCCCAACCCCAGGAGCTTGCGTCCGTCGTTATCCTGAGGGGGTCTGTCTGAGTCCATAGATGACCCACCTGCAACTTCTGAGGAAGAGGCCACCAGCTCAGAGAGTCCTTTACTACCTCTGGGATGGAGATTCTGTGGTCTAATGTCCCTCTTGTTCCGTCCCAGGAGGAAAAGAGGAATTGTTGGAGAGGTCTGGAGTGGAGCTGAGTCCACGGGACCACAGGAATACAAGAGGTCATTAGACCCAGTACCCTCATGATGTCTCTGAAAGAGAACTCTCCTGGCTCCAACAGAGACCAGACCGCTGCCATGAGGCCCTAGGCCTTCTCCTGGGGCAAGAAGAGCCTCCTCTGTAGGGAGTCTATCAGGAAACCCAGGTAAACTTTTCTTTAGTCCGGGATCATCGAGGACTTCTCCCTGTTTATGATCCAACCTAGGGATTCCAGGGTACTCACAACCTTGGTCAGGTCTGCGAGGAGGAGATCTCAACTCTGGTTGTAGAGTAGAAGATCGTCGAGATAAGGGACTATTGATATACCCTGCAAGTGTAGGAAGGCGACCACCTCTGCTACGATTTTTGTAAACACCCTTGGGCTGGAAGCCAGTCCAAAGGGGAGGGCAGCAAACTGCCAGTGTTGAATCCCTTGAGGAGACTTGACTGAAAGTCTAAGGAAGGCCTGATGTCCTGGAAAGATCGGGACCTGTAGGCAGGCGTCCTTTAAGTCGATCGTTACCATGTATACCTCCTTCAGAAGGAGTTTTCTGAGGGTGTATATGCTCTCCATGCGAAATTTCTTATGACGCAGAGAGGTATTCAGGGGTCTCAGGTTTATTACTCCAACGGTATTTGCCTGAGGATTTTGGGACAACGAAGATATGGGAGTAGACCCCCATTCCGCGTTGACCCGCAGGTACCGGAACTACCACTCCCTGTTCTGCTAGGTCTGAGATGTTTTGCAGAAGACCTGCCTTCTTGAGGGGGTCCCTGGGGAGAAATGTTAATAGGAACTTTGAGGGGGGGTGGTGAAGAAACTCCAGCCTGTAACCCTATCTTATAATGTTGAGAATATGAGGGCTCTGAGTAATACTCTCCCACCTGGAAAGGAATTGGGAAAGTCTTCCCGCCTACCCTCACGTCACTTCAAGTCCTTTTCATTTGATTTTTGGTTGGAAAAGAGGATACTTCCTTTCGGTTTATCCTTCCCAACGCCCCACTTCCTATTACCGGCAAGCTTCTTGCTTGAGAAGCGGTTTCTACCCTGAGGGCCTCGAAAATTCTTTTTTGGTCCCTTTTAGGTTTGGTGGGAAACTTCTTGCCCTTATCAGTAGATCTTGACAGAGCTTGATCAAGCCCTGTACCAAAAAGGAGGGAGCCCTCCAATGGGAGTCCACATAAGCGGGTCCTGGAACTGCGCTACCTATCACCTGTAGAGAGTCTAGGACTCCCCTGGACTTGGACACACGGGAAACATGTCCTATTAGCTTGGCTATCCATGTATCCGCGTTCCTAGCTATACAAGCTGAAGCCAACGCGGGGCTCATTGCTGCCGCATTGGCTTCCCAGGCTCTACGCAAGGTCGTCTCAGTACGGCGATCCATCAAAGGAAGGTCCTACCGAGATCTGAACTCGGATCGCTGGATTCAGAGTCCAGAGTGCTAACCCTTACACCATGGAACCTCTCCTTGATATTACCCGCGTCCTCAAAGGAGAGGTCGGATTGCTTTGACACCTGTGCCAAAGAGGCATCCAATCTGGGAACTTTAAAGAATTTCTCCTCATCCTCCCCCTTAAAAGGACACCTACGCTTCCAAGTTTTATACTTCAGAAGCTTCCTCTCAGGTTCCTTTCACTCTCAAAGGATCACATCTTTGAGAGTCTGATGAACCGGAATGGCTCTGGGTTGGGCCCTTACCAGGCCTCGGTACAATCTATCCTGTGCAGATACCTGCTCCGAGATCGGGACATGTAGGTAGGAGAGTCTAGGACTCCCCTGGACTGCGCTACCTATCACCTGTAGTCAGCTCCTGAATTTCTTCAGAGGCGTAGATTGCACCAAGGAGGCCTTACATGTTGTCAGCTGAGAAGATGTGTCTTCCTGACCTAGAGCCCTCTTCCTCCTCCTCAGCCTGACTATCTACCAGGCCCTCATCGGAAAGTCCCTGATCAGGGATCTCCGAGTCTTCTTCTGCCTCTGAGTCCTGAGACAGGAGGGATCTCAGGGATTCTGGGTGTCCTCTCCCTAATCTGGTTGAGGAGGAACTCCTCTGGTTCTTTAGCCTTAAGGGAGGCTTGAAAATCCTTAAGGGTGGCAAGCATCTGGGTTTGGACAGAGAGAAAGTCTCTCATAACCTGAGATGTTTCCTTCCCCGCCAGCTTCTGGATACACTTGAAGCAGAAGGGCTTGGAATGGGTTGAAGGTAATTTCTCATTACAGTTGCCGCATCTTTTGGAGCGGGCAGGGGCTCTAGAGGAACGACTAGCAACCCCTTGGGCAGTGACGTCCTCACCTGCAATGTAAGAGTACACAGGAATGCATTTAGAAAGAACCCTGTGACAGGCAAGGGGAAAGAGTCGGGGTACCCTCCCCCATCATGACCCCTGCTGGCTGGGTTGACTCACCCCCTGTGGTCTCCTCTGTAGCCGCGGCCGTGGTCGGCCTCTCCTCATGTTCCCTGCCGCTTAGGTGTGATGAGCAAGTCACTGCAGAGGCACTGGAGGAGTGAAAAAGGGCGCCTCTCTTCCTGGCGTCCCTCCGCTGTTAATGCCGGTAAGCAGACGCCGGCCGTCGCCATTTTGCCGGAGACCGGAAATGACGCGACGCGTGATGGCGTCATCCGTGAAGCTAGAGGACGAATGTCCCAGACTCCGGGAAGATGGCGCCGCAATCATACGCTCCTGCATAGAGTGGCGCCATAGAACGAGCGGCCCGCGCGAGCGGGGATTACCGGAGGGACCTGCCAGCCCCCCCCTCCAGAAAGGACGCCCAGACAGGTAGGGGGGAGGAAGGAGGATAGATGGCCCCTGAAGTCCCAGGTACAGCCCAGCACCTAGGGTCCTTCAGTGCTCAGGGAGGCTCTTCTACTGCCCTCCCTGAGAAGAGAAATGGGATACCCCCCCAGGACGGACAATAGAGTCCTGCTAGGCCCAGAGGCTACCCAGGCATTCGGCTCAGCTCCCGGGGGGGGGACTTCCAGCCCCAGGCCTTCAGTCTGTGGGAAAAAAATAAACGGTTTCGCTGTGGGGAAACACAATCAAGAACTGAGGAGCACGGGGAGGGGCGGGTGCTTTAACCTCTTTGAATTGATTGTGTTTCCTGTCAGGTGGAGCCAGTCATCTCTCATTGTGCCGTCCTGGAAGACGACTTGAGAAAACCATGCTGGCCACTCTGTGGGCTCGGCCTCTCCAAATAAAGTTGAGGAACCATCTCCTTAGTAGTATTAAACTGGGCCATTGGGATGGGGACAGGGAGGGTTTCAAAAAAATATAATAGTTTCGGCAGAATGGACATCTTCAGTTCATTAGTCCTGCCTATCCAGGACAACGGGAGGGGGTTCCAACGTGTCAACATGGCGTTAATAGGTTTGGACAGGGGTAGGTAATTAGTCGAGTAGAGGGAGGAGTATGAAGTCGTGATTTGTACCCCTAAGTATTTGAGGGATGTAGTGCACCATCGATAGGAATAAGAGCTTTTTAATTTTGTGAGATCCTCCAGGGGTAGATGAAGTGGGAGGGCTTCTGTTTTTGAAGTGTTTATCTTATAACCCGATAGGGAGCTAAATTGGGATAATAGGGCGTGTAAGGATGGGAAGGAAGTATGGGGTTTAGTTAGAGTGAGGAGGACATCGTCCGCGAATAGGGACAGCTTGTACTCTCTTTGACGCATGGGAACCCCAGTTATGTCGGGGTGGGTTCTAATGGCTTCTGCTAATGGTTCTAGGCATAGGATAAAGAGAAGTGGGGATAGGGGGCACCCTTGCCTGGTTCCATTTGACATGGAGAATGATTGGGAAGTGAAAGAGGCTAGTCGAACCTGGGAAGACGGGTTGTAATAGAGAGATTCCAGGGCCATAATGAAGGGGCCCTTAAGCCCAAACTTAGTGAGTGTTGCGAACATGTAGGGCCAGCTTAATCTATCAAACGCCTTTTGAGCGTCTAGGCTTAGAATCAGGGCGGGGCATTTGACTCTGTTCAGCATGTCAATTAGATCAATCGTACGCCTTGTGTTGTCCCCTGCATGTCTGGTAGGGACGAAACCCACCCGATCTCTGTCAATTAGTTTAGTCAGGAATTGGGATAAGCGGTTGGCCAGGATTTTAGTAAACAATTTATAGTCGGAATTTAGAAGCGTGATTGGCCTGTAGTTGTCTGGGAGAGTCGGGTCCTTATCCGGTTTCGATATGACCGAGATGTAGGAATGCAAAAACTGTTGGTGGGGTGGGGTGCCTTGGAGAAGGGAGTTATACAAGGAGACTAGGTGTGTCGACAAAATGAGGAGGTAGGTTTTATAGTAGCAGTATGGGAGGCCGTCTGGACCAAGGGATTTGTGGGCTGGAAGGGACTTGACAGTGTCTGATACTACTTCCTCTGAGATAGGGGCATTTAGCACTTTAACATCTGAGTCGGATAGTTTAGGAAGGTTTAAGTCAGACATAAATTCTTCGAAAGCCCCTGAATCAAATGGAGGGTGGAGACTAGGGGTGAGGCAGTTATAAAGTTTGTCATAAAATTCACCAAAAACCCAGGTCATGGTCTGTGGGCAGAAAGTGGGGGTCCCATCGGGTTGTTTGATGTGGTCTGGAAATGAGTGAAAAGGCCTGGGGTTGAGTCTGGAGACCAACATCCTGTGAGGCTTATCTGAAAACTCATAACATTTTTGTTTAGCCCACAGGAGTGATTTATCTATATTGGACATGTCAAGGGATTTTATTCTGTGTCTAAGAGAGGTAACTGTGCGCAGCCGGCCCACCGTGGGAGACCGAAGCAAAGCTTTTTCTGCAGTTTGAAGCTCTGACAGTAGGGAGGATTTCAGGAATGCTGAGTCCTTTTTTTTTTTGTGAACCGACGGCAATACACTGCCCTAGGATAAACGCCTTATGGGCCTCCCAGAGGGTGGACGGGCCGGGCACAGAGCCTTTGTTTAGCTGAAAAAATTCAGTTAGGGCTGCTGCAAGCTTACTTGTAGTGTCGGGGTGCTTTATCAGAGATTCATTGAGCCTCCAGTGACACCTCCGTGGAAACGCCGCCGAGAGGCCCAAGTCTAGGGTAAGAGGGGCGTGGTCCGACCAGGTAATTGAACCCAGGTCGGAAGCCACTAAGTGTGACAGCAGGGGGGCAGTAATGAGAAAGTAGTGTAATCTAGAGAACATCTTATGAGGGGGAGAATAAAATGAAAATTGCCTACCAGAGGGGTGCTTGATTCGCCATGCATCTAGAAGATGGTGCGTTCGGATCAATTTTCGAAAGGAGGCGGCCAGGAACTTCGAGGCGGCGGAAGGTGCGTTGAGAAATAAAGATTTCCTGTCTCGAGTGGGAGTGAGCACAGCGTTAAAGTCACCTCCTATTACTGTAAAGGGGTGGGAGAGTTTCTGTCATCTTTTAAGGGCATCAGTGAGGAACTTAACCTGTCCCGAGTTGGGAGCATATATATTCATGATCGTTATAGGATTGGACAAGTATGTACCCTGTAAAATTATATAACGACCATGAGGATCCAAGTGAGTGGACTTAATCTGGATAGGGCAGGAGCGTCTGATAAATACAGCTACTCCGGCTTTTCCAGAGGGGTCCGATGGCAAATAGGATAACGGAAATTGTTTAGAAGCGAAATTCAGAGAGCCCCCGGCCCAGAAGTGGGTCTCCTGGACCAGGATCACATCCGCGCCTGAGGCCCTGAACTCTGAGTTCAGACCCTTTACATTATAAGACAAAAATTTCAAAGCCATGTTGGGTAAGGGTAATTAAGCCACGTAGAACTCGGATTAGAGAGCGGAAGTTCCGCCATAACCTGGTGTAGGGGGAGCCACAAGGTATACCATATCTTATCTCTTAATACAATATAAGTAAGACAATCAGCAGTACTGCAAAAAATGATAATGACAACGAAAAAATAAAGATAAAAGTGAACCCATTGACAAGAAAGAGAGAGGCACATATGAGTAATAAAAAATAAAAAAATGAGATGGGGGGGAGAAATAAAAAAAAGGGGTAAGAAAAAAGAAATAAAGATTGTGACCAGTTGAAAAAAAAAGGGTCGTGGATTGATCCAAAAAAAGGGCCCACGGGGTTAGCGTAGTGTAGCAACAATGAGGCCTATTTGGCCTAGAAAAAAAAAAACAAAAAACAATCAACATGAGAAAACCTGTGAGGAACAGTCCTCCCAGGGGTCCTCGGCCGCGGCCTAAGGACATGTGAGGGAGCATGGAAGTCTCCAACATGGGGACAGATCCGAGACGTCCCATCTCAGTGATCCGGTGTGTTCGAGGACATTGCTGGTGATCCCTTTTGCCTCCCCATCAAAAATAGGAGAGAGAGGGGAGAGCCAGCGTAAGAAAAAATAAAATAAAAACTGAGCATAACAAAAACAGGTAGAGTTAACTAGACCGAGCTAGTGGAGTGTCTTTGGAGAAAACGGAGAAGCACATCCTGATGGAAAAAAAAGTCATAATTAAACTTAAACTGTCCCCCACGGGGGGGGGGGGGGAATCGCCCCAGGAGACAAGACTCCCTGTGGGGAGAGAGAAAAGAGAAATGTGAACCAGATGGGGGATCAGGCAGGTCATCAAGTGGGTGCTTTGGATCGGTGGGAACGTTGAGGTGTGGAGTAAGCTCTGGATCGTCTTCCTCTCACTGGGGTCCAGAGACTGGTAGGAGCCGAGACATGACGCGGGGTGGCTGGGGGTGCCTGGTCAAATTCCGCAGGGAGTAGGGGTAGGCCCAACCGCTTAAGAAATTACTCCCCCTCTTGAGGGTCACGTAGGGTGTGCTGGACTCCCTCCATGGTGACATTTAGACGGAAGGGAAAGCCCCAGTAATAAGGGACCTTAGGCTCTTGAAGATGAGAGGTGATGGGCCTTAGGGAGCGTCGTTTGGCCAGGGTGATGGGAGAAAGGTCGCTGAACAATTGGATTTTGTCCCCCTTGTACTCAATGTTAGGTTTGTTGCGAGTGGCCCTCGTCAGGGCCTCTTTGCTCTCAAAAAAGTGGAAACGAACCACTATGTCACGAGGCCTGGCCCCTGCTGGTGGTTTAGGGGCCAGGGACCTATGAGCCCGATCGAGACGCCAATCAATGTCTACTATTTCGGGTGCTAGGGCGTTGAAAAGGCAGAGGAGATAAGGCCTTATTTTGTTGTCAGCTACCTTTTCAGGGACGCCACGGATCCTGAGGTTTTGGCGCCTTTCTCTATTCTCGAGGTCCTCCTGTTGCAGTTGTAAATGAGAGACCGAGGTTTTAAGGTTGGCATTTTCCTCTTCAAAAGCCTGCAGATATTGTATAGTGTCGTCAAGTTTTGTTTCTAGGGTAGCAGTGCGTTCCCCCAGGGCATCAATTTCCCCTCTGAGCTCTCTAGAAATCCTCCCCATCTCCTGGACAATGTCCCTGGTAACTTGCTGAGCCAGGGCCTGTAGTTTCAGGTCCATCAGCTCTGGGGTAAGAGTCTGCTGTGAGGAGGGGAGCAGCTGCTCCGGGGGTGGTTGCTGTGAGGAGTCTCCAGACATAAGCGTGCTTACATAGTCCTCCGGTTCGCCCTGCGTAATTGAGGCCGGGGATACGGGCCTAGTCAGGAAGCGGTCCATAGTGGAAGTAGGCCACGAGAGTTGCGGAGCACGGTAGAATGATCGCTGGTCTCCGATTTTTCCCATGTAGTGTCAGGGGGGGTTAGGGATGCTGAGAGGCTTACCCCCGGCTCGAATTTAGTCTGCGTTAGCTGATGAGGGGTCTCGGATCGTCAGACGGGACCGGAGCTCACGGATCACGCGTCCGCCATCTTGGAAAGCCGCGCATGCGCCCCCCGTGTGGCTGTTTATTAAAAGTCAGCAGCTATACTTTTTTGTAGCTGCTGACTTTTAACTAAAAATAGCCTGGAACTCTGCTTTAAGCTTTACAATCCCTTTAAAAATTAAACAGTTCTTGTACACATGAAAACAAATCTAACAAATTCCTCCATCCATGCTATACAGGACAAACCTCCAGCAGCTTTGTCTGATTTAATGCTGTTTGGCTGACAAATTTCCACCCAGGTCCTTTAATTTTTCAATCGAAGGCTGACGGAAGGCAGGGTGCCAACAGGGCCACTTGTGAAGCGAAATTTTATCAGTGTATGGCCATCTTAACACCTGCTGTAGCTGCTGCCTGGAGGACACGTGAGTGTTCTCGCCATCTGGAAAGTGTCTTTAGGGAGAAAATTGATTTCCTATACACACTTTCTGGATAGTGACATCCTGAGAAGTGGGACAGAGATAATGCAAGACCAAGGTGACATTGGGGGAGATTTTCTAAAACCGGAGCACTCAGAATCTGGTGCAGCTGTGCATAGTAGCCAATTAGCTTCTAACTTCCCCTTGTTCAATTAGCCTTTGACAAAAAAACCTGGAAGCTGATTGGTTTCTATGCACAGCTGCACCAGATTTTTCATGCTCCAGTTTTAGTAAATCACTCCCATTGTTTCTTTTAAATTTAGCATTTAAAGCAGCTCTTCAGTAATTTTTTTCAACTTTCCATCTAATAAATCTTCTGTCCTTGTTGTTTTAACTTTGGATAGTAAAAATTTTTTCCCCCAGTAAATACCTTATACAGCCCACTTCCTGTTTGTCTGGTCATTAGCCTAAGCTAGGAGAAGGCAACCTTGGCACTCCAGCTGTGGTGAAACTACAAATCCCATCATGCCTGTGATTGTCAGGGTCTTGCAATGTCTCATGGGACTTGTAGTTTCACCACAGCTGGAGGGCCTACCCCTGGCCTAGGCTTATGACATCATGCACAGCTCTCTCTCTCACTCTCTTGAGAGTTTGGCAGAAAGGGAGGGGGGTTGAGTCATAAGAGGGCCAATGAGAGCTGCAAAACTGGAGGTGTGTGTCTGTATAAATCCAGGAAGTGAACAGGCAGCAGCTTCAGCTGCCCACAGTTAAAGTGGATGCAGCCAGACTTGATGGAGGGAGATTTCTGCAGCATATTTGGCAAGTACAGAATCACAGTATATATAAATTAATACGCAAAGTGGTTGGAGGGAAGCTTCAGAATGGCAAAGATGTTTTTATTACAAATTATGTGAGCAGACTGCAGTTCCTCTTTAAATTTTAATCCATCCCCCATGAAATGCTATTATTCTGTACAGCAGTATGTCATTCAGGACACCACTGACTTTCTTTTTCTCTGTGTAGTTATGTTGGAGATGTGGAAATAGACGTGGAGGTGAAAAAGTATTTTTGTAAAGCTGGAGTAAAGGGTGCGCAGGTAAGTGGCCCACAGGAGGAAATCACAGGCCATACATTTGGATTATAGAATCTGTATAAAATATATGAAGCATGCAACGGTCACTTCTATATATAAATGCATTCCTGTACCTGTGTACAACCTGAAATACATGAAACTGCTGCACTGTACTGTGTGGAGCTGTTCCTATGTAAACGCTTTTTTAGTGTGTTACCAATAAAAAAGCAGTTCTGCTGTGGAACAGAATGAGAGCTGTGTACATGAAAATGCTGCTCCCCATACAACCTTTATCTTGGATACCTGCAGTTATCTTGAACTCTTAAACACCTATGTATTCATATGTGAATGTCTTTAAAGGAGAAATCCAGCCTGTGCTTGTTTGGCTGGGCTTCTCCTATGGGTCACAGGAGTGCAATTAGTTTTGAAGTCCGCTCTGTGCTGACGTCACAGGAATCGGTTCAGGCACTGTCATCACGACAATAAAGTCTGGATCCGCCAGGTGCGTGGACTGATACCTGTCTCAGCCTCTCAGCGAGGTGCTGAGAGCCTGAGACAGCCGTTCCCCACCCCTCCACAGCTCAGCGCTCCAGTGAGTGTGGGGGCAGAGTGGAGAGCTGATGATTGACAGTCAGCAGCTCCCTGCTCGGGGAGCTGTGAGAACCGAGCCATCGGCAGTGTTCGATCACTCGCTTCTCAGTGCAGAGGTGGCATCGGACCGAGGTAAGTATGAATATAAAAAACTGCCTTCAATATATGGAGTCCAGGTAGGGTTGCCACCTCATCCCATAAACCCGAACACATATGAATTACACAGGTTCTGTGGCTGATTAAGGTGATAATGAAACTCACTTGGTGCCTCATCTGCATTTAATTAGCCTCAGAACCTGTGTAATTCATGGGTGTTCGGGTTTAAAGGGATGAGGTGGCAACCCTAAGTCCAGGGGTGGCCCATCCATTAGGGGCACCCGGGCACCGCCCCCTCTCTCCAGGCCACCCCCTATATGCAATGGATAGATTCATGCATGGCATGAATCTAACCATGGCCTCTGTGGCCACCCCCTATTCATGTGTCCGGCCCCATTCAGGGCACCGGGCACATAATATATTTGTTTGAGCAATCATAAATATATTAATTTATTTTTTCTGAAATATTTGTGCACATGTATAAAGTGAAGCCATTCACTAATACACGTTTATACACGGTTACGAACGTATACCGTATTTATCGGCGTATAACACGCACCGGCGTATAACACGCACCCCAAGTTTAGGAGGGAATTTTAAGGAAAAAAACTTTTAGGAGGGAAATTCAAGGAAAAAAAACGTACATTTAAATGCAGCATGCAGCCTTGCCCAGTGTCCATCTGCAGCCTTGCCCAGTGTCCATCTGTCCATCTGCAGCCTTGCCCAGTGTCCATCTGTCCATCTGCAGCCTTGCCCAGTGTCCATCTGTCCATCTGCAGCCTTGCCCAGTGCCTTTGCGATCGTGTCAGTCCCGGCGGTTTTTTAAATTTGGCGCCGATTTCTGTGGAGAAGAGCGAGCGGGGCCGAGTGTACTTCGGCTAGACTCGGCTCCTCTCGCAGTCCCGCCCATCTCCACTGACTGCGCCGCTGACGGAGAAAGCCGAGTGTACTTCGGCTAGACTCGGCTCTGCTCACAGTCACAGGCAGGACTGCGAGAGGAGCCGAGACTAGCCGAAGTACACTCGGCTTTCTCTATGTCAGCGGCGCAGTCAGAGATGGGCGGGACTGCGAGAGGAGCCGAGTAAAGCCGATTGTACTTCGGCTTCGGCTCCGCTCGCTCCTCTCGCTCGTTTTCAGCAGGGGAATTCGACGGAGTATCGGCGTATAACACGCACCCACGATTTTCCCCTGATTTTAAGGGGGAAAAAAGTGCGTGTTATACGCCGATAAATACGGTATATATTATTTGTTTAAATCACTTGAGCGCCTTTTATCACAGCATACATGAATTACAGCGGCCAGTGTTTTTTTTTTTTAAGCACCTGATTAGAGCCACAGGCTCTAATAGGCTTCAAAATAGGATGGGTTCGGGTCGCAGAGAGTGCGACCGGAGCCCACCTAGGTGTGTTGCAACAGTGCATGAATATTCGCTGTTGCAACACTGATCCTCATCCCAGCCAATCGGGAAGTGGGTCTGATACCCGTCACCCGATTGGCTGAAAGGACAGGCGATCCTATTGGATGCCTAGGAGGAGGGGAGCAGCGGAAGCAAGGAGGAGAATAGCCGCTGGTCGATGCCTGGATTCCCGATCCCCGCTGTCGTTCCTCGGATGCCTGATCCCTGTTGCTGCTCCTTGGATTTCCGCGGATGCCCACCGCCTAGATGGGGTTATTGCAAGTGGACCGACCGGCAGACAGCGAGGGGTGGGGGGGGGTTTGAGTTGCCACGCAGGGGGGTGGGGTTTTAGTTGGTTGCCACCCCCCCCCCCCCAAACATAAAACCATCAGCAACCACTGATGGAGTCCTTCTGTTGCAAAACAGTGGTTTAAATGAGATCTAAAACATAGTCACAGCATAAACTTTCAATTTTATAACATCATCATTGTAATAGCAATACAAACTATAGTTATATTTGACCATCTAATAGAAGCTTACCTGAAAAATCTTTCATGTTGTGACGCTGCCTGCCTGCTGACCATCTCTTTACACAACTTCTTGGATTCCCTGCATGCTTTACTTTAAAATTCTAAGTATATGTTATCCATGGTACCTTCCTATCTACAAGCAGTGATTCCTGTACTGACTCCCCCTCCTGAAACTCCTTCTCTTCGCATCTCTGTAGTTCAGAAGTCGGGCTCTGTGAAATGTGTACACATCACAATCTCCTGCGCTCGGGAGCTTAGTCTATGAGTAGGTGGTGTAGCCAACCCTTCGGGTAGAGTATGGAATGTCAAAGGTCTTGCTGCCCTCCTCAGAACAATGGGTATCCTTAGAACTGAAACATATAGAAAGAAAAGGAGGGCGCACCGACCTTGTGCATTACCAAAGATGACATTTATTAAAAAATGTAACAAGAGTAATACTCACAAATGAACGTCATAAAAAGGGTTATCAGTGCTCCAGCAATTGGAACCGTGTCTCTAGACACCTGCAACCTGGACCGGGTGTTAGGGGGAACCAGATGGCATCGCAAACAGCTTACGTGTTACGAGGGAGAACCCTCTTCATCAGAGCCACATCAGTATTAGACTGACCTCCTCCAGTTTCCTCTGTATATAACCACATGCACATGTCCAAGTGAACGCCCACCAGAGCCTGCCACACCCATCTGTGTGGGTGTCGGCCACCATGTCAATCTATCCTAAGATGTATACTGCTATCCACCATCTAAACACTAAAATCTTTCTGCATAATTGTCCATTAACCCATGAACAGGGAGCCATAGCCCTGTGCCAAAAAAAGGGCGCGACTTCAGCATGCACAAAGGCTGTCATCCCATACAGCAATTTAGCCTGATATTTCCCCATGCAGCATTTTAGCATAGTACTGATTAATTTTGCATAAGATACACCATTTGCAAACCATTTTCAACACAGGATACTTGGGACATGCTCAATACATAACACGTTCTGGCACATGCACAGTAAGCTCTCCCTCCCCTGCTGTTGTGATAGGGTGAGAGACCGCACGCGTATGTGCTGGTGTGTGAGCAACGGACAACGCAGTTCCTGTGATGCTACAGGCACGCTAAACTAAACTGTGTGTCCCAGATTCTGTGCCAGAACAGGGTTGATCATTTAGGATTTTTGGCCAGGCTTTAGGGAAGGCTGCTGGTAAGTCCAGTAAGCTAAGCTCCATTTTTCTAGGCTGGAAAATTGGGTTTACACTACTGGGGCTCCTTTTTTATAAGGTGAACTTAGCCTTTAAAATATCCAATATGAAGTGAAGATTACCAAGAGGTTGTTTATTGTGTGAATAATCAGAATCCAAATGATAAAATGTATGTTTGTTGTTACCTGAAAGGAGAATTCTACCTTTTGAAAAAAATAAAAAATAAGTGCACCCATACTGCAAAAACAATATATATTTTTTTTTTCTTTTGAGCCTGCAAAGCATTACAACCACAATCATTAGATCTCAGGTGGAATGCTCTGGCTTCCGCAGACTCTTCCTCCAGTTTAGGACTTGGACCTTCAATTATGGAGCTGGAGTGAGGTATCAATGGACTGCAAGTGCCGTGATGTCACTGCACTTGTGCTCCATTGAGAACTACAGCCCCTCTGCTGTAGTGGCAGACAGGACTTTATAGTTTTCATTCACAACTCTCAGACAATGAATGTCGGATCCACACACAGCTGCACCAAATTCAAATACAACAGGAGCCAGCGAGGGGAAGAATAATCCCTGGATTCTCTAAGTAGGCAATGCTGTTTGAGGGTGTGGGTCTGTGGACTCTGATGTTTCATGTTACACCCCACATTTTGGGTGTAACATGAAACATGGTCTGAAAGGTGTAGTTAGTGAAAAAGTGAATATCAGCATTTTATCTATTCATTTTTAATATTACCATCCCATTAAAAGCAAGTTCATATTTTTACTGCTTTTGTGTGAGATGACTGGGGAATTGGAGGTGCCACCAAAATATATACTGGAGTAATCCCTTGTTACATAACAGGCCATATCTTCAGGTGCAGGCTACACATGAATCGTATTAGGCTCAACTTAGAAAGGATCATTATTTTATTTTTTTAAAGCGATTGTTACTGTGCAGCTCCATCAAAATTAGTCTCTTGGCTAAAAAAAAAAAAAAAAAAAAAAAAATTCTTATCCTTGTGTAGATCTTTGTGAATTGAGCCTTTTTGTAATTTTTTCTTTTTCACCAGCACTTGAATTAGATGTTGAAAAGACTCTTTATTTGTTTACTTTAATTTCATTGCATCCCAGAATGACACTGCTTTGGTTTCTTTACCAGCTGCACGGGATGATGCGAGTCATCTTAGAACCACTCATTGGTGATGTCCCTATTATTGGAGCAATAACATTATTCTTCATCCGACGTCCGGTATGTCAACAATGAGATAACTGTTCACAAACATGCTAATGATGCACTATATTTTTATGGTTGGTTGTTTAAAACATTTCAGATTTGAGATGTGATGTTGCACATAAACTACAATTGTTTCATTCTTACATTCTGACAACTGCAGTTTCGTTTGCATAGGGGTTTCCATCCTGCTCCCACATCTCGGTGTGTTTATAGTTTTGCAATGCAACTTATATAGTTGTCTGTGCTGATCATGTCACAAATGATTCTCACATGTGACCAGGCTGTATTTGTAACAAACTTTATTAACCACTTGCTCTATTGCGCAAAATCATGTACCTGTACGTCATTTTGTGAAAAATCCACTAGGGGGTGTGCATGCCTGCCACTGGAGGTGCGCTGTTTGGACAGAGGAGGAGCCAATCAGCGGATCCGACGGACCCAATGTCCACCAGCCACCCGCGAACGGTCCAGAGAGAGGTAGAACGGCGGTCTGCTTAAGTAAACAAGGCAGATCACCGTTCTGACAGGGGAGAAGATAGGGATCTTGTGTTCCTGCTAAGCAGGAACATGGATCTCTGTCTTCCCCAGTCAGAGCAACCCCCACACAGTAAGCAAGCACCCCCTAGGGACACATTTAGCCCTTTGATGGCCACTGATGTTAACCCCTTCCCTGCCAGTGTCATTAATACAGTAACGGTGCATATTTTTAGCACTGATCACTGTAATAATGTCACTGGTCCCCAAAAAAGTGTCAAAAGTGTCAGTTAGGTCTCCGATTTGTCCGCCGCAATGTCGCAGTCCCTCTAAAAATTGCTGATTGATGCCATTACTAGTAAAAAATAAATAAAAATGCCATAAAAATATCCCATAGTTTGTAGACCCGATAACTTTTGCGCAAACCAATCAATATACGCTTATTGGGATTTTTTATTTTTTTTTACCAAAAATATGTAGCAGAATACATATTGGCCTAAATTGATGAAGGAATTAGATTTTTTTATTTTTATTATTGGATGTGTTTTATAGCAGAAAGTAAAAAATATTTTATTTTCTTTCAAAATTGTCGTTTTTTTTTTTTTGTTAATAGCACTAAAAATAAAAAACATACCACCAAAAGTAAGCTCTATTTGTGGGGAAAAAAGGACACCAATTTTATTTGGGTAGAGCGTCGCATGACCGCGCAATTTCAAGTTAAAGTAACGCAGTGCCGTATCTCAAAAAATGGCCTGGTCATTAAGGGGATAAAACCTTCCGGGGTTGAAGTGGTTAATATCTAATTTTGGTTGTAGTTTGTGTAATTTGCATGTTTCTTTACACATACTGCCACCACGAACAAATGTTTACTTGCCTTTCCTTTCTAGATGCTGGATTTAAACTGGACAGGTCTCACAAACTTACTGGATATACCGGGACTGGAGTAAGTATTCTTTGCCTAGGTTTCCTTATGACTCCAACTGTTGTCATGTAATACTGTTCAGAAGGTTCATGTTTGGCCTATGGATCAGGCATGCCCTCATTCAAAGAGCAGGAGGGCAAGGTGACAGGTTTTCTTTGCCAGAAGTTCCCCAACCACTGATACTAACTTTCCCCACCCTCTCTCGGCACTCCATTTGTGTGTCAGATCACTTAAGCAGCCCATAGATGATTTGATTGTCCCTCCTTTCACCACGGGTGGGACAAAAGGGGAATGCCTCCCGCAGCGATATTGTTTTCTACTAAGGGGGGCACAGGATGCCTTCTCTGCTGTTGAGCACAATGATTACTAATAGCGGCTTTAGACAACTGCTGTACTCAAATGTAAACTATCTGACAGGCTGGGTTGTACCCGAGTCGATTGATGGATCGACTTGGGTGTGATCAGCCTGCCCATACATGGATCAAATCTCGGCCGGTGCCTACTGTGCCCATTTAATGCAGTGTTGAACCCAAAAGCAAACATTTGGTATATTGCAGCTTACCAATTCTTAGATGTGATGGCTGTATTAGTTTCCTTTTTTAGGCTTTCATCCTTCTATTTTCAGCTGGTGATCCTGCTGGTAAGTCTGTTGTTTTTCAACAGAAAAGCTCTCTTGCAGTTACATGGATGAGGCAAACCATGTAACACTGGCATTCGTGCTTAAAATGATCAGCTTTTCCTTATTTATGTAAAACCTTTATCCTAAAAGGAAAAAAACTGCTGTAACAGATTATACAGTGTTAGCTGGAGTCCAACTTCAGTTTGTTACTGTATTTAATTCTGCTAGTACATCTAACACTCACCTCCTAGACTGACAATGCTGCTGTCCAAAGGTGCCCCCTGTGCTACTTTATCCAGGGTGGGGACACTAATACAGTAGCTGTGTTACTGACCAGATCACCAGGTGAAACCAAAGGGAAAAAGCCTAAAAAAAGAAAAGAAATGCAGCCACTACATCCAGTGATTGGTAAGCTGCAATATATTACATTTTTGGTTCAGGGTTTAATACCGCTTTAATATGTTTTGCAATGGTGCCCACTGGTTTGTATGTTTAGCTCTACCTGTCATTTAATGGAGTTCAGAAAACCTAGATCAGCCAGACCTGTAATTTTTTTCACTTTCCCACCATAGAACAGAAGACTACTGTCTGTGTTCAATGTGGAATAGGGTGACTCCGGCTTTAGGGGGGCTACTGTTGGGTCACATTAAAAGCAGCTACTTTGGAAAAGAATAGCATTTTTGACCTATACAGTTGGATCTGTATTAGCTCAGCAGTCATTGTGTGTAAGCAGCACAGTATGTCCTGTTCTTTTAGTTTACACAAGGAAATCTACTTGCATTGTACATGTGATTTATCTCTAAAAAAAAAAGGTGATGTAAAGTTGAAAGGCCTTATGTACTGTACATATTTGTTCTAGGTTAGTGTATTAAAGTATAAATAAATACTATTTGTAGGGCGTAATAAAAAATACTCCTATAGTAAAGTTATTAAAACATTATACAGCTTTATTGATTACTCATATATATGGATAATAATAAAGTTGTTTAATAACTTTAAAAGGAACTACACTGCATCTGATCACCAAAAGGTAGAAACACTATTTAAATTATATTTAATATTCTAGCATACTCGCCCATCCATCCACGTCTCCATGCTTTACTTTGCTGATAAATCACTTTGAAAAACACTCCTTATCATTTCTGACCGTGGCCATGATGAGTAAGGACAGATGCGCTTAGCTCAAGCATGCAGGCATGAGAGTGTGCTTAGCTGAGAAAACCCCTCCTCCTCTTCTCCCCTCTGAAGACTCCTGGGATGTATGACATCATTTGCCTAGGCCTGGAAAGCAGTTAGTAACTGAAGAAATGTAAAAACAAAAGTTTAAAACAAGTAAATATCATATACAGTGGAACCTTGGTTTACAAGTAATGCGGTTAACGAGCGTTTTGAAAGACGAGCAACTTTAAAAAAAAAAAATTATTCTGACTCTGTGAGTGATGCAAAGCGAGCAGAATTCAAGCTAATGGGGTGTTTGGCCAGAGGTACGGAGGCACCGGTGACACTCGGAACGGTTCGGAGCCGTTCGAAAATACTCGGAAATACTCAGAAATACTCCATTCCCGAGTGTTTTTCCAAGGGTTTCCGAGATCAGCCGAGCTGTCCCTGAGTGTTTCCGAGGCTCTCCGGCACCCCCGCCACCTCTGGTCACATGCGGTATTGCATGCCATAGAAGTCAATGCGGAACAAATTATCTTTGTTTCCATTGACTTCTATGGGAAAACTTACTTTGACATGCGAGTGCTTTAGATTACAAGCATTCTCCTGGAACGGATTATGCTCATAATCCAAGGTTCCACTGTATTTCCCTATCTAATTATTAATGCTAGAAGTATAATGATTAAAAATAGGCAAAGTTAATTGAAAGCGTGAAGTTCCACTTTAAGTGGATGACAATGCAAGCCTTTTTTTTTACTCATTCCTACAAATTGCTTTTGTCTGCCTTCCATGCCACCTGCTCTACAGAAGAGGAAAAGCTCAGACCCTACTGGGAGACTTTCTGTCCTCTGACCTCTAGGAGGTTTGATACTGCCAGAGTACAAATGCAAATGATGCTTGAGATCTGGAGCACTACTTGTTGTTTTCATGTTATTTAAGACCACACTTATGCCGCGTACACACGATCGGACATTTCGACAACAAAACCGTGGATTTTTTTCCGCCGATTTTCGCCCAAACTTGTCTTTTCATACACACGGTCACACAAATGTTGTCTGAAATGGCGATCGCCAAGAACGCGGTGACGTACAACACTACAACGAGCCGAGAAAAATGAAGTTCAATGATTCCGAGGATGCGTCAAATTGATTCCGAGCATGCGTAGGATTTTTGTGCGTCAGAATTGGATGCACACGGTCGGAATTTCCGACAAGAACTTTTGTTGTCGGAAAAATTGAGAACCAGCTCCCAATCAATTGTTGTCGGGAATTCCGACATCAAATGTCCGAGGGACCCTACACACGGTCGGAATATCCGACCAAAAGCTCACATCGAACATTTGTTGTCGGAAATTCCGATCGTGTGTACGCGGCATAACTGTGCATGTTGCTTTTTGCAAATGTTTGACCTGCTCCATCTGTTTATGTTCACTGTTTTACTTTCCTGTGTTCGGTCCTAACTCTACTCTGGCATTTTTACAGTTTAATATCAGACACCATGATTATGGACATTATTTCTGGGTTCTTGGTGCTGCCAAATCGCCTTGCTATCCCCCTTGCGCAAGATCTTCATCTAGCAGAGCTCCGTTCTCCACTCCCCAGGGTAACCAGTTATTGTGTTAATATTTTAGTCTTTCTAGGTCACATTCAGTGGTATTCTCACTACATCCTTTTGTTACTTTATGCCTGAATTATAGATTATGTCTAAACCTTTCCTCTTCCCATATTTTTCTGGATTTTTCTAATGGAATTTATCAATCAGCACAAGTGCTATGGTCAATGTAATCACGAATTCCACTTTATTTCTCTGCCCTAAATTCACTCAACAGTGAAAATAATTTAGGCACATTCTATAATTATTTCTGCCAGATGCCCATACTATACCACACATTTCGGTCATTATTACAGTGTTTCTTTGGGATAAATGGGCTATTAGGATGCAAAGTACTAGTATTTTCTCAGTATGATGTATATACAGTAGGTATCTTGCTTCACAGAATTACAAATCCTTTAGCAGGTAAAAAGTCCATGGGAACAGCTACTGGTGGACTTTGCCTTTAAAACCACATATGTAATAATTTACTGTGTTTGATAACACACCAGTTCCCCTGACATTTTCAGGACAGTGACAAAGAGTGTAAAGAGGAAGTTCACATACCACTCAGGCCCCACAAATTTTTAGCTTTTAACCCACACTTAGGTGTTATGCTGGGTTGTCCTCATTTTACCATATTTACACACACGTATATTACCCTGCTGTAATCCACCGCCACATGCCAGGTCCCACGACAACATCTTCTTCTCTGATGTCATCAGGGGCCAACTGTCTCTACCAGGACCTTGCAGCCGTCCCCTGATGATGTGTAGCCAGATCTGCCCTCCTCCAGCTACTGTATGGAAGCCAATGCCTCCTGGAATATCTGATGTGGATTTTCCAGAAGGCTGCAGGAGCACAATATATGTTGTTCTTGCCTAGGTGAGAATGGAGGCAGGGAGCGGAGTGGCGTGGGAGAAAAAAATCTAAATTTAAACAATTCTTGGATTTTAAAAGGGTTGCAATTTTTTGTAGTGAAGGTCCATTGTGCCTTGACGTCTTAAATAGAATAGTATGCCTTTGTATTATCTTAGTAAAGTCTAAAACATCTATCCCATGAACCTCCTAGACACTAGTAGAAGACAGTACTTAGTGCATCCCTTTATTCTGCTTATTCTGTTTTGCACTTTCTGATTTTCCCATTCTTCTTTTCAGGGCGTTGTGCGTATCCATCTCTTGGAAGCTCGTAGTCTGTCTCCGAAAGATTTTCAGATGGGAGGATTGCTAGCAGGAAAGTCTGATCCTTATGCCATACTGCGTGTAGGGACACAGGTCTTCACCAGCCGTACCATTAATGAGAACCTGAACCCTGTGTGGAATGAGATGTATGAGGTAGTCATTTTATCACAACATACTCATTATTCACTAACCATTTATTGATCTGGTGCAGATTTATGATGTAACATGGTCAGGTTTAAAAAGTCCATCAAGTTCAGTGAAATATAACTTCTGCCTGGAGCTCTGGGCAAATACACAGTAGAAATACATACTGTATATTTTTATCATTTACCTACCAAAAGATTTTAAATTTTATTGAGCCAATCATGCAATTCATCTGCCTCTGCCAAACCATACAGCTAGGAAAAACACTTTACCACTCATTGGACAGAGGTGATGATGCTCATTTATTGGTCATTGAACAGGCGGAAGATGAAAAAGTGTTGTAGGATGCTGCCTTCCTGAACTGAGAAATATGCGTCACCTGCCCAAGTATGCACTGTGGACATGTAGGTAAATCACAAGACTTGCTTCACAGAATTACAAATCCTTTAGCAGGTAAAAAGATTAAGGCAGGCCATAGATGATTCAATTTTCTTTCCTGCAGCCAGGGGTGGGGACGGCTATAGCCGCTGGCAATAATTGCATGTAAACATACTGGTTGCACCCAAATCGATTGATGGATCTACTTGGGTACTATTAGTCTGCTCATAGATGGTTCGAATCTCGCAGGTCTCTGCTGAACCGGCAGAGATTCGAATCATCTATGGTTGCCTTTAAATATCTTATTTATCTGTTTTATCCCTTTGCCTGAAATTTAACATATAAATTGTAGTCTTTCTTATCATATTTCTTTGTTGCTTCCATGTGCAGGCAATAGTACATGAAGTGCCTGGACAAGAGCTAGAAGTTGAGTTGTTTGATAAGGATCCTGATAAAGATGATTTCCTAGGACGGTAAGGGACACTATTTGCAAAGTTTGTTCTTCTTTTTTTTTTGTGTTTTCAACATTAGGTACGTATTTAGGAGAAAATTATTCCTTACTTTGCTGCCCTGCCAGGAGCATAGTGATAGTCAGATTGGTATAGAATTGGTAAAATTTTTGGGATTGCGGCCACACCACATTATTTTTTATGAAGAATTGGAATGTCAGATCAAAAACGCCAGCATTCTATGATTTTAATGAATAAGAAATATACAAACCTTAAAGTAAGACACCTGAGATATTAAACACTTGCAGCAAATAAAAGGTGCAATTGTTCTTTAACAAGTGCTCTCACTGTTAGGTCTAGATGCACAATGTGGTCTGTACAGAAAAGCTTTTGCGTCACAATGTCCTATCATAAAATCAATCCACAAAATATGCCTTTGTATTCTCACATGGTGGGCTTTCCCTTTCTGCTGTCTGTCATGCTGTTTGTCATCAGCTAGTTCTACATTTACAGTAGTACTTATATTGTTAAAGGATTTGTAAAGGCATGACCTTATTGTACCCTACTCCCTCTTCCTTTTAGATCAGGTCCCAGTATTATTTTTTACCTGTTCCTGTAGCAACAAACCGCTCGTATTACTCTCTGTGACATCACTTGCAAATTTTTGTAGAGCAGCTGCTGAATTTTAATTTCCTACTGATGTAGGCCCACCACCAGAACTTCATTTTCCAAGAGCCTTTTTACAACATACAGTGTGTGGGCAGATTCATTTAAATAAAGTGTTTGTAAAGGCTAAAGGTGTTTTTAACACAAACTGTTAGACAGGATAATTTGGTTGTTCACAGGCTAGATAATGAGTTGAGTTGGGAATTTTCCTTGTTTTGTTTGACATGTGTCTTCTTGCTGCCAGTGCCAGTTATAGGTGGGGGCAGTGACCATTTTTTTGTGCTAAAGGTGTTTTACCCTAATGCATGCTCTATATTAAGGTAAAAAAACCTTGCAATAGCCATGCCCCCCAGCCCCCCTCCCTAAAACTTACCCGAGTTCTGTATTGCTCCAGCGCTGTACTCAGTTACACTTCTTCTCTCTTCTGCTCTCATAAGCTTGGCTTTAAGCAGTGGGAGCCATTGGCTCCTGCTGCTGTCAGTCAAATCATGTGAGGATGTGGGGGTTGGGGGCGGAGCCGCACTGTTTGTGTGTCTATGGACTTAAACAGCCCAGCTCGGGAGCAAGCCTGCACGTGTGCCCTAATAGCAAGTGGCTTGCTGTGGTGCACACAAACAAGAGGAGGACCCTAGAGCGCCGGCGGGGGACCCCAGAAGAGAAGGTTTAAGGATATTCTCAGGCAGAGCGGTTTGGGGAATAGACAGAGTTTCTATAGTACCTTAGGCAGGGCAGAAAATGCTGGTTGGGATTTCACAGCAGCAAAGGCACTGTGCTGTCAGTCCAAACAGGACGTTAGAAGCACAAACTATTTTTGTTGAAGAAAACAGAAGAGCACTTTTGCACTGCACATATTTTTTTTAAGATTGTCCTCTCTTGGTAATAATTTTAGTGTTGCCTTACAATCCTTAATTTGTGTGATTTGTATTTTTTTATTTTGATAAATGATACATGAGGTTTTACAATATAGACTTTAGATTTTTTTTTTTTTAACAAACAGGATTGCTTTATTGAAGGAATAAGCAATATATGGTATTTCAGGAAGCAATTCATATGGTAAATGCAAACAAGGTGGATAGATAGGTTAAGAAAAAAGAACAATACAGGTCATGGCAGCTCATAAACGTATATAGTACACTACTGGGCGTACAGAGACATCCAATGCAGGGTAGGACTAGGAGATGACACAGTTCTAATGCATCAAGACCCCTTTCAACTCAAAGGAAATACAACATCCAAGGGGAAAACATAAAAGGAAGATGAGAAGGGAACATGGGAAAAGGATGAGGGGGGGGGGGTTATCAACAGAGGGAGAACAAAGAGGCAGGCAAGAGGTAACACCCTAGGGGTGCCTCCCTTCCTTAAAAAAAACCCAAGAAGGCCCACACAGTTGTACTTCCTACTGGGACGTCCAGGTGCGCCAGACTTTTTCATACTTCCACAGACAGCCACGGTTAATATGAGTCAGTTTATACAGTGGCAAAGTAACATCAATCATGGCTTCCCGAGAGCAGCAGTGGGGACAGTAGAAGTCCATTTACAAAGAATTTCTTACTTGCCAAAATATAAACTATATGATAATAAAATTTTGTATGGTGAGGGCGATGATCATCATCATCATGGATCCCCAATAGCGCCAATTCTGGAGACATGGGAATAGACAACTGAAATAATACGATCAAACAAATCTGATCAAAATACAGCAATCCTAGGGCAAGCCCAGACTATGATAAAATATGAACCCTGGGTGTATACAACGACAGGAACACAGAAAGTCCCAGGCAGGATAGATTATATGGAGTCTCAGGGGAGTATAGTATACTCTAAGCAGAAACTTGGTTTGGATAAGCTTGTCTCTAGAGGAATTCACCAGTCTGGGATATTGCTCAAGACAGTCCTCCCAGTCTTCCACATCTAAAGAGGAACTATCACCCTTCCAGAGATCCCACAGGCACTCAAGCTTGGCAGAATCAATGCTGAGCGGGGTCCCACATTAGACAGACAGCGGCTTACAAAGATCACCCTGGGCCAACAAATCCTCCACAGGATCAATATAGACTTTGATTAGACAAACTGGAGTTTGACTGCTGGAAGGTTTACAGCTTTTATGTTTTTTTGTAAGATAATGTTTTCACTAACATCAGTAGTTGTATGCTCCAAATATTCCTATAGCCATCATGGTCTTACTATATATAATGTCTAAATTTGTGTAACAGTATCACATGACAGAGCCTTGTAGTTAACAGGAATGTATTATAGGGCAGTGTTTTGAACTTGTTATAGGTACGTAGGTTCTGGAAGGCAGCATGTTATTAGTGCAAAGAGATTTATTGTCTCTTAAACAGAACTGTGGGAGAGAGGGTTAGGGCCAGGACACCCTTAGGTCGATGCAAAGATCATTAGCAGACACCTAGACTTCAATAGGTAGACAGCTATACTGGTGAAGGCCTCCAGCCGGACACCACTTCTGTAAAGGTAGGACCGCTGTCTCCTCCTACGGCAACAATCCTGTAGCTGTTACTAACGGTTAAGGTATTCAACTGTCTGCAACACAAACTCTTTACCCCACACTCACTCACTGTGGGTCTTCACTCAACGAGCTCCCAGTCTCTCTCACTAGACTTCAGATCCACTAGCCACTGGATCCCCTGAGCTCTTTCACTGTAGCACTCAGTATCTTCCTCAAGCGTCACCCCCCCTTCCCTGCTGGGTCCCTGGCTTGGCACTTACATATGCTCTTCAAGCTTCACCCCTGCTAACACGTTAGGTCCCTGGCTTGGCACTCCACAAGCGTCACCTCTGCCATACCGCTGGGTCCCTGACTTGGCACTTGCTGAAGTTTTCCCACTTCTTCACTGTCCCCAGCTGGCGAGAAGTCTGCTCTGGTACTGGCTTCAGCTCACTCACTGTGATCTCCGGTAGCAATGTAGATGGTCCCTTAATGGTGACAGCTTCCCTGCTACCTCCGACTACAACTGGTTCCCCGGCCGGCGGAACAGTTACTTCTGGTTGGACTACAAGCCTGCAGTCCCAACCCTACGTTGCTTCTCTCGCTCCTGGATAGGCCCTCAGACAGCCTAGCAGCCAGATGTCCCGGGATAGGCCTTAGGTTTCTGGCCTAGCAGCCCGGGCAATACAACACACGTCCACCCAGACAGCCATCCAGGTGGCACAGAACCCCGATCACCCGACACCCAAATAAATAGGTTATCCCAGCAGGCCAAGGGACCAAAGAAAATCTTCCTATTGGCTGAGACACCCCATTCATTCCTAATCTGTCCTTGCAATGCCCTTGCCTTATCTAATGTCACCAGATACCCAGCCACCTAGTGACAGAAGAGAGAAGTGCAGCAATTCCAGAATTAGGGCAAAATCAATTGATCTTCTAACAATTGGCCAAGGCAACTATCACTTGGCAAATAAATTTAATAGCAACCCTGCCTGAACATCAGGGTGCTAATCGGTAGGTTCCTACGATAACAGAATGAGCGATTTTCATGTAATTAATATGGTATTTGTTTGAAAAAGAATTACAGTATGTGACCAAGACCACGCATGCTCGGAAATGAAAGAATACATTACAATAAAATACAACACATTACATCACTTTCAAATTTGTATTCTGCCATACAAGAGTTTTAGAACTTTAGTAACCTATTGGTTTTTGATATGAGACTAGCATGGAAAAAAAAACAAAAAAACGGACGATTATTCGTCAAATATCCTTATCGTGTGTACGAGAAATAACTTTGAGCTAAGATGACTTCTACCTCAAAGGTCTGTTCACTGCAAATGGCTGCTGTGTTTGTGTGTGGTCGTCTCTCTTATCTTTGATCAGCGAGATGAAGTCCCTTTCACAAGCCAACATGTGTACATTGTGTGATAGGTTTCTGCAGTGTCTGTGGTTTTTTTACTTTGTAAACATTTGCTGTAATTTTATGTTAAACTTCCTGTCCTAAATTATGGTTTTCAGAAAAGATCTTTTGACGACACAATAAAGAACTAATTTAATATAATTTATTTAATACAGAGCAGTGGTCTGCAGTAACATATCAACAGTTTTCAGATATTTTTCCATTAGGCCTCGTACACACGAACGGTTTTCTCGGCAAGAAACGACAAGAAAACTGCTGGCAGAGCTTTCTTGCAGAGAAAACCGTGCGTGTGTACGAGGCTTTCAGGTTTCTCGTCAAGAAAACTGCCCAGAATCTCGACGAGAAAAATAGAGAACCTGCTCTCTATTTTCTCGTCGGGATTCTTGTCGGCCTGTTTCCCGACGAGAAACCCGAGAGTGTGTACGCTTACCTGTCGCCGTGGAAACCTGCGCATGCTCGAAGTGACTTTGACACATGCGCGGTAGCTTCCTAGGCATAAGTAGGGTGTAGCAAGATGGCAGCGACGGCATCGAATGTGACGAGCGCATGCTCGTCGTAGTCGATGGCGTCACCGCGTTCGTTAAATTCAAAAGAACGGCGGTTCTTTTGAATGGAATGTGTGTACACTCGGCCGGAACAAGATTCTTGTCAAGAATCTCGTCAGGAAAAACAACTGTTTTTTTCTTGACGAGAATCTCGGCCGTGTGTACTAGGCTTTAGTCTAACCATCCTTTTTTTGCACATATCAGGTTGTGTCTAAATCTTTTTATGCAAAACAATGTTCTTTTGAATAGTGCTTGTTCAGATACAGTTCATTTTGACACCTTGCAAATACTGTAACATTTGCATTTTTTTTTTTTACATGTCAACGCACATTGAGGGGCCCTTTGAAATGAAAAGAAGTGAATGTAAAATGTGGGTGTCGACGTGTGTTAAAATGTGTACAAACTTATGTCAACACATTTCAACACTCATTAAAAGTATCTGAATATCCATTTTAGAATTTTAAATAGCCACCAGCACCAGGAAAAAAGCCAGGAGATTATTCTTTACTTGCACCAATCTGCTTGCTTTAATCCTGGTGTGCTGGTATCTAGTCATAATTTTTGCATACTGTGCCTCCAGTGCTGTGCATCTAACCCCTGTAAGAGCTATAATGTGGTTTGGACCCATTGATACATTGAACATGTTAAAACACACAACACCTGTTTACACCTACAGTATGTGTGTTTTATTATCACGCTTTTTGTGTTTTCGTGTGCATTCTGATGCGTTGACACACTTTTTAAATGCGCTTTCATGCATCTACAATGATATCAGTGGGCCTCTCAATGTGCACTATAGAGCAGGGGTGCTTAACCTGTGTCCCTTCGGAGCCCTCTGATGTGCCCCTCGACCTCAAACTGAATGCAGGAATTTTGGTGCGCTTTCAGAAAGTGCAACCTATGTAATGGAAGTTTATGGCAAAATGCAGCTAACCCACAGGAAAGCCGGTAAACTGCGGTGCATCAGTGTGTAAAAAGCTTTAAGGTATATGTCACAGCTATTTGAGGAAGACGTGATGAAAACCTTTAGTGAATTAAGTAAAGAATATAATATTCCAAATCAAAGATTTTTTTAATTCCTTCAGCTTAGGCACGCATTAAAAACACAGGGTCGCTTACAGGAATTGAAGTTTAATAAGTCAGTGGTAATAGCCTTGTTGGAAAAGACAGGGCAAATAAAAAAGGGTCTGATATCACAATTATATGATATATTATTTGATAAATTTAAAAAAACTGTGGATATTCCAGCAAGATTAGCCTGGTCAGGTGATATAGGGCCAATTTCAGATGAACAGTGGGCACAGGCATTATCAGTAATACCTCAGGCCTCCCTATCTCCAGCGCAAAATTTAACACAATTATTTATCCTACATAGGGCACATTACACACCAGAGAAATTATTCAAATGGAAATGTAGAGATACAGATCAATGTCCTAGATGTAAAGGGAGAGTAGCCAATCTAATACACATGTTATGGAGATGCCCTAAACTCCATCGTTATTGGTCTGGGGTGGTATCTATGATTAATAGTGTATTTGTGAGTGGGATGCTTATGGAGCCTGGGGGTTGTCTTCTGGGTATACTGGATGAATCAAGAATCCCAGGGGAGTATATTGTTTCAATAAATAGAAGTTTATTCCAGGCTCGTAAGCTCATTGCACAAAAGTGGCTATCACCATATCCACCAACTGTAGAAGAATGGAAAATACAAGTAAGGGAAACTGTAATTAAGGAAAGGTATACTTTCTTACGCAGAGGCTGTCTAGGGAAATTTGAAAAAATATGGAGAAGGTGGTGTGATTATTTGGAGGTATGATGAGAGAGGGGAGGGGGGACGGGTGAGTAGAGATGGAAGAGGGGGGGGGGTCATGGGGACCAGGAGTAAGGGGGATGTGATTTTTTTTTTTCTTCCCTTTTTTTTTTTCATTAACCCTCTCAATGCGGGCTTGGGTTGTATGTTGTATTTGGTGTTTGTATGTAAAAGAAATAAAAAAATGATTTGTTTTTAAAAGCTTTTATAGGGGGTTTAGGACAGTAAGGGCTCATTTGCATCTGCGGTTTGTGGGTGGTAAAATCCCATAGTTGAGACGTGTTTTTATAACACACCCCCCCCCCCAACCACTGGTGTAGCTGCAGAGGTCACAATGGTGACCCTGCCCCATGTTCCCGGGGGCCCATGTGGCCTCTTTGTCATATTCTGTTTTACACTTGGACAAGAGGGGCAGCGGGGGCATATACAAGAACCGATCCTCTCCATTTTCCTCCTGCAACCGCTGAAAGCCAGCTTCTCCTCCTCTCCCTCCAGCAGCTTCAGGAGGAAAATGTTCATTATGCTGTTCAAAATAAAAGTCGAAATTCTGAATAATTTCATTTCATTGTGGCCCGTTACCAAATCACTTAAGTGGCCCTCGCTCTTGAAAAGGTTGAGCACCGCTGCTATAGAGCATAGGTGTGAAGTGCCCGAAGAGGTGAGATGCTACATGAAGCCTGTCAGGATTACAACAAACGAGACCTGAAGACATACAAAACTATAGCATGTTGTATTTGATACAGTTATGTTTACTTTTATGCTGGTAAACTGCGTGTGTTATTGGACTGAGCTCTGGCAGTTGAAAAGACAGCAACTGTCAGTCTTTTAAAGCCTCTCTAATGCTTCTCTAACAGGAATCCTCACACAAAGTAAATCCAAATAGAGGTATGAATATAAATATTTCATAGCTAAACTTGTAGAATTAAATTAAGACTAGGTGCTCAGAATCTTGCATACATCCAATTGTGACTGGTTCTTTTATTAAATGATTTTATTATCCATGTATAGTGACTAATCTTTCCCTTCAAATAAGCATTTCCTTGTTATTTATGTAGCACTACCCCCAGTTAAGAGGGCTGCCGGTTTGGTTCTTTACTGTACTGCTATCAACCCCAATAACTTGGCTCTAACCCTCCCTTGGCACAACTGGTACGCCACGGGATTGTGGAACCCACTGACCACTGGGGACCACAATGCCACATAAACAATACAATTGCAGGTTGAAATCTGTTACCTATATTGGCTGCCCCCTTGTTGTAATGTAACATTCCACACAGTATCCTGCTTAATCAAAGATATTCTTTACTTAGTGATAAAAGGGTAGCAGGATTAAACAGAGATACAGTAGACTGTTGCAGGGCCCTGCAAAGTCAATAATATAGCTAAAGGACAACAATAATATACAGTTTCTATACTTAACTTCTATATGAATAAAAGACCTATGCTCGCGAACTCCCCCTGATGGGTAATATCACCCCTGTGTCCTGTCACTATCAGTTCTAGTCAAGCCTGACTAAGATCAGTGTACAGTCTCTTCAGTAGAAGGAGTCTTCGCTAGCAATCGTTGGTGCACGTAATATTTGTAATCCAAAAGGGTGTTAGAGAAATAGCTGAACTCCCGCAATGCTTTTGGGAGTGAAACTCTAAGGTAGTGCAACGACAAACTTGAACTACGCAGCTACCACACGATGCGCTATAACCTGATGTGTGGCGCACTACTTTGATGAAGGTAGGCCTTCAAAAGTCACGGGCCTATTAAACAGTTATGAATTCTGGGCAGGTGCCCTTCTCACCCAAACCGGCCTAGTCCTTCCGGCAGGCTCGCTGTTGATGCCCGTAGTCTCCGGTCCCTCAGACAACCGTATGGAAGTCGATAGATGGGCGACTCTTGGATACTCCGAGATGTCCGCTGGGCTCCCCAGATGAGATTCCTCTCCTTTGACAGGCAGGCTTCTCCAAACACATTAGGCCCAGGCTTTCCGGCCTACACAAACACAGCAGGCCTCAACACAGGCTCCGGCTTGCTAGGAGGGCGATGTCCAGAGAGAGTGAGTGTAGCTCCTCCTCCCTTTAAGTAACCGTCTCCAGCAGACCTTGCGCCGGGCAATGCACTTTGGGAGCACAGCTGCACTGTGGCTATTTGATACCCATGGCAATGGAGTCCATTTCTCCCTGTGCCACAAGTTCCACAATGCACCGTTCTTCCAGGTTAAATAACAGTTAACACATTATCCTAATAGAACTCCGGAGGGAGCTGGGTTCACTTGTATAACTGTAGTCTTTATAGCACATCATACAGTGACACCCCGCTACATTTAGGCCCCTTTCACACTGGGGCGGTTTGCAGGCGCTATTTAGCTAAAAATAGCGCCTGCAAACCGAGCCTAAACAGCGGCTCCTTTCTCTCCAATGTGAAAGCCCTGAGGGCTTTCACACTGGAGCGGTGCGCTAGCAGGACGGTAAAAAAAGTCCTGCTAGCCGCATCTTTGGAGCGGTGAGAGGAGCGGTGTGTTTACCGCTCCTCCACCGCTCCTTCCCATTGAAATGCATGGGATACCGCGGTAATACCGCCCGCAAACCGCGGCTGTAGCCGCGGTTTGCGGGTAGTATTAGCCCTTTATTGGCCGCTAGCGGGGGTTAAAACCGCACCGCTAGCGGCCGAATAGCGCAACAATACCGACGTTATAGCGCCGCTAAAAATAGCGGCGCTATACCGCCACCGCCCCCACCACCCCAGTGTGAAACCAGCCTATCTAAAAGTGTTTTGTATCTGCTAATTTACCAATTGATAGCTGGATGTACCTGGATATTTTTATGTTTGTGTACATTTGATCTGACCATCAAATGGTTTTTGTTCACTTGACAGTTGTACTGAAGGACTTTGGGCCTGAAATTGAAATTAGTGAAAACATTTTGCAATGCTGAAACAACAAAAAGATGGGCCTAATTCTTCATTGTGCTTTAACAGCAAGTCATACAAGATAGCATAACCATATAGATTTTTTGTATATAACTGCTCAGTGTTGTCCATTTTAACTTTGTAACTACATTTTCTCTCACTCTCAGGATGAAGTTGGATCTTGGTGAAGTGAAGAAAGTTCAAGTCTTGGACAAGGTACAGTGCAATATATTCAGGGCTTTTTCACACAAGCCTGCATGCTAAATGTAAGGCACTGTTTACCGTTTTTATCTAAACTTTATTGAAATGTTACAAAATTGCATTTAATTTATCTGTGTGCAAGAGAAGCAAAATGCGATGACTTGAGGGGAGGTGCAGAATTCCTACATTGCAGGGTGGATAAAAATCTATGATTTTTTAAAAATAAAAATAAACAAAAAAAAATCTGATTTATTTGATTTTAAATCAGATTTTTTTTTATTTTTTTTATCAAATTTATTTTAATAAAATGCTTTTGAAGTAAAAATCTATCTACAGATAGTTTTTTATTTAAGATACATTAATAATTTCGTTTATTCAGCATGAAATGGAGCTTAGTAATGTAGCATGATGCTGTATATTCTGCAATATTAAAATTTTTGGTAGGCTCATTCAATGAATTCAAGCTCTGCATGCACTGCATTGATGCATTCACACAATTTCGCAGTAACAGTGACATAAAACAAAGTTCAGGAATATTCCTTTATCCCATTGTTTTGCAGATCTATGTACATTACAAACTGTATGATTGAAGCGCTTCTGATATTGCTGTTTTACTAACCTGACAGCTTATTATTCTAACAAGGAAATCTTAATTTTGTTTGCAAACAATAAAGATTCTAACTACCAGCAAGAATGATTCCTTACATTTAAAGAGCACCTGTCATTTCAGATCCATCATGGCAGCGCCTGTTAGCGGGCACCCACTCACCTGCTGCCGCCACGTCCCTCACCTTGTTGTGTCACTAACGCATCACCAGCCGTCCCATTAAAGTGAATGGGACTGGGCGTGGCCTGGATAGCAATGGGATAGGTCGCATGTGATGTGAGCTCCGTCTGCCCATACTCCTAACCTACCATCCTGCCTGCATCCTGCTCGGTTCCTGCCATCCCCTACATCCGAGGACGTGTCCTGCTTTCCCTGCGGTTCCTGAAGCCTGTTAGCCCGCTGGTTTGCCGCCACTGCCGTCGCGGCGCTTCCCGGTCCTCTGCTTCAGGAAAGGCCCCGGCTTCGGCCTAGCTCCTGGTTCGGCGGCCATCTTGGCCCTCCCGACGGCGGCCCTGGACACTTCTCCTTGCCTCCCTGGGCGCACTGGGCTCCATCCTCTTCTACATCGGCCCCCGGATTACCTGCTGTAGCTGCTGGGGTGTCTTTGCACTCTACACCTGCTGTGTGAGCGGACCACGGTCTCAGCCTGACTCCCGGAACGGCGGCCATCTTGCTCCACCCGGAGACATCTTTGGCAAGTATTACAGGCCTCCCTGACTCCCCTGAGCTCAGATTCCCCTGCATACAGCCTGTTGCCATTACAGCTGCTTGAGAGTGACCTGCTGCCTACGTTGGGCCGTCCCTGGGCAGCGGAGGGGGGGGAGGTTGTGGAGGACCCGGCCTCCTTAACAGCGGCCATATTGGTGCACCCAGGGATCTTCCCTGTCGCCTTACAGCATGTCTCCGTCTAAAAATAATTCTGAAGCCATCGATAAACTGGCCAGATACCGCAGGCTTGAGGAGGGGGATCGGCAGGTCAGAGACGGCGCTGCTGCTATCCTGGATGCGGATCACTCTGTGGTGGCTACTAACAAATTACTGGATGCCATCGCCATGTGCCAGAGCACGCTTACCACCAAGATCGAGGAGGTAAAAATTGATGTGTCCCTTATCCGGCAGGATCTCTCTACCCTCAGGGACCGCGTGACGGAGACGGAGACCCGTATTAGCAGAGCAGAGGATATCTTACACCCTTTACAACATACCACCGATGAGGTGCGCCGCCAGTTACATCAGATTAGCGCAAAACAGGATGACATGGAAAATCGCCTTCGGAGATGTAACCTCCGCTTCATCGGTCTTCCTAAATCTGCTGAGGGCACCGATCCGGAGAGCTTCCTTGAAAACCTCCTAACCTCAACCTTCGGCAGAGACGCATTTTCGGTAATGTTTGCAGTGGAGAGAGCTCATCGAATCCCTGGCCGCCCTCCTCCCCAAGGAGGTCCACCGCGTACCCTGATAGCGAAGTTCCTTAATTTCAGGGATCGCGACAAGATCCTCCGCCTAACCAGAGAGAAGGGGAATATCCCCCATACCAACGCTCGTGTTGCCGTCTTCCCGGACTTCTCCAATGAGGTGCAACGGCAGCGGTCCAGGTTCCAGGATGTTAAGAAGCGCCTCCGCACTCTACACCTCAAATACGCCATGCTGTACCCTGCAAAGCTTCGTGTGGAGTGCGACGGTCGGACCCACTTCTTCGAGGACCCAGAGTCTGCATCCACTTGGATTGACCGGAGAGATCGGCGAGATTGAGCATACCGCGCTGTCTGGGAGCTGTGAGTACTTTTCTTTTCTCTCCCCTGCCGCCCCCTGTGCCGGTGGCACTCCCTGTTCGTGCCCTGGTGATTCGCCTCACGGTTGCTCTGTTGCTGGTGAGTGCCCTCCGCCGGGACGGGGGAGACAGACCTAAAAGCCTTTTCCGCCCCTCCTTGGATCTCACAGCGTGCTCGCCACCTTCGGGTGATCTAACTGTTAATTCCCCGTTCTCCCCACGCATGGGAGATGCTTGTAGAGGGCAGCTTACCGAACGTTGCTGGAACTTCCTATCCTACTTTACGTACCACCCTGATGGCAGGCGGGGCTCCCTTCTGCACGGCTGCAATGGTGTTGTGCTTTTGTGGCCCCTACACCCCATGCACTTCTCAGAGAAGAAGTCGTCCCCCTAGGTTCTCTATGGACTTTTTTCACTCCCCCCGTTTACCTGATTGTTTTTTCCTCTTTTTTTGTTTTCTGTTCATCACAGGTATCTATGTCCCTTTGAAATTAAGTCCCTCGCCTCCAATGCTTTTTTCACGTTGGATGTCCCCGGTTGATACCTGGTTTTGGGATACTATGTTCATGCCGAGTTGGGGTGGCACTGGACTGGGAGGGAGGGGAAATGTTTTGGCTGTTTTTTATTTGCCACTATGTTCACAATTGTTCATTTCTGCTAAAGGTACTATGTCATTGTCATACATGCACTATCAATATTGGTTGCTGATATGTTCTGTACTGTCTGATGTGTCCTTATCTGCTCTGCTGGTCCTGGTTTGGCTGCGGTCTATTATACACACCATATACCCACCATGAGTTCCCTGAAGTTCCTCACGTGGAATGTTAGAGGCTTACGCAATAAGATCAAACGCACAGCGGTCCTGACATTTCTCAAATCTCAGAGAGCTGACATTATCACACTGGTCGAGACCCACGTCACGGGCCACTTGCAATCCTCCCTTAAAAAACCTTGGGTGGGGTGGGCTTATCATGCCACTCACACCTCATATTCCAGAGGAGTATCGGTCCTGGTTGCCAAACGGGTACCTTTTGAGCTTATACTGCTCCGCATGGATCAGCAGGGCAGATATGTGTTTATGCACGCCACCATTAATGGGTCTCCTATCCTGCTACTTGCCTGCTATATTCCCCCCCCGTACAACTCAGCTGTAATTCAGGAAGGCCTTGCCTTTATGACACAATACCCCTCCGTACCGGCAGTGTGGATGGGGGACTTTAATATGACCCTGATCCCCGCTCTGGACCGTCTGGGCACACTGGATCCCCCCCTTAACCCACCGACCCATACCAGACTGCACCGCATAATGACCGACTTTGCTCTTGTCGACACTTGGCGCCACAGACACCCGCACACTAAAGTCTTCTCATGCTTTTCAGCCAGTCATAACACAATGTCACGAATTGATTTTGTTTTTATCTCAATGTCCCTGCTGCCTAAGTTAGGAGATGTGGGCTTTGCTCCGAGAGTACTCTCGGATCACGCCCCCTACTGGGTCACGATTCAGCTCCTGAGGGCTTCCCCTGCTCCTTCTTGGCGGCTAAACCCGTTCTGGCTGACTGCCCTGCAGGACCAGGATGACATCCCCACAGAATTGCAATGCTATTTTACGGCCAACAGGGACACTGCCGCGCATGTTGTGGTGTGGGAAATGTTTAAACTTCACGCTCGTTCCCTACTTTCCACACGTATTAACAGGCTTAAACGGTCATCAACATTTATTGTCCAGCAGGCTGCGGAGTACCTGCAGGTGCTGGAGGAGGCGTTCCACCGGGACCCCTCGCCCAGCGCGGCCAATAATCTAAAGATTCAGGCGCGCCAGGTCTCCCAATTGCACATAGAGAAGGCTAAACAACGTATCTTCTTCTGTAGACAGAGGGTGTTTGAGTATGGAGAGAGATCAGGCAAATTGCTCGCATATCTCGCCCACTTGGATATGCGTCCCCCTGTGGTGGTGTCCTTGACCGACCCGCAGGGGAACGACATCACCGATCCGCAATTGGTGGCGGAGGAATTTGGGAGATTCTACCGTGCACTTTACACTTCCAGGGTCGCCCACACTCCCCAAGACACCAGGGACTACCTAGCGGGAGTTCAATTCCCTAAACTGACAGACAACCAGCTTGAAATTCTGGAAGCCCCTATTACTGAGGAGGACATCTCCGAGGCCATTTCCTGTCTGGCCTCATCCAAGGCCCCAGGATTGGATGGCCTACCTCTTGAATTCTATGCCACCTACTCCGAAATCCTAATCCCTGAACTTAAGTACCTGTATAAATCTATATTTGACTCAGGAGTTCTACCCCCATCTATGCGAGAAGCCCAAATAGTCGTAATTCCCAAACCCGGAAAGGACCCTAAATACCCGGAGTCGTATAGGCCCATTTCCCTGTTACAGGTAGATATTAAAATATTAGCTAAGATTCTAGCCTCCCGCCTTAACCAGGTTATTCTGTCATTGATACACCCTGACCAAACCGGCTTTATGCCAGGGAAGAACACGGCCATGAATATTCGCCGCCTATTTATGAATATTCAGGGGTCCCATGATGAAATTGGCTCGAGGGTTGTGGTGGCGCTGGATGCCGCCAAGGCCTTCGACTCCGTGGAGTGGAGCTACCTGTGGGAGTGTCTCTCAAGATTTGGATTTGGCCCCAGCTTCATTCGCTGGGTCCAACTCCTCTATCAATCCCCGAGGGCCAGAGTGTTTGTGAACGGTTGGCTTTCTGACCAGTTCCCGCTGGAGAGGGGGACCCGGCAGGGCTGCCCCCTTTCCCCCATGCTTTACGCATTGGCTGTGGAGCCGTTGGCCATAATGGTCCGTGCGGACACTTGCATCCGAGGTCTCAGGATGGGGAACCTGGAAGAAAAGATTGGGATGTATGCCGACGACACACTTTTGTATCTGGCGGACTCCGGTCCTTCTCTTATAGCAGCCCTCCAGTCCATAGAACGTATGGGTGGCCATTCGGGTCTGAGTATTAATTGGGCTAAGTCCCAGATCCTTCCGATTGACCATTTCCCCTCCTCGTTCGCGTCCCCTCCTCTGGCTCTTCCAAGGGTCTCCCAGATTAAATACCTTGGCGTACAGGTCACCAGATCGCTCTCAGATTATAAACTACTGAACATTGAACCCCTGTTTGCTCTGATCAAGAACAAGACGCAGACTTGGGCCAGACTACCCCTGGGTGTTATGGGTCGCGTCAGCTTGGTTAAGATGATACTCCTTCCCAAGATACTCTATTTGGTCTGGCATGCTCCCCTCTATATACCACAAAAAATTTTCAGGACAATTGAATCCATCCTGAATTCATTTATTTGGGGTCATGGCAGACACAAATTATCCTGGAGAATCCTGAAGAACCCTGTGACGTTGGGAGGAGCTGCTCTCCCTGACTTTCAGGATTATTATTTTGCCTCCCAGCTGTCCCACTTCTATTATTTTGATAAACATGAACTAACGAGATACCACACACTACTCTGTGAGCACCCAGATGACTCGGCCCACACCCCACTTCAATCGGTCCTGAGAGCCCCATTGACAAGACGCCCCCCCCAACACACAGCAGACATGTTGACTCACCACCGGAGGGTATGGCGGGCGGCACTGCAGAGAACTGGGACCCCAAGGGTACACTCTCATACCCCTCTCTGGTACAATACATGCTTGCCAGAATTATTGTCCATTCCGGACCCCGCGGCGTGGATACGCCATGGGATCTTATACATACACCAGATCATGACTAATTCAGGCCTTAAATCATTCCAAATGCTGAAGGACGAATTTTCCCTCCCCAATTGCCTGTTTTTCAGGTATTTGCAACTCCGCCACGCCATACAGGCCCAGTTTTCTGGCTCTTGCCCGTCCCTGGCAGTTCCCTCCATAGTGGACACAGTCACGGGTAATGTGCCTGCTAAGCTCATCTCCACTTTGTACTCCGCCATTCGTCTCCCTAGCACCACAGCATTGGCCTATACTGCTAAGACTAGATGGGAGGCGGATGTTGGACTTATAGAGGATGGGGACTGGGGCGAGATTTTGGAGGACGTGAAAAAGGTTTCCCCCAAGCTGTCGGACCGCCTCACACAGCTGTACATTATACATAGAACATATCTGACCCCTCAGAGAGTGGCACGTTTCAGGCCCACGTACAATCCGGGATGCCGCCTCTGTGACCATACCCCGGGCTCCTTTTACCACCTCATATGGTTCTGTCCCACCATTCAGGCATATTGGACACAGGTGATACGCTTCCTACACGATCAGATGGGCTCCCCTGCTACCCTTGACCCAAAGATGTGCCTACTTGGCCTGTTGCCAGACTTGGATGCCGACAAACCCCTCCGTACCTTTTTACATGAGACGCTATTCTTGGCAAGAAAAGTAGTGGCCCGTAATTGGATGCAGGCCCTGCCCCCTACAATTCAGTGCTGGAAAAAGGCGGTTAACGATGCTCTCCCATATAAAAAACTGATTTATGTACATAGAGGGTGTCCGGTAAAGTATGAGAAGGTCTGGGACAGATGGATGGCGGATGGTGAAACGTGTACTTGACATGTCGATTTTTTATTTTTGTTGTATACCGGTTTTACTTTCACTGCTGTTATTATCTTTGTGACACACAGATGCTTCACTGTGTTCATGTATGTACTATTATATTGGCCATACTGGCTTATGTTGATTTATGTACCATGCATACTTTTCAATAAAGTTGGTTTCCAATTAAAAAAAAAAGTGAATGGGACTGTCGGTGAGTCAACAGCAGGTCATAGGAGGAGACACTGTGGGACAGAGATGACAGTTGCTCTTTTAAAAATTATGATTTAAATCAAGTTGATTTAAATCAAGTCTTTTTACTAGTGATTTAAATCATGATTTAAATTAACTTGATTTAAGTCAAATCCACCCTGCATTTTTGTAACGCAACATACTGCAACCCACCTCAGTACAGTGTTGTGGTATGAATAGGGTACGTTGAAAACAATTGTTTTCTGTGTGCCCTTGCATTGATCTTGTGTTGATCTGTTTAGAACAAGCCCTTACAGTAGATGGAAGGTATTACTACCCTGTGTGTAACGTCTGACTGCTTTCCCTAAAAAATTTTAGTGGTTCACATTGAACAGTGCAAAGAGTGGGAATATCCATCTTCGACTGGAATGGCTCGCTCTCCAGTCCAATGCTTCCCAGCTGGAGCAGGTAAAGAAAATACCATCTGTATTATGTTATTATCTATCTCTGGCAGGTTGAGTTTGTTTTATTTGTATACAGTGTCTCCCAGAAGCCTTAGTAGCATGCCTTTGTTATGTTCTTTCACCTCCTGCAGCCATATCAATGGGGTTTCACTTTATAGTACAGTATTACTGAGATTGCAGCAGAATAGTGGGACTTCATGATGAGGTATGCAGAGCTATGATCTTTGGGCATAGAGATTTGGCCTCTCTGTTCCCTCAGAGATATAAGATGCCAGTAGAAATAGTATACATGATCTTTAAGATTTGGTCTGTAACTGTTTAATGCGCTAAGGTTCACCATTCATAAGAAAATATAATTTAATGCTAAATGATTAGTCCATTATAGTATTTCTTGATACCTAACATGCAATTCAGCTGCTTAATTCAGATCAAAAAGTTTTACGCTCTGTAATAGGTGGAGCACTGCTCGTCTCTGCTGTATTTGCAATTTGCTTTAACACCCCATTGCAAAGGGGCCAATCCTTGCCACTGACTGAGTAAAGGGGAAGGAAGCACTTCACCTCAAGTGCTCTACTTTAGTCTGTTAGCCAGGACTTAAAGCGGAGTTCCACCCATTTAAAAGTCAGCAGCTACAAAAAGTGTAGCTGCTGACTTTTAATAACCAGACACTCATCTGTCCCACGGGGAAGCCTCGCTCCTCTCCCCCTCCCCTCCAAGGCACCGGCATTGTAACTGTGGGAGCCCAGATGTGGCTTCACAGCCGGGTGCGCACTGCGCATGCGGAAGCAGCGCTGCATGCTGTGAATGGCCGGGCAATCTTCTGGGACCTGTGATGTGTCCCAGAAGATTGCAGGGAGGGAGGAGGGAGAGGTGAACTTCCTTCCGGTGCCGCTGAGCCAGGGGAGGAAGTGGGAGCTGGGTGCCGTAAAAACAAGGTACCCGCTCCTCCTCCCAAAAAATTACATGCCAAATGGGGCATATCAGGGGGTCACCTACACTTTAATCCGAAGTTCAATTTTTTTGGTGGAACTCTGCTTTAATGTTGTTGGTCCTGGAAGGACTGCAGCCACGTAAATACTTCACTGACCATTGTTGTTTGAAAATCATCTGCTAGTTTGTCACCTGTTCAACTCCAGATGGTAGTGCTGGCCTTGTGATCTCCTCCAGTGTGTTCTGGGTTGTTGTTAAGTTCATGTACATGGCCAGCTTTAGAGTCATATATAAAAGCCTAGACTTTAAAAGCATTATAAACCTTCCTACCTGCACATTGTGTTTTTCACCTGCATAAGATATGCAATGATCGTGTAGTTTCATGAGGTCATTAGTTGCCTTTTAGACACAGCCTTTGGTAGAGTAAAGTTTTAAAATCCAGTGGCTGCAATTCCTGTTTGTGTTAAGACATGAGGCATGCAGCATGGCACTGCATAGGTTAAGGCATGATCTGTGTCTGTAGCCTGAGATTAGAACTTCCTGTTAAGAAATAGGGATGAGCTTCAAGTTCGAGTCAAACTCATGTTCGACTCGAACATTGCCTGTTCGCCGAACAGCGAACAATTTGGGGAGTCCGCGGCAAATTCGAAAAGCCGCGGAACACCCTGTAAAAGTCTATGGGAGAAATCTAAAGTGCTAATTTTAAAGGCTTATGTGCAAGTTATTGTCATAAAAAGTGTTTGGGGACCCGGGTCCTGCCCCAGGGAACATGTATCAATGCAAAAAAAAGTTTTAAAAACTAACGTTTTTTTCGGAGGCAGTGATTTTGGAGTTCCCCCAAAAATCCATACCAGACCCTTTATCCGAGCACGCAACCTGGCAGGCCGCAGGAAAAGAGGGGGGGACGAGAGAGCGCCCCCCTCCTGAACCGTACCAGGCCACATGCCCTCAACATGGGGAGGATGTCCCTATGTTGATGGGGACAAGGGCCTCATCCCCACAACCCTTGTCCGGTGGTTATGGGGGTCTGCGGGCAGGGGGCTTATCGGAATCTGGAAGACCCCTTTAACAAAGGGGACCCCCAGATCCCAGCCCCCCCTATGTTAATTGGTAAGGGGTACATTGTAGTCCTACCATTTCACGAAGAAAGTGTAAAAAAAATGTAAAAAAAAACACACAGACACCTTGGAAAAGTCCTTTATTAAAAATAAAAAACCCATTCCAGCGATGTAATCCAGTGTCCGATGTCCAGCGCTGCAGTCTCCACTCCACACGAAACGTCATTGGCTGAGCGGACCTACACTGCGGAGGAAGTTCCCCATCTGGTCCGCTCAGCCAGTGAGGTATGAGGGGGCGGGGGCGCCCTCGTATCTTAGACCCGCCTACGTCATTGGCTGAGTGGACCTGATGGGGAACTTCCTCCGCAGTTTAAAAAAATTAATAGACCCGCCCCTTCTCACATTCTCCATCAGGTCCTCTCAGCCTTACACCTACGTCATTGGCTGAGTGGACCTGATGGGGAACGTGAGAAGGGGCGGGTCTATTCATTTTTTACACTGCGGAGGAAGTTCCCCGGAGGAGGAAGTTTTACACTGCGGAGGGCATGTGGCCTGGTACGGTTCAGGAGGGGGGGCGCTCTCTCGTCCCCCCTCTTTTCCTGCGGCCTGCCAGGTTGCGTGCTCGGATAAAGGGTCTGGTATGGATTTTTGGGGGAACTCCAAGCCATTTTTTTAAATTTGGGGTGGAGTTCCCCTTAAAATTCATACCAGACCTGAAGGGTCTAGTATGGATATTTGGGGGGGGGACCACACGTCATTTTTTTTAAAATTTGACGCAGGGTTCCCCTTAATATCCATACCAGACCTGAAGAGCCTGGTAATTAAATTAGGGGGGACACCCACGCATTTTTTTTTTTTTTTTTTTTTTTTATCAATGACTTTTCTCTGTATTGCCAGGAGCTGACAATTCATTATAGCCGCGAGTGCTTTTAAATGACTTTTTTTCCATTAGAAATTACATTTTGTGCAGGGATAGTTCTAAGCAAGGGAAACAAGCACTGCTTTACTGGCATACTATACACCCCCCCCCCTCCCCCCAGGTATGAAATTTAAAGTTTTATTGTTTCACTTTAAGCATTATTAAAATTACTGCTCCCGAAAAAACGGCCGTTTTTAAAACTTTTTTTTGCATTGATACATGTCCCCTGGGGCAGGACTCAGGTCCCCAAACCCTTTTTAGGACAATAACTTGCATATTTGCCTTTATAATTAGCACTTTTGATTTTGAACGTTCGAGTCCATTGTATTTATTAGGGTTCTAAAGTTCACGCAAACTTTAGGTCTGTTCGCAGGTTCTGGTGCGAACCGAACAGGGGGGTGTTCGGCTCATCCCTATTAAGAAACAACATATTCCACAATCCCTGGGTCTCCCAGTTGAGCACTTGTGCAGGTGAAAGCCACAGATTGTTTAGATCTGAGACAGACACAAGCAGGCAGAGCAATGAAGTAAAGAGATGTGTATGATCACATTAGCACTCTCACATTTGTTGTGCAGTGCAGAGCAATGCAAGGCATGCATTGGATGCTGTGTGACTGAGAACCACACATTGCCTGTCCCTTTAGCAAATGGGGACAAGCTAGGCGAATGAATACATGGACATAGGTGAATCGATCAGCCATGACATTACATATGGCCCCCACAACTTGTGAGCCCATCATTATTTGGTAAGACAATCAAACGACAGAGAAAATAGCTACACTAATACTAAAAGCATTTAAAGGAGTTGTAAAGGCAGAAGTTTTTTTTATCTTAACCTCCCTGGCGGTATGATTCTGTCTGGAATTATGTACCAAAAGCGGTACAATTATTTTGCATGGAAATTTGGTGTTATGTTATGTAGGCCTGCAATTCTTAGTAATTACTTACTTAAACCTGACCAAACAAGAGTCTAGTGGACATCCCAGGTATGATAAAGTTTGAAACACAAAATCATAATATATTATATAATAAATAACTATAAATAATTATAACAAATAGTAATGTAATTATAATAAAAATTATTCAATAATGTAATCAAATCAAAAACACTGAAATTTGCTCAGTTGCAGAATTGTCGCTGTCATTAGATTTAGTGTTTGATGACGAATTTCCCCACAAATCGCTCAATTCTGCAAGTGATTCTAATTTGTTATCGCTGTTTTTTAGCTTGTCTAAAACCACTTTTGACGTAAAGGGACACTTTTTGGTTGCTATGGACAATCTCCAGTTTCCAGGCAGAAAGAACAGTTTTCATAATATAAAACTGCATGCAGGGCACTGGACAGTCCACTAGGGACAAAGGGGGTGTGTAATTGTTTGATACAGTACTGTAATCAGTAAGATTACAGTATACTGTATGTATTGTGTGTTTTTCACTTTTTGAATTTGGCGCCGAACTCCGCCCCGTGCGCCGCAACGTCGTAGGGAACGGAGCACGGCACTCGGCAGTGTAAATCGAGCGAGACACGGCTCGCACACACTGCGGGGAGACATCGCAGGATCCAGGGAACAAGGTAAATAACTTCCCCTGGATACTGTGATGCAGCCCGAGTCTGGCTCGGGGTTACCGCTCTTAGCATTAAAAACTCACCCCGAGCCAGACTCGGGAATACTGCTAAGGGGGTACTGCTATGCATTAAGATAAAAAAAACTTCTGTGTGTAGCAGCCCCCCCAGCACCCACCAATTACCGTACTTACCTGAGCTCCTTCTCTCTCCAGCGATGTCCACGATCCCCTCAGCCACCCAGGACACTCCTTCTTATTGGCTGAGACAGAACAGTGGCGCCATTGGCTACCGCAGCTGTCAATCAAAGTCAGTCAGCCAATCAGGGGAGAGGTGGAGTGGGGCCAGGTCGGAGCTCCGTGTCTGAATGGATACACGGAGCTCTTACTTGGCTTGGGTGCCCCCCCTGTAGCATGCTGCTGGCTAAAGGGCACCCAAAGGAGAGAGGGGCTAAGAGCAGTAAAGAGGGACCCGAGAAGAGGAGGATCCAGGCTGCTCTGTGCAAAACCAACTGCACAAAGGAGGTAAGTATGACATGTTTGTTATTTAAAAAAAAAAAAAACGCGAGCCTGTACAATCACTTTAAGAATTGAGAATCTTCACTTTGAAAAGCAAATTCCTGTTCACTTTGAATACCCAATCATGTGCAGATGCTTTTATCATGATTGTATAATTGAAGTGAACAACTCCTTTAGTGAATTAGCTTGAATGTTTTGAGGGAATATTCCAGTGTATATACAGAGCACATGGGCAGGTGTGCTAGACAATATTTTCACTGGGCCTACTAGTGCTAGGACGAGTAGAATCACATTTTTAAAGATTCTGTATTGTCACTAAATGTAGTCCTGACCTTTATTACCTTCATTATATACCTTTTCAGATGATAAATTTGAATAAAACAATATCTTCAAAGGCCAATGAACCATCTTCTGCTATTCTCGTTGTCTACTTGGATCGGGCAGATGACCTACCTGTAAGTACCTATGTACAGTATCTAGGCAGAGTCCACTGATAAGAGAAATACATCATTTAGTATAAGTACATTTTACTTCTTCTGTCTGTCAGTTCTACAAGATATTATTGTACTGTGTATACTTTCATAAATTGCTAATGTCTTCTAGGGATTAATTTAGGGGAGTAATTTATCATGTTTCATCTTTCATTCACTGGGAATTTGATACAGCCTGATTGCTTTTGCTGGCAGTTTATCATCTGCTCTATAAATCAGCCCCACCACGTGTTCTAAAGGGTGGTTACAACAAATTTGGTAGAATTCAGAAATATGTTTATTAAACTTTTAAGATGAACGACTAAGCAACCCAAAATTTATCTAGGCAGTTATGGTTTTTGTGTCATCTGTCTTGTTTGATTCATTCTGTGGCAGTGATCACTACAGTAAGCCAACAGTGCCACATCTAGATCTTCTGTTTCCATAAAACTTCTGTTCTTGGCAATCCACAGGTTGTATACAAGCTTCCCACAACTTTTTCACAGCACTTCTATTAGATCTACTTGAATAATCTACCTTTCACGTGAATTTAATTGACAATATCCCAAATACAGTATTTAAAGTAGCTATAACTGAATAGTTAGTTTACTAAAGCAGACCAAGACAGACCAAGACAAGGCTATAGTTATAGGCAATTACCTTATTTTAAAGGCAACATTTGTTTTCCCCTTTTTATCACTTCAACTAGATGTTGCTGATCTACAGCCTTTTTGCCTTTTAGATGATGCAAAGGTTGCAGGAAAGAGGATCACCCAATTCATCTATCAACACAGACAGTGATAGCTCTCCCACGGAGCTATTGTGTTTTCATGGCGAAGCGGGGAAGGGGGTTCCAGGGAGCCATCCCTGCCAGTAGAACGGGAGAACACAGTGATTATTCCTATCGGCTATAGCCACTGGCAATAATCACATGCAAGAAATCCAACATGCTGGTTATACCAAAGTCGATCAGTGGATCGACTTGGGTACAATCAGCCTGCCCATAGGTGGATCGAATCTTGGCCGGTCCCTGCTGAACCGGCTGAGATTCAAACCTTCTATGGCTGGCTTCACTGCATGCTTGCACACCAGTGACAGCTGCATTGCATTTCTTAGGTTGGGTTTTGCCAAAAACCATAGACCATGCTTGCATAATGTGTCTTTTCAAACCACCACTTGAATTCTCTGTTGGAATCCTGTGTGACAGGGTGTCAATGCAGAAAGCACAACTGCCAGACAGGGACATAAATGTGTTGCAACAGGAAATGCATAAATTTGCAGGATCTCTGTATTTAAGTGAAAGCCGCAGATTTTAAATTATTGAAAATGACTAGAAATGGCTTTAACATGCCGAAGCTTTAATGATATTTTAGTGATTTAGGTTTACATATACATTAACTTGGTGAGGGAGCAGACACTGTTCCAGTCTATTCAAACTGTATAATCCGATTTTAAGTGGAATGGCAATTTAAAACAATCATAAACTTTAAAGGATTCCATTTTTAGAAAGTGTATATTTATTAGTCATGGCTGATTATGAAAAATGTACATTATGTTAAACATGAGTATTATAGCCATGTGGAACAAATATTAACAATGTTTAATCTGTGTGTCTGCATTAACTGAAGCACAGCACAAATCTACTGGAACCAGTACACTCCCAGCATATTTGGAGTCATCATAGGCTTTATATTTTTAAATACAAAAAGAGGCAGATTGAAAAGCTACTTGAAAATAGAATTTTTGTTCGGTTTGAATATGCCATATTTTACAGCTGTGATCATCGCCCCAAGCCAGTAGCAGTGCACGCATAGTACTTTTGATCCTTCAATCTTCTCCAACTAGTTTTATGTATCATTCTTTTTAAAATTATTATAATACAGGCTTTATATAGTGCCAACAGTTTGTGCAGTGTTTAACAAATAAAGGAAGATAGTACCATCACAACAAAAATCAATAAAAGAGGGTTAGGAGGGCCCTGTTTGTCAGAGCTTACAATCTAAAAGGAAGGGACAAGTAATACAAAAGGTAATAACTGTAAGGACTGAGCTGATGTAGGAAGTAAAAGTACAGTAATTAGGTAGAGAAGCAGGATAGGCTTCCATTAAGAGATGAATTTTCAGGGATCGCCTAAACATGCAGAGTAGGAGATAGCTGGAAAGATTGCGGTAGGGAGTTCCAGAGGAGGTAAGAGGCTCTGGAGGAGGTGATGAGGGAGTGAGAGTGTACTAAATTTAACTATGGGCAAAGCATATTTTTTTTGGGATAGAGTAATGTATGGTTATAATCCTTGTCAGTTTTTTTACATTGCTATCTGTGTCCCATTGGGGATATTTCCCTTCATTTCCTCTCCCATAGCCAAAACAAGAAGTGAGTGGAAATCCCTCTAAAATGAGGGAATCCCAGGTTGTCACCAGGGTCATCAGAACTAGTGTCCCCATTGAAAGATATCCCCTTCATTACTGTTCTAGGGACAACTCAAATTTGTTTTTGTTTTTTATTTTCACTTTCGTTGAGAACAGGAAACATTATAAATGGAGAGGGTGAATTTCAATAATGGGGGCACACACAGCAATAAAAACCTTACAGGTGTTCTAATTACTCTCCGCCCTATCCAAAACTAAAAAAAAGTTTTGCTTTTACTTATATTTTAATATGGGATAGATTGTGTAAAGGTAGGAGGGGAATTTGCAATCGAGGGGAGGGATTAACACGGGACCAAATTACTAACTTTGTGGTGTCATTGGTAAGAATGGACAAAATTTTAACAATGTTATAGAGTTTATCACTGACAAGCACCTTCAACTGCTCTAGGGCTTGCTGTCTCCCATTTACAGTGCAGATGCAGCCCGATAATCCCTAACGGTGCTCAATATCTGCAGCATTGCTTGTAATTATCAAACCATGTATGGCAGGTCTTGGGCTGGGCATTAATAGGCATATGGTTTGCTAATAATACTAGGGTGATGAGGCACCTCTCAGTCCTCAATAGCACTGTCAGAAACAGCTACTGCCTACCCCACTTGACCAGAAGGTAAAGGTGTCATGAGTACAGCGACAGTCTTGTTTCCTATTCTTCACAGTAAAATCTTCTGATCTCAGATTTTCCAGTATACTGGAAAATGCCTGTGTGGAATAATGAATTCCTCTGACTTTACAGTAATAGAAGCTTGTATTGACTGACTAGGGTATTCCAACAATCCCATTCTTCACAGTCAATGTTTGAATTTGATAATTTGTAGCTCTTGAACTAATTCACATTGGTTGGACTTGTGTCTTTTTTCAACCTCACCTACTATGTAATTAATGACGACCCTTAATATTTGTTTATGTGGCCATCTATAGTCTCATGGCAGGTCAGAGAAGGGCATATCTCAAAAATAACTACTCAAGATTAGAGATCTGCTTGCCAAACACAACATACAGGTGAAGATTCAGTAAAACTGCAGCACTTAGAACTCGGTGTAGCTGTGCATAGTAGCCAATCAGCTTCTAACTTCAGCTTATTCATTAAGCTTTGACTCAGGGGCATAACTGTAGGGGTCGTGATTGTGACCCGGCCCCGTGCTGCAAAGGGACCATGCAGCTCCCCATCATGTTTGTCTACACCTGTGCCTGAGCCGAAGTCAGGGGGCGGAGCTGGGAGGCGCTGGCGTTCCTAGGTACGGATGACTACTTGCTTCTTGACAACATCAGGAATACAGCTGGCACCAGGCTGAATAGGAGGGCTGGCAGGGCGGCATATAGGAGAACCGATCTCCTCCATTCTCCCCCTGGCTCCGGCAGGGCTTTCAGTGGCTGAGGAGGTGGGACCGGTTCTTCTATATGCTGAAACACCGGCCCTCATATCCTGCCTGGTGCTAGCTGTATCCACGATGTTGACGAGACATACAGTCATCCATACCTAGGACCGCCCCCTGACTCCGGCTCCCTCTTCTTGCCTCAAGGCTGTTCCTGCCGCCAGGCACGGTAGGAGAAATGCTCCCTGCTTCGCCTGGTAAGCCACTAACACAATCTTTGCCACAGCAGAGTGTAAAAGAATACACTGCCTGTGTAGACAAAAATCCTTGCACTGGCCCAGTATCCAGGTTACTTGTTTCCTGCTGCCCCTGTGTGTTCCTTGGTCCTCCTCTTTCAGAATGGAGAGTGAGGGAAGGGGCCGGTAAATATGTAATTTACTGGTCTCTTCTCTGAATGGGCACAATGATCAGCTTTGTACAGAGCTATTCCTGTCCATTCATTCTGTGCAGCTGAGGCTGCCGAGATGGAGATTGAGGGCTGTGTCCTCCAATCTTCTTTCTCTGTCTCAAAGGTGAAACATCAGAGGTCTGTTTAGACCCCTGATAGCTCAGCAAAGCCCCCCAACGGGGCTCCTAAAAAATTGTCAAAAATAAATAAAATTGTAAAATGGTTAAAAATAATACTAATACTAATAATAATGCCCTACTGACCCCGTCCACTGCCCTGCTGACCCCGTCCACTGCCCTGCTGACCCCGTCCACTGCCCTGCTGACCCCGTCCACTGCCCTGTTGACCCCGTCCACTGCCCTGCTGACTCCGTCCACTGCCCTGCTGACTCCGTCCACTGCCCTGCTGACTCCGTCCACTGCCCTGCTGACTCCGTCCACTGCCCTGCTGACCCCGTCCACTGCCCTGCTGACCCCGTCCACTGCCCTGCTGACCCCGTCCACTGCCCTAGTGGCCATGTCCACTGCCCTACTGACACTGTCCACTGCTCTACTGACTGACACTATTCACAGTCCACACTGACACCACTTGTGGAACTACCAGGGTTGCAAAGGTCGCACTTGTGACTGGGCCCTGGCCTTCTGCCACTGTGGCAGGGCCCAAAACTGCAGGAAGGGGGTCCGCTGCACAACGTGTGAAAGGGAGCCACTGCGGGACCTGGGATCAGTGGGAAGGGCTCTGGGCTTGGAGGGAAGGGCCCAGGCCGGAGGTCAGAGGGCCCCTTATGGTTTCTTGCACCAGGGCCCTGAATGTTCTAGTTACGCCTCTGCTTTGACTATAAAACCTGGAATCTGATTGGTTTCTATGCAGAGCTGCACCAGATGTTGCATGCTCCAGTTATAGTAAATAGCCCCCACTGTATATTATATATGTATGTGTCTATATAATTTTTCCTTTTTAACCTAGCTTGAGTGATTTATTTTATTTTGTCAAGTGTTCATTCAGTAATTTCCCCGCTCATATTCCACAGTACATTTGCTCAGACAGCACAACATAATTTTAATAATTTCTTCTTCCTGTCTTTAGCTTAAAAAGTCATTAAAGCAACCAAACCCCGTGGTGCAGATTTCTATACAAGATGTGACCCAGGAGAGCAGGGTGAGTGATGGACAGAGTGGGACGTGTAGTTTGTGTTGTTTCTTATTTATTCTTCTTCATTCCTTTAAGGTTTTATTGAATGCGTTTTTATACCTAAAATTGGCAATCTAATAGGGGATGAGAAATTCATGTGGTGACTCATTGGAGTTCTGTAAACAGGTTTCCACCACCTCACCTGAGTGCTGAAATCAAAACGTGAAAAGAAAATTATAACTTTATCTGTTGGTGGGATAAATGACTGCAAATGTTTTAAAATAACCCTAATTTCTTACTTGTTCAATACTAGACCACTTTCATAACATGTTATTAATAACTTGAGGACACTGGGTATGATAAACATGCCCAAATTGTATTTATCAAACTAAACCGGGTATGTGTAGTAGCCCAGTCCTTCTGCTCCAGTGCCACCCCCCTCTCACACTTGCAGGCAATTCCCAGCATGCAAAATGAAAGGCAGGAGTTGCAGTGTAAATACAACAGCTGTAGAAGCTGCTGCTGTCAAAAATGACCTGTAACAACTTTATCAACACTGTTCAGAGAAATACAAAGTAACATTGTTACTTTTGTATTTACTGTGTTTCATTCATCTGCAGGACAAGGGGATGAGCTTCAGTCTGCATATGATGTTAGTTGAAACAACCTGATAAGTCATAAAAAAGTTTAAGGCCTCGTGCACACTGGATGTTTTTGGATGTTTTTACAGCTGCTGTTTTTGGCTTTAGATGTTTTTTTCTACAGTCAATAAACTCACCATCATGTTATCCTATATATCCATGCACACTTAAGCCTCGTACACACGATCCGATTGTTGGCAGGGGATTGTCTGTAGACAGACGGTTGTATTAAAATCTTACCGTTAGTACGCTCCTTTTGACAATTGTTGTCCAATTTTCCGCCAACAAATGTTGGATGACATGCTAGGAAATTTTCGGCGGACAATGGTTTGACGTCTGATTTTCGTATGGTCAGTACACAAATCCGTCACACAAAAGTCGAAAGTACAAACACACATGCTCGGAATCAATGCTTACCAAACACGAAAATAGCAGAAGGGGCCCAAAGAGTGGCGCTCAAGAGCTGAAATTCCTCGTTGTGCGTCACTACGTTCGTGTTTGTGGCATGACAATTGTGTACCGTATGCAAGACAAGATCATGGCACACGCCCTTTTGACAAAAATCAGACACTCGGTTGGCCAACAATTGTACCGTGTGTTCGAGGCTTTCGGCTGTTATCAACTCTTTTTGTCTGGGGCGTTTTTTGGCTGTAAAAAACAAACAAAACTAGTGGGTTCTGAGAGGAGTTTTTCAGCTGTTTCCTGCTGTAAAAACGCTGTAACCTTTAAACGCTGATAAACGCTCAAACGTGGCTCACCAGCGTTTTTTTAACATTGTCGATCCATAAAAAAAAACAAAAAAAAACGCTATTGCAAAAACGTTAAACTCACCTCAAAGCTACTGGCGCTTTTATAACGTTATTTTAACATCCAGAGTGCCTGAGGCCTAAATATTGATGGTTAATGAAATAGACAAAAAAATTTAAGTAAAACATTAGTTAAAGCGGAGTTCCACCCTTTTTTTATGTTTATTAAAAGTCAGCAGCTACAAAAAGTGTAGCTGCTGGCTTTTAATAAACATACACTTACCTGCTCCACTGTCCAGCGACGCGACGCCTGGAGCTCCGCTCCTCTCCCCCCTCCTCCGCCGGTGCGTCCATTCACAGTGTGGGCACCCGGCCGTGACAGCTTTCGGCTTCACGGCCGGGCACTCACTGCGCATGCGCGAACGGCGCAGCGCTCTGTGAGTGGACAGGCGATCGCCTGGGACCTGTCACGTCCCAGGTGATCGCCTACAGGGAGGAGCCGCCACAAGGCGATATGACGTATCGCCTAGGCGGCTCCAGGGCGGAAGGAGGAAGTGGGACAGGAAGTCCCACTCCTACTGAAGCCCCCACTCCCCCCCAAAAAAAATTACATGCCAAATGTGGCATGTAAGGGGGTGAGGAGTGGAATAAAAAAAAGTAAAAAAAATTGGGTGGAACTCCGCTTTAAGTGGAGAAGAGGAAGGAGGAGTTAATATAGACTGCTTAGGGTAAACTAAAGGTTAATAAGGGGTTAGAGTGAGTCCCTTTTCAATTCATTTATTTTTTTCATTTAAAATACATATGCTCCGAAGGTCCAGCATACCTTGCCGGAACTTCAGAGCTTCGTACCGGAACCCAGGGCGACATTACAGCAATGGAGGGCTTCGTTACAAGATGAGTATTTCATAATGTGCTAGTATGTGATGCATACTAGCACATTATGCCATTACCTTGCAGGATTTTTTTTTTTGCAAAATCCACTGTTTACAACCGCTTTAATGAACAAACGAAAACTTTTATTTCAAATTAGCTTTGTATCGGAATCATAATTGTAGTGTAATTTTAAACAGGACAAATTATAGAATAACATTTCTACTTTTATCGACTGTAGCAACATTTTTTTTCACCTAACACTCATCAAATTCGAAAAAAAATAATTCTGTTTTCATTAATTTTTTTCTCTACAGATTGCATAAAACAATAAAATAATTTTTGCAAGTGAATATCTGGAAATTAAAACTTTTTCTTTAAAAAATTACATACAGTATATATCACTTTGTTACCTTAAGTAATGACAAAGTTATTTTATAGTGGGTGTACAGGTAGGTGTAAGCGCTGAAGTTGTTAATGGCCGGATTATATCCTGCAGCAAGAACTTGGGTGGTTGATTTACCATCACTGATTTACTAAAGACTGTTCACTTTGTAAGGGGAAGTTGGACTTTGCAAGGGAACTTTCCCTAGAGCTTGATAAATGTGGTGAAATTTCACTTTGGCAAGAATAACGATTGGTTATTTTTGCCAAAGTGAAATTTCACCACATTCATCAGGCTCTGGAGAAAATTCTCTTGCAAAGTGCAAAAAAAAATGTAAAGAAATATCTAAACGCATTTTGTTAAGATGTGATTGGATGATGGATGTCCGCAGAGTTTCACCTCATTCACTAAGTTAGGTAGAAAATTCCTGTTGTGAAGTGAAACTTCCCCTGCAAAGTGAACAATCTATTTGCCCTAAATAAACCTATTTGTGTCTAGGGGTGCAACGGATCAAAAAATTCACGGATCGGATCAGAGCCACGGATCGGATCATTTTCGGATCGGCAAAAAGAAAAAAAAAATACTAATATCCACGTCATCCCCCCCACTGTAATATCCACAATCTTCCCCCAGTAATATCCACAATCTTCCCCTGTATGTAATATCCACAATCTCCCCCCGTATGTAATATCCACAGTCTCCCCCAGTAATGGGCATCTCCCCCACTTACCAGTCTCTCCCACCGGCCAGTTCAAATCCACGAGCAGCGAGGGGTGATGACGTCACAAGGCGGCTGCCGCCCCCGGGTGTACCAAGATGGCCGCGGCTCCGGAGCTAGGCCGAAGCCGCGGCCTTTCCTAAGGCCGCGGATCGCGGTGTGTGCCGATCCGAACGGGGTGACCCGTTCGGGTCACGGATCGTCACCGATCCGTTGCACCACTATTTGTGTCTATGCATTAAGTACAAAAGAAGTTTTTTTTTTAATTGGAAAAAACCAACTTTATTGAAAAGTATGCATGGTACATAAATCAACATAAGCCAGTATGGCCAATATAATAGTACATACATGAACACAGTGAAGCATCTGTGTGACATAAAGATAATAACAGCAGTGAAAGTAGAGCCGGTACACAACAAAAATAAAGAATCGACATGTCAAGTACACGTTTCACCATCCGCCATCCATCTGTCCCAGACCTTCTCATACTTTACCGGACACCCTCTATGTACATAAATCAGTTTTTTATATGGGAGAGCATCGTTAACCGCCTTTTTCCAGCACTGAATTGTAGGGGGCAGGGCCTGCATCCAATTACGGGCCACTACTTTTCTTGCCAAGAATAGCGTCTCATGTAAAAAGGTACGGAGGGGTTTGTCGGCATCCAAGTCTGGCAACAGGCCAAGTAGGCACATCTTTGGGTCAAGGGTAGCAGGGGAGCCCATCTGATCGTGTAGGAAGCGTATCACCTGTGTCCAGTATGCCTGAATGGTAGGGCAGAACCATATGAGGTGGTAGAAGGAGCCCGGGGTATGGTCACAGAGGCGGCATCCTGGATTGTACGTGGGCCTGAAACGTGCTACTCTCTGAGGGGTCAGATATGTTCTATGTATGATGTACAGCTGTGTGAGGCGGTCCGACAGCTTGGGGGAAACCTTTTTCACGTCCTCCAAAATCTCGTCCCAGTCCTCATCCTCTATAAGTCCAACATCCGCCTCCCATCTAGTCTTAGCAGTATAGGCCAATGCTGTGGTGCTAGGGAGACGGATGGCGGAGTACAAAGTGGAGATGAGCTTAGCAGGCACATTACCCGTGACTGTGTCCACTATGGAGGGAACTGCCAGGGACGGGCAAGAGCCAGAAAACTGGGCCTGTATAGCGTGACGGAGTTGCAAATACCTGAAAAAAAGGCAATTGGGGAGGGAAAATTCGTCCTTCAGCATTTGGAATGGTTTAAGGCCTGAAGCGGTCATGATCTGGTGTATGCATAAGATCCCATGGCGTATCCACACCGCGGGGTCCGGAATGGACAATAATTCTGGCAAGCATGTATTGTACCAGAGAGGGGTATGAGAGTGTACCCTTGGGGTCCCAGTTCTTTGCAGTGCCGTCCGCCATACCCTCCGGTGGTGAGTCAACATGTCTGCTGTGCGTTGGGGGGGCGTCTTGTCAATGGGGCTCTTAGGACCGATTGAAGTGGGGTATGGGCCGAGTCATCCGGGTGCTCACAGAGTAGTGTCTGGTATCTCGTTAGTTCATGTTTGTCAAAATAATAGAAGTGGGACAGTTGGGAGGCAAAGTAATAATCCTGAAAGTCAGGGAGAGCAGCTCCTCCCAACGTCACAGGGTTCTTCAGAATTCTCCAAGATAACTTGTGTCTGCCATGACCCCAAATAAATGAATTCAGGATGGATTCAATTGTCCTGAAAATTTTTTGCGGTATATAGAGGGGAGCATGCCAGACCAAATAGAGTATCTTGGGAAGGAGTATCATCTTAACTAAGCTGACACGACCCATAACACCCAGGGGTAGTCTGGCCCAAGTCTGCGTCTTGTTCTTGATCAGGGCAAACAGGGGTTCAATGTTCAGTAGTTTATAATCTGAGAGCGATCTGGTGACCTGTACGCCAAGGTATTTAATCTGGGAGACCCTTGGAAGAGCCAGAGGAGGGGACGCGAACGAGGGGGGGAAATGGTCAATCGGAAGGATCTGGGACTTAGACCAATTAATACTCAGACCCGAATGGCCACCCATACGTTCTATGGACTGGAGGGCTGCTATAAGAGAAGGACCGGAGTCCGCCAGATACAAAAGTGTGTCGTCGGCATACATCCCAATCTTTTCTTCCAGGTTCCCCATCCTGAGGCCTCGGATGCAAGTGTCCGCACGGACCATAATGGCCAACGGAAGTACAAAAGAAGTTTAGATAAAAATTAGTTTTTCCTTTTTTAATCTGACATATCTGTGGCTGAATTTACTCGGGTATATTTTTTATTTGTTTCTGTGTTTCTTTCTCTCCTTCTTGCTCTCTCTCTCTCTCTCTCTCACTGTACTATCTGTCTGATTGGCACACCTAAAAAGTATGTGTTTTTTTTACAGGCTGTGTACAATACCAACTGCCCTGTGTGGGAGCAACCATTCCGTTTCTTTCTGCGTAATCCAAACTTACTGGACCTAGACATACAGGTTAGTTAGCAAATTATTCCTCCTTTGATTAAGAAAAAAAAAAAAAAAGCAAATTAATGGTCAGATAATATTACTTCCAATGCTTTTAATGCTGGTGCATACAGTAAAACAAGTGTTCTTTCCCAGGTAAAGGATGATGATCGTCAGCAAACCCTAGGCACTTTGTCAGTTCCGCTGAACCGAATCCTTTGTGCTGACCACTTGACATTAGACCAGTGGTTCCAGCTGGACAACTCTGGACTGAAGAGCAGGATCTATATGAAGCTTGTCATGAGGGTAATGTTAATCTATAGCTAATGTAAAAATCTGAATCCTTTTTTTGATTGTCAGTAATATTCTATTTAACTCCCATTGTCATGACGGAGTATATAATAAAACAAAGCTTCTGTGTAGAGTATTGATTCACTACCGCAGTGAAAATTGAAACCGAAATCTCAAATTGGTGACAGGAAATATGCCTGCCCACTGAAGTCTTCAGTTTTTCACCCAGGCATTGGTGTTGTAAAGCAGTCCACCAGTCCACCCTGTGCCATTTTTTGGTTAACCCAGTGATCTGGTAAGCCCTATTGCTTACCTGTTTATAATGCTGGAAAATGATTCACCATCACCAAGCACATCCACTGAAGGTTCCTTACTATCTCTCACATACAGGATGCCTGATATACCAAAGTGTCAGTGTAAAAAAGTTACTTATATCCATCTATCACATTAACACTATTTAAGTTTTTTGGATTAAGTATTTCACTGTAGAAAATAAAATGATTCCACATTGTCAACAAGAAGACACAGATCATTTTCCCAGCGAGCATAAAACAAATGAGCAATTTCTTCATTTTAGTTCTGTTTTATAAGATACAAATGAAGGCTAAGTTTTAACCTTACAGCAGTGGTTCTCAACTCCTGTCCTCAGGACCCACTAAAGGCCCGTACACATGATCGGATTATCCGACGGGAATTGTGTGACAGGCTGTTTTCGGAGAGTCTGACCGTTTGTATGCTCCATTAGACAATTGTTGACGGATTTTCCGTGGACAAATGTGGGATAGCATGCTTTAAAATTGTCCGCCAACAAATGTGTGTTGTCGGATTATCCGGTCGTGTGTACACAAGTTCATCGGACAAAACTCCAAAGTACAAACACGCATGCTCAGAAGCAATGCTCACCATAACATTAGCAGAAGTTGCCCAAGAGGTGGCGCTAAAGAGCTGAAAAACCACATAGTTTTAGTGTTTGTTGGCTGACAATTCTTTGCCGTTAATATGCAAGACAAGTTCACAGCAAACTCCCTTCGGACAAAAGTCCTACGCTTTGTCCGATGAAAATCTGATCGTGTGTATGAGGCTTAACAGGCCAGATTTTAAGTATTACCTTGAGGAGATGCAGACTAAAATACTGCAATCACTGAGCAGCAAATGATATCACCGGTGATGTATTTCAGTTTATCCTGCAAACCTGGCCTGTTATTGGGTCCTAAAGACAGGAGTTGAGAACCACTGCCTTACAGGGTCCTAGAGTAAGCGTTTACACATATGCCATATAGTCTTTTGTCTAATACTTGGATAATTGAAAAATTGATATTTAAAAAAAAAAATGTTTACAATAAAAACAGCAGGTAGGAGGGCATTTTTTGTACATGTAAGTTTGAGAAAACTTACATGTATGACCTGACCTATAGCAATCTGACCATGTGCACAGACAATCTCATTATCCATAGCATAAAGTTGTGTTTTTATTTATTTTTTAATCTTTAGATTTTGTATTTGGATCCAAATATATCTGTGATCTCAAAACCTGACACAGCCGATCTGGAGGAAGCATCTTTTGGATCCAGTGTTGACCGCCCCCCCCGACCCAGCAAAACTTCGCTTCCTGAGAACTTTGCTACAGAGGTAAGTCAACATATCTGTTTGCTATGGCTAAATATCCATCTAAAGCTGGCCATACACAGTTATGCCGCGTACACACGATCGTTTTTTCTGATGAAAAAAGACAGATGGACTTTTTTCATCGGACAAACCGATCGTGTGTGGGCCCCATCGGTCTTTTTTCCATCGGAATAAAAAAATGGAACATGTTTTAAATTTTACCTATGGAAAAAAAACGATTAGCAAATTCCGATCGTCTGTGGGGAACTCCATTGGAGAAAAAACCCACGCATGCTCAGAATCAAGTCGACGCATGCTCAGAAGCATTGAACTTAATTTTTCTCCGCTCTTCGGAGTGTTTTACGTCATGGCGTTTAGGACGGTCGGATTTTTGACTAATGGTGTGTAGGCAAGACTGATGGAAGTCAGCTTCATCAGATTTCTGATGGAAAAATCCATCGGATTTTATTCCATCGGAAATCCGATCATGTGTACAGGGCATTAGAAAATTGTTAGAAAAAAACAGTCGAATTTTGAAAGATCTGTTGAATGTACATTTGAACACACGCATGCACTGTAGATTTGTTTGAACTATTTGCGATCAATTCCACTACTAATGTTTCGAAAATCGTTTGTTTCAGCGAAAAAATCTGACATATTGGTTCATTTTTGGCATAAAATTTAGCATTTTGATAATCAAAATTTAGCTCACTAACTTTTTGAAAGTTGAACGATCAAGCTTATCGAACACTTTTTCGAATGATATTTTCTAACCGTGTATAGCCAGCATACTTTTTAAAGTGTAGGTTCACCTTTACAAAAAATTACACAGGACCCCCACCTTGCCTCCCCTCCGTCCCGCTGACCTGCATGGCGGCGATCGCCCATTCTGACCCCCTGGTATAGCTGACTCATGGCTCTGGCGCTTAGAAATCCTCTCAACTTTCTCTTCTCTTCTTCCCCACTAAGAGGACAGGCTACGCAGGTTCTGATTGGTCGGCTCCACCCTTTTGACGGCGCCGACCAAATAGAATGCTTCTAAACGTCCCTCCTGGCAGGGTACGTTTTAGGAGATTAAGCTCCAGGGATTTCTAAGCCCTGGAGCCGTGAGGCGGCTATACTGGGGCTCATAACGGGCGATCGCCGCCATGCAGGTCAGCGGGACGGGGGGCGAGGTGGGGGTCCTGTGTAAGTTCTCCTTACAGATTTTTTCTGTAAAGGTGAACTTACCCTTTAAGCACCAAATTATTTTTATTTGTTTGGCCTGTCCAAGGTAAGGCTGATAAGGGTGTTTGAGGGAGGTCAAATAACCCCTGTTAGTTTTTTGTTTTTTTTTTGCCATCTGTGTATCATTGGGGAGATTTCCCTTCACTTCCTATCCCATAGCCTAAACAGGAAGTGAGAGGAAATCCCTCCAAAGTAAGGGGATCCCTCCAAAGTAAGGGTCATCAGAACTACTATCCCCATTGGAATATTTCCCCTCTATTACTGTTCTGGTGTCAACCCAAAATTGGGGATTGTCTTTTACTGCCTTTACACTTTAAATCATGGGCTTTGTTTCATTAGTACCAGCTATCCATTTTGTAGCCAGCTTGTGCCTCATACACAGGATGAATAAAAAGCATACATTTTTGCTCAAATGAGCAAAGCCCAATACAAAAAGAGCTTTAGGCTCCATGTACACAGAAGCTGATAAACTGCGTTTTGGCGTTTTTTTAAAAAGCCCATTAACTACACTCTATGTTAGCCTATGTGTTCATGTACACATAACGTTTTTTAGCTTTAATGAGCAGTGGGGTTAATGGGCTTTTTTCTGAACGCAAGAAATTTGCGTTCAAAGTGCCGTTTTTCGGCAGAAAAAAACGCAAAACGCGCATAAACGCTCATAAACGCTGGCCGCGAGCGTTTTTTAGCGTTTTTTTGGTCCATTGGAAAAAAAAAATATTTTTTTTTAAAAGCTAAAAAAAGCTACACTGAAAAACGCTAATAAAAGCTAGTAAAAAAACGCTGATAAAAGCTAGCTTTTTCTGCTGCTTTAAAAACAACCGTTTTTGAGCTTCTGTGTACATGGAGCCTTAAATAGCTGACCCCCAGCACTATCACAATTGCCAATTGTAGGCAGAGCTTTTTGATCTGAAGTGATCCATGTCCAGAACATTCAGACAATATGACCTTCTCCAGGTGCTCTGTGTAGTTAAGATAACACGTGTTGTTTATTGTGTAGTGATGAAACAGAAAACAAATGGTGCTCCTTAAACACAAAAGCAAGATAAACATCCAGGATCTAAGTTTAGAATACTTATTGCAGACTGGAATGTAAAGGGCTCTGACAAGAAACAAAACAATCTATTAGATATCTTGTCTCAGGAGCTTTGCACAGACTGTTTGTTGCAAATGTTAAAGTTACTAGATGATTACTTTTATTAGGAACAGCTAAATGAGACAATCAAATACATATGTAAGCTGCAATGGTCACATCACGGCACCCCAGTTTACTGCTAAATGAGAATTGATGTATCTACAGACGTAAGAGAACAGCTGCCAGACTGGGCAATGGTCTCATGTCTGTGGGCAGCCACAGATGTTTACAGACACAGATGACAAATCTCAGAGAAAAAATCTGACAGTAACCTGTTCTCGAGTATATAAAGCGCTTTATATCTGTTCAATGAGTGCAAACAAAAAATAAATACCTATTGATCCTACAGGAAATCCAGTGCTGTCCTGTGCACTCTGCATTGTTATCCCAAATAATGTAATTAGCCCTGCCAAAGTTATCTGTGTAAACGACAGAACACCTCCTCCCTATGTTAGAAGGACAAGGTTGCTGGAAGATGTTCTGTCGTCCTAACACACTTCCTCTTCCACAGCAACAACACTGCTCCTCCGTAGATACAGTGGGGGTAGTAAACATTGTCATCCTAGGACAACAACTATGTTAACTGGCAGGATCACCAGGTGAAAATAAAAGGAAATGCAGTCTAAAGGAAGGGAGACTAATATAGCCACCCATCTAAGGACTAGTGAACTGAAATGTATTACAGTTTAGATACGCCTTTTTTTATATTTTTGGTTTAATGTAAATAGAGAAACTGTACAACTTTTCCAATGCTTGTTTTTTTACAGAATGTGCTTCGAGTGTATTTGCTTGAAGCTGAAAACCTGATTGCAAAGGATAACTTCATGGGTGGCATGATTAAAGGGAAGTCTGATCCTTATGTAGTGGTCCGAGCTGGTGGCAAATCGGTACAGACCAGAGTGATAAAGGAAAACTTGAATCCTCGCTGGGACCAAGCATTTGAGGTATTGTCTCCTACCATTTTCTTTTCCACACTAGGGAAGTTTGTATCTGTACACGTAATGACAAGTCATGAATTTTTTCCTGCAGATCCTGGTCACTGATGTCCCTGGACAGGATATTGAGTTTCAAGTGTTTGATAAAGATATTGACAAAGATGATTTCCTTGGAAGGTAAGTGCTAGCTTATCTTTAGAAGAGAAAAAAATGCCACTATGCTAGCATTTAATGCAAGAAAAATTGTATAGATATATACTGGTAAAGGCTGGTACACACGGGCCCAATATCATTTGGCCAATGTGTACAGCCGCCTGTTTCTGTCGAATGGGCATGCTGGAAAAACAGCAGCCGTTCGGCATCCGATGGCAGCCAATGACTGACCGGTGTGTTCTGGTGGGGGTGGTCCCCCTGTCGGAACACAATAGCACAATGGGAAGATCGCTGTTTTTAGATCGCATAGTTAGTACAGTGAGCACCTCACAAGCTCCTCATTTTTTTTTTTTTTGGTTCAGTCCGCTGGGTTGAACAAAAAAAAAAAATTACCATCTGTACCAGGCATTAGAAAAAGTAGTCTGCACTCCGTAAGATAATCTAATTCTATGTGGTTCCAACTTTTTAGTTTGCTTACTGTTTTTTTTTTTTTTTATATGAAAATACTTTTAGAATTTTGAGTTTTTTTTGTTAACAAATAAAACCAATTCCTTGGTATTTTAGTTTTAATATCTATTATTATATTGTTTTTTTTAGTTTTATTTGTTCTGTTTTGTCACTTCTTCCTCCCTCCTATTTCAGGTGTAAAGTCCCAGTGAAGTCGGTTCTTAAACAGAAAACCATTGATGAGGTAATGTTTTGTTTTCTTTGTCCACTGAGTTCTGAAATAAGATTACAATGTGTCCTCAAGCAACTGTGATGGAAGTTTGACAAGATGTATGATTAGATTTTGTTGCATAAATGTATCCACCTCAGGGGCCTTTATGTTTGCATTAGAGTTATTTTTTAATATAATCCGCAGTCCTAACACTTTGGGGTCTATAGTTAAAAACGTCATCATGTGGATGTCTTAAGCATTTGCAAACGCACAATGAATGGTCACCGTGTTTGTAACATGATTTTCTCCTGTGATTGTAAGCTCCATCTAGTGGCCATAATGCAATATTTCTTATTTTATTGAGGTATTTCAGAGAGATTCCACATCATGGCCACCAGATGGAGCTGACAGGTTATTGTCATGGTTATGCAGTAATGTTTGTCTCTCAGCTTACCTCTCTTCCATGTGTCCTGCTTTAGAGGCCAGTCGCTCTCATCTGGTTGCTTAAGTAATCTCTCCTCTAAGCATGGCTCCAGCCCAGGCCCTATCAGGGAACACTATTTTAACCCTTGCACTGCAAGCCAGCCGCGCTGATCAACGTTGTTTGTTAAGCTATTGTGTGTTTGGGTTCCTGCTTGCCGTGTGCTACGTCTGTCTCTGTTTTACCGATCTTGGCTTGTTCTCGACTATCCCTGTCTGCTTGTGACCTTGACCTTTGGCGTGTCCTTTGTTTATCCTTGTCTGCTAGATGCCCCGACCTTTGGCTTATCCCCTCACTATCTCTTGTATCCTGAGCTGCTGCTTCCCCTCTATCCTCTATAGCCTACTGTGAGCATGAGCTGGGGGACTCTGGGGGCCGCGACCTGGATCCAGTTGCAGCCCAGTCCATCCTCACCACTAGAGGCTCTGGTGAACACCTGCTGGATCTTAGACTCCACGCCCTGGGGAATCTTAGGCTCTAGCTCCCTGTGGGATCCCTGTTAGTGTTCCAGTGGACCTGCCTTCCTTAATCACCCACAGTTCCATTCGCAGCAGTCAGCCATAGGGTTCACTACCTTAGCGGTGCACTCCTGACCCCAACGGTGTGCATCTGTCACCTGGCTTCAGGTGACCAGACAGTTTGATCAGCCATGGACCCAGCTGATGTGCCGCTACCCGCAGATGATCCGTTGCAGGGCATAGTCCGCAGACTTGAGACCCAGGAATCTAATCAGACCCAGGTGATGCGATTCCTTCAGGATTTGGCCTCCCGTTTTGACCAGGTTCAGGCCTCTTTAGGACCCCCGGTTCAAAAACCTCAACCGCTATCAGCGGCTGCACCTATTCCGGTCGCAGTCGCAGCCACACATTCACTACAACTGCCAGCTCCGTCCCGTTTCTCTGGGGACTCCAAGACCTGCAGGGGGTTTCTTAGCCAATGCACTATTCATTTTGAGCTCCAGCCCCAAAACTTTCTGTCGGATCGGACAAAGGTAGCCTATATAATTTCCCTCCTCTCCGGTGAAGCCTTAGCTTGGGCAGCCCCTCTGAGGGAACTGAACAGTCCAATGGTTTCTAGTCTATCTGACTTCTTGAGAATTTTTCGGAATATCTTCGAAGAACCGGGCCAGCGCCCTTTTACGTCTCCGCCAAGAGTCTGCTTCTGTGGGACAGTATGCTCTTCATTTCCGCATACTGATGGCTGAGTTGAGCTGGAATAATGAGGCCTTAGTCGCAACCTTTTTGCATGGCCTTTCTGATAGAGTGAAGGATGAATTGGCAGGAAGAACCATCCCCACTGATCTGGGCGAAGTTATCTCCTTGTGTAACCAGATCAATATTCGCTTTCAGGAAAGGACCCTAGAAAAGTATAAAGAAAAAGTGCCTGTGCGCCTGCCACTGGGTATTACTACACTAGCAAAGTGCAACGTGCTAAAACAGAATAATAAAATAAATAAGACCCACAGCAGCTAGCTTCTAAAATGTAACCAACATCAACAGATGTAAAAAGAAAATTGAAGCAGCGCTAAGTGTCAGTGAATACAATAATCGTGCTAAAACTGATAAAAACCAGCAAAAAACTATTATATGTGCTAATTAGAACAATACTAAACACTAATAATGTTTGACTGTAATAAATATAGTGCAAAACTTGCAATTCATGCAATACAAAGTCTTAATAAGTCCCCAGAGGGATAAAGTGCAAAAAAAGTCCAAAACATTAAAAAGATAAAGTGCTATTATTTCAAAATCATCGGCGGCCAAAGGCAGGCAGGGAGTAAAAGACAGGTGTGGGAATCCAGCTTATTGCATCAGGGATAACAGGGGTCAGTAGGGAATCACTAGGCATACACAATTCTCCACCGTAGACACCAGCCTCTCACCTTACTGATGGACCCCAAGGGATCAGACACAGCCTCAAACAATCTCCACTGCTCCAGATAGTCGCATCCAGCCCTTTTGTATGGATAGGGATCACTGCAAGGCTCTCCACCACTTCCCGTAGTTGTTCCTTGGGTTAAATTTTTCCTCCTCATGTGTTCACCCTAGAAAAGTGACGCCAGCACTCCTTGGTTCTTAGTCAGCCTGAGCTCCCCTCTCTTCGACACGTAGAACATCTCCTGCCAGCTGAGGAACCCATGCAGCTGGGTCGGACCAGGCTATCCCTGGAGGAACGTGCTAGGCGCAGAACTCTAGGCCTGTGTCTCTACTGTGGGGGCAAAGGTTATTTTTCGTGACACTTTCTCTCTTTGTCCAGAAAAACGCTAGGGTCCAATACATCTGGAAAGTGGAGTATTGGACCCAGAAATATTACCTTCACCTTCTCGTCTTCTTCTTTTTGTGTTCCTTCATGTTGGTGCTTCTTCTCATTTGGTCTCGGCATATCTGGATTTCGGAGCCGCTGGCAATTTCATGGACTGGGAAATCACATCGTCCATGAGACTTACCCTTTTGCCCCTCACCACGCCATTGGTGGTCTTGGCGATTTGATGGCACTGTTCTCCCAGGGGGTCCTATCCACTTCCAGACCCTCCCTGTTAAGACGTCGGTAGGGACACTCCACCAGGAGTGGATATCCTTTATCTTACCTAAGGCCTCAACTCCTATCGTTTTGGGTCTTCCTTGGTTACGGCTCCATTCTCCACATGTTGACTGGACTACTGGACAGATCCTGGCTTGAGGTTCCTCCTGTTCCTTGTCCTGCCTACCCAAGGTTGTCCCAAAAGAGAAACTTCCTGTTGCCACCATCCCAATATATTTTGCTCTTCCTACTGCATATAGTGATTTCTGGGATGTGTCCTGCAATAGTCGGGCTGATGCATTCTCTAGGTCAAGTGGCACTCTGAATGAGGAGCCCACCTGTGAACCTGAGCAGGTGATCATTCACTCCAGTTTGCATAACCATTTACCTTTGTCTGTCCCTAAACACCCTTGGACGCACAGCCAGGCTAGCTTGTTTGCAAGTTCTGCAGTCAATACGCATTGCGATGCAATTCAGGTAGTCGCTACACGTGACCATGCTATTCATTCGGCCTCTGAACTAGTTATTCCAGTCTAGCCCATGACCAGTGAGTCTCCTACCTTTTCTTATTCAGGACCTTCTGCAACCTTACCTCATCCTAATACTGTTATGTCCATTCAAACCTGTCTAAGGGGTTCAATCCATTCTCATTATACTTGTCTTTCAGCTATCCAGCTTGACTCCTGTGACATGTCACCTTCTAACCAACCTGACCTCAGGGTTTCACTGACCTCTGCCCAGTCTGATGGTCCTGTGCTAGATGCCCAGTTCATCTTTAAGGGTCTGGGGGACCCTTCCCAGATTCCTGTTGATCCTCTCATGCCCTTGCTTATTCCTAAAAAGCCTTTGGTCCTCAATAAACCCTCTCGTCCACAACCTACTTCGGTTCCAGTCTCTGAGGATAATCTAATGTACGAGATTAGTCAAGTTCTGGATTCTCAGCTCTGCAGAGGCGTTCTTCAGTACCTTGTGCATTGGAGAGGGTTTGGTCCTGAGGAGGCATCTTGGATTGCTGCAACTGAGGTTGTTGCACCTCGTCTGAGGAGGTTTCATCCGAGATTTCCCCTTAAGCCTGGGCCCAGGCGGGGGAGGGCCCATAAAAGGGGGGGTTCTGTCATGGTTATGCAGTAATGTTTGTCTCTCAGCTTACCTCTCCTCCATGTGTCCTGCTTTAGAGGCCAGCCACTCTCACCTGCCTGCTTAAGTAATCTCTCCAATAAGCATGGCTCCACCCCAGGCCCTATCAGGGAACACTATATTAACCTGTGCACTGCAAGCCAGCCGTGCTGATCAACGTTGTTTGTTAAGCTATTGTGTGTTTGGGTTCCTGCTTGCCGTGTGCTACGTCTGTCTCTGTTTTACCGATCTTGGCTTGTTCTCGACTATCCCTGTCTGCTTATGACCTTGACCTTTGGCGTGTCCTTTGTTTATCCTTGTCTGCTAGACGCCCCGACCTTTGGCTTATCCCCTCACTATCTCTTGTATCCTGACCTGCTGCTTCCCCTCTATTCTCTATAGCCTACTGTGAGCGTGAGCTGGGGGACTCTGGGGGGCGTGACCTGGATCCAGTTGCAGTCCAGTCCATCCTCACCACTAGTGGCTCTGGTGAACAACTGCTGGATCTTAGACTCCGCGCCCTGGGGAATCTTAGGCTCCAGCTCCCTGTGGGATCCCTGTTAGTGCTCCAGTGGACCTGCCTTCCTTAACCACCCAGAGTTCCATCCGCAGCAGTCAGCCATAAGGTTCACTACCTTAGCGGTGCACTCCTGACCCCAACGGTGTGCACCTGTCACCTGGCTTCAGGTGACCTGACAATTATATTACAAACAATATGGCAATCATTTGTATGCTTGTGTGAGTTCTTAAAGTGGAATTCCAGCCTACCACTAACTATGCTTAAAAATGTTCCCTCCCCCCCACCTATCCTGCCTAACCTGTGTAAAAAAAAAGATATAAGTACTTACCTATTTTTAGTCCACTCCAATGTGGTCACATGATTCCCTGTGTCAGTGAGCGGTGGCTGTAGGGGCGAGGAGGGAGCACTCGAGAACAACTGGGAATTCTGGGAGTGGTGACATCACTCATAAGCTTCCATGCCCCCAGCCATTGTCAGTGCCCCCTCCTATCCCCTGCAGCTGCCACTCACTGACATAGGTGAGCCAGAGTTCCGAGATCACATGGCCAGAGTGTACTAAAAATAGATAAGCACACACATCTTTTTTACACAGGTTAGGCAGGATAGGTAGCAGGAGGGGGCTGGGAACATTTCTAAGCATATATCTAAAATGTAAACATTATTCCAAAGCGAGCAAAGTCCTTTCTTGTATTAAGAGAGGTATGGACTCCAGAGAGAGAGATATCATTTTGCCCCTGTTCAAATCATTAGTAAGACCTCATCTGAAATATGCAGTTCAGTTTTGGGCCCCAGTTCTCAAAAATGATATTGGGGAACTGGAGAAAGTGCATAGAAGGGCAACCAAACTGATAAGAGGCATGGAGGAGCTCAGCTATGAGGAAAGATTAGAGGAACTGAATTTATACACTTTTGAGAAGAGGAGATTAAGGGGGGATATGATCAACATGTACAAATATATAAGGGGTCCATATAGTGAACTTGGTGTTGAGTTATTCACTTTACGGTCAACACAAAGGACAAGGGGGCACTCTTTGCGTCTAGAGGAAAAGAGATTTCACCTCCAAATATGGAAAGGTTTCTTCACAGTAAGAGCTGTGAAAATGTGGAATAGACTCCCTGCAGAGGTGGTTCTGTCCAGCTCAGTAGATTGCTTTAAGAAGGGCCTGGATTCTTTCTTAAATGTACATAATATAACTTTGTACTGACATTTATAGGTAAAGTTGATCCGGGGAATATCCGATTGCCTCTCGGGGGATCAGAAAGGATTTTTTTTTTCCTGCTGTAGCAAATTGGATCATGCTCTGCTGGGGTTTTTCGCCTTCCTCTGGATCAACTGTGGGTATAGAATTGGGTATATGGGATTGTACGATATTTTTTTTTTTTTTTATGGTTGAACTGGATAGACTTGTGTCTTTTTTCAACCTGACTAACTATGTAACTATGTAATTATACCCGGGCCTTTAAATCAGGCGCATTACTTACAGTACATGATTAATACACATAATTGTAAATGTATTACTCCATATATACAGATCACAGTAAAATTGGATTAAAAACAAGATTTAAGCTGATTTGTAGTAATTTAGTATATCAACACAAGAGGTATTACAATATAAATTCATCCATAAATGTAATATCATTTTGAATATACAGTCCAGATATTAGTACATTATTGCAATTGTAAACAAAAATAAAAAAATCAGCTTGGGCAGTAATGGCCTGTACCCATGATCAGAAAATCGCACCAAAAAATAGTTTTTGAAGCGATTGTGCAATAATCTGATCATTAGTACAAAACTTTTGAGAGACGATCACGACAGTTCATCCGATGTTATCCAATGGGAAAAGCACGAAAAAATGTCTTGTACGATACCAGATTTTTACGATTTTTATTTAATCCGTACAGTTGTCGTTCAAAAATGCAACACATTACATCACTACCGCATTTTTGTTCAATCATACAAGAATTTTCGTAACTTTAGTAAACTTTTCATTTCTGATATGGAGACTAGTATGCAAAAAAAAAAAAAAAACTGACGATCCTTCGTCCGATTAATCTCATTGTGTGTGGTATAAGAATAAACAAAAGAAAAGCAAAAGGTCGAGAGCAGTCGAGGTGTCGTCCTCTCCCAGCCCCACCTGTCCACAGACAGATTTTGGAACCCATAGTTGCCAAGTTTTATCAGACTGAACTTGGTTATTGTGGAGGGTGCATATTAAGTTATCATTACTCATGCTCCAAATAAATTTTTGTTTAGCATGGTCAAATGTTATTATCCACTGGTTCCAACAATGTGCAAAAGCTATCCTAGTGGCTAATATCATATAGAAAATAAAACCGTAAATGTTTTTGAAAAGACATTATCTAATTTTTGGAAGAGAGCATTCTCTGTTTTTCTGGCGTTGTGCACTTCTGTTACTTAGTAAACTATATAAAAGTCCTAATCCAAAACCTAGTCACTTTCGGGCATTGCCACCAAATGTACCGTATTTTTCAGTGTATAAGACGCTATTTTTTCCTAAAATAATAGCCTGTAATACGAGCTGCGTCTTATACATGGTCAGTCAGCCTGGGAGACAGCCGCGCAGGTGCGTCGCGGCCCATAGCTTGTCAATCGGCTTCCTCCAATCACGAGCCGTATGTTACTGACGTCAGCTGGAGCTAGAGGTGGGGGTGGAGGTGGAGAGTGAGCAGATGCGATGCCATTGGAAGTGAAGAGTGCACAGATGCAACAAGGACCGGAGTGTTCTGAGCACAAGATGTCAGAAAATAGTAAAAGTAAGTGATTGTCTTACTCTGCAAAATCAAACCAAATGTAGCCAGCTATGCAAAAGAGCATGGGAATAGAGCTGCAGAGAAACAGTTTGGACTTGCCTCCACTGAGTGTATGATCAGATAGTGGAGAAAACAGGAAGAACAACCCCTGCATAATATACTGGTATTTAAACGTTATCTGTGGTAATTGCTAAATAAAAATGTGTTCTGTTTTACCTATGTGTAAAATATTGACTTCTTAATTTTGGGTTGGAAAAGTGGGGGGCGTCTTGTACATGGGGGTGTCTTATACACGGAAAAATACAGTATACAGTTCCTAAAAACATTGGGACGAAGCCTGCGCATTCATCCTGGCTATCTTAGTCAGAACCATATACAGTGAGGGAAAAAGGTATTTGATCCCCTGCTGATTTTGTACGTTTGCCCACTGACAAACAAATGATTGTCTATAATTTTAATTGTAGGTTTATTTTACCAGTGAGAGACAAAATAACAACAACAATTTCCAGGAAAATGCATTTCAAAAAAGTTATAATTTTTTTTGCATTTTAATGAGTGAAATAAGTATTGGATCTATCAATCAGCAAGATTTCTGGCTCCCAGGTGTCTTCTATACAGGTAACGAGCTGAGATTAGGAGCACTCTCAGGCTGGGTTCACACTAGTGCGACACGACATCTGTCCTAGTTTGGATCCGACTTTGCCCTGCGACATGAAGCCAATATATGTCCGACTTTCAATGAACGGGGATCCGACTTGGATCCCCGCCAATATCAGGCACTGTGTTTGGTATGAATCTTGAGGGGGAACTCCAGGCCAAATTTTAAAGAAAAAACTGGCATGGGTTCCCCCTCCAGGAGCATACCAGGCCCTTGGGTCTGGTCTGGATTTGAAGGGGAACCCCTACGCCGAAAAAACGGCGTGGGGGTCCCCCCCAAAATCCAAACCAGACCCTTATCCGAGCACACAACCTGGCAGGCCGCAGGGGAAGAGGGGGGGACGAGAGGGCGGCCCCCCTCCCTCCTGAACCGTACCAGGCCGCATGCCCTCAACATGGGGGGTTTGGTGCTCTGGGGCAGGGGGGCGACCTGGGGCCCCCCCACCCCAGAGCACCCTGCCCCCATGTTAATGAGGACAGGGCCTCTTCCTGACAACCCTGGCCGTTGGTTGTCGGGGTCTGCGGGCGGGGGGCTTATCGAAATCCGGGAGCCCCCTTCAATAAAGGGGCCCCTGGATCCCGGCCCCCCCACCCTATGTGAATGAGTATGGGGTACATCGTACCCCTACCCATTCACCTGGTGGAAAAAAATTGCAATAAAAAAAACACACAGCTTTTTAAAGTATTTTATTGCACAGCTCCGGGGGTCTTCTTCCGACTTCGGGGGTCTCCGGTGTCGTCGCCGCGCTCTCCGGTTCTTTCTTCTGCCGGGTCACCGCTAACTTCTTTAGCTCTTTTGCTAGTGGAGGGGCCGGTCTTCTCCGTCGCCTTCTTCTTCTCCCGCTATCCGGTTCTTCTCCCGGTTCTTCTCCCGCTTCTTTCTTCTGCCAGCCCATCCACTAACTTCTTTAGCTCTTTTGCTAGTGGAGGGGCCGGTCTTCCCGTCGCCGTCTTCTTCTCTCTTCTCCTCCTCGATGTTGATGCGTCGCTTCCTCCCACTGTAATACTGGCTGTCCGCTCCGCTCCGCATTAATATAGGCTTCTCATGACGTCACAGTCACATGTTCCGGGGCACATGGCCCCGGAGCATGTGACTGTGACGTCATGGGAACATGTGACTGTGACGTCATGAGAAGCGTATATTAATGCGGAGCGGAGCGGACAGCCAGTATTACAGCGGGAGGAAGCGACGCGTCAACATCGAGGAGGAGAAGAGAGAAGAAGACGGCGACGGGAAGACCGGCCCCTCCACTAGCAAAAGAGCTAAAGAAGTTAGTGGAGGGGCCGGCAGAAGAAAGAAGCGGGAGAAGAACCGGATAGCGGGAGAAGAAGAAGGCGACGGAGAAGACCGGGCCTCCGCTAGCAAAAGAGCTAAAAAAGTTAGCGGTGGCCCGGCAGAAGAAAGAACCGGAGAGCGCGGCGACGACACCGGAGACCCCCGAAGTCGGAAGAAGACCCCCGGAGCTGTGCAATAAAATACTTTAAAAAGCTGTGTGTTTTTTTTATTGCAATTGTTTTCCACCAGGTGAATGGGTAGGGGTACGATGTACCCCATACTCATTCACATAGGGTGGGGGGGCCGGGATCCGGGGGCCCCTTTATTGAAGGGGGCTCCCGGATTCCGATAAGCCCCCCGCCCGCAGACCCCGACAACCAATGGCCAGGGTTGTCGGGAAGAGGCCCTGTCCTCATCAACATGGGGGCAGGGTGCTCTGGGATGGGGGGGCCGCAGGTCGCCCCCCTGCCCCAGAGCACCAAACCCCCCATGTTGAGGGCATGCGGCCTGGTACGGTTCAGGAGGGAGGGGGGGCCGCTCTCTCGTCCCCCCCTCTTCCCCTGCGGCCTGCCAGGTTGTGTGCTCGGATAAGGGTCTGGTTTGGATTTCGGGGGGACCCCCACGCCGTTTTTTTGGCGTAGGGGTTCCCCTTCAAATTCAGACCAGACCCAAGGGCCTGGTATGCTCTTGGAGGGGGAACCCATGCCGGTTTTTTATTTAAAATTTGGCCTGGAGTTCCCCCTCAAGAGCAGCACAGCACAAGTCGCATGCCAAAGTCGGATCATGCAAGACTGCGGTCCGACTTTGATCCGACTTCAATGATAGTCAATGGGCTGAAGACGGACCAAAGTCGGACCAAAGTAGTACAGGGAGCATTCTCAAAGTCGGACCGACATGTGTCGGACCAGTTAAGACGGCTCCCATAGGGAAACATTCATTTTCACACGTCATGCGACATGAGCTCCCAATGTCGGAGCGTTTGTCGCCCCAGTGTGAACCAGGCCTCAAGAGAGTGCTCCTAATCTCAGCTCGTTACCTGTATAAAAGACACCTGTCCACAGAAGCAATCAATTAATCAGATTCCAATCTCTCCACCATGGCCAAGGCCAAAAAGCTGTCCAAGGATGTCAGGGACAAGATTGTAGACCTACACAAGGTTGGAATGGGCTACAAGACCATCGCCAAGCAGCTTGGTGAGAGGGTGACAACAGTTGGTGCGATTATTCACTAATGGAAGAAACACTAAATAACTGTCAATCTCTCTTGGTCTGGGGCTTCATGCAAGATGTCACCTCGTGGAGTTTCAATGATCATGAGAGTGGTGAGTAATCAGCTCAGAACTACACCGGAGGATCTTGTCAACGATCTCAAGGCACCTGGCACCATAGTCACCAAGAAAACAATTGGTAACACACTACACCGTGAAGGACTGAAATCCTGCAGCGCCCACAAGGTCCCCCTGCTCAAGAAAGCACATGTACAGCCCGTCTGAAGTTTGCTAATGAACATCTGAATGATTCAGAGGAGAACTGGGTGAAAGTGTTGTGGTCAGATGAGACCAAAATTGAGCTCTTTGGCATCAACTCAACTCGCCGTGTTTGGAGGGGTAGGAATGCTGCCTGTGACCACAAGAACACCATCCCCGCCGTCAAACATGGAGCTGGAAACATTATGCTTTGGGGGGGTTTTTCTGCTAAGGAGACAGGAAAACTTCACAGCATCAAAGGGACGATTGACGGGGCCATGTATCATCAAATATTGGATGAGAACCTCAGCCAGGGTATTAAAAATGGGTCGTGGATGGGTATTCCAGCATGACAATAACCAAAATACATGGCCAAGGCAACAAAGGAGTGGCTCAAGAAGAAGCACATTAAGGTCCTGGAGTGGCCTAGTCAGTCTCCAGACCTTAATCCCATTAAAAATATGTGGAGGGAGCTGAAGGTTCAAGTTACCAAACGTCGGCCTCGAAACCTCAATGACTTGGAGAGGATCAGCAAAGAGGAGTGGGACAAAATCCTTCCTGAGATGTGTGCAAACCTGGTGGCCAACTACAAGAATCATTTGACCTTGTGATTGCCAACAAGGGTTTTGCCACCAAGTACTAAGTCATGTTTTCCAAAGGGGTCAAATATTTATTTCACTCATTAAAATGAAAATCAATTTATAACTTTTTTGAAATGCATTTTTCTGGATATTTTTGTTGTTGTTTTGTCTCTCACTGTTAAAATAAACCTACCATTAAAATTAAAGACTGATTGTTTCTGTGTCAGTGGGCAAACATACAAAATCAGCAGGGGATCAAAGACTTTTTTCTCTCACTGTACCATTGCAGTAAGAATGTTATCCTGTAAAAGTAAAATGAACATTGATTTAAATAGTTTTTACACCTTATGCAGTCTTCAAATGCTTGCTCCAATTGCCATTTTAGTTCACCTGTGCATGAATAGTGACCAATGCAGCCACAGGGCTGTAAAGAATCTTGTTTTTTCATTGGTAGAAACAATGGTCATATGCTGTTTCCTTGAAAAGTTTTATATTACAGACCCATCATTGTACCTTACAGAAACCTGTTTAGTAGGTTCTTTATATGTTTTCTGGACATCACAATGACCCAGTTTAAGATGACAGGTGTAGTGTTATATGGCCCTCTGACCCCAACTAAGCAGGTAATTATTGGTTATGGATTGCCGTCAAGGTGCCTCTTCAGAAGCTCTACCAACCTGAACAAGCCTGGGGATATGCAGGAAGGTTGTGTCAGCAGGACCTGACCGTGCATTTAATAATCTTCTAATAACAAACTGGGCTTTATTACTTTAAATTATTGCAGGACAAACAGTCAACCACACAAATTCAAAGTAGAAGACATAACAAACTATTGTATCACCATACATATGCCTTTTATACTGCCTGTTCCTAATGCTCTAAAATATATAGATTGTTTAAATATGATGCTTTGTTTGAAATATGTGTAGTGTATTTATATAGCATGTAACAGTCTAGTATGTTCTCACTTTCAGTGGTTGCCCTTAGAGGAAGTGAAGTCAGGAAAACTGCATGTAAAAGTAGAGTGTCTGTCACATCCTACTGATGCTGCTCAACTAGAACAGGTAATGCAGTATGCTCCCGCTATTCATTTATATAATACTTTCCTACTACCGTATATACTCGAATATAAGCTGACCCGAATATAAGCAGAGGCACCTAATTTTACCACAAAAAAATGGGAAAACGTATTGACTAGAGTATAAGCCTAGGGTGTCCATCTGCATGCCTCACTGTGCCTCACTTTGCCTCACTGTGTCCATCTGCATGCCTCACTGTGCCGTACTGTGCCCATGCCTCACTGTGCCCATGCCTCACTGTGCCGTACTGTGCCCATGGCTCACTGTGCCCATACCTCACTGTCACTGTGCCCAATATCCCTACCTGATCTCCGGCGCTGTGTGACTAGACTGCCGTTTAACATTGGAGTCTATGGAAGGGGTGCCCGGCTTTGAAAAATCGGTGCTCCCGGCTACAGGTCCCCCCGAACAACAAATTTTGCACACTTGTAGTGCCAAGTTTGGGGTCCAGGGGACCTACGGCTGGCCGGGATCAGGCGCACAAAGTTGAAGATGGACACAGACTCGAGTATAAGCCGAGGGGGGCATATTCAGCACAAAAAAATGTGCTGAAAATTTTGGCTTATACTCGAGAATATACAGTATTTTCTGTCTGCTGTTGTAATATGTACTTGCTGTCTTCAGATTTGAGCATGTAGCCTTGCCTCTGCTTTTTTCCAATCCTATACTCCCCCTGCACAGTCCATGTTAATGGTAATATTCTAGCCTTTGTTCCGATAAAATATTCTAGCTGTCTCTGCCCTAATACTCATCATCCATTGCCCATTCTGTTAATACTTTCCTACTGTACTTTGCCTGTTCTGATAATATTCTGTCTTCTTTCTGTTCCTATGATACTTTCCCATTGTCTACAGCTTGCTCTGATATTCTCTCCCTCTACCCCCCACCATCCATATATTCTCATTATTCTTTCTCTTTGTCCTGCGATTCTTCAGTTACCAATTTCCCACTTTTCTGCCTGTCCTGATTTTTGTCGGCCATAGACTGGTTGAATCTTTGCTGGTTCAACAGAATTCGAACCATGTATGGGCAGGCTGAATGTACCAAATTGATTAATCAATCAATTAGGGTACAACCAGCCTGCTGGATTTAGCATGTGATTATCGCTAGCGGCTGGTATAGGCGCTAGCAAACAGAATACCAAGGCTCGGTGGGACAGATTCCCCTGTCAACACTGTGTTGATGGGAGAATCTAGCGAATTTCTTTCCTGCAACCCGTGGTTGCAGGAAAGAAATTTGATCTGTGTATGGGCTGCTTAAATACTCTTCAGCTTGCTTCTGCCTGTTCTTATAATACTTTCCTAATGTCTCCTGTCTATTTTTCTAGGAATCTTCCACTGTCTTCCATCTTTTCTTATAATGCTATCTGATAATCTTTCTCAACTTTCCCTGTCTGCTTTTGTTAATGCTGTTTCCTGCTTTTCCTACAATTTCTGCTGTCTTGTGCTTGTTCTGAAAAAGACAATAGGAAAAGTATTATCGAAACACTGAAACAGCTTGAAAGTACTGTCTGGTCTAATGTTCTTCTGACTTGTCTGATAATAATGATACTGTTTGGCTGTCTTGTCTGTTCTGAAAATACTCTTATGCTGTATTCTGTGTAGTCTGTCTATGGTATGTACTGTGCTCTCCTGTGTTTCTCCTGTATGTGAAATAGATTGCAAAAAATCAAGTGGTGAACTATTTACATTTTAGGTTCTTATGGTGAACAGCCTGTCTCAGCCAGCAAATAGTGATGAGTTCTCAAGTGCCCTTCTAAGTGTCTATCTGGAAAGTGCCGTTAACCTGCCGGTAAGATCATAATTTTTTTTGGATCTTTTGTTTTGTTTTGTTTTTCGTTTCATTCAATGTTTTTTTTTTTTTTTTTTTGCAGCTTCCTATTTTTTTCTGTGCATAACAGATATATTTCTCTCTGTGTTTAATAGATGAAGAAGGGAGTCAAGCCCCCAACAGCAAATGCAGAGATAACTGTTAGGAAATCTACCTACAAAACCAAGGTATTTTCGAGTGGAAATCTGTGCTATTTTTACACTCCTTTTCTATTGATACTACTTATACAGTATATGGATCCAAACATTTCAGGCATTTGACTTAAAGGTCAGTATCATGGGGAAAATTTAGATTATGTGGGAGTTGAAAATGTGTGCAGTGATATTGGCCAAGCTGAGCTGAAAAGGTGAGGTTAATTAAATAACTGTGCATTTTACAGATAGGGCTTTGACAATAAAAGATGGAACATGAATATCTCAGTTTTGTCCTGGTGAAACTTGAGGTACTGTTCAGATATGCACAAATAGATGACGGTGAGGTAGCTGAAAATGAGTTTTAGAATGGACTTGTAAATCTGGGCATTATCTGAATATAACTGGTGATGGAGGCTGTTTGTAGAAATCAATATACTCACAATGCTAGGGTAAATAAAGTACTGGGATGATTATCCTCAGGGTATACCAACATAGACAGGAGTGGAAAATAATATTTTATGTAGAACCTTTAAAAAAGACCTTGAACGACTGGTCTGCTTAATATCACATTATAAATAAGAGGGCAGTGACATGAATACTAACTGGTTGGAGACTTTTTTTTAAGATCAGAAGATGGTCAGCAGTGTTAAATGCAAAGAGATTAGCAAAAACGCAATCACCAGTCACCTCTTGATTTTAAAATGAATGTATACCCCTTTTTTTCCATTTTAAATGACAAACATGTCATACTTACCTGTGCAGTGGTTTTGTACAGAGCATCCTTGATCCTCCACTTCTCTGGTCTCCCACTGGCGCTCCTGTCTCCTTCCCCCCCCACCGAGCCGCTTGCTGTGGGAGAACTTGTGTGGGCTCACTCCCAAGCCAGCTCTGTGTGTCCATAGAAACACAGAGCCCAGCTTGGCACTGCCCCCTGCTCCCTCCCCACTGGCTGTGATCAACAGTAGCGGGAGCCAATAGGGAGGGAGAGAGCCGCCGCTCTCGTGCACAGTGCGGGATCAAGATCAGGCTCAGGTAATTATAGGGGAGGTGGGGGGCCGGGGAGGAGCTGCAGTCAGAAAGAAAGGTATGCTGACAGTGGGGACTCTCTACATTCAGAATACACTTGATCGATAATTTTTTTCCAACAGGGCCTTTCAACAAGAATCAGTCTAATGATCCACACATGGATTGAAATTCCTCTGGTCCCTGCTTAATCTGCCAATGATTTGCAACCCTTTTCATCTGCTAAACTTTTTGGCAAACATTTTTGTAGTAAGAACCAGATGTGTTTTATGAATTACCATTGTGATTAAAATAGAAAAGAACTTTGTTGTACAATAAATTGGACAAAAGGCTTGCAGCTGTCCAGGTTGGGAAACAGAGGTGCAAGTTATAAAGGGAAACAACTTATTGTTCCTAATTACATGCGCCCATAAAATGGACCTAGCCTTGATAGTCACATTTGATATAATTGTTAGCATTATCAAATAGTATTTTGAGGGAAAAGTCCCACTTGTAGAATACTGCTTCTTCAGAGCTCCTTCATGTGATCTATAACCTAGGCACAGAGAACATGATATCTGGCTGCCAGGAACATTGTTTTTTTTTAAATCGATGCATAGATCCGGCCGATAAAATCGTAGATAAATTGGAGCTGCCTATTTTCTAGTTATTCCTGTTTGTGAGTGGTGCCTGGTTGCCTTTTTTAGGTCGCATCAAAAAGTAGCAGTCCAGTCTGGGAAGAAAACTTTGTATTCCTTGTCAAGAATCCCAGTACTGAAGTTCTGCAGATTAATGTGAGTATGACGCTTGCTTGTTTAGTACAATTCTGGAATGTCATCAGTTTTACTTTTTCAACCACTGATATTTGCGGTATATTGTTGTGTTTTCCTAGGTGCGGGATGAGGCCAGTAAGTCCTTGGGATATTTGACAATGCCACTGTCTGATCTTCTGACTGCTGAATGTTTCACTGTTGATGGCTGGTTCCCTCTGAATTCATCTGAAGCTGAAATTCTCATGAGAGCTCAGTTGAGGGTGAGTGGATGATTATCTATCTAAATTTCAAGATATTAACCACTTAACGACCGCTCACTGTATATATACGTCGGCAGAATGGCACCGACAGGCACAATCACGTAGAGTGTACGTGATTGCCTTTGTACAGTTGGGGGGTCCAATCGGACCCCCTTCTATACAGTGAGCGGTGGCTAAGTGTCCGGGAGCGTTCCGGGATGAGGGGGCAGCCATTCGTTTCTGGCCACCCCCTCGCGATCGCTCCCGGTGAATAGAAATGCCCCCTCTGTCTGTGTCAGACAGAGGGAGCAGGAGGAAGTGATGTCATCTCTGGTGCGGCGCTCACATATACCGAGCGCCGTACAAGAGAAGATATCAGGTCAGTGCACACAACACTACACTGACACCAGGACACATAGGGACATAAATCGCCCCCCCAGGCCCCCCCAGACACACCAGATCACCCCCCAGATCACCCCCCCAGCCCCCAGTCACAGTGTCACTGATTGCAGTGACCATTTATTTAGTGATCACTGCAATCAGTGACATTTGTGACTGTAAAAGTGTCACCAAAGTTTAGTCTTAGGTCCAGTGTAGCCCCCTAACCCCCCCTAATAAAGGTTTAACCCCCTGATCACCCCCCAGATAACCCTTTCACCCCCTATCACCACTGTCGCTTAGCGATCATTTTTCTGATCGCTGTCTTAGCGTCAGTGATGCCGATCGGCAGCCAGTAATTTTTTTTAGGTTTGCCGCAGGTTTTTATAGCGTCAGGTACCCCAATATATTATCTAATAAAGGTTTAACCCCCTTGATCGCCCCCCAGGTAACCCTTTCACCCCCTATCACCACTATCACTAAGCGATCGTTTTTCTAAACGCTGTCTTAGTGTCTGTGATGCAGATCGGCAGCCGGTAATTTTTTTTAGGTTCGCCGCAGGTTTTTATAGCGTCAGGTACCCCAATATATTATCTAATAAAGGTTTAACCCCCTTGATCGCCCCCCAGGTAACCCTTTCACCCCCTATCACCACTGTCGCTAAGCAATTGTTTTTCTAAACGCTGTCTTAGTGTCGGTGATGCAGATCGTAGCCAGTAATTTTTTTTAGGTTCGCCGCATGTTTTTATAGCGTCAGGTACCCCAATATATTATCTAATAAAGGTTTAACCCCCTTGATCGCCCCCCAGGTAACCCTTTCACCCCCTATCACCACTGTCACTAAGCGATCGTTTTTCTAAACGCTGTCTTAGTGTCTGTGATGCAGATCGGTAGCCGGTAATTTTTTTTAGGTTCGCCGCAGGTTTTTATAGCGTCAGGTACCCCGATATATTATCTAATAAAGGTTTAACCCCCTTGATCGCCCCCCAGGTAACCCTTTCACCCCCTATCACCACTGTCGCTAAGCAATTGTTTTTCTAAACGCTGTCTTAGTGTCGGTGATGCAGATCGTAGCCAGTATTTTTTTTTAGGTTCGCCGCATGTTTTTATAGCGTCAGGTACCCCAATATATTATCTAATAAAGGTTTAACCCCCTTGATCGCCCCCCCAGGTAACCCTTTCACCCCCATCACCACTGTCGCTAAGCAATCGTTTTTCTAAACGCTGTCTTAGTGTCAGTGATGCAGATCGGTAGCTGGTAATTTTTTTTAGGTTCGCCGCAGGTTTTTATAGCGTCAGGTACCCCCATATATTATCTAATAAAGGTTTTAACCCCCTGATTGCCCCTAGTTAACCCTTTCACCAGTGATCACCATATAAGTGTTACGGGTGACGCTGGTTAGTTAGTTTGCTTTTTATAGTGTCAGGGCACCCGCCGTGTATATAACCCAATAAAGGTTTAACCCCCTGATCGCCTGGCGGGTGATATCAATTAGGTTTTAGCATCAGAGAGGGTCTGAGTCACACCCCAGGCAGCGTCAGGTTAGTGCCAGTAACGCTAACACCCACGCGTGAAGCATACACCCCCCTTAGTGGTATAGTATCTGAACAGATCAATATCTGATCTGATCAGATCTATACTAGCGTCCCCAGCAGTTTAGGGTTCCCAAAAACGCAGTGTTAGTGGGATCAGCCCAGATACCTGCTGGCACCTGCGTTTTGCCCCTCCGTCCAGCCCAGGCCACCCAAGTGCAGTATCGATCGATCACTGTCACTTACAAAACAAAAACACACATAACTGCAGCGTTCGCAGAGACAGGCCTGATCCCTGCGACTCCAGTGCTGTAGGAGGTGATTTCACCACCACAGTTAAAAAAAAAAAGCAAATATGCCGAAGCATTGGGGCAGCAGGGGCGGAGGAGCGATTTTGCTCCTAATGCCGCGTACATACGGTCGAAATTCCGACGGAGGCTTGCCCGTGGAAAAGTCCGACCATGTGTGTGCGGCATAACTTTTTTGCGGGAGGATGCCCCCATGCTTCGGCATATATAAATGGTGCGTGTATGCCCATCATTGGAAGTGGGTGGATGAAGGGCGGTATTCTAATGGTGGGCATACCCACCGATCAATCTCTTTTTTCGTTCAGCCAACTGGCTGCATGAAAAAAAAGATTACAATACATGTCCAACAAGGACCAGCAACGTACTGGTATGTTGCTGGACTTTGAATGTTTATACCAGAATGATGCCTGCGGGTTTAGGTATCATCTTGGTATCATTCTTTTCAGCCTGCGGCCGGCTTTCATGTAAAAGGAATCCTAGCAGCTAATTAGCCTCTGGACTGCTTTTACAAGCAGTGGGAGGGAATGCCCCCCCCGGATATAAAAAGCGCCATTGGGAAATTGGGAAAGCATTTTATCACACCGATCTTGGTGTGGTCAGATGCTTTGAGGGCAGAGGAAAAATCTAGGGTCTAGAAGACCCCAGTTTTTTCAAAAAAAGAGTACCTGTCACTACCTATTGCTATCATAGGGGATATTTACATTCCCTGAGATAACAATAAAAATGATAAAAAAAAAAAATACTTGGAAGGAACAATTTAAAAATAAAATATAAAAGCAAAATTAATAATAAAAAAAAAAAAAAAAAAGCACCCCTGTCCTGCCCTGCTCTTGCCCAATGGCGAACGCAAGCGTCGGTCTGGCGTCATATGTAAACAGCAATTGCACCATGCATGTGAGGTATCACCGCGAAGGTCAGATCGAGGGCAATCATTTTAGCAGTAGGCCTCCTCTGTAAATCTACTGGGGTAACCTGTAAAGGCTTTTAAAGGCTTTTAAAAATGTATGTAGTTTGTCGCCAATGCGCGTTTGTGCGAAATTTTAAAGCATGTCGTGTTTGGTATCTATGTACTCGGCCTAAGATCATCTTTTTTATTTCATCAAACATTTGGGCAATATAGTGTGTTTTAGTGCATTAAAATTAAAAAAAGTGTATTTTTTAACCCAAAAATACTGTGTAGAAAAAAAAAATGCAACACCCACCATTTTATTCTGTAGGGCCTTTGCTTTAAAAATATATATATAATGTTTGGGGGTTCAACATAATTTTCTTGCAAAAAAAAAATTTTTTCATGTAAACAAAAAGTGTCAAAAAGGGCTTTGTCTTCAAGTGGTTAGAAGAGTGGATGTAAGCTTCCTAATGTTGTGTATAAAATGCCAGAACAGTTCAAAACCCCCCCCAAATGACCCCATTTTGGAAAGTAGACACCCCAAGCTATATACTGAGAGGCATGTCGAGTCCATGGAATATTTTATATGTTGACACAAGTTGCGGAAAAACGACAATTTTTTTTTTTTTTTTTTTTTTTTGCACAAAGTTGTCACTAAATGATATATTGCTCAAACATGTCATGGGCATATGTGGAATTACACCCCAAAATACATTCTGTTGCTTCTCCTGAGTACGGGGATACCACATGTGTGAGACTTTTTGGGAGCCTAGCCATGTACGGGACCCCAAAAACCAAGCACCGCCTTCAGGCTTTCTAAGGGTGTAAATTTTTGATTTCACTTCTCACTGCCTATCACAGTTTCGGAGGCCATGGAATGCCCAGATAGCACAAAACCCCCCCAAATGACCCCATTTTGGAAAGTAGACACCCCAAGCTATTTGCTGAGAGGTATTGTGAGTATTTTGCAGATCTCGCTTTTTGTCACAAAGTTTTGAAAATTGAAAAAAAAAAAAAATATATATATATATTTTCTTTCTTCATTTTCAAAAACAAATGAGAGCTGTAAAATACTCGCCATTCCTCTCAGCAAATAGCTTGGGGTGTCTATATTCCAAAATGGGGTCATTTGGGGGGGTTTTGTGCGATTTTGGCATTTTATGGCCTTCGAAACTGTGATAGGTAGTGAGGAGTGAAATCAAAAATTTGTGCCTAGAAATCCTGAAGGCGGTGCTTGGTTTTCGGGGTCCCGTACGCGGCTAGGCTCCTAAAAAGTCCCACACATGTGGTATCCCCGTACTCAGGAGAAGCAGAAAAATGTATTTTGGGGTGTAATTCCACATATAACCATGGCATGTGTGAGCAATATATCATTTAGTGACAACTTTTTGTAATTTTTTTTTTTTTTGTCATTTATTCAATCACTTGGGACAAAAAAAATTATATTCAATGGGCTCAACAGGCCTCTCAGCAATTTCCTTGGGGTGTCTACTTTCTAAAATGGGGTCATTTGGGGGGGTTTTGTGCTATTTTGGCATTTTATGGCCTTCAAAACTGTGATAGGTAGTGAGGAGTGAAATCAAAAATTTGCGCCCTTAGAAATCCTGAAGGCGGTGCTTGGTTTCCGGGGTCCCGTACGCGGCTAGGCTCCCAAAAAGTCCCACACATGTGGTATCCCCGTACTCAGGAGAAGCAGCAAAATGTATTTTGGGGTGAAATTCCACATATAACCATGGCATGTGTGAGCAATATATCATTTTGTGACAACTTTTTGTAATTTTTTTTTTTTTTTTAGTCATTATTCAATCACTTGGGACAAAAAAATAAAAAATTCAATGGGCTCAACATGCCTCTCAGCAATTTCCTTGGGGTGTCTACTTTCCAAAATGGGGTCATTTGGGGGGGTTTTGTACTGCCCTGTCATTTTAGCACCTCAAGAAATGAGATAGGCAGTCATAAATTTAAAGCTGTGTAAATTTCAGAAAATTTACCCTAGTTTGTAAACTCTATAACTTTTGCGCAAACCAATAAATATACGCTTATTGACATTTTTTTTACTAAAAACATGTGGCCTAAATGTATGACTACAATTGAGTTTATTCGATTTTTCTTATAACAAAAAGTAGAAAATATCATTTTTTTTTGAAAATTTTCGGTCTTTTTCCGTTTATATCGCAAAAAATAAAAATCGCAGAGGCAATCAAATACCATTAAAAGAAAGCTCTATTTGTGGGAAGAAAGGACGCAAATTTCGTTTGGGTACAACATTGCATGTCCGCACAATTTACAGTTAAAGCAGCGCAGTGCAAAATTCTGAATTCACCTCTGGTCCTCTAGCTACCAAATGGTCCGGGGCTTAAGTGGTTAATCTCTCATTCAATTTTTTTTTTTTTTTTTGCGTGGGCTACTGATTGCTGTTTATTTGGTTTGACCTGGACACCATCCACACTGTCTTTGTGTGGCTTTTTTCTTTCTCTGTTAACATTCCCACCAAGCATCATTCACAGGTTTCATAATTAAGGTTTGAACATTTGCGCTGGTCCATAGTTTGCAATGCAGCTGTTGATTCCTGATCAGCATAGGCCTGTGAAAAGTGCATAAGGGAGGATAAGAAACTCTGTAGAAGAAAGTAAATCCATGTAGCACAGGGGTGACTTGACCACATCTGATGCCTGGATTTGTGAGGCAGTGACTCTTACTGCTATGGTTTATTCGTCTTGAGTAACATATACTGTATATGATGGGGCAGCACAGTGGTGTAGTGGTTAACACTTTCACCTAGCAGCAAAGAGGGTCGCTGGTTCGAATCCCGACCACGACACCATCTGCCTAGAGTTTGCATGTTCTCCCTGTGCCTAAGTGGGTTTCCTCCAGGTACCACGGTTTCCTCCCACACTCTAAAGACATGCTGGTAGGTTAATTGGATCCTGTCTAAATTGGCCCTAGTATATGTATGTGCTGCGTAAATTGATGGCGCTATATAAGTACCTAAAATAAATAAATAAATAAATGATCAATTATCCAATTAAAGTGGACCTTCACTCACTTTTTATAGTTGTCAAAAAAAAGGGGGGGATATCTGTTTTCAGAGTTCACCCAGAACATCTGCCTTTGTTGCCTAGGTGAAAATGACATGTCCCAGATGTACAAAGCCTCCTCTGATATCAATGTCTTGTATTCCTCATTCACGCCTCATTCAGACGGGCCCTGGCACCTGTACTGTGTACGACAGGCATTTGTTTTGGGTTCTGCATCTGCCCGCAACTGCGTGCAGGCAGCCTATAAAAGTGGATGCAGACACAGCAGCTGCATGCACACAGATGCATGTCAAAATTTGACAGCTTCCACTTCCATAGATGGTCTGTGCACAGGCAGATGCAAATGCCAAAAGAAATGCCTCCTGCACGCAGTATGGGTGCCAGTGACCATCTGAATGAGGGTTTAGATTTGTGTTGCTATTAAGTGACTGGTAACACTGCAAACTACAGGATTTGTGCACAAAATATTCTTTCAACACACAACATAACATTTCTAAAAGGCAATACTTCTGCTCTTATTCTCTAATCAAATAATGTTTTACAGATTCTGGCCTCCCCCAATGTCAGCCCTGAACTCAATGCTCTTACTTTTAAGTCTGCTGACAACCCTCCTAGACCTCCTACCCCAGAAAAAAATGAATTTAATCTGGAGTCTGCTGTGGACAATGAAGACTCCTCTGCAGGAGAGCTGAGACAAAGATTGCCCCACACAAACAGGCAAGTACCCCTTTCTTTATATTGGTGAAGCTAGAGAAACTAAATTAATATGGGACATGGAGAACTTCAGATATGGAATAAGATTAACTGAACTGAATTTATTCTTAATAAAATATAACATATCAACTGTATATGATATCTTTAGTGGAGAGTTTTTTTATTTCAAGGTCACAGCATCTCTGCCTAAGGCACCTGTTATCCCCTAAAATAGGCTACACCCATGTGAAAATAAGCCCTGCTCCTCTTAAATGTGGCAAAAACTACTTTAGGAATATCCAGAGAATTTGTTTAACCTCCCTGGCGGTATGATTCTTTCTGATTTTAGGTGCTGAAAGCGGTACAATTATTTTGCATGGAAATTTGGCGTTTTATATTATAGGCCTGTAATTCTTAGGAATAACACACTTAAATCTGTCCAAACAAGAGTCTAGTAGACATCCCGGGTATGATAAAGTTTGAAACACAAAATCATAAATTATAATATAATAAATAACTATAAATAATTATAACAAATAATAATATAATAATAATAAAAATGATTCAATAAATGTAATAAAATCAAAAACACTGAAAATTGCTCAGTTGCAGAATTGTCGCTGTCATTAGATTTAGTGTTTGATGACGAATTTCCCCACAAATCGCTATCGCTCAATTCTGCAAGTGATTCTAATTTATTATCGCGGTTTTCTAGCTGGTCTAAAACCACTTGCCATAAAGGAACACTTTTTGGTTGCTATGGACAATCTCCAGTTTCCAGGCAGAAAAAAAATTATTTATAATATAAAAGTGCATGCAGGGCACTGGACAGACCACTAGGGACAAAGGGGATGTGTAATTTTTTTTATACAGTACTGTAATCTGTAAGATTACAGTATACTGTATGTGTATTGTGTTTTTTACTTTTTTGAATTTGGCGCCGATCTCCGCCCCGTGTGTCGTAACATCACGGGGAACGGAGCTCGGCGGCACTTGGGCACTGTGTGAATCGAGTGAGGAGACAGCTCGCACACACAGCGGGGGAACATCGCAGGATCCAGCGGACAAGGTAAGTAACTCTCACTGTATCCTGCGATGCAATCCCGAGTCTGGCTCAGGGGTTACCACTATTGGTGCTGAAATTCCACCCCGAGCCAGACTTGGGAATACCGCTAGGCAGGTTAAGTGGGTAATCTTCAAATGGAGTATTGGAGCTTGGTGTCCATACTTGACTGATAACATTAGTAATATACTGTCAGGGTCGCTTTGCACTGCCTGTTTGTGTATGATCATGGATTATTCTTCTCAGAGAGAAGCATAATCACTTCTAGCATGTACTAAAAGAAAGGAAAAAAGTAAAAGTTGTGGTGCGATAGGTAGTGCAATGATCATAACTAGGGCAGTTCTTATAGATGTTGATGTTTCTGTCTATAATCAGTGAAGTTATCTTTCTTGTACAGTGAAGGATATTGGCAAAGTATTCCTAGATCCTGGGTTATAGGCTCATACTTGTGATTGGACACTGGCAAAACTTTTAAGAACATGCTCACTGCGCACCTTCCCCGTACCCCTACTCCATTCCATGAGTCGTCAGTTTTTTGCTAGCACAGGCCTGTGATGGCCCTCTTCTTCCTGTATGGAGAAGTCACTCTTAGCTCATCTAGTTTTCTATTTTCTGCTTCAGATTCTTCAATCATCTCCTTCACTCTCTTCTAATACCACAAATAAAATCAGTTCCTCCGGATAATTGCAACCTTTGTAAAACCTTGGGAGCTGTTCCCGGAGCCGACACGGCAGGGATGGCCTGTAATGTTGCTTTAGGAACTGGATCCTGCACTTTGTGCCACACCTGTAGTCAGCCCCAGGGTTATTTACAGGTCCAGAGCTGTGGTCCATCCCTGTGGAACCCATACCCTGAAGACCCCTTTGGGGGTATGTCCCTTGTAATGGGCAAAGCCTGGACTCTATATACAGTCCAGCATTGTGGACAGGTAAGACAGGGTCACCGTGTATCTCTGACTGTTATTGTAAAAACCTTGGCTATATTTATAATGTAGTTATTGACTTTCATAGTGTAAACTTTCCAAACATGGCACTAAAACTCAACCACTCAGTTTAGCCTCAGGTAGATGACCAGGTGTTACATCACACCACTGGTTGCACACTTTACTGCCACTTCCGCCTAGAGCCTGTCAGGGTCAGCGGCTAAGACCACCAGACAAGTAGCTACACCAAGGAACTGAGACCAAACAAAGTATTTATTAGTAAAGTGTTATTTATTTACAGTGAACACACACAAATAAACATAAACATACACAGCAACCAGTGAAAGCATAAACCACTCCAGCAAACAAGAATAACTAATAAACCTAACTGCCATCTATATTCAATATCTACAACATAAGGGACAAAGGCAACAGGGATGCAAGGAAGGGGACACGACTGGGTACAAGGGCCTAGAACAAGGCATAGGGGTGCAGGACTGATCAGGACACTGGAAGGTCAAGGTTCAGGAAAGTTATCAGGCACAAGCTGGTAGCAAGGAGGCACGCAGACAGGATCAGCAGCAAGGCAGGGACCAAAATCGTGACGCCCGGGGGAAGGGAGGAGAGCCTTAAGTAGCCCCCAGGCAGCTGAACACTAATTAGCCTGATTACAATAGCCTGCTGGGTCCTGGGAGACACCTGCTGGTGGACACTGGAACTGCAGCAAATAGCCCAGAGCAGGATAGTGCCACCAGCAGGTGAACTTAATCCTAACAGAATCCTTATAAGGTTCTCAGGTGTTTTGTGCTATCCCTTTGCCACAAGGACCTTACTACTTGACAATCTACACCTGGGTTGCTGCGTACTCCTTCCAGACACACATACCCAATATTCTGCACCTTACTTTGTGTATACCTCACAGGGGAATACCTTTACCGGTAGCAATGGTAGAAACCAGGTGAAATTGAGCTACGGCAAAATCTCAGGTGAACACTTACTTTGCTGAATAACTATAGAGTGACAATGCATCCCTTGTGTTGGAGCAGGAAAAGATTTTAGCACCGGTCTCCCCATCTGATTCTAGTTCAATTTCAGGCACACAACAAGCAGTCTACATGACAAAAGCAGAATGACTTTAATACAGCCATCTGTGTCCAGGGCTACAAAAGCCAATCCCCTTCTCCAGCTCCTATAGAGGCAGCTTTATAGGAGGCTGTAGAAGAATTTTCTTTCCCACACTCTTTTACTCCCTAAGTGGGAGCTTCACGCAACATGCTTGATAATGTGGACAAGTTTATGCTGCGGTGCACAAAAGCCTCAGCATTGTAGAACTTGATTTTCCTTGGTATCGCCAGGCCCCTTTGGGTCCTGTCATCTCAATCTTAAACAATCATCTCACTGTACCTATTGAAGATGTTCCTTCTTTCAAACATTCTGCAGATAGAGAATTTGAGATGCTAAAGGCTCTCTTTACTCTTGCAGGCCCAGCCCCGCAAACGGCTCTCTCTGCAATTTCAGTATGTCTAACTGCAGCAAATTGGACTAGGGCTATGAAAAAGCAAGATCATCAGGACTGTGTTTTAGTGGAGCAACTACAGCAGTTACCTTCTGCTTTGATTTTTTTTTTTTTTGTCTGAATGCCCTGTACCTGGCCAATCCTCTTGGAAGCTGGAAATCTCCACTTGTTTTTACGTCCCATGCCAATTGCTGCCTGTTACATGCTGAACACAGGAGGTTGGCTGTTTGGCACAGGTGGGATTCAGAAAATGCTTTGAATTCTCTGTATGAATGCAAAGCGTTCTCTGGTTGGACAAGGTGGAAAGGGGGGACGATGACATTACACTCTCCCCCTAATCCAATAAGAGAACTCTTTGCATTTATTAAGACAATGCAAAACATTATTTGAATGGCACCAGCGTCGAGCGGCTGACCTCATGTGTTGAGACTGCAGCAGGGCATCTGCTTGGCACGGAACCTGGAAGCAAGTGAAGATCACTGAAGTAGCAGTGTCCATTTTAGTGAGTTTTCAGCTTCCAGGAGTATTGGCTAGGTATGTGTATAGTTACATTGGTTCAAGCTGGAATTCTCCTGTAACAGTAAGGAAGTTGTTCCTTTCTTATCGCTGGAAACTGATCAAATACAACAGATGCCAGTCTTCCATGCTAGGGAGGAGTGTTCTAGTCCCTCACAGTCCAGGGAACATGGTCACATGTGAAAGCCAAGCCCCCCCATCAACATCCTGGTGCTCAGAGCAATAAAAATGACTCTGCATACTTACTGGACCTCCCTTTTGCTAGGACACCCAATCAGGGTGCAGTCAGACAATGCCACAACGATGGCCTAAATCAACCATCAAGTGGGCACCCTTGTAGGAAGCAAGCCTGATAATCTCAGGAAAAGAGACTTGCTCTCCAGCAATCTTTGCAGTCCATATCCCAGGAGTGAACAACTGGAAAGCAGATTACCTCAGCCACCACCTGGATCATAGGCAATGACCCTTCACCCATATATCTTCAACCTGGTATGTCAACAACAAACTACTTCTGTTTGTGGCCAGGACCATGGACACTTTAGCCCTGGCATTGGATGCCTTGATAATCTCCTGGTCTAAATTCTGGTTATTGTGTCCCTCCCCCCTGTGTGAATTCTGTCTCATCTGCTCCGCAAGCTGGGGTATGAGAAGTCGGTAATTCTCATTGCATCAAACTGTCCCAGAAGAACCTGGTACACAGACATCCTCGGACTACTAGGAGACGACCCCTGGCCTCTCCCCAACTAGCCAGACCTGCTTTCTCAGTGCCCTCTTTTCTACCCTGCTTCTCACTGTCTGGCTTTAACAGTATGACTGTTGAATTTGTCACATTTCGTATGCAGAGCCTGAGATAAAGAGGGTGGGCTCTTGCACAGTTCCCATCTGAGCACTCCTGGAAGTTGGGACAGGGTCTGCAGGGGTGATAGAAGGGCACAAGTACCAAGGTGTAGACACCGAAGACTGGATCTTGGAAGTGCTGGTATCCGATGCGCAGTGGTACAGCTGGTTGTTTACCATGGATTCACTAAGTCCAGTCATAAACGGAGTCAAATAACAAGCTGGGTCCAGTAGCAACTGAGCAAGAAGGCACAAAAACATAGGCAGAAATAGGCAGATGTACAGGCAGCAAGGTATAAAGTCCATTGGCAGAATCTTGGTTAGAAGACAAGCCTGAGGTCGGTAATGCAGGTAGGCAGTGAACATAAGAAGACAAGGGTAATGCAATCTCACATCAAGTCCCTCTTGCAGCACGCTGTGCTTCCTTGGGATCTCAACTTGGTTTTCTCTGCCCTGCAGAAACCACCCTTTGAATTAGGGGTGCAACGGATCAAAAAACTCACGGATCGGATCGATCCTCGGATCAGGGGTCACGGATCGGATCATTTTCGGATCGGCAAAAAAAAAAAAAAAATTACTAATATCCACGTAATTTCCCCCTCACTGTAATATCCATAATCTTCCCCCCCTGTAATATCCACAATCTTCCCCCCCCTGTAATATCCACAATCTTCCCCCCCTGTAATATCCACAATCTTCTCCCCCTGCAATATCCACAATCTTCTCCCCCTGCAATATCCACAATCTTCTCCCCCTGCAATATCCACAATCTTCTCCCCCTGCAATATCCACAATCTTCTCCCCCTGTAATATCCACAATCATCTCCCCCACTTACCTTACTCTCCCGCCGGCCAGTTCAGATCCACGAGCAGCGAGGGTGAGGGGTGATGACGTCAGCACGCACAAGGCGGCCGCCGCCGCCGGGTGTACCAAGATGGCCGCGGCTCCGGAGCTAGGCCAAAGCCGCGGCCTTTCCTAAGGCCGAGGCCGCGGATCGCGGTGTGTGCCGATCCGAACGGGGTGACCCGTTCGGATCACGGATCGTCACCGATCCGTTGCACCACTACTTTGAATCCAGCAGGGATATCCCTAACCTATCCTGCAGTGGCCTTTTGATCTCTATCATGTCTGTCAGACAAGTCTCTGAGTTGGCAGCTCGCTATTTTAGGAAGCTGTTCCTCATTCTTTACAATGGCAAGGTAATTTTACACCCAAGGTTATCCTTTCTTCCTAAGGTGGCATCAGTCTTCCACCTCAGTGAAGACATTGTCCTTCCATCTAGAGCTGCACAATTCTGGCCAAAATGAGAATCACAATTCTTTTGCTTAGAATAAAGATCACGATTTTCAAAAAACGGCACTTACGAGACTGCGCAGCGCACTGATGATGCTGCCCCTCCCTGCCCATGGCATTAGAAAACATCGGGACACCTGCTTGGCAATGTTGCGCCCGTCTGCGCCCCTTCAGGCTAGTCACTGGGGCTGACAACAGCCCAGGAACCAGGCTCCATTTTCTACTCTCCAAACATACATACATATATTGTGACAGCATGCAGGTAAAATCACCAGGTTGCATCCAGGATGGAAGGTATATATGTCCTAGATTCAGGCTTTATGCTGATTTATACCACTAGGGGGAGTGCGGGGAGTCTTGCAGGGGAAGAGTTAATGAGCCCAGCTGAAGTAAGTGGGCTCGTTAGGGCCTCTACAAGAACTCCCAGCATGCTAAGGGAGATGCTCCAACCTGGAACCAGATCTGTGTGGATAGTCTGGGGAGTGTGATCTCTGTGCGGTGAGCCAAAGCCTGTGTGGTTATTGCTAAGAACTTCAAAAAAGCAGGGAGCTAGGGACTGGGACAGCACAAGGCTGTACCTAGTTGCTAGTTAGGGACACCAACGTGTGTAGTGAGCGGTCAAGTTGACCAGGATTTCTTTTCAGGTTTCTTTTGTTTTTGCTGTACTTTTTTTGTCTGTATAGAGTTCAAATAAAACCACACCCTTTTGTTTTCTCCTACCACTGTCTGCTGTGCCTGTTTTTGTGTGGTGAACCCATCCAGGGGGTCACACACACCCGCTGCTGAGCTAACCCCCTCACAGTTGGTGGAGAATGCGGGCAGTTTTTTTAAGGCCAGCATGGAGGAGATACTGAAACAGCTGGATCTAACAAATGCCAATCAGCAGCAGACAAATGCAGGTTTGCAAAAGAGCCTTGTAGCCCAGCAGCAAGCTCATCAACAGAGCCTTGCAGCCCAGCAGCAAGCTCATCAACAGAGCCTTACAGCCCAGCAGCAGACAAATGCAACTTTGCAACAGAGTCTGGAAGCTCAGCAACAAGCCCAGCAGCAATCTGAGGCCCGCTTCATAGACCTGTTACAGAAGCAAGAACAGAGACTACAGCAACAAATGGAAACGTCAATGCAGCAACGTCCGCAGACCAGTGAGGCAAGTAGTTCCACTAATACTGCATCCTTTGGGGTGAGTCGTTTACTGACAAAAATGACTGGAGAGGATGATCCAGAGGTGTTTTTGACCACATTTGAAAGGACTGCTGAAAGAGAAAAGTGGCCTAAGGAGCAGTGGGCTGGACTGGTGGCTCCTCTGTTAACTGGTGAATCGCAGAAAGCTTACTATGACCTAGAGCCTGACCAAGCAAAAGACTATGTGATGCTAAAAACTGAAATATTGGCACGGCTGGGTGTCACCCTGGCTGTCCGGGCTCAGCGTGTGCATAACTGGACTTTCCGGCTTGGAAAACCCCCCAGGTCTCAAATGTATGATCTCATTCACCTGAGCAGGAAGTGGCTACAGCCAGAGACTTTGTCCGCACCAAAGATTGTGGAACGTGTTGTGATGGATCATTTCTTGAGAGCTCTTCCTACTGCCATCCAAAAGTGGGTAAGCCATGGAAACCCAGAAACGGCCGATAATCTTGTGGATCGTGTAGAGAAGTACTTGGCTACAGAGAACCTGACTGCCTCTTTCAGAGACTCACGGACTTTCCACCCTAAGACCAGACCATCCCCAGTGGCGGGTAAGATGATTCCAAGGAGTGAGGGTGGAGAGAGTGAGAGGGTGGGAGTTCTACCCAAGGTTTGGCGAAAACAGCCTGGGAAGTCAGGGGTTCAAGAGGCAGCAAGAAGGATTGTTTGTTACCGCTGCCGACAAGAGGGACATATTGCAGCAAATTGCCCGGTTGTGGATGAACCCATGCAATGTGACTTTCTAACGGACAGACAGTCGCATGCACAGCCATGCGGGGAACTGAGAAACATTTATGCAAAAGGTGTGTTAATGGTAGAAATGTTGTTGTATTGCTGGATTCAGGTAGCCTCGTGACACTGATAAAGGCTGAATTAGTTACTACAGAGGTCTCTGGGAATAACAAGGTAGCTGTTATTTGTGTGCATGGGGACACCCGAGAGTATCCGGTGACTACAGTGTGTTTTGAGACCCCCAAAGGTACCCTCTCTCATCGGGTGGGATTAGTGTCTCACTTGCCTCATGATGCCATTGTGGGAAGGGATTTTCCAAAGTTCTGGGAACTATGGGATTGTCCTGAGCCCCCCACTGGTGCCCCTATATACCAGGAATGTGATAGCCAGAATTCCTCGGAGAGTGGTGAGGACTCTCCAGAATTTCCCTTGTCGGTATTGGCAGGGGAGACTCGAGAAACTGGGGAGGAGCCAACATCCTCAGACGAAAACATGCCGTCTGTGGAGTTTTCTGATCTCGAGGTTCACAAGGAAAATTTTGCCACAGAACAGTTAAAAGACCCCGTCCTAATAAAGGCACAGGAAAACGTAGTGGAAATAGATGGCGAGTTAGTGAACCCAGATGAGACCGGCACTTACCCATACTTCATCGTGGAAAAGGACCTACTGTATCGGGTGGCTAAAAGGGCAGAAGAAACCATTGAGCAGCTTGTGGTGCCCAAACCTTACAGGAAGTTGGTGTTAGAGTTGGCACATGGGCACATTCTTGGAGGTCATCTGGGGACAGAGAAAACCAGAGAGAGAGTAGTGCAGAGATTCTATTGGCCTGGGGTCATGAAGGAAACAGAAAATTATTGTTCCTCCTGCCCTGTGTGTCAGAGGTCGGCACCAATGCCACATTTCCGTAACCCGCTGGTACCTCTTCCCATCATTGAGGTCCCCTTTGAGAGGATCGCAATGGATTTGGTAGGTCCGATAATGAAGTCCGCTAGGGGGCACCAGTACATCTTGGTTATAATGGACTATGCCACCCGTTTTCCGGAAGCGATTCCTCTCCGAAATACCTCGGCCAAAACCATAGCCAAAGAGCTATCTCTTGTTTTTAGCCGTGTGGGTATTTGTAAGGAACTGCTTACGGACTAAGGTACACCCTTTATGTCCCGGGTTATGAAAGAGCTGTGCAAGTTGTTCAAAGTGACACAATTGCGTACATCTGTGTATCACCCCTAAACAGATGGGTTGGTTGAAAGATTCAACAAAACTCTAAAACAAATGTTAAAGAAGGTGGTGGATAAAGATGGAAAGGATTGGGACTGTCTAATTCCCTATTTAATGTTTGCTATTAGGGAGGTACACCAATCCTCTATGGGTTTCTCACCCTTTGAGTTACTCTATGGGAGACACCCAAGAGGGCTGTTGGATATTGCCAAGGAAACTTGGGAAAGTGAGAGTTCTCCCCACAGGAGTGTGATTGAGCATGTCGCCCTGATGCAAGATAGAATTGCACAGGTAATGCCAATCGTAAAGGAACATTTGGCCCAAACGCAGTTGGCACAGCAGAGAGTGTACAACCGTGGAGCCAAGACCCGGACCTTTTCCCCCGGGGGATAAGATATTGGTACTTGTCCCTACGGTTGAAAGCAAGTTCCTCGCCAAATGGCAAGGCCCCTATGAGATAATGGAAAAAGTGAGCAAAGTGAATTACAAGGTCAGACAACTAGGAAGGCGAAAGCCCGAACAGATCTATCACATTAATCTGTTGAAAGCCTGGAGGAATAGGGAATCCCTAGTCGCAGAAACTTTGTCACCAGCTCAGTCTGATTGTGTGATTCCTGAGGTTGGAATAGCAGTCACCTTGTCAAACCCCCAACAACAGGAGGTTAAGGAGTTTGTGCTTCGCAACAAGGAGGGCTTCTCTGAGCTGCCGGGACAAACGTATGGGGTAGAGCATGATATTATTACCCCGCCCGGTGAAAGGGTGAAGCTAAAACCCTATCGGATCCCAGAGGCTCGACGGGAGGCAATACGTGAGGAAGTACAGAAAATGCTTAAGTTAGGGGTGATAGAGGAATCCCAAAGTGATTGGTCTAGTCCCATAGTGTTAGTGCCTAAACCGGATGGGAGCTGGCGATTTTGTAACGATTTCCGACAACTGAACAAAGTTACAAAATTTGACACCTACCCCATGCCACGTATAGATGAGTTGGTCGACCGGTTGGGAACAGCCCGATACATGACAACTCTTGATCTCACCAAAGGGTATTGGCATTCCCCCAAGTCGGCCAAGGAGAAAACCGCATTTGTAACCCCAGACGGGGCGTTCCAATATAAAAGAATGCCGTTTGGTTTACAGAATGCGCCGGCAACATTCCAGCGGAAAATGGACCAGATACTGAGGCCCCATCAGAAGTATGCTGCGGCTTACCTAGATGATGTAATTATCTATAGCACAGATTGGGCCTCACATCTGCCAAAAGTGCAAGCAGTCCTAGACTCTATCCGGGAAGCTGGGTTTACGGCCAACCCCAAGAAGTGTACCATTGGACAGGAGGAGGCCAAGTATCTTGGGTACACCATTGGGAGGGGAGTAAAAAAAAACCCAAGCCAATAAAGTCGAGGCCATACAGAATTGGCCGCGTCCCAACAGCAAGAAGCAGGTACGAGCCTTTCTGGGAATTGCTGGTTATTATCGGCGATTCATTCCCCACTTTGCTTCTCGGGCTGTGCCCCTAACCAACCTGACAAAAGGGAAGGAGTCTTTCATGGTTAAATGGACCCCAGAGGCTGAGGCAGCATTTCAATTCTTAAAAAAAGCCTTATGTAGCCAGCCAGTGTTGTACTCACCAGACTTCTCTAGGGACTTTGTCGTGCTTAAAGTGATGCATCCGACATTGGGTTAGGAGCAGTATTGTCCCAGGTCTGGAACGGGGAAGAGCACCTAGTCATTTACCTCAGCAGGAAATTGAAGTCCCATGAGGTAAATTACGCCACGATTGAGAAGGAGTGTTTAGCGGTGAAGTGGGCTCTAGATTCCATTCGGTACTATCTGATAGGTAGGCACTTTGACATGATTACTGATCATGCTCCTTTAAAGTGGATGGCTCAAAACAAAGAGACAAATAGAAGAGTAAATAGGTGGTTCCTGGCCCTACAGGAATTCAACTTTACGGTAAAGCATCGCCCTGGCGTTCAAATGGGGAATGTGGATGCTTTGTCTCGAGTACATGCATGCCTGATTGCTTGTGTTCCAACCCCAAGGTTAAAACAAGAGGGGGGGTATGTGACAGCATGCAGGTAAAATCACCAGGTTGCATCCAGGATGGAAGGTATATATGTCCTAGATTCAGGCTTTATGCCGATTTATACCACTAGGGGGAGTGCGGGGAGTCTTGCAGGGGAAGAGTTAATGAGCCCAGCTGAAGTAAGTGGGCTCGTTAGGGCCTCTACAAGAACTCCCAGCATGCTAAGGGAGATGCTCCAACCTGGAACCAGATCTGTGTGGATAGTCTGGGGAGTGTGATCTCTGTGCGGTGAGCCAAAGCCTGTGTGGTTATTATAAGAACTTCAAAAAAGCAGGGAGCTAGGGACTGGGACAGCACAGGGCTGTACCCAGTTGTTAGTTAGGGACACCAACGTGTGTAGTGAGCCGTCAAGTTGACCAGGATTTCTTTTCAGGTTTCTTTTGTTTTTGCTGTACTTTTTTTGTCTGTATATAGTTCAAATAAAACCACACCCTTTTGTTTTCTCCTACCACTGTCTGCTGTGCCTGTTTTTGTGTGGTGAACCCATCCAGGGGGTCACACACACCCGCTGCTGAGCTAACCCCCTCACAATATAAATATATATATATATATATATAATTAATCTCAGTCTTCTCTGTCACCATGCACCACCCACAGATCTACATTTAAAATGGTTAATTTAAAAAAGAAAAATCTATATCAAATTTAAACTCAACAAGAATAAATTATATATATATATATATATATATATATATATATATATATATATATTGTGACAGCAGGAAGGTAAAGTCACCTGGTTGCATCCAGGGGGGTAGATATATTTCGCCCAGATTCAGGCTTTACGCCGACTTATACAACTAGGCGGAGAGTTGTATAAGCCCAGCTGGGGCTGGTGGGCTCATGGATGACTCATACCTCTAGGGAGAGGGCTGGGCGTCGTGCAGGCAGGGAGTTGATGAGACCAGCTGAAGCCTGTCAGTTCGTTTAAGGCCTCTATAAAAACTCCCAGATTCATTAGGTGTTGGCTCATGCCTGGAACCAGACCTGTGTGGACTGTCTAGGGAGAGTGAACCCCTGTGCGGTGAGACAAAGCCTGTGTGGCTATTTGCTTGGACATTTAAAACCAGGGACTTAGGGACTAGGACAGCACTAGGCTGATCCCAGTTGTTAGTTAGGAAACCTGTATGTTTAGTTAGAGGTCAAGTTGACCAGGATTTATTTTGTTTATGTTTCTTTTGCTTTGCTGTGTTTTGTCACTGTAAATAGAAAATAAACCGCACCTTTTTGATTTTGAAAACCACAACCTCCGTTTGCTGGGCCTGTTTTTGTGTGGGGAGCCCATCCCGGGGGTCACCCACACCCGCTGCCGAGCTAACCCCCTCACAGTTGGTGGAGAACCAGTGGCAGTTTTTTTTTAAGCCAGCATGGAGGAGATACTGAAACAGCTGGCTCTAGCAAATGCCAATCAACAGCAGACAAATGCAGGTTTGCAAAAGAGCCTTGCAGCTCATCAACAGAGCCTTGCAGCTCATCAACAGAGCCTTGCAGCCCAGCAGCAAGCTCATCAACAGAGCCTTGCAGCCCAGCAGCAAGCTCATCAACAGAGCCTTGCAGCCCAGCAGCAGACAAACGCAACTTTGCAACAGAGTCTGGAGGCTCAGCAACAAGCCCAGCAGCAATCTGAGGCCCGCTTCATAGACCTGTTGCAGAAGCAAGAGCAGAGACTACAACAACAGATGGAAGCAGTAATGCAGCAACGTCCGCAGACCAGTGAGGAAAGCCGTCCCACTAATACCGCGTCCTTTGGGGTCAGTCGTTTATTGACAAAAATGACTGGAGAGGATGATCCAGAGGTATTTTTGACCACATTTGAAAGGACCGCTGAAAGAGAAAAGTGGCCTGAGGAGCAGTGGGCTGGACTGGTGGCTCCTCTGTTAACTGGTGAATCGCAGAAAGCTTACTATGACCTAGAGCCCAACCAAGCAAAAGACTATGTGATGCTAAAAGCTGAAATATTGGCAAGGCTGGGTGTCACCCTGGCTGTCCGGGCTCAGCGTGTGCATAACTGGACTTTCCAGCTTGGAAAACCCCCCAGGTCTCAAATGTATGATCTCATTCACCTGAGCAGAAAGTGGCTACAGCCAGAGACTTTGTCCGCACCAAAGATTGTGGAACGTGTTGTAATGGATCGGTTTTTGAGAGCTCTTCCTACTGCCATCCAAAAGTGGGTAAGCCATGGAGACCCAGAGACGGCCGATGGTCTTGTGGATCGTGTGGAGAAATACTTGGCTACAGAGAACCTGACGGCCTCTTCCAGAGACACTCGGACTTTCCACCCTAAGACCAGACCATCCCCAGGGGCGGATAAGAGGATTCCAAGGGGTGAGGGTGGAGAGAGTGAGAGGGTGGGAGCTCTACCCCAAGTTTGGCGAGAACAGCCCGATACATGACGACTCTTGACCTCACAAAAGGGTATTGGCAAATCCCCCTGGCCAAGTCGGCCAAAGAGAAAACCGCATTTGTAACCCCAGACGGGGCGTTCCAATATAAAAGAATGCCGTTCGGGTTACAGAATGCGCCGGCCACATTCCAGCGGAAAATGGACCAGATGCTGAGGCCCCATCGGAAGTATGCTGCGGCTTACCTGGATGACGTAATTGTCCATAGCACAGATTGGGCCTCACATCTGCCAAAAGTGCAAGCAGTCCTGGACTCTGTTCGGGAAGCGGGGTTTACGGCTAACCCCAAGAAGTGTACCATTGGGCAGGAAGAGGCCAAATATCTTGGGTACACCATTGGGAGGGGAGTAATAAAACCCCAACTCAACAAAGTCGAGGCCATCCAGAGTTGGCCACGTCCCAACAGCAAGAAGCAGGTACGAGCCTTTCTGGGAATCGCTGGGTATTATCGGCGATTCATTCCCCACTTTGCTTCTAAGGCTGTGCCCCTAACCAACCTGACGAAGGGGAAAGGGTCGGTCATGATTAAATGGACCCCCGAGGCTGAGGCAGCATTCCAATTCTTGAAACAAGCCTTATGTAGCCAGCCAGTGTTGTACTCACCCGACTTCTCTAAAGACTTTGTCGTACAAAGTGATGCGTCAGATGTGGGGTTAGGAGCAGTATTGTCCCAGGTCTGGAACGGGGAAGAGCACCCAGTCATTTACCTCAGCTGGAAGTTGAAGTCCCATGAGGTAAATTACGCCACCGTTGAAAAGGAGTGTTTAGCGGTGAAGTGGGCTCTAGATTCCCTTCGGTACTACCTGCTAGGTAGGCACTTTGACTTGGTTACGGATCACGCTCCGTTAAAGTGGATGGCTCAAAACAAGGAAACAAATAGAAGAGTGAATAGGTGGTTCCTGGCCCTCCAGGAATTCAACTTCACAGTAAAGCATCGCCCTGGCGTTCAAATGGGGAATGTGGATGCTTTGTCTCGAGTACATGAATGCCTGATTGCTGGTGTTCCAACCCCGAGGTTAAAACAAGAGGGGGGGGTATGTGACAGCAGGAAGGTAAAGTCACCTGGTTGCATCCAGGGGGGTAGATATATTTCGCCCAGATTCAGGCTTTACGCCGACTTATACAACTAGGCGGAGAGTTGTATAAGCCCAGCTGGGGCTGGTGGGCTCATGGATGACTCATACCTCTAGGGAGAGGGCTGGGCGTCGTGCAGGCAGGGAGTTGATGAGACCAGCTGAAGCCTGTCAGTTCGTTTAAGGCCTCTATAAAAACTCCCAGATTCATTAGGTGTTGGCTCATGCCTGGAACCAGACCTGTGTGGACTGTCTAGGGAGAGTGAACCCCTGTGCGGTGAGACAAAGCCTGTGTGGCTATTTGCTTGGACATTTAAAACCAGGGACTTAGGGACTAGGACAGCACTAGGCTGATCCCAGTTGTTAGTTAGGAAACCTGTATGTTTAGTTAGAGGTCAAGTTGACCAGGATTTATTTTGTTTATGTTTCTTTTGCTTTGCTGTGTTTTGTCACTGTAAATAGAAAATAAACCGCACCTTTTTGATTTTGAAAACCACAACCTCCGTTTGCTGGGCCTGTTTTTGTGTGGGGAGCCCATCCCGGGGGTCACCCACACCCGCTGCCGAGCTAACCCCCTCACAATATCTAGATATGTATGTATGTGAGAGAGGGAGAGAGAGAGAGAGAGAGAGAGAGAGATATCCATCTATATGTATCGGGGCTTGACAAACCCCAGGTCGCAGAGTGGTGTATGGTCACATAGGGAGGACTGAGATTACTGGATGTGATTCTGCAGTCATAATGAAGCTCACATGTTAGAAAAAGAATGCCATGCCTGCTCGGATCAATGCTGGTGTTTTCCGGCTGGGGTCTCTGACGAAAAAACATGGTACCGCCCAGGCATCCGCCGCATCACGCTCTCTGCTGACGTTAGTTTAGGTTGCTGGCGTCGGTTCCGGTATCGGCGCCATTTGCGTTCCAGGCTGGTTCCGACGGCTTCTCCTCCGGTCCACACTACATCCCGGGGACACCTGAAAATTGCAGTAATCCAGGCTGGAGATCGCGGGGGGGTGAATCATGATTCTTTTACGATTAATCGTGCAGCTCTACTTCCATCCTTATGTCCAAAACACCTACATTTCTCTTCACTGTCTGGACGTAGTCAGAGCCATAAGAGTCTACCTCAAAGCAACAACTTCAATCAGACAGATGGATTCTTTATTTCTCCTGCCCTCAAGACCTCGCAAGGGACTTCCTGCTTCCAGGTCCACCATCGCTCGATGGATAAGAAATCTGCTCGAGCTTACATACTGTTTTGAAAAGGTTTATTTATTTATTTATTTTAAATTACAAACATGTCATACTTCCTCTGTGCAAGGATTTTGCACAGAGTGTCCCCGATCCTCCATTTCTAGGGTCCCTCTGCGGCGCTCCTGGCTCCTCCTATTTTCGAGTGCCCCCTCGGAGAGCCGCTTTCCAAAGGGGCACCTGTGCAGGCATGCTACTGAGTCCTGCTGCTGCGTCCATTGACAGACAGCAGGACTCGGCCCACCCAACCCCCCCTGACTCTCGTGTCACTGGATTTGATTGACACCAGCGGGAGCCAATTTCTCCTGCTGCTATCAATCTATCCAATGAGGACCTGAGACAGTGGCTGGAGCTGCTGTGCTCGTCCCCATCGCTGTAAAGATCGGGCTCAGGTAAGTAAAAGGGGGGGCTCTGGGGGGCAGCTGCACCACAGAAGGTTTTTCACCTTAATGCATAGAATGCATTAAGGTGAAAAACCCTGAGGGTTTACTACCCCTTTTAAGGATAAATCTCCTGCACTTTTACCAGATCAGTGCACGTTTCTTGGGCATTTCAGCACCAGACCTCTATAGCCCAGCCTGTAAGGCCGCCACCTAGTCCTATGTTCATACCTGTTCCATATTCTACCAGGTGGGTGTCCTCGCTGCAAGGTTCTTGCAGCGGCACTCTGAGTTTGGGTCTGTTGACCCTTGTTGTTGTTTGCCCTGTTGTTCTTTTGTTGCCCACCCTTCATTCATTGCTTGGGGATGTCCTAGTGTCTGAGTGCTTTGCCTGTGTCCTGTACTGTACAATTAAGATACATTTTAACACCTGTAAATTTCATATCTTGGAGTACAGTACAGGACATTCTCCCTTCCATTCCTTGGTTACTCTGCATTGCTTGCTCCAAAACTGAGGACACAAAGGGGTTTGCTTTACTTAAACGGAAGAGTGCAAAATCTGGTGCAGCTGTGCATGGTAGCCAGTCAGCTTCTAACTTAAGCTTGTTCAATTAAGCTTTGACAAAAAAAAACGGAAGCTGATTGGTTTCTATGCAGAGCTGCACCAGATTTTGCACTCTCCAGTTTTAGTAAATTAACCCCAAAGAGTGGGATAGGGTTATAGGGGAGACACCCAGGGGGCGTGTCCTTGAAATCTTTGCCAGTGTCCAATTGCGTAAAAACCTATAATCCAGGGTCTTTGAATATTTTGCCTGTGCCTGTTACTGTACTCCAAGATATGGTATTTGCAGGTAATGGTAAATAAAAAGTGTACATAAAAACAGTTACAAACATATTCCAGGGTGAACATTGGAATGTAAACAGCCTATCCAACTGTGCGTAGTCCATCGGCACAATCATGACACACACAACATCACTAATTATTCTAGGGTTCATTAAGTAAGGGTTGCCGTATTATTCAACCATCGGTCCCATACTTTGTTATATTTAGAAGGGCAACCCCTATTGAGGTACAAATTTTTTTTATAGGGAAGCCTACCATTGATTTCAGATTTCCATTCTTCAAATGTAGGGGGTAACGGCCTCATCCATTTCCTGGCAATAACTCTCCTAGCCAAGAATAAAGTTTCATGCAGGAAAATTTTTGTAAATTTGTCTATGTCAGGTTCGGGGAATATCCCCAATATACAGGGTTTTGGGTTCAGAGTGAGAGGTGATCCCATAGTATCGTGGATAAAGTCAACAATTTGTTTCCAAAAACCCTGAATTTTTGTGCATGCCCAAAGTAGATGAAAAAACGTGCCTGTTTCGCTCATGCACATCAGGCAAGAGTTGGGGTGATCCCTCTTAAATCTGGAGACTTGGAGAGGAGTGAGGTATGCCTGATGCATAATGTACAATTGTGTAAGATTATCAGATAGTTTGGTTGGGTTACACCGCTGACTTCCCCATGTTTTTACATGGAGGTTTCCCCCTTTTTAAATACTGTATTAAGGCTTGACATGGATTTCAGTAGAAGAATAACTGATAAGCTACCAACATGAAAACAATTTACAAGACTGATTATTGTAATCTTTTCCCACAGTGATCCAGAGCCAACAGCTTTTAATGTAGGTCAGCTGCATGTGACAGTGTATTACCCAGCAAAGGAGGGAAAGCTTTTGGCAGTGATGCACAGCTGCAGGTAAGAAACCTCTCAAAATATACCGTATTTATGCCAATCAAAGTACAGTACTATTATGCTTTTTATATATTTAACGCTGATTGTATTGTTTTGCTGAGAAAGTTAATAGTGTGAACTTTTAAAAGGATTTTCTACCAGCTTTAGCTGTACATAACTTTTAAGCCTCGTACACACGGCCGAGAATCTCGTCGTTAAAAACATGTCGTTTTTTACGACGAGATCCTTGGACAAGAAACTTGTCCCGGCCGAGTGTACACACGCTCATTTCAAAGAACCCGCGGTTCTTTGAATGGAGCGTACGCGGTGACGTCATCAAATACGACGAGCATGCGCTCGTCACATTCGATGCCGTCGCCGCCATCTTGGTTCACCCTACCTATGCCTAGGAAGCTACCGCGCATGCGTCGAAGTCATTTCGAGCATGCGCGGGCTTCCCGGCGAACAGGTAAGTGTACACACACACAATTTTCTCGTCGAGAAACAGGCTGACGAGAATCTCAACGAGAAAATAGAGAGCAGTTTCTCTATTTTCTCGTCGAGATTCTTGTCGCTTTTCTTGACGAGAAACCATACACACGAACGAGTTTCTCTGCAAGAAATCTCTGCCAGCAAGTTTCTTGCTGGTTTTTGCCGAGAAACTTGGTCGTGTGTACGAGGCTTTATTCTTATTTCTTTCTGGATTGCTTGTGACATAATAGTCTTCATTCGCTGTTGATTTTTGGCCATAATCTGGTCTAATTCTATAATGACATTTCCCATATCTTAGGTAAAGAAAAGGCTGAGGTCAGAGGTTATATTTACAAAATTGCTTGCTGTCCCTGTATATACAAAGAGCAAAGGGATTTCAAGTTCGATCTACAAAGGCATAATTTTGAAAAGACTTCTGATCAGTCACTAAACTCAATGAAGAAATGGTTCCTTGTGTAGTTTACGCCATAGAGAGCCATTTGTAAAATTAGTAGTGCAGCTAAGGTATTGTGTAGCTCTTGCCTTAAAGCTCAACTCCGGACTTGCCAGGCCCTCTTCCCTTTTGTTCCCCCTTCCTATTGAAGCACCCCTGCAGCCTTAAAAAAATCAGCAACTATACTTGGTTTTGTTTTTTTCAAGCTGTCTTTGGTTTAGTACCGTGACATCACAGATCTTCTTCGCCCTCATCTTCCTCTGGAGGTGTGTGGATTTTAAATGCTGTAGAGAGCAGCACCATTAAATGATGTGGCGTGGCTCTCTGTAGCATTCTCTTGTTAAGTCCAGGGCAGGGGACAGAGCCTGGACCCCCTGGGCCCACACAAAGCATATTAAGTGATACTGGATGTCATTCAACCTGTAAGAAGACTGGCGCTGAATCAGTGAGCAGGTAAGTCTGCAGGGGACAGCACCAAACAGAAGGTGTATATAACAGCCTGCACTGCTTTTTTTTCTTTTTACCAGCTGCTTGGGGATCCAGTTATTTTTTAATTTTTTTTTGTATGTATTAAACAGATATGACAAAACACATTTAATTGTGTATTTAACACAGCAGATGGTAGCAAATGGCAGAAGTTCATTGTTGGTGTTTACATACGCTTTAAATATAATGCTTCAAAAACAAAATAAAATTTTCATCACTTCAAGAACTAACTGCAATGCCTGCTTTCCTTACCCTCTTCTTTCACAGCAATATTATAATTTAAGATATTAACTATCTGGATTTATAAACAATACAAAGGACATTTGTTGTACTGTGAAACAAAAAAGAAGTATATCATACTGATCATAGGATACACATACAATTTGAAAAAGATAAAGGTGGGCATGTTAACAAAGAAAACAATGCATTGTATAGAGTAGAACTAGTATAACAGGACATCCCCTCAAGAGTCTCTTTATAGTGTCCAAAAAGAAGTACCCCCTAAGCCGGGTACACACGATTCGTGTTTTTTTTTTCCGTTTAACCCCGCGGGTTAAACAAAAAAAAACTGCCGACTCTGGTCGGAGCCGCTGTACTAACCATGCGAGGTTAGTTCAGCGATCTCCCCTGCTGAGCTGTTGTGTTCTGCCAGGGGGTGGCCCCCCCGCCAGAACACTCCGAACAGCGCTCTCTGCCATTGGCTGAGAGCGCTGATCAGGAGTCGGACGATGCTGGTTTTCCAGCATTGCCAGCCGGCTTCTGTTGGACAGACCAACATACGCACAGGGGGGAATGTAGGCTGTTTTCTTTTTTTTTTAACCGGCAAATGTCTTCTGACATTCGGCCCGTGTGTACCTGGCTTTAAGGGAACAAATAGGAAGGGAAAAGGGGGAGATAAAGAGGGGAAGGATGGGGAGTACTAAAACTGCCCATAGGTTGTTTTTTTTTTATCAGCCAGCCAACTGATCAAAAAAAAAAAGGAACAGATTCGCCCATCCACACATTCAAGGTAAATGAAGGAATCCTCCTCGCTGTGCTATTGTATTCTGAAAGCAGAGGAGTCCTCTGTCAGAATACACTCATCAATGCTGCAGCTGATTGACTTCAAGCGCTGATTGAGTGAAAATATACCAACAATCATGTTCGAGTTGATAAGATTGACTCCTCTCGAATGGGAATGGCCATAGATGAATCACAATTTGCCTGGTCGTTGCTGAACCAGTCGAATTTAAATCCATATATAGCCAACCACTAGTGCAAATGTTGTCATAGCAGCACTAGGAGAGAAAAGTATGACTGGCACGCCACTCATGTTGGGAACAGACAGTGCTGCAGAGAAGGGAGAAAACAATGTGAGATCTGCTGGGTGTTATGAGACTTGTCAGCTGCTCATAGCTTTTGTTTTTTTCTATCTGTAGCTCATTCTCTCCTCTCTCCAGCTACCCCTGTACCTCACTTCAAGTTCACACTTTTAATTTGACATATCCTTTACATAATACACTACAACAATAATTAAAGGTTTGTTTATGTGCTTACCATTCTCATTATGCATGTATTAAAAAAGCTGCTGAACTTTTATGAATTCCATAGTGTAATTGACCCTGTATTATACTACCCTTTTTTTGTTAACCTCTTTTTTAGGAATTTAAATGTTGGTTCAAAGGAGCTTCCTGATCCTTACTTGTCTGTCCTGTTGGTGCCTGATAAAAACCGGGCCACAAAGCGTAAAACCAGTGTGAAGAAAAGAACTGCAAATCCTGAGTTTAATGAGAAGTAAGTACATCCACAATAAAATGGCCCATTATTACGCAACTAATGGTTAAATTCCCACTATACTTGGTGTCGTTTTTATATATAATGTAAGGGGGATGGGCTCAACCGGTATTGGCAGTGGTAAACCATGCATGAGACAGGGACATCCAAGCAGGCTTATCTTAAACTTTAAATCAGCAAGGCAGCAAACAAACACAACTTCCATACAGGGGGGCCTTGTACAGCAGCTTGATGGCATAAACCGGAAAAAAAAAAAATAAGCTCAGTCAGTTGTCGGCTATCAGGGTTCCCCCTAATGCATAGATGCTTAACCTGTGGCCCTCCAGCTGTTGCGGAACTACAAGTCCCATGAGGCATTGCAAGGCTGATGGTTACAAGCACGACTCCCCAAAGGCAGAGGCATGATGGGACTTGTAGTTCAGTGACAGCTGGAGGGCCACAGGTTGAGCACCCACACCCTAATGTGTTACCCAAAACAATCAGCTCTTGTACCTTTTTTTTTTTTTAATTGAAAAAAACCAACTTTATTAAGAAGTATATGCATGGTACATACATCAGTAAAATCCAGTATGGCCAAAGCAATAGTACATACATGAACATAATGAAACATCTGTGTGACATAAAAGATGAAGACACCGATGAGAGTGGAGCCGGCATACAACAAAGATGAGAAATCAACATGTCAAGTACACGTTTCCCCATCCGCCAACCATCTATCCCATACCCTCTCATACTTTAGGGGACACCCTCTATGCACATAAATCAGTTTTTTATATGGGAGAGCATCGTTAACCGCCTTTTTCCAGCACTGGACTGTGGGGGACAGAGCCTGCATCCAGTTTCGGGCCACTACTTTTCTCGCCAAGAATAGCGTCTCATGTAAGAAGGTACGCAGGGGTTTGTCAGCATCTAGTTCTGGCAACAGGCCAAGTAGGCACATCTTTGGGTCAAGGGTAGCAGGGGAGCCCATCTGGTCGTGTAGGAAGCGTATCACCTGTGTCCAGTATGTCCGGATAATGGGGCAGGACCAAATAAGGTGGTAAAAGGAGCCCGGGGTGTGGTCGCAGAGGCGGCATCCTGGATTGTACGTGGGTTTGAAACGTGCTATTCTCTGAGGGGTCAGGTACGTTCTGTGTATAATGTACAACTGTGTGAGGCGGTCCGATAGCTTGGGGGAGACTTTTTTCACGTCTTCCAAGATCTCATCCCAATCCTCATCCTCCACTAGTCCAACATCCACCTCCCATCTGGTCTTGGCCACGTAGGCCAATGCTGTGGCGCTAGGGAGACGAATGGCGGAGTACAGAGTGGAGATGAGTTTGGCGGGCTCATTCCCCGTGACTGTGTCCACTATAGAGGGGACTGCCATGGACGGGTTGGAGCCAGAGAACTGGGCCTGTATAGCGTGGCGGAGTTGCAGATACCTGAAGAAACGGCAATTGGGGAGGGAAAATTCATCTTTTAGCATTTGAAATGTTTTAAGGCCTGTGGTGGTCATGATCTGGTGTAAATATAAGATCCCATGGCGTGTCCACACCGCGGGGTCTGGGATGGACAATAATTCTGGCAAACATGTATTGAACCAGAGAGGGGTATGAGAGTGTACTTGCGGGGTTCCAATTTTTTGTAGTGCCATCCGCCATACCCTCCGGTGGTGAGCCAACATGTCAGCTTTGTGTTGGGAGGGGCGTCTCGTCGATGGGGTTCTAAGGACTGACTGAAGTGGGGTATGGGCTGGGTCGTCGGGATGCTCACAGAGAAGTGTCTGGTATCTTGGTAGCTCACGTTTGTCAAAGTAATAGAAGTGGGACAGTTGGGAGGCAAGATAATAGTCCTGGAAGTCTGGGAGAGCAGCTCCTCCCAATGTCACGGGGTTCTTCAGAATTTTCCAAGATAATTTGTGTCTGCCATGACCCCATATAAATGAATTCAGAATGGATTCAATTATTTTGAAACATTTTTGCGGTATATAGAGGGGAGCATGCCAGACCAAATACAGTATTTTTGGAAGGAGTATCATCTTAACCAGACTAATGCGACCCATAACACCCAGGGGTAGTCTGGCCCAGGTCTGTGTCTTGGTCTTGATCAGGGCATACAGGGGTTCAATGTTCAGTAGTTTGTAGTCCGAGAGCGATCTGGTGACCTGCACCCCAAGGTATTTGATCAGGGAGACCCTTGGAAGAGCCAGAGGAGGAGACGTGAATGAGGGGGGGAAATGGTCAATCGGGAGAATCTGGGACTTGGACCAATTAATACTCAGACCTGAGTGTCCACCCATACGTTCTATGGACTGGAGGGCTGCTACAAGAGAGGGACCCGAGTCCGCCAGATACAGGAGTGTATCATCGGCATACATCCCGATCTTTTCTTCCAGGTTCCCCATCCTGAGGCCTCGGATACAGGCATCTGCGCGGACCATAATGGCCAACGGTTCCACAGCCAATGCGTACAGCATGGGGGAAAGGGGGCAGCCTTGTCGGGTCCCTCTTTCCAGCGGGAACTGGTCGGAAAGCCAACCGTTCACAAATACTCTGGCCCTCGGGGATTGATAGAGGAGTTGGACCCAGCGAATGAAGCTGGGGCCAAATCCAAATCTTGAGAGGCACTCCCACAGGTAGTTCCACTCCACGGAGTCGAAGGCCTTGGCGGCATCCAGAGCCACCACAACCCTCGAACCAATTTCATCGTGGGACCCCTGAATATTCATGAATAGGCGACGAATGTTCATGGCAGTGTTTTTCCCTGGCATAAAGCCTGTTTGGTCAGGGTGGATCAATGACAGAATAACCTGATTAAGGCGGGAGGCTAGGATCTTTGCTAATATTTTAATGTCTACCTGTAATAAGGAAATAGGCCTATACGACTCCAGGTATTTAGGGTCCTTACCGGGTTTGGGAATTACGACAATTTGAGCCTCTCTCATGGAGGGGGGTAGAACTCCTGAATCAAATATGGATTTGTACAGGTCTTTAAGTTTAGGGATTAGAATTTCGGAATAGGTGGCATAGAATTCTAGAGGTAGACCATCAGATCCTGGTGCCTTAGATGAGGCCAAACAGGAGATAGCCTCGGTGATGTCCTCCTCGGTAATAGGGGCTTCTAAGATTTCAAGCTGGTCGTTGGTCAGTCTAGGGAATTGAACTCCCGCTAGGTAGTCCCTGGTATCTTGGGGAGTGTGGGTGACTCTGGATGTGTAGAGTGTACGGTAGAATCTCCCAAATTCCTCCGCCACCAGTTGTGGGTCGGTGATGTCGTTCCCCTGTGGGTCGGTCAAGGACACCACCACAGGGGGACGCAGATCCAAGTGGGCAAGATACGCGAGCAGTTTGCCGATCTTTCTCCGTACTCAAACACCCTTTGTCTACAGAAAAAGATTCGTTGCTTAGCCTTCTCTATGTGCAATTGGGAGACCTGTCGCGCCTGAATCCTGAGGTTATTGGCCATGCTGGGAGAGGGGTCTCGATGAAACGCCTCCTCCAGCACCTGTAGGTGGTCTGCCGCCTGCTGGACAATAAGTGTTGATGACCGTTTGAGCCTGTTGATACGCATAGAAAGCAGGGAACGAGCGTGGAGCTTAAACATTTCCCACACCACGTCATATGTGGTAGAGCCCCCGTTGGCCGTAAAGTAGTATTGCAATTCCGTGGGGATGTCTTCCTGTTCCCGCAGGGCAGTCAGCCAGAACGGGTTTAACCGCCAGGAAGGGGCAGGGGAAGCTTTCAGGAGCTGGATCGTGATCCAGTAGGGGGCGTGATCCGAGAGTACCCTCGGAGCAAAGCCTACATCCCCTAGTTTAGGCAGCAGGGACATTGAGACAAACACAAAATCAATTCGCGACATCGTGTTGTGACTAGCTGAGAAGCATGAGAAGACCTTGGTGTGTGGGTGTTTGTGGCGCCAAGTGTCGACAAGGGCGAAGTCTGTCATTATGCGGTGCAGTCTGGTATGGGCCAGTGGATCAAGGGGGGGGTTCAGCGCGCCCAGGCGGTCCAGAGCGGGGATTAGGGTCATATTGAAGTCCCCCATCCACACCGCCGGTACAGAGGGATATTGAGTCATAAAGGCAAGGCCCTCCTTAATTACAGCAGAGTTATACGGGGGGGGGGACATAGCAAGAGAGCAGCAGGATAGGAGACCCGCTAATGGTAGCGTGCACAAACACATATCTGCCCTGCTGGTCCGTGCGAAGTAGTACTAGATCAAATGGTACCCGTTTGGCGATCAGGATCGATACTCCTCTGGAATAAGAGGTGTGGGTAGCATGGTAAGCCCACCCTATCCAGGGTTTTTTGAGGGAGGATTGCAGGTGGCCCGTGACATGGGTCTCGACTAATGTGATGATGTCAGCCCTCTGAGATTTGAGAAACGTCAGGACAGCTGTGCGTTTAATCTTGCTGCGTAGGCCCCTAACATTCCACGTAAGGAACTTCAGGGAACTCATGGTGGGCGTAGGGCGCGTATAATAAACCGCAGCCAGACCAGGACCAGCAGAGCAGAGAAGGACACATCAGATGGCATAAAACATAAAGAATACCAATATCGATAGTGCATGTATGACAATAACATAGTACCTTTAGCAGAGATAAACAATTGCAAACATAGTGGCAAATAAAGAATAACCACAACATTTCCCTTCCCTCCCAGTCCATTGCCACCCCAACTCGGCATGAACATAGTATCCCATAACCAGGTATCAACAGGGGACATCCAACGTGAACAAAACGTTGGAGGCAAGGGACTTAATTTCAATGGGACATAGATACCCGTGACAAAAAGAAAACTAAAAAATAGGACCAAACAGTCAGGTAGATGGGGGGGATGAAAAAGGTCCATAGGGATCCTAGGGGGGCGACTTCTTCTCTGAGAAGTGCATGGGGTGTAGGGGCCACAGACGTGCAGCACCATTTCAGCATTACAGGAGGGGGCCCCACCTGCCATCAGGGTGTTAGGTATAGTATTAGAGGAAGTTCAATCCATGTTCGGTAGACTGCTCTCCACAAGTATCTCCCACATGTGGGGAGGCCGGGGGATCAAAAGTCAGTTGGGTCGCCCGGAGACGGCGAGCTTGCTGCGAGATCCAAGGAAATATGAGGAGACAAAAAAAAAAAAAAGGGGGGGGGGTTTCAGATCCTTCCCCCTGTCCCGGTGAGGGGTACCTGCTAACAATATAGCCGCTGTGGGGCTAAACACCAGAATGAGGACAAAGAGCATAACCGGTACAGGGGGGAGTGGGGGAGAAATAAAAGTACTCACAGCTTGTAGGCAGTGCAGCGCACACAGTCTCGCCGATCTCTCTGATCAATCCAAGTGGATGCCAGCTCAGGGTCCTCAAAGAAGTGGGTTCGACCATCGCATTCCACACGAAGCTTTGCGGGGTACAGCATGGCGTATTTGAGGTGCAGGACGCGGAGGCGCCGTTTAACATCCTGGAATCTGGACCGCTGCCGTTGCACCTCATTGGAGAAGTCCGGGAAGACGGCCACATGTGTGTTGGTATAGGGGATGTTCCCTTTCTCTCTGGTCAGGCGGAGGATCTTATCGCGGTCCCTGAAGTTGAGAAACTTCGCTATCAGGGTACGTGGCGGGGGCTCCTTGAGGAGGAGGACGGGCAGGGATTCGATGGGCTCTCTCCACCGCGAACATTACCGAAAATGCGTCTCTGCCAAAGGTTGTTGTCAGGAGGTTTTCAAGGAAGCTCGCCGGATCATTGCCCTCAGCAGATTCAGGAAGACCGATGAAACGGAGGTTACATCTCTGAAGGCGGTTTTCCATGTCGTCTTGTTTTGCGCTAATCTGTTGCAGCTGGCGGCGCACCTCATCCGTGGTATGTTGTAGAGGGTGTAAAATATCTTCCGCTCTGCTAATACGGCTCTCCGTCTCCGTCACGCGGTCCCTGAGGGTAGAGAGATCCTGGCGGATAAGGGACACGTCAATTTTGACCTCCTCGATTTTGGTGGTAAGCGTGCTCTGGCATAGGGCGATGCCATCCAGTAGCCTGTTAGTAGCCACCACAGAGTGTTCCGCGCCCAGGGACGCGTCAGCGCCATCCTTGGCCTGTTGGTCCTCATCCAGCCTGCGGTATTTGGCCAATTTGTCAACGGCCTCTGAGTTTTTTTTTGGTGGGGACATGCTGCGGGGGTGATCAGGGGAGTCCCAGGTGTACCAAGATGGCCGCAGCTAAATAGGCCGAGCCCTCTGCGGCTCCTTTCCCACCGCCGTCCAAGGGTGATGTAGCGTGACCCGCAGGTAGTGGTCAGGCAATAGCACTGTCCTTTTGCTATATCCCGGGGAATCAAGGCTCAGGGGAATCAGGGGGGCCTATAATACTTGCCCAGGCCGCCTCCGGGTGTAGCAAGATGGCCGCCGCTCCAGGAGTCAGGCTGAGGCAGTGATCCTTCCCCACAGCAGGTGCAGAGTAATAAGGCACCACTGGAGGGGGATTAGGCAGTCCAGAGGCCGATCGAGGAGGCTATGAGCCACTGTGGGTAAAAAGGGATCCGTGAGGGTGTCCAGGAGCGCCGCTGGGGGTACCAAGATGGCCGCCGTACCAGGGACTAGGCCGAAGCCGCGGTCTTTCCTGAAGTATGCGGCCGGGATGCTCCGTGATGGCGGCGGCGGCGTTACAGCAAGCTGGAAATCTCCAAAAATCTCAGGAGGAGCAGGATAAGTCTCCGGGTGTGAAGGATGGCAGTTTCTACCAAGGATGCAAGCAGGATTGTAGGTAAGGAGTATGGGCAAGTGGAGCTCTCCTTACATGCGTCCTATCCCATTGCTCTCCAGGCCACGCCCCCTAGCTCTTGTACCTTTTTTAGTGTTCTGTAGGTTCTCAGCCTTTTCACCCAGCAGCAGGCTCCAATGGCAAAGAGAATGTAAGCTCCAAGCATTAATCAGCTTGCATATTTAAAGACTTTTGCACATCTGTGGCTAATGGCAAAAAAGATGTGGACCAAGGAATAGAGGTTCATTCCACCCAAAACTCTACAAAGTCCACCAAGCTCCAGGGCTCATAACAGTACCTACTAATTTTCTGAGAAAACAAGAAGTTTGTTTGTGTTTCATGATCAACCCTGGAGCCCCTCACCATGTGTAGGTGAGAAACCTAGATAACACATATACACCAAAATACTTCATTGCTAAACATTTACATAAAAGTGCAACACTCTTATGCCGCGTACACAGGATCATTATTCAGGGCGGTTAAAAAACCGCCGTGAATAATGACATTAAAAACGAGGGAACGGCTTGTTCCCCACACACGGTCGTTTTTCACGTCATTTTTTCTCTTGTCGAGAAAAACGACCGTCTGTGGGCTCCGCGGCAGTGTTTCCCTATGGGAAAACTGCCGCGGAAAAAATGTCGGAAAAAACAACGAGAAAAATTAGAACATGTTCTAATTTTTCTCGTCGTTTTTAATGCCGTTTTTCTCATCGAGAAAAACGACAAAATGCCCACAGACGATCGTTTTTCTCGTCAAATGGAAAAAAAATTGTTTTTCTCGACGAGAAAAACGGTCGTGTGTACACGGCATTAGATATACTGTGCCAGTTACCAAGCTATGTCTATGGCAAAGCTTGCTTATAGCACCTGCAGCTTTTATTCAGCACCAGCTTTAGCTTAATTTTGTTTTGGAGTTATTGCAGGTATGAGATATCCACACACACAGGGCATCTGCCAGGCTTCATTAAAACTTCATAAAAGCATCACCAAAGTATCAAAAAAGCATGTTGTTGAAGTCTAAGCAAGTGTAAAAGAGCCCTTACAGGAGGCTCTCTCTAATGTACAGTAGCTTAAAAGTCTTTGCCATTGTCCGTATTGTGCATGTATTGGTAGAACAGGTAAATAATATACTGAACCTATATTTTTGTGACTGCAGATTAGAGTGGGAGATTCCAGTGGAGGAAGCCACAAGGAGGAAAGTGGAGATATCTGTGAAAAATAATGTGTCCTTCATGTCCAGGGAAAAGGAGCTGATCGGAAAGGTAAAAGTACTACAAAATGACCAAGCAGATCATTCCTGAATAAATGTTTGTAGAACTGAACCTTAAAGTCTTTATCACTTTTGCAGCCAAATTGCGATAACACCTACTTTATATTTGGTACATGTTCTCATTCATAAAATAAAAATTGCTGCTCGTCATTTTAAATGCTCGTTTCTGATAACTGTAGCGCTGAAAAATCCTACTTAGTTCTTATTGTTTATGAGAGGGATGGGGAGCTGTGGTTGCCATTATTAACCTTGTCTGTACTGTGCTAGCAGATCTCATTATCAGTTGTAAATTCTATTTAAACACTCTCCTAACAACAAGATTTAGAAGCCATCCTTCTGCATTATATGATAATAAGAGGAAACAGAGTCTGTCCTAAGACTGTCATTTGGGGACAGACTTAAAGCGGAGGTCCGCCAAAATTTTTATTTAAAGTCAGCAGCTACAAATACTGCAGCTGCTGACTTTTAAAATATGGACACTTACCTGTCCAGGGCGCCCGCGATGTCGGCACCCGAGGCCGACCCGTCCCTCGATCCTCGGATGCTGCCGCCACCATCTTCGGTAAGGGAATCAGGAAGTGAAGCCTTGAGACTTCACTTCCCGATTCCCTACTGCGCATGCGCGAGTCGTGCGCAATCAAAATGGTCCCTGCTGTCTTCTGGGACCCGTGTGTCTCCCAGAAGACAGCAGGGGGGGCGACGGGGCGGGACGGGAAGTGGCATAACCCCCGCAGGGGTCTATGCCGAGAAGTGGGTGCAAATACCTGTACTATACAGGTATCTGCACCACCCCCCCCCCTGAAAGGTGCCACATGTGACACTGGAGGGGGGGAGGGTTCCGAAAAGTGGAGGTTCCATTTTTGTGTGGACCTCCGCTTTAAGCCTAGTACACATGGACCGAATGCCAGACGTCATCGGCCGGTTCAATAAAAAAAAAAAAACGGTCGACATTCGGCCTATGTGTATGGCAGCCAGTTCAACGGAAGCCGGCCGTTCAGGCAGCTTCTGTCGGACGAGCATGCTGGAAAACCAACAGCCGACCGGCTCCCAATCGGAGTGTTCTGGCGTCCTTCTGTCAGAACACAATAGTTTAGTGAGGGAGATTGCTGTACTAACATCGGATTGTTAGCACATCGGCTCCGCCCAGAGCTCTCCATTTTTTATTTTTTGTTCAACCCACCGTGTTGAACGAAAAAAACTGATAGTGTGTGCCAGGCTTAAGGCAATCTATCAAAACTAGATAAAAAGACGGGTTTACCAGAAAGTTGTCCACTGTAATATAGTGAACACTTATAGATCACTCACCACATCAGGTGTTGTTACCATAACCAAATCATATAATGCAAGAAAAAAAACGGTATAGAAACACCAGGAAAACAAGGGGTTACTATTGGTAACAAATGGATCATACTAGAGTGTAATCAAAGAATAAAATGTATTAATATCAACAAGATAAAAAGGCAAAATATTATGTTTTTTGCCAAAGTTAGTTCTGCAGCTTCAAAAAAACACAGGCTTCCACATCAATACTACAGTGAGTATGTAGGGTGTGGATACCAAACAAACACTGACAAAAAACATGACAACACGGGGAAAGCAAATGTCCGGACGCCATGTAGCAATACACAGGCAAGATGTCAAGCGAATTGGTGTCCTATATATATGTGTACACATGGGGAGGCCCAGTAAAAAACTACATCATGTCTGTGTATGGCCCCATTGGGGGAGAAACCAGCTGGTGATGCTAAGGTATGCAGATATAGCATGGATTGGCTGGAGATCATCAAGTATTGACAAGAAGAAAGGTGCAAGATATGATGAAGGGCAGGGGAATTGGTAAGTCCTTCAAAACGTGGGAGCTTGTTAATGCATGATTTTGTAACAGTCCAAATAGTGATGATACAATTGCTGATAAACCTGAGGACAGGTAGTCTTATAATAATCAACATCCAAGGAATCAAAGGTTAAGTGCTATGTGCTGTACATTTTAGCTGGAGGTGCAGTTCCTCTGGGAGTCAAATATCCCGTGGCCATGATTATAGTGTTGAGCCTGAATGAGGCTTGAACACCCTCTAGACAGTGTATTCTCACGATGGATAAATAGTATCCCAGCTGTAAAATGAAGGGTGTATTTCAAGCAGATATAAGCACATGAAGCTCTTCGTGCTGTGTGCACATGCAAATCAGCGCAACTCCTGACAATATTGATGTATGTGGGGGAAACTTTACCATTCCCATGTGCATTCACATGAATCCCTCTGCTTACTGGTCCTTGGGTTGCATATAGCGATATCACTGAGTATCCGCTGGCTAAGAAGTAGGCGGATCCAACATGTCCATCTCACAGCGAGGTATCTCTCCTCTCCTTCCTATAGCTGACCCTCCCAACACCAGCAACAGGTCTTGCATAGGTGGCGTCACATAACGCTTGGGACGTCAACGCGTTTCGCTAAAGGAAGTAGCGTAGCTTCGCCTGGAAGGCAGTCCATAGATGAAAAACACCAAATCCCCCATCCACATCGAATCAGTCCCTCTGAGCTATTGTATTCTGTCGGCAGGGAGATTTGGCCTTCTAGGACAGGTTTGTATCTGATTGGTAACTGTGATAAAATAGTCCTACTCCACATATTAAAATGGAATGGAACTTGCAGTGGATAACTGGGTGAACTGTTGCAGTAAGACTCTATGTGGTATTTATAGGTGGCGCCCTGAGCAGGTAGGGCCTTCTCCTGGTATGCAGTGAAAGGCTTAATTTTTGACTAGAGCGTGCCTTTAATGCTTGTATCTACCTTTTTATTGCAGGTTATTATTGACCTCTCTCAGGTGGACTTGTCAAAAGGAGTCAACCAGTGGTAAGTGTCTAACAGTATGTCGTTCTTCATGTACTGTCAGCATTATAGTCTACATAAGAAAAGCCTTAGACCTTTCTTTCACTGACAAAAACTTGCAGAAGTATGTGTTGCCTATTAGCAAATCAGGTTTAAAGTGGTTGTAAGCCCTTACATATACCCACTGAAGTGACTGACCTCAGGCGATACACAGAGATAAAACAAATCCTCCTAAGCCTGTTTATTTGCAGTCTTCTCTTCTCTACATCTGTTCAAAGTCCAGAATATATAAAGCTTGTCTGATCTGTCAGAAAAGGGAGCGGAGAGCTGAAATTACGCTCTGCAGAGCCCAGTAACCAGAGTCTGAGAGCTGATTGGATGGAAGGGACACACCCCACTTCACACAGAAAGTGAGCTGAGGCTGTCAATCAAATGCTCGAGATCCCTTCCTTCCCTGCCACTTTCTTTTCCCACTTGATGTCAGGATAACTCTGCAGCAGACAAGAATGACACTTCGTGCTCTTAATTGAGACAAGAAAACACTCTAGATGGATATGCTTCGTGCATAATTTTATGTCTGAGGTTTACAACCACATTAACCACTTACCGACAATCCGCCATAGTTATACTGCGGCAGGTCGGCTCTATTGCACAAATCGTCGTAGGTGTACGTCGCTTCGTGCAATAGATACAGTGGGCGATCGCTCCACAGAGAGCCAAAATGGGGATCTGTCAATGTAAACAAACAGATCCCCGTTCTGTCAGAAGTACAGAGTGATCATCTGTTCCTAGTGGTTAGGAACAGCGATCTCTCTGTACTCCCTGTAAGTCCACTCCCCCCACAGCTAGAAACACCTCCTAGGGAACACATTTAACCCCTTGATTGCCCCCTAGTGTTAACCCATTCCCTGCCAGTGTCATTTATACAGTAATAAGTGCATTTTTATAGCACTGATCGCTGTATAAATGTGTCTGGTCCCAAAAAAGTGTCAAAAGTGTCCAATCTGTCCACCGCAATGTTGCAGTCCCGCTAAAAATCACTGATCACCGCCATTACTAGTAAAAAAAAATCATAATAATCATAAAAGCATAATAAAAATGCCATAAATCTATACCCTATTTTGTAGACGCTATAACTTTTGCGCAAACCAATCAATATACAATTATTGCGATTTTTTTATTTATTTTTTTACCAAAAATATGTAGAAGAATACTAATTGGCCTAAACTGATGAAGAAATTCGGGATATTTATTATAGCAAAAAGAAAAAAAATATAGTGTTTTTTTAAAAATTTCGGTCTTCTTTTTTTTGTTTATAGCGCAAAAAATAAAAACCGCAGAGGTGATCAAATTCCACCAAAATAAAGCTCTATTTGTGGGGGAAAAAATGGACATAAATTTTGTTTGTACAACGTTGCACGACCATGCAATTATTAGTTAAAGCAATGCAGTGTCGTATCGCAAAAAATAGCCTGGTCATTAAGGGGGTAAATCCTTCCGGGGCTAAAGTGCTCTCATTAATTGAATAAAGTTACAAAATAAAAAAAATAAAAATCAGGATACATAAATCAAATAAATAAAAAAAGCCACAAAATGTACTCATGAAAAAACAAAACAAAACAAAAAACTGTCAAATATATTGGAAACTATGTGTACAGGCAGCCCATTGTAAAATTAAACTACCAATACTAGACCAAAACCAACTGCAAAGACTTGAAATGAACCCTAGATCCAATATGTTATTATAGTTTACTGATACATATTACGTGCTGTATTTTTTATTTTATTTTCCAAGCATATTTTTACAATATCAATTTCTTCACTACAGTTAATGTTTTTTGACTTTATAAAGCCCAATTCCAGACTCACTAGCTCCCCTTCCCTTTGGAGCACCCCTGCAGATTCAGCCGGGTATGGTGATGACACAGGGCCTCTTTGACATCTTCTTCCTCTGGTGGTGGGCGGATTGTAAATGCTGCAGATCACCATTCTCCTGTGAGTCCAGGGCAGGGGGGCAAAACCTTCACACCCTGGGCTCACAGCAAGTGGGTTTAATGACACTGGGCATCATTCAGCTCGGAAGGCAAGTATCACTGGACTAATGATGGAGTGTGTCTGCAGAAGACAGCACCGGAGATCATATGAGTATAGCAGCCAGTGCTGCTTTTTATTTATTTTTAGGCTGCTTTGGGGATGCACTTTTTCTGTTTATGCCCAAACTTGATTGGGGCTTTCAAATTTATGACTGGTGGTAACTGTAACTCTGAGGTGTCTATAGAGGTAAGGGGAAATGTAAGATAGTTTAAGATATTCATTCATGAGAAAATATCCAAATAATAGAAAATAAAGGTTTTTCAATAGTTTATTGACATTTTTATGGGAAAAACTATTACTTGCACACTGATGTAATGTTCTGACAAAGTAAAGCTATGGCATACACAGATCATTTTGTTTGTTTCATTGACATGCTGTAGTTCTCTTTTCTCTTATCGTCCATGGACTGACACAGCTGGATACTGTAAACGTGTGGGTATATGTCCCTGCTCGCAGGAGAAGATCTAGGCAGAATGTTAGATGTTAAAACATTCTAGAACAAACCAGAGCTGAACAGCCCCGCCCAGGGGGGCGGTCCCTCCGGACATTACCCTCCCACCTGCAGCTAGCAGACCTCAGTTTTTTTCTGCCTAGCAGAAGGAGAAGACATGGCTCTCTCAGGAGCCAGTCTCCTGGAAGATTTTACTTTTAAATTTTATTCCTTTGGGAATTTTATTATTTTATTTTTGAGACCTTCAATCAACTGTCGGCTGGGCAACAGGTTGGGTACACTGGTATCCTCGTAGTCTTCCCTGTCCGACCATCGACCGTGTTGATCCTTGCCTTATGTGTGTGAGACTCAGTTCACGACATACCCCATGACTCCAGGGGTGGCCGGGTTGCTTTCATGCTCCCGCGGTCCTCTCAAGATTGAACAGTACTTGACTGACTGTATCTCTCGCGGTGGACCGGGCCAACAGCTACGCAGTACGACTCTGTGATAGGTCTGTCTGAAACAAGCCAGTGGGTCCCTGAAAGGGACGGGTAAGTAGTCTCTCCTACTGCAGGTGAGTACATGCTGGCTGTGTTTCTGTGTGTGGGGGGTTCTCCCTGTCTCCCCCCTGTTATGCTGCTCTCTGCACCCTGTACTGGTGCTGTGCTGTGGGGTGCTTGGGGGTCACTCTGGCCTGGCTGGGCGCTCATGTCTGCAGTTTTTTCTGGTGTGTGAGGTGATTATTGCGTGCGCCATTGGCGCGCATAGAGCTTTGAATTTCGCGCTCGGTGGCCATCTTGGCGTTCAGTGGCGCAGTTCAGTGGCGCATTTATTTCTGGCGGCGCGAATCCCCTCACAATCTCCTCACAGACTGAGCGGTCCTTAAGGGTTGGTGGGTCCTCCCGGGTATCCCCTCCTCAGCGTAGCCAGTGGGTTGACTGTATATTCACTGTATAGTGTATAAGGTCTCAGAGGGTGGCATTATGGAGTCTGATACACCTGCTCTCCACACTTGCCTGGGGCAACTGGCAGTGTTGCACAGTTAAACATGTTCATATGTTTCCTGCACCTGCGGTCCTTATGGACCAGTTGTCAGCAGTCCTGGAATAATTCCTGTCAGAATGGAAGCGGTGTGCGAGCAAAAGGAGCTATAAGCCCCCTCCCCCCACAAAAATCTTTACTGAAGGGGTGCTCTGAGTCAGATATGGGCCTAGCTACTATGCTCAGGACCCGACCTCTGAATATTTAATGTTTATGAACAGGACATTCCCTTGTGAGGAAGACTCCAGTTCTGTGTCAGTGAATGACAGGGTGCTTGTAAGTGATCTCATTGATGTGAGAAACACTCTCAGGCTGGAATTGCTGTGACAAGCTTTTCTTTTACACAGTTTCCTCACTGTTTTCCTCACACTGCCTCAAGAGCAGCATGGATGAGGGAGGACTTTATTCATTTATGTCTGTAGTCCCTGTGAGCCTTATGTGTGATACCTGAGGTAACATTTCCCGCCATTTCCTGGGGAATGATTTGAGCTCTGACAGACACACGGTCTGAGGATCAGAGGTTACCTGTTACCTGCATGCTGCTTCGGCAGCACAGTCAAGCAGGTTGGAATGATACAGAGAAGATTATGCGCCTCTGCGCCATAATTTAACTCATCCTATACCTCTACACTGCATACATTCACAGTGTATGTATGTGTTATTGGTCTCTGTGTCTGCGTGGCTGTCCCCACGTTCCAATGCTGTGTTTCAGTGCCATACATAATATAAACGTACAAAATATGTTTATGCACGACTCCAGATACATTCACAGTATATGTATGTATTATACTCTCTGGGTTGGCGGGGGCTCCGGTGTCCTCCCGCACTCTCATGGTATGTGCGCTTCAGCTCTCTGCACAGTATAGACATGTTCAATATGTTTATTGCACATATTATACATGTTTACAGTATGGGTATACTGTTTGCGTGGGGTTCCTCCGGGTACTCCGGTTTCCCCCCACGCTCCAATGGAAATGCACAGCATAAACATGTGCAATATGTTGATTCACATGCTATCATTCCTACACGGTATCTGTGTGCTGTCTGCGTGGAGTTCTTCCGAGTGTTCCGGTTTCCTCCCATGCGCTGATGGTATGTGCGCCTTTGGCCTTCTGCACAGTTAAACATGTTCAATGTTTATCACGCATGCTATAATACCTACACGGTATGTGTAGGCAGTCTGTGTGGTTTTCCTTCGGGTACTCCGGTTTCCTCCCACACTCCATTGGTATGGGCGCTTCGGCGCTATGCACAGTCTAAATTTGTGCGATTGGATATCCACATACTAACATACCTACCCGGTATGTCTTTGCACTCTGCGTGGGTTTCCGCCCATGCTACATGACATGCATGCCTTTGGTGCAATACACAATGTAAACATACACATTATGTTTATACACTACACTAAATACATTCACAGTAGTTGTAGGTATTGCATTCTCTGAGTATGCGTGGGGTACTTTAGTACCTCCCACGCGCCAACGGTGTGCGCGCCTTCGGTGCTATGCACACATGAGCTTGTGCAAAATGTTTAGCACACACACTATAATACCTACACGGTATGCGTATGCAGTCTGCGTGGGTTTCCGCCCACGCTACATGACATGCATGCCTTTGGTGCAATACACGGTGTAAACATACACATTATGTCTATACACTACACTAAATACATTTACAGTAGCTGTAGGTATTGCATTCTCTGAGTATGCGTGGGGTACTTTGGTTCCTCCCACGCGCCAACAGTGTGCGTGCCTTCGGTGCTATGCACACATGGGCTTGTGCAAAATGTTTAGCACACATACTATAATACCATACACGGTATGCGCATGCAGTCTGCATGGGTTTCATCCGGGTGCTCAGGTTTCTCCCCTGCGTTCCAATGGTGTGCGCATTCTCAGCGCTATGCACAGTATAAACATGTGCAATTTGTTTATTCGCAGGCTAACATACCTACACGGTTGTGTACGCAATCTGCGTAGCTGGTTTACGTCCAGGCCCCGATGATGTGCGCGCCTTCGTCGCTGGCACAGTATATACGTGTTTAATAGGTTTATCCACAAATACTAAACTACATACGCCCTATGTGGTGGTATTATGCTCTTTGTGGCTGGGTGGGTTTCCTCCCACACTCTCCATTTGTGCGTTTGACGCAATACATAGTATAAACTATGTGTTTGCACAATCGGCACCTATCCATGGGTAGCTGCTGGATGGAGCATTGTCACAAGGATTCCTGGTTTCAGGGGTATCACTTTCCACCTGCTTTCAGTGGTGATCAGAAGCGCTGGCTTGGACTGTGTTCGCCAGGTTGGGGTTAGCGTTACGCCTGTTAGTGGCTGCGTCTCTGGCATTTTTTATAGCTCAATGACTGGGCAAAAGCCTCTGCTTTATCCATCAGTCGTCTAGCAGGTGCACTACAACTGCTTTAGCCTTTAGGGTCTCTGTGCCCGGGGTGGGTTTGCGCCACCTGTGGAGGCTGAGGTACTAGTCCTCTGACCGAGTTTCTAGGGAAGTTCCGTCAAGTTGCCTTTATTGGCCAACATTTGAGGCACCCTGTACACTGGGGCCTCCCTTCTCCGATACATTGCGGAGTCTCTTTGGGATTTTCATACATCTCGCTGCAAGACGGTCCTGTCGGCCGTGTGCATTGCAGGCAAAGGGTCCTTGCATCCGGAGGTGTTTCCACCTACTTTACCGGAGGTGGGGCACCGGAAGTGGACCTTGTGTCCTCTCGACTCACTCGCAAGGTGGCAAGATCGTGGTCAGGTCCAGGGACCCCTGGGCGGACGCGTCAGACGCGTTGGAAGCCCGTGGGGGCAGTATCACCTGATATATGCTTACCCTCCGCTACTGTTGTTGCCTCGCCGGCTTCGCAGAGTAGGGGCTGAGGCCATTTCAGTGCTCCGGAACGGCGACATTGGTACGCCGATCTACTTCGGCTAGTCGCAGACATTCCTGGCGACGGCCTATTGGGGTGGTCTTTCTGTCTCATGATCCCATACTTCATCCTGCTTTACAGTCCTTGGCTTTAATGGCATGGCTGTTTAAAGCCAGGTGCTGAAGGACCGAGTTCTCTCGTATTCGGTCATCTCTTCTATGTTGTTGACACGGGAATCTTCCTCCAGAAAGATATCTCACCGTACCTGGAAGGCTTACATCGCTATGTGCGAGGAACTTGAGTGGCATCCCCGGATGTATTCCGTTCCCAGGATTTTGCTGTTCTTACAGCGTGGTGTGACCCAAAAGCTGGCCTTGCATACCTTTTTTGAAGGTCGGATTTCGGCCCGGGCTGTCTTTTTCAACGACCGCTACCGGGCCATTCCTTGATTAGCCCCTTTTGTGCAGGGGGTTCGCCATGTGATCCCCCCTGTCAAGCCTCCTCTCCCTACTTGGGATCTGATTTTGATGCATCTCGGTTCTCCAAGAACATCCCTTTGAGAATATCAGAGAGATTCCTCTCTTGACCTTGTCCCGGAAGTTGGCCTTAGTGGCCATTGCTTCGGTTAGACGGGTGTCTGAGGTGGCGGCCTTGTCCGGCAAGTCGCCTTACCTGGTCCTCCATAAGGATATGCTGGTGTTGCGCCCACGACCATCCTTCTTTTCTAAGGATGGTCTTGGCCTTTCACCTTAAGAAGGACATTGTTCTTCCGTCCTTGTGTCCTCACCCATTAAGATGGGTACAAGCCTTACGAGTGTACCTGTCTGCTACTGTTTCCATTCGGAAATCTGTGTCTGGTCCAAAACAGGGCCGAGCGGTGTCGTCTGCCACCGTCTTTAGGTGGATCAGGCAGACCGTCATACAGGCCTATGCCCTTAAGGGGCGGGCGCCTCCCTTTCCGGTTGCGGCGCATTCCACCAAGGCAATTGGTGCTTCCCGGGCCTTCCGACATAAAGCGTCGGTTGCACAAGTGTGCAAGGCGACGACCTGGTCGTCCGTTCATACCTTTTCAAGATTTTATAAGGTTGATGTGGCTGCATCTTCGGATACTTCCTTCGGCCGCAAAGCATTGCAGGCCGCTGTTTAATGTCGCAACTCCTCCGTTGAGGAGCTCTGCTTGTTTGGAGTGAAGTTTTGGTTGTTCCTTTGCTACCACTCCCACCCTTCTGATACTGCTTTGGGACGTCCCACACGTTTACAGTATCCAGCTGTGTCAGTCCATGGACGATAAGAGAAAATAGGATTTTTGTACTCACCGTAAAATCCATTTCTCTGACGTCCATGGACTGACACAGCACCCACCCTTCCTTTTAAGGTTTGTACTGCTTTGTTACGAACTGAGGTCTGCTAGCTGCAGGTGGGAGGGTAATGTCCGGAGGGACCGCCCCCCTGGGCGGGGCTGTTCAGCTCTGGTTTGTTCTAGAATGTTTTAACATCTAACATTCTGCCTAGATCTTCTCCTGCGAGCAGGGACATATACCCACACGTTTACAGTATCCAGCTGTGTCAGTCCATGGACGTCAGAGAAATGGATTTTACGGTGAGTACAAAAATCCTATTTTTTGGTCTCCATAAGGATGGGGCCATCTTTATCTAGGCAGTACCCAGGGTCAGTATGTACTTCCTGGACTGATATGGTGGCTCAGAGATGACACGGCCATGTAAATTCTGCTGCCTAGGCAGTTCATATCTGTGTTCACAAATGTTTGACTTGGATCCAGTGGCGGCTGGTGTTTTTTTTTGGGGGGGGGCACTTACCCTATCAGTTGAAGGCAGGCGGGCTACTACAGACGGCTGTCAGGGTCCGGGTTGCGGCTCCTATAAACAGCGTGCAGCGGCTCCTGTGTCCTCTCTGCATCACAGCGGCTTTCGCCGTGCGGCTCCTCCCTCCTCCTTCTAGGCATCCAACAGGATCACCTGTCCTGTCCTTTCAGCCAATCTGGTGACCGTTGCCAAAACCCACTTCCTGATTGGCTGGGAGGAGGATCAGTGTTACAACAGCAAATATTAGCAAAGCAAAGCGCTCTTGTAACACACCTGGGTGGGATCGGAGCACACTTTCTGCGACCCGAGTCCACCCTATATTGAAGCCTATTAGAGTATCTTGCTCTAATTGGTGCTTCAAAAAACAGCCACCCCGTATTGGAATCCATGTGCCGGTGTCCTTAAATGGGCCGGACACATGGATAGGGGAGGCGGCAATGGACAGGGGGGGCACCCCTGCTTAGATCAGCCCCTACTGCTTCCATTTGCTTTGTGACTTGCTGTAAAGAGTTGTGTTGCAGTATGATTACTTGAGGAGAGGAGATTGGGAATATGCTTCCTCCTGCTTACGGCAGACTTGGCAAAGTCACTTAAATGGGGCAAAAATAATATTTTTATAGTTTAGATTACCGTATATACTCGAGTATAAGCCGAGGCCCCTAATTTACCACAAAAAATGGGAAAACTTATTGACTCGAGTATAAGCCTAGGGTGAGAAATGCAGCAGCTACTGTAAATGGAAAAGAGGGTCAACAATGCCCATCTGCAGCTGCATACCTCACTGTGTCTATTGCATACATCCCTGTGTCCTGTGCATGCCTACCTGTGCAGATTTGCCTATCTCACTGTGTCCTGTGTACCTCCCTGTGTCCATTGCAGCCTACCTGTGTCCTGTGCATGCCTCCATGTGCCCATCTGCAGCCTCCGTGTGCCGTTTTGCATTCTCTGTGCCACTCTGCATCCACCGATCAGCGTGTCAAAAAAACATACGGCAGCTCTTCCAGTATTCAAAAGCCACGCCTCCTCCTCATCTGTGATAGGTGGAACACTAAATTTCCCAGCATTCAGTGTTCACGGACATCCGCTCATCCTCATAACACGGACGAGGATGAGAGGATGTCCGTGATAGGCTGAACACTGACTGTTGGGAAATTGAGTGTTCCGCCTATCACAGACGAGGCGGCGCGGCTTTTGAACACTGGAATGTCCGCCGTCTGTCTGCATGACACGCTGATCAGGTAGGCAGACGGCGGCGACTCGAGTATAAGCCGAGGGGTGTATTTTCAGCCTAAAAAAAGGGCTGAAAATCTCGGCTTATACTCGAGTATATACGGTACCTTTTTAGAAGCCTTCAGGCCAGTCAGGTGAAATGCAGGAATTTTGGTAGATATTGAAGGTGAACACACCCTGAATCCCAAGTGGACACAAAGAGAGTTGGGATTTATGGTTGGGAGACATACCAGGAGCTGGCTCACCTACAACTAATATATCACTTTTATAATAACAAATACATTAAAAATGTAGAATGGTAACCACTGATAATGGCTACAGCAGGTGGAGATATCTCACTAACAAAGCCTCTGAGAGAAATAGAAAAAGGTCAGGTACCTTAACCCTTTAGCATCTATTTAAAACTGAAATATCTCTTTTGATGGTGAACTGACTCTTTTTAATATAGAATATTTTTGTCTATAAGGTACAATTTTACTTGTAAAAAAAAAATGGCAGGTCTATAAATTTCAAGTTCTCTGTTCCAACATGTATTTGTGGGCTGTTGTTTTGTACCAACTTTCTGATGACCTCTGCAACATTTTCCTTTCTAACCAATTGGTCTCTTGGCAGGTATGAGCTGAAGAGTGACAGGAGCAGCGTCTAATAATTTTCTGTGACACTGAGAAGAACGTGAGCCATAAATCCCCTCCGGGAGTATTACCTGCTGAACCCCGCACTGCTTCTGTCCCATCTAGTCTCCAGAGATAACAGAGGAAGGACAAAGAAACACTTCACTGGCATTTTTTCACAAGAGGACGTGTCAGAAAGTGACATCCCTGGATCTTGTGGGGTCCACTATGTAGCCAAGCAATAGACACTGCAAGCATAATGAGGATTAATGCTGCCTAATGACTGCAACAGTGTAAAATATCTTGGCACTCTCAGCTAGTGTTGCCAGTATAACTCCATTCCTCCACTCCTAGTCCCTGTGTCTCTGCATGGTTATATTACTGGTGGAGTAAGATATCATCTGCTATAGTTCAGCAAGTGCTGCTTTTTTAGAGATGTCGAGTACACACTTGTAAGGTTAGTGTCAGCTTTTATGTAGAAGAAAGTATTATTGGACTGATACTCTTTAACGTTTTTTTCAGAAGCATGCTTACATTCTGGCTTGCTGCTTAGAAATTCCTCATTATACCGAGCCAAAGATGTCTATAGTTGGATTTATTTTTTACCTTTAAAGGCCTTATACTGTCAGTATGCCTGTTTTACATGGTTGTTACAACCACTCCTGTACTCTTTTATTTGTCAAATTTCAGCTTTTTTTAAAATGTTTAGCATCAGATGTGTGTTTTTTTATTTTTATAAGTGTGTATGTATATCTTGTGGCACAAACATACTCTCTATTTAAGGCAACCATTGCCAGGCAAGATTACGTGACTCAAGAAATTCCAAAACAATGGTTCCCCTCCAAGCAGAATAAAGTGCTAAAACATTCCATCTTTTGCCAATCATGACTCAATGCTGCCAATTAAATCTTTATGAGATGGAAATAAAAATGTATTCAGTATTGGCCATTTTATTAATATTGGCTTACTAGACAAATCTTAGGTTACATGCTGTAGTCAACCAGGCCATTCATTTTTGTAGTACTTTTGGAGACTCTAGGTTCGGGCTTAGTCTGCTTGTCTGGATGCCCTGCCAGCTATGAGACAGCCGAAGCATTGTATGTATTCAGTATGCAAGATGTAATGAAATGGAACTACACATTGACACTCCGTTATGAAGGTTGGTCAGTTAAAAGGTATACATTCCTATAGATCACTGTGCAGCCTTGGTAAGGTGTTTGAATAAAACCTGAGTGCTGTGCTACAGTGGATCGTCCTACTTCTAGTCTGATAGTCATCTACAACTTTCATTATCTAGTTCAGATTGGAACCTGATTGGTCACAACAGGACAACATGTTAATAGGCAGTTTGATAAAATGTCAATTTTTTAAAGTGATTGTAAAGCTTTAGTTTTTTTTATTAAAATAGTAAGCATGTTATACTTACCTTCTCTGTGCAATGGTTTTTCACAGAGCAGCCCAGATCCTCCCCTTCTGGGTCCCTGCCAGCGCTCCTGGCTCCTCCCGTGCTTAGTGTTCTCATAGTAAGCCGCTTCCTATGTTGTGTGTGCTCGATCAAGAGCTGGGTGGTGTGCGTCTTTTCAGACTCACAGCCCAGCTCACAGCTTTTGATTGGCTGCAGTAGGAGCCAATGGCTCTGACTGCTCTCAGCCAATCCTGCGAGACAGGGGAGAAGAGCTGCTGCACACATGCACAGAGCTGAATCGAGATGTACCTCAGGTAAATATTTAGAGGGTCGGGGGGACTGCAGGGGAGTTACCATTAGAAGTTATTTTTACCTTAATACAGAAAATGCTTTACGGTAACAAAAAAAACAAACTTTTACCTTTACAAACACTTTAAATAAGAAATGTCATTGTGTTTGGTTGCTTTGCTGATCGAATCAACCTACCTGTCATATCTCATGTTGCTAGGGAGCAATCTTTAAGATGATTGTACTTAATACTTACATGGGTCACAGCAAATTTGGTCATTTCAGATTCTGACACTTTTATACAGTATATGACAACAGTTGTATATGAATGTTCTGTTCTCATGCAAAATGAAATCAAGTGAAGGAAGAAACAATACTAAACCAGAGAGATAACAAATCAGTGTTTATATTGTGATATAATAAATATGGAAAGTTTCAATCTGCAGCTTTTACCATTTGTACATTGATTGTGGGATGGCAACTGCAGTCGCCTATCAAAAGCTGTGAATTCAATCATGCTTTAGGCCTGTTAGGTCAGTATTTGCAAATAATGGGAAATCAAAAGAAGACAAAAGATTGGATGTGGCATGTGTTTGCTTTTATTGTTATTTTTTTATTATTCTTTACTGTTTTTAGCAAGATATTAAATGTAGCTGTTACATAGACAATCAATGTTTGCACTGCCTGTAGAATCATGTGCTTGTACATGCTCATGACCATTGTTGCATACTATTCAATAAATTGGTCGCATTTTAAAGCCGCTTATGTTGTTTCTTTTGTACACATTAGTGTTTATATAACTATCATGGCATTAAAGCTGCCCTGTCTCATTTTTTCATCCCCCCCACCTTAAAAAAAATTCAGTAAATTATTTTTCCAGTACCCATGCAGCTAAACTTTGCTCTGATTACTAGAACTGGTCCCCTGTAATCTGCTGGGTAACCGACACATCCAGCATTGTTAATTCTCCTTGTTCCCCTGTAGATCTCATTGGTTCCTGCTTCTGATTTCATGTCAGTTGAGGAAATGGTAAGGTTATTTACTGTCTTCTTTTAACCGTTTCCCTATCAGCTACAGTTTTTATATATATATATATATATATATATATATATATATATATGTATATGTAGCACTGCCCCCGTAGGAGCTGCTGGTTAGTTTTTGGTCTGCCGTTACCCCACTGTTCTCCGTGTTAGCTCAATGTCTAGGGTCAAAAGTTGCATAAAACACGGTCGCCAGTCACTGAGTCTTTTCCAATGCTTTTTTAATAATCACAACGTTAGCAGAATGAGGGATGGAGTATTAGGGGGAGTTCAGGTACCTGGTGCAGATCACTGAGAAACTTGCGATCCTGGAGACAGGTATACTTGCTGTCACTGGATCTTGCTCACCCGGATAGGCCCCTCTCACCGGCCTAGCAGCCGGGATGATCCACGGACAAAATGAAAGTCTCTGCCACAGACTTGGTAATCGGAATTTCCAAAGTTCAAGCACAACTGCACAGTATAAGAAAGTCCTTTAAGCCGACCCGACAATACTGTGAGGCAAATTGGTTGGGATGCATCCTCCAATTGAGGTCACAGGCTCCTCTTGAGATACCAGCCTTCCGCTGTGTTTTCTCCAAGATGAGTCTTCCCCTGGTTCCTGCAATTGCATGGCTTCTTCCCGCAGGACAGACAGCACAGGATCACCCTCGAACCGGTAGGCCCCAGACAGCTTCTGGGCCTACCTTCAGTAGCGAAAGCCTCGGGCCAGCAGGCCCCGAGGCAGTAGATGAGTTGTCACATACCTCCGGCCAGGGTGGCCATGAGGTGAGAGAGCTTCCCCAAAAATGGCATCCGCCCCTTAAGTACCCTCTCCCAGCATGCCTAGCGGTATCAATCTCCCACTAGGTTGCCTCTGAGAAAAAGCACCCAGTATGCCTCGGCTTGTTGTACCTTCCAACACAAACCAGAGGTGACAGCGACACCTGCTGGTAACCGCGGGAAATACACCAAACTCAACAAAAGCTGGAACATATGCCAATTTAGCCAAAACATGGAATCTGAACTAACTACAGTTCAGACATCCCACTAAATTTAGATAATAGCGCCTGGTCAACAGGAGCAGGGCGCTATATATATAGATATATAGATATATCTATATCTATATATATATATCGAGGCAGGGAAGCTCCGAGCGACTGGACAGACGCTGTTCCCCCCCCCCCAAATCTTTTTATTGAGGTTTAACATGTACACAAAAAGTACGACAAGACAACAGTTAAACAGAACATCTAAAGATTTTGTTGCCCACGCAGGGGTCTGGATATGGTATACATGGCATTAATGATGTTAACGAGGGCAGCACAAGGAAAACAGAGGTTTAACCGTCTAACCTTTGCCACAAGGTGGTAGAGACAAAACATAATGAAATTGTGAAAACAATTGTGAATAAACTGACCCAAATTTCCATACCTGGTAAGAATGTAATGTAGCGGAGCCTCACTCTCCCTCTCGCCTATTGTGAATGGCTTGTGTCTAGGGTATCTGAGAGAGGAGAATGCCGGAACACTACGCCAAGCTCTCCCCTCGTATGTGTATGAGGGTTGAGCAGAGTTACTTGAATTACCTCCGGGTCTGTTCACTGCATACAAAGCCTTAGTTGTTCTGTGGAAATGTGTCTGCCAATAACATAGAGCCCCACACCAATCGAAAGTCCAACGCTCCTTTATTTCTTTTCTTGCAGGGTGAACACAATCAGTTGAACTTTCAGTTATGAACAAACAGGGGTGTGGATACGAGTAGGCCCAGGCACAACTGAACACTCCTATTCCTTTGCTAGCGAATAGGCCTGGCGCACGGTCTCTGCCACCGACCGTGAGTTTTGGTCGCTGCCACCGACCGGGTGAACCGTTAAGGGCCCTGCCACAGGCCTAATAGCAGGCCTCTGCCACTGACCTGAGTTGAATAGCTGGACCGCTGCCACCGGTCATAGAACATGAATCCGCTTCCTCTCTGAGCTTGGCCCCTATTTGGGAAGATACCCCTCCGGGCGGTCTCCAGAGGTTCATCTGGCACTGGCAATCTGCTGCACCAGGTCTTCGGATGAGTCCCTCCTCCGGTCCCTTACGCCACTGGATTCGGGTGCCCCACTCCCGGGGCCCCCTAGGACAATCCCTCCCTCGTGGGACCCAGCGGAAGGTACTGGGCCCCAGGCCTCCGGCTGAGTACCTCACCCCAGACTGAAGGTGTCTGGGATGGAACACGAACTCCAGGTGTCCAGGCCTAGGCCACCTGGACCCCGACCGCGAACAGCAGCCCACAGGCTGAAGGTGCCTGGGACTCGGACCTCGTGGCGAAGATGTCCGCCCTCTTTATACCCTCCCCCAGGATGCACGGCGGGTTCCGCCCCGCCGTACAACCACTGCGAGTGTTCACAAAGGGTACGGCATTGCAGCGATGGTTCAACCCCAGCCCAAAGTGACAGCGCCACCTGCTGGGCCGCAGGGAACTATGGATCACTGGTGTCCTTACCAGAATTTAAAAGTAATACCCGCTACACTCTCCCCCCGGTTATTGGACACTGGTCCCCAGTGTCTGGAGCAAACTATGCCCAAAAAGGGCCATCATAGCCTGATCCAGAAACCGACTAACAATTTCAAAAATGCAAAAGTTTTGCAAACTAACCAAACAGCTATGTGCCTGAACCTGACATGAAAGGGGAGGGATAGGGGAACAAACAATACATATCAACATTTTTGAAACACATGTTCACATCAACATTCCTTCCCACCCATCCTGACTAAGACCCACCCCATTCTCAGTGGTCTTGATGAGATGTTCTCCTGCAGAGGGGGAAAAGGAAACGTTAAACACACATATCCCTGACACATATGTTCGTGTGAGAACGAAAGAACCTCTCCGCAGAGAAACCCTTTTCTTCTATAAGTGTGTGTGTGAACAGTGAATATCGGTGCGCAACACTGCCACCTGGTGGCAGCGCCGCGGTAACTGCACTGGTTGAAGATCTTCTCTTTTCTTTTTCTTTTGCGGCTCTAACTACCCCAAAGTCCATTAACTCTTTGTGGGATGGAAGAATGAAGAAAAAACAACTGCAACAGTCCTTCAATTCCTCCGGAGAGCACAAACACCCATGGACACGGGTACAGTCACTGAGTTTTCCCAGGAAACAACTCCGGAAAGTTCAGCAGCAACAAGGCAAAGCAAGGACGGTGTCCCCTTTTTTTTTTCTACAAATAGAATTTTGGGTGCGGCAAGACAAGGGGTTTCAAGTGCTGGTCCATTGTCTCTACATGGTATTCAACATCCTCCGCTTCTTTGCGTCAAATTAACACCTTGTCTGCGTGGATATGCAGACCCAGCATCCATTCTGACTTGCATTCCTTGAACCGTTGAGAGGCTTTGGGGGAACACGCAAGGTACCTGTGGGCATGTGGGACCTGAAGGTGCGTCCACACAAAATCGTTGTACCAGCGTTCCCGGCAGACTTCCACTTCGTATAGAAGCTCCTTGGGTAAGTACGGGTACTCCCACCCATACTCGTTAGCAACCTTTTGGCCAAAAAGGAGCTGTAGTCTCGCCAGCGGAGGCATAGTGGCCCGGTCCCCCTCACCCGGTTGGACGATGGCGTCCGAGTGACGAGGTGCCTTGATCACCTCCATTCTGGGCATAGGCGCCCGCAGCAACAGTCTCTTTTCCCCGGTGCCAGATGCAGGAGGCACCGGAGGTAGAAGGGCAGACTGGGGACGGGATCCCTCCTCAGGCGCTGGTGCCTCCACCCGGGGTGTACTATCCCTTGTAGACATGGGTGGATCCCTGACTTTGCGGGACGAGGAGAGAGGCATCTTGTCCCAACCCTTCTTAGCGAAAAGTTAATCTATGATGACATTGTCTCCCGGATCAGAGAGCGACTCTAGGTCGGAGGTGTTACTCTCCTCCGCGGGCAGGTAGCCTGTAGTAGAGGCTGAATTGCTACCCCCTGCGGGCACACAGGGCCGTGACTCCCCGACACCTCCGCCCCAACACCAAGTCTCTCCGCCCGGCTTACCTCGGCCCAAAGTAGCGAAGGGATGTCCGGGACTTATCCGACCGGATCCATCCGGGGCGGGCGTAGGCGAGCAGGGTGATCCACCGCGACCGCTGGACGGGGCAACCAAACCGGTCTTCGTCTTTGACGGTGGACGCTGGGAAACAGTGGTGACCGAGTCAGCATCCTCGGATTTCTCCCCTGCGGTCGCTGCAGTGCGCACAGGGATGGCTGTAAAAGCAGCGATTCCTCCTTCTTGAGTGGTGTGGCCCGTTGCGCGGTTGAGGTGGATGGTTCTGGGTTTCTCAATGGGTGGTTCCACCTCAAATAGGAACTCTCCGCAGGCCTCGCAGCGCCCAAACGGCTTCAGCTGACACACCAGTCCCGAACAGCCGGGACAAATCAAACCCAGGGCCTCAACGTCCGTGCATGAGTACAAGGCGAATCGTCCCCGGGGCTTTAGCCAAATCCCTGTATCCGTTATCGGAGCAGCAGTAGTCAGACTCGTGGTAGTTGGGTGAATAGGAATCCACGATGCATTGGTGAACATAGCGACTCTCTGCTGATCCATTGCGCGCTGCCTTGTTGGCGCCAAAGGCCCCACGTATAGTCCTTCACACGATTGGACTCCTCCCCTCTTGTACTCCAGTTCGCGGGTTTTCTCCTTCCCTGGGTCACGCCCACGAACTGAGCAGGGAGGGTGTGCCTCGTGGCGCAGTGGCCAATATGGCCGACCTACTCGGAACTCTTTCGGGCAGACATTTTCAAATTCCAACAACTCCAGCTCCATTGTAGCACGAACACATCCCGGACCAGAGCCCCCACGTGTAGCGGAGCCTCACTCTCCCTCTCGCCTATTGTGAATGGCTTGTGTCTAGGGGTATCTGAGAGAGGAGAGTGCAGGAACACTGCGCCAAGCTATCCCCTTGTATGTGTATGAGGGTTGAGCAGAGTTACTTGAATTACCTCCGGGTCTGTTCACTGCATACGAAGCCTTAGTTGTTCTGTGGAAATGTGTCTGCCAATAACATAGAGCCCCACACCAATCGAAAGTCCAACACTCCTTTATTTCTTTTCTTGCAGGGTGAACACAATCAGTTGAACTTTCAGTTATGAACAAACAGGGGTGTGGATACGAGTAGGCCCAGGCACAACTGAACTCTCCTATTCCTTTGCTAGCGAATAGGCCTGGCGCACGGTCTCTGCCACCGACCGTGAGTTTTGGTCTCTGCCACCGAACGGGTGAACCGTTGAGGCCCCTGCCACAGGCCTAATAGCAGGACTCTGCCACTGACCTGAGTTGAATAGCTGGACCGCTGCCACCGGTCATAGAACATGAATCCGCTTCCTCTCTGAACTTGGCCCCTATTTGGGAAGATACCCCTCCGGGCGGTCTCCAGAGGTTCATCCGGCACTGGCAATCTGCTGCACCAGGTCTTCGGATGAGTCCCTCCTCCTGTCCCTTACGCCACTGGATTTGGGTGCCCCACTCCGGGGGCCCCTAGGACAATCCCTCCCTTTGTGGGACCCAGCGGAAGGTACTGGGCCCCAGGCCTCCGGCTGAGTACCTCACCCCAGACTGAAGGTGTCTGGGATGGAACACAAGCTCCAGGTGTCCAGGCCTAGGCCGCCTGGACCCCGACCGCGAACAGCAGCCCACAGGCTGAAGGTGCCTGGGACTCTAACCTCGTGGCGAAGATGTCTGCCCCCTTTATACCCTCCCCCAGGATGCACGGCGGGTTCCCCGCCCCGCCGTACAACCGCTGCGAGAGGCCATAAAGGGTACGGCACTGCAGCGATGGTTCAACCCCGACCCAAAGTGGCAGAGGTGCAGGGAACTATGCATCACTGGTGTCCTCACCAGAATTTAAAAGTAATACCCGCTACAGTAATATTAAACAAGATAATTATCTATGCAACTTCAGGCTTTGCTTTATTTCGTATATAGGAGGCCGTAGTGGGGACTGCAAGCCATTTGGCCCATACTTTTTCTTACTTGGCGGGGCATCCCCTATTTGCATAGGTGATTCTATAAAGTGATAGATTATTGGTGATCAGATGTTTCCAAAAGGGAATGGAGGGGGGAGCCTACTTCTTCCAATGCAAGGTGATGGCCTTTCTTGCATAAAACAGGAGGAGGCTGACAAGGGTTTTTTCCGCTCTAGTATTAAGTACATTGTCAACCAGACCCAATAGACAGACCTCTATGGCTAAGGGGACTGGAACTGATGTATACTTATTAGTGCTGGCTAGTACCTCTGACCAGTAACCTGCGATTCCCGGGCATGACCAAAAAATATGAGCATAATCGCCCTGCATGTCACCACACCTCCGAGAAGAGAGAGGGATTCATTATATGGAGCCTAGAAAGGGAAAATAGGCCCCATGTACAATTTTGAATTGTATTAATTTATCTGGTGTGGAGACTAATCTTTTAAACTGTAATTCCCAGATATCAACCCAGTCATCATTATCCAAGTGCGGTAAATCTCTTAACCAGTTTCCTCCTAATTTTTCTAGTGGAGATAAGGCGGTCATTACAAGATGTGCATAGAAATGAGATGTGGGTTTCTCGGTGCACTCGGTCCTGAGTGCCTGTTCGAGCTCTGATTCTACCATATTTAGCGAGGCCCGTGGAAATTGACTCTTGAAGGTGTGGGAAAGTTGTGTATAATTGAAATCATGCATGGGGGGTACATTAAAGTCTTCAGAGAGACAGGTTAAAGGACACAAGGACCCCTGGTCCACTATCTGCGAGATGTTTTTGATCTTGTATTTCGTCCACACTTTTGGGTCTGGTAACATGTTAAAGTGTGGTAGGGAGGGTTTTTTCCAGATGGGTGCGTTAAGGGACATCGCATTGGTAGGGTACCTCTCGCTGGTCAGACCAACCTTCAAGGCTCTAATAGTTGTGGACATAGACAGAGTTAGGGGGTAAGGAGCCCTGGGGCTGCTGGAATACTTTTACCCCCCTCCCACTGCCGCCATTACCAGGCGCTCCCAAGCAATCGGGAAACCTGGTAACGATGCGGCCAACAGCATCCAGGTCTAGCCTCACAGTGAGAGGAACTGAAGCTGTTCTTCCCACTGTGTGTTGTCAGAACCCAGGATGCGACGACTATTTAATCACTTACGGTTCTGGCTCTTTGTTTACTGGCTGCTTAGCAGCCAGTAAAGCAGCCGATCTGTGTCTGATTGGAGCCCAAAGGAGATTGGGGGCTCTATTAGACCCCCCATCTCTCCATAAAGAGTACCTGTCATTGTTATTGTGTCAGAAGGGATGTTTACATTCCTTTTGACAGCAAGTGATCAAAAAAAAATCTAAAAAAAAAAACACCGTAAAAAATAAAATCTATATATATATATATATTTTTTTTTAAAGCACCCCAGTCACCCTGTGCCCACACGCAGTGGCAAACACACACATCGCTCCTGCAAACATATGTAAACAGTGATCGCACTACACATGTGCGGTATCACCGCGAACGTGAGAGCGAGAGCAATAATTCTAGCACCGGACCTCCTGTGTAAAGCTAAACTGGTAACCTGCAAAGGCTTTTAAAGCATCAACAATTAATAATTTAAAGTACGGTAATTTGTTGCCGTTCCATGAGCATGCGCAATTTTAATGCGTGACATGTTTGGTATATATTTACTCGATGTAACATCATCTTTTATATTTTACAAAAAAAGTGTGGTATTATATTGTTTTTGTGTTCACTAAAATTCATTAATTTGTATTTCTCCCCCAAAAATTGTGTTTGAAAGACAGCTGCGCAAATGCCGTATGACATAGTTACATAGTTACATAGTTACATAGTTAGTCAGGTTGAAAAAAGACACAAGTCCATCCAGTTCAACCGTAAAAAAATAAATAAAAAAAATAAAATAAACATATATCGTACAATCCCATATACCCAATTCTATACCCACAGTTGATCCAGAGGAAGGCAAAAAAAAACCAGCAGAGCATGATCCAATTTGCTACAGCAGGGGGAAAAATTCCTTCCTGATCCCCCGAGAGGCAATCGGATATTCCCTGGATCAACTTTACCTATAAATTTTAGTACCCAGTTATATTATGTACATTTAAGAAAGAATCCAGGCCCTTCTTAACCACTTAACGACCGCCCACTGTAAATATACGTCAGCAGAATGGCACCGACAGGCAGAATCACGTATATGTACGTGATTGCCTTTGTATAGTTGGGGGGTCCGATCGGACCCCCCTTCTTTACAGTGAGCGGTCGTTTTACCTTCGGGAGCGATCCGGCATGAGGGGACGGCCGTTCGATTCCGGCCACCCCCTCTCGATCGCTCCCGGCGAATGAGAGAGCTTCCCCTGCCTGCCAGGAAGGAGGAAGTGATGTCATCTCTCCTGGGGCGCTCACATATACCGAGCGCCGTACAGGAGAAGATGCCAGGTTAGTACACACAACACTACACTGACACCAGGACACATAGGCACATAAATCGCCCCCCCAGGCCCCCCCAGATCACCCCCCAGCCCCCCCCCAGCCCCCAGTCAGTGTCACTGATTGCAGTGACCATTTATTTAGTGATCACTGCAATCAGTGACATTTGTGACTGTAAAAGTGTCACTACATTTAGTTTTAGGTCCAGTGTAGCCCCCTAACCCCCCCCTAATAAAGGTTTAACCCCCTGATCACCCCCCAGATAACCCTTTCACCCCCTATCACCACTGTCACTAAGCAATAATTTTTCTGATCAATGTCTTAGCGTCGGTGATGCTGATCGGTAGCCAGTAATTTTTTTTAGGTTCGCCGCAGGTTTTTATAGCGTCGGGTACCCCCATATATTACCTAATAAAGGTTTAACCCCCTTGATCGCCCCCCCAGGTAACCCTTTCACCCCCTATCACCACTGTCACTAAGCGATAATTTTTCTGATCGATGTCTTAGCGTCGGCGATGCTGATCGGTAGCCAGTAATTTTTTTTAGGTTCGCCGCAGGTTTTTATAGCGTCGGGTACCCCCATATATTACCTAATAAAGGTGTAACCCCCTTGATCACCCCCCAGGTAACCCTTTCACCCCCTAGCACCGCCGTCACTATGCGATCATTTTTCTGATCGATGTCTTAGCGTCGGTGATGCTGATCGGTAGCCAGTAATTTTTTTTAGGTTCGCCGCAGGTTTTTATAGCGTCAGGTACCCCCATATATTATCTAATAAAGGTTTAACCCCCTGATCGCCCCCCAGGTAACCCTTTCACCCCCTATCACCACTGTCGCTAAGCAATCGTTTTTATGATCGTTGTCTTAGTGTCGGTGATGCCGATAGGTAGCCAGTAATTTTTTTTTAGGTTCGCCGTCAGGTTTTTATATAGCGTCAGGTACCCCCATATATTACCTAATAAAGGTTTTAACCCCCTAATTGCCCCTAGTTAACCCTTTCACCAGTGATCATCATATAAGTGTTACGGGTGACGCTGGTTAGTTAGTTTGCTTTTTATAGTGTCAGGGCACCCGCCGTATATAACCCAATAAAGGTTTAACCCCCTGATCGCCCGGCGGGTGATATCAGTTAGGTTTTAGCGTCAGAGAGGGTCTGCGTCACACCCCAGGCAGCGTCAGGTTAGTGCCAGTAGCGCTAACACCCACACGTGAAGCATACACCCCCCTTAGTGGTATAGTATCTGATCAGCTCAATAACTGATCTGATCAGATCTATACTAGCGTCCCCAGCAGTTTAGGGTTCCCAAAAACGCAGTGTTAGCGGGATCAGCCCAGATACCTGCTGGCACCTGCGTTTTGCCCCTCCGTCCAGCCCAGGCCACCGAAGTGCAGTATCGATCGATCACTGTCACTTGCAAAACACAACACACATAACTGCAGCGTTCGCAGAGACAGGCCTGATCCCTGCGACTCCAGTGCTGTAGGAGGTGATTTCACCACCACAGTTAAAAAAAAAAAAGCATATATGCCGAAGCATTGGGGCAGCAGGAGCGGAGGAGCGATTTTGCTCCTAATGCCGCGTATATACGGTCAAAATTCCGACGGAGGCTTGCCCGTGGAAAAGTCTGACCATATGTACGCGGCATAACTTTTGCGAGAAGATGCCCCCATGCTTCGGCATATATAAATGGTGCATGTATGCCCATCATTAGAAGTGGGTGGATGAAGGGCGGTATTCTAATGGTGGGCATACCCACCGATCAATCTTTTTTTTTTCATTAAGCCAACAGGCTGCATGAAAAAAAAAGATTACAATACATGTCCAACAAGGACCAGCAACGTACTGGTATGTTGCTGGACTTTGAATGTTTATACCAGAATGATGCCTGCGGGTTTAGGTATCATCTTGGTATCATTCTTTTCAGCCAGCGGCCGGCTTTCATGTAAAAGCAATCCTAGTGGCTAATTAGCCTCTGGACTGCTTTTACAAGCAGTGGGAGGGAATGTCCCCCCCCCCCGGATATAAAAAGCGCCATTGGGAAAGCATTTTATCACACCGATCTTGGTGTGGTCAGATGCTTTGAGGGCAGAGGAAAGATCTAGGGTCCAATAGACCCCAGTTTTTTTCAAAAAAGAGTACCTGTCATTACCTATTGCTATCATAGGGGATATTTACATTCCCTGAGATAACAATAAAAATGATAAAAAAAAAAAAAAATATGGAAGCAACAGTTTAAAAATTGAGCTCTTGCCCAATAGCGAACACAAGCGTCGGTCTGGCGTCATATGTAAACAGAAATTGCACCATGCATGTGAGGTATCACCGCGAAGGTCAGATCGAGGGCAGTAATTTTAGCAGTAGACCTCCTCTGTAAATCTAACGGCGTAACCTGTAAAGGCTTTTAAAGGCTTTTAAAAATGTATGTAGTTTGTCGCCAATGCGCGTTTGTGCGAAATTTTAAAGCTTGTCGTGTTTGGTATCTATGTACTCGGCCTAAGATCATCTTTTTTATTTCATCAAACATTTGGGAAATATAGTGTGTTTTAGTGCATTAAAATTAAAAAAAAGTGTATTTTTTCCCAAAAAAATGCGTTTGAAAAATCGCTGCGCAAATACTGTGTAGAAAAAAAAAATGCAACACCCACCATTTTATTCTGTAGGGCCTTTGCTTTAAAAATATATATAATGTTTGGGGGTTCAACATAATTTTCTTGCAAAAAAAAATATGTTTTCATGTAAACAAAAAGTGTCAAAAAGGGCTTTGTCTTCAAGTGGTTAGAAGAGTGGATGTAAGCTTCCTAATGTTGTGTATAAAATGCCAGAACAGTTCAAAACCCCCCCAAATGACCCCATTTTGGAAAGTAGACACCCCAAGCTATATACTGAGAGGCATGTCGAGTCCATGGAATATTTTATATGTTGACACAAGTTGCGGAAAAAATATATATTTTTTTTTTTTGCACAAAGTTGTCACTAAATGATATATTGCTCAAACATGCCATGGGCATATGTGGAATTACACCCCAAAATACATTCTGTTGCTTCTCCTGAGTACGGGGATACCACATGTGTGAGACTTTTTGGGAGCCTAGCCGCGTACGGGACCCCAAAAACCAAGCACCGCCTTCAGGCTTTCTAAGGGTGTCAATTTTTGATTTCACTTCTCACTGCCTATCACAGTTTCGGAGGCCATGGAATGCCCAGATGGCACAAAACCCCCCCAAATGACCCCATTTTGGAAAGTAGACACCCCAACCTATTTGCTGAGAGGTATTGTGAGTATTTTGCAGATCTCGCTTTTTGTCACAAAGTTTTGAAAATTGAAAAAAAAAAGAAAAAAAAAAAAAATGTTCTTTCTTCATTTTCAAAAACAAATGAGAGCTGTAAAATACTCACCATGCCTCTCAGCAAACAGCTTGGGGTGTCTACTTTCCAAAATGGGGTCATTTGGGGGGGTTTTGTGCTATTTTGGCATTTTATGGCCTTCAAAACTGTGATAGGTAGTGAGGAGTGAAATCAAAAATTTGCGCCCTTAGAAATCCTGGAGGCGGTGCTTGGTTTCCGGGGTCCCGTACGTGGCTAGGCTCCTAAAAAGTCCCACACATGTGGTATCCCCGTACTCAGGAGAAGCAGCAGAATGTATTTTGGGGTGCAATTCCACATATAACCATGGCATGTGTGAGCAATATATCATTTAGTGACAACTTTTTGTAATTTTTTATTTTTTTTTGTCATTATTCAATCACTTGGGACAAAAAAAAAAAATTCAATGGGCTCAACAGGCCTCTCAGCAATTTCCTTGGGGTGTCTACTTTCTAAAATGGGGTCATTTGGGGGGTTTTGTGCTATTTTGGCATTTTATGGCCTTCGAAACTGTGATAGGTAGTGAGGAGTGAAATCAAAATTTTGCGCCCTTAGAAATCCTGAAGGCGGTGCTTGGTTTCCGGGGTCCCGTACGTGGCTAGGCTCCTAAAAAGTCCCACACATGTGGTATCCCCGTACTCAGGAGAAGCAGCAGAATGTATTTTGGGGTGCAATTCCACATATAACCATGGCATGTGTGAGCAATATATCATTTAGTGACAACTTTTTGTATTTTTTTTTTTTTTTTTGTCATTATTCAATCACTTGGGACAAAAAAAATAAAAATATTCAATGGGCTCAACATGCCTCTCAGCAATTTCCTTGGGGTGTCTACTTTCTAAAATGGGGTCATTTGGGGGGGGTTTGTACTGCCCTGTCATTTTAGCACCTCAAGAAATGAGATAGGCAGTCATAAATTAAAAGCTGTGTAAATTCCAGAAAATGTACCCTAGTTTGTAAACGCTATAACTTTTGCGCAAACCGATAAATATACGCTTATTGACATTTTTTTTACTAAAGACATGTGGCTGAATACATTTTGGCCTAAATGTATGACTAAAATTGAGTTTATTCGATTTTTCTTATAACAAAAAGTAGAAAATATCATTTTTTTTCTAAATTTTCGGTCTTTTTCCGTTTATATCGCAAAAAATAAAAATCGCAGAGGCAATCAAATACCATTAAAAGAAAGCTCTATTTGTGGGAAGAAAAGGACGCAAATTTCGTTTGGGTACAACATTGCATGTCCGCACAATTTACAGTTAAAGCAGCGCAGTGAAAAATTCTGAATTCACCTCTGGTCCTTTAGCTACCAAATGGTCCGGGGCTTAAGTGGTTAAAGCAATCTACTGAGCTGGCCATTGCAACACCCACCATTTTTGTCTTCTAGGGCCTTTAAAAAAAAAAATATATATATATATATATATATATATATATATATATATATATATATATATATATAATGTTTGGGGGTTCTAAGTAATTTTCTAGCAACAAAAAAAAAGTTTATTTTTACATGTATGTGTGAAGTGTCAGAATTGGCCCGGCATTGAGGTGGTTAAAGTACAAGGGCTTTTATAGAGGAAGACATGTAACAAGGTCTCTTTAAACTATAATCAGATGGTCTGCATCTTGTTTGTGAACACACTTGCCATCATATCTAATGCTTATTAGTATTGTATATTTCTAAATGAAATCTGCTTAATAACTCGTCAACATTTCATTGAAGGAGAGCAGCTTGTTTAACCACGTTCTGCCTAGGCCAATTCTGCCATTTCTCACATACAGTCATGGCCGAAATTGTTGGCAACCCAGAAATTTTTCCAGAAAATCAAGTATTTCTCACAGAAAAGTATTGCAGTACACATGTTTATTCCCTTTGTGTGTATTGGAACAAATCAAAAAAAGGGAGGAAAAAAAGCAAATTGGGCTGGTCAAAATTCTTGGCACCCTTAACTTAATATTTGGTTGCACACCCTTTGGAAAAAATAACTGAAATCAGTCGCTTCCTCTAACCATCAATAAGCTTCTTACACCTCTCACCCGGAATTTTGGACCACTCTTCCTTTGCAAACTGCTCCAGGTCTCTCTTATTGGAAGGGCGCCTTTTCCCAACAGCAATTTTAAGATCTCTCCACAGGTGTTCAATGGGATTTAGATCTGGACTCATTGCTGGCCACTTTAGAACTCTCCAGCACTTTGTTGCCATCCATTTCTGGGTGCTTTTTGACGTATGTTTGGGATCATTGTCCTGCTGGAAGACCCAAGATCTCGGACGCAAACCCAGCTTTCTGACACTGGGCTCTACAGTGCGACCCAAAATCCTTTGGTAATCCTCATATTTCATGATGCCTTGCACACATTCAAGGCACCCAGTGCCAGAGGCAGCAAAACAACCCCAAAACATCATTGAACCTCCACCATATTTCACTGTAGGTACTGTGTTCTTTTCTTTGTAGGCCTCATTCCGTTTTTGGTAAACAGTAGAATGATGTGCTTTACCAAAAAGCTCTATCTTGTCTCATCTGTCCACAAGACGTTTTCCCAGAAGGATTTTTGGCTTACTCAAGTACATTTTGACAAACTGTAGTCTTGCTTTTTTATGTCTCTGTGTCAGCAGTGGGGTCCTCCTGGGTCTCCTGCCATAGCGTTTCATTTCATTTAAATGTCGACGGATAGTTGGCGCTGATACTGATGCTCCCTGAGCCTGCAGGACAGCTTGAAATTCTTTGGAACTTGTTTGGGGCTGCTTATCCACCATCCGGACTATCCTGCGTTGCAACCTTTCATCAATTTTTTCTCTTCCGTCCACGCCCAGAGAGATTAGCTACAGTGCCATGAGTTGCAAACTTCTTGATAATGTTTCGCACTGTGGACAAAGGCAAATCTAGATCTCTGGAGATGGACTTGTAACCTTGAGATTGTTGATATTTTTCCACAATTTTGGTTCTCAAGTCTTCAGACAGTTCTCTTCTCCTCTTTCTGTTGTCCATGCTTAGTGTGGCACACACAGACACACAATGCAAAGACTAAGTGAACTTCTCTCCTTTTTATCTGCTTTCAGGTGTGATTTTTATATTGCCCACACCTGTTACTTGCCCCAGGTGAGTTTAAAGGAGCATCACATGCTGGAAACAATCTTATTTATCCACAATTTTGAAAGGGTGCCAAGAATTTTGACCAGCCCATTTTTGGAGTTTTGTCTGACATTATGTCCAATTTGCTTTTTTTCTCCCTTTTTTTGTTTTGTTCCAATACACACAAAGGGAATAAACATATGTATGGCAAAACATGTGTTACTGCAATACTTTTCTGTGAGAAATACTTGATTTTATGGAATAAATTCTGGGGTGCCAACAATTTCGGCCATGACTGTACATGTAAAAGTCTACATTTTTTACAAGGAAATTACCCCAAACATTTTATATTTTTTTGAATGCAAAGGCCCTGGAGCATAAAATGGTGGTTGTTGCAAGTTTTTTTGTCACACAATATTTGCACAGCGGTTTATGAAATGCAAATTTTCTGAAAAAAAAAAAGACAAACGTAATGTAATACCTATTCATTTTGGAAATATAAAAGATGATATTACACTGGGTAAATATACTTAACATTTAACACTTTAAAATTGTGCACGCCTATGGAATGGTGACAAACTATGGTACATTAGAATATCAATAGGCAGTACTTTAACTTTTTGACTGCTGATAGCATCATACACTGTAGTGAGTTGACGGATCGACTTGGTGATACGCTCTATTTTATTTTATTTCCAGTAAGTACATTTATGTATTTGGGGGCATTTATTTTACCAATAAAAGGGTTTACGCCATGTGAAGCTTCCCTTGTTTTTACATGCCCGCACTGCTGCACGCACTCTCATGCTGACTGAAGTCATTTGGACATCTTGAAGGTAGCTGACAGCATTCCTGGAGAGGAGTTTACAGGCGTATTTACATCTAATGTCTGGTGAGTACATTTCTTAAGGGGATAGTGTTTACCATGACAGCGATGGAAGTTTGATTTCAAATTCCACTGGGATCTACTGGAAGGTCTGAGGTTGGATGAGTCGGTTTGTGCCATCTCTAAGAGAGACATCATTAACACTGACGGATCACTGTTTAATACCTCCCTGCCAATTTTAACCCCTGAAGTCTCTCACTTATTCAGTCTGCTATTAGCAGCAGTTGGACTTTGGTGCAATTTGGGTTTATTTTAAACTTATGTTTGTTTTTGAGGTTCTCTATTTTCATCTCATGGTGGACTGTGGTGACTTTTAAACTAATTTTTGTTAATTACTGCAAGATATATCCATATATCATAGGTAGGATCACATTTTCTCATCTAAGCGCTGTTAATGTTTTATTTATGGTAACTTGTAAAGACTTTTAAACAGGAGGTCTGGCAATAGAGTTATTGCTCTCACTTCATGGCGATACCTCACATGTGTGGTGCGATCACGGTTTACATATGCATGCAAGGTCTTTGTTGCATTGTGTGCTAGTCTTTGCCTAGCAGCAACTGGTTCTCCACAGCCAAAACACCTGAAACCCCTATAGTAAAAGACTGGCCGAGTAAAAAAAAAAAAATCTTTTCCCATACATGCATAGTTAGATTGTGGACTCTTGTGTAATCTATGTGTAGCGATACCCCCAGCTAAGAGGGCCGCTGGTATGATTTGTTTCGGGCCCTGTAGCACTCACTGTTAACCACCGGCAATTGGCTCTACCCTCCCTTGGCACAGTTAGTAGGGGATGATGGGATTGTGTAACCTGTGATTCTTGGCAGCACAATCCCACAATAAAGGCACACAACAGTATGGTGTAGCTATCACTAACCGTTTCTCCTGCACAGAAAAATGACACAAACAACTGATATACTTAACCCTGATACTTTACTGGGAATAATGGTTAAGCAGATAAAACAGTATACATAAACATATGCAGAGCATTTCTTGTGAAAAAAAAACAAAAACATATGCAGAGCCCTGCAATGAAGGAGTGTTTTAGCACACAGATATATAATCCTATGACAAGAAACTAACGGAACCCGCTGCAGCTCTTCTCCCTCGTGGGCAAGATGGCGCCCAGCAATGTCACTACTATTAAGTCAGGCCTGACTGTACTATATGAAAGACCCGCCCCTTCTCGTGTTCCGCATCTGGTCCGCTTAGCCTTACACCTACGTCATTGGCTGAGCGGACCTGATGGGGAACTTTAGAAGGGGCGGGTCTATTCATTTAATACACTGCGGAGGAAGTTCCCAATCAGGTCCGCTCAGGCTCAGCCAATGACGTCTCGTGTGGACAGCGCTGGACATCGGATCGCCGCGGAACACTGGATTTCATTGCTGGAATGTTTTTTTTTATTTTTTATTTTTTTTATTTTTAATAAAGGACTTTTTCAAGGTGTCTGTGTGTTTTTTTAACATTTTTTTTAAACTTTCTTCATGAAATGGTAGGGGTACAATGTACCCCATTACCAATTCACATGGGGGGCGGGATCTGGGGGTCCCCTTTGTTAAAGGGGTCTTCCAGATTCCGATAAGCCCCCTGCCCGCAGACCCTCACAACCACCGGGCAAGGGTTGTGGGGATGAGGCCCTTGTCCCCATCAACATGGGGACATCCTCCCCATGTTGAGGGCATGTGGCCTGGTACGGTTCAGGAGGGGGGGGCACTCTCTCTTCCCCCCCTCTTTTCCTGCGGCTTGCCAGGTTGCGTGCTCGGATAAAGGGCCTGGTATGGATATTTGGGGGAACTCCACGCATTTTTTTTTATTTGCGGCAGGGTTCCCCTTAATATCCATACCAGACCTGAAGGGCCTGGTAATTGAATTTGGGGGGACCCCCACCCTTTTTTCTTTTTATCAATAAAAAACCCCTCCTAAAGAAACCCAACCTCGACCACAAAGACCCAAACCACCGCAAACCGGTAACAAGCCTCAACACCATCTCAAAGATTATGGAGAAAGCAGTAGTACAACAGCTACAACTCCACTTGGACTCTTACAAACTCTTGGATCCACTACAATCAGGCTTCTGCCCTGGCCATGGCACAGAAACAGCACTTCCTAAAATATGGGATGACGCCCTTAAAGCAGCAGATGATGGAAAATTATGCCTTCTGGTGCTGCTGGACCTCAGTGCAGCGTTCGACACAGTAGACCACAAAACTCTACTCATTCGCCTTAAAGCGGTTGTAAACCCTAATAGACTTTAATTACAAATAACATATTTGTAATTATCAAGTCATTTCAAAGTGATTGATCGCTATGGTTCGCATCCTTCCTAGATAATCGTTCCCAGACAGTAAAACTAGGAGCCTTCACCTCAGAAGCTCACGCAATTTCTTGTGGAGTCCCTCAAGGATCACCCCTGTCGCCTTTGCTCTTTAACATCTACCTCCGCCCACTCCTCAAAATCATCAGCAAACAGGACCTGTGCTACCACTCATACGCTGACGACACCCAACTCTACTTTCGTATCACCGGGAAAAAAGACCAATATCACGGATTGGAAAATTGCCTCACATTGATCGATGATTGGATGCCGGAGAGTTCCCTCAAACTCAACGGATCCAAAACAGAACTCCTTCTCCTCCACGCAAACCGAAAGACAAAAACGAAAACTTCTTGGACACTCCCCACTAGGGATGAGCTCGGTGTTCGAGTCGAACATAGGTTCGACTCGAACATCGGCTGTTCGCGCGTTCGGCGAACAACGAACGATTTGGGCCGTTCGCGCCAAATTCGAGTGACGCGAACGGCCCACAATACACTGCGCCATCGCAGTGTAATCCCGGCGCTGTGATTGGCCAAGCATGCACTGTGACCCTGCATGCTTGGCCAATCACAGCGCCGGCAGCGAGGAGAGCAATGATTGGCCACAGGCAGGATGCCTGTGGCCAATTATAGCTGAGGGGGTTTAGTACACGCCCCACACTATAAAAGGCCGCCAGCGCGGCGGCCTTGTGTAGTGTGTTCCGGAGCAGGGAAAGTGAAGGATAGGCAGGGACAGTGTCAAATCTTGTCAAATCTATTCTTTGCTAAACCTTGTGTGTAGGGACAGAGAAGGATAGGCAGGGAGAGTGTCAGTGTCATATTCTTTGCTAAACCTTGTGTGTAGGGAGAGAGAAGGATAGGCAGGGAGAGTGTCAGTGTCATATACTTTGATAAACCTTGTGTGCAGGGAGAGAGAAGGATAGGCAGGGGACAGTGTCAGTGTCATTGTTGCTAAGCCTCCTGCATATTATACACCTGAAGTTAGCCCGTATTGCTGCTTTTTCCTGGTGTGTTACACCAACAGGATTTTGCGGCACTTACAGCGGGCGGAGTGTACCTCCTGACCATATTACACCTTAACTTACCCTGTATTGCTGCTTTTTCCTGGTGTGTTACACCAACAGAATTTTGCGGCACTTACAGCGGACGGAGTGTACCTCCTGACCATATTACACCTTAACTTAGCCTGTATTGCTGCTTTTTCCTGGTGTGTTACACAAACAGGATTTTGCGGCACTTACAGCGGGCGGAGTGTGCCTCCTGACCATATTACACCTTAACTTAGCCTGTATTGCTGCTTTTTCCTGGTGTGTTACACAAACAGGATTTTGCGGCACTTACAGCGGGCGGAGTGTACCTCCTGACCATATTACACCTTAACTTAGCCTGTATTGCTGCTTTTTCCTGGTATGTTACACAAACAGGATTTTGCGGCACTTACAGCGGGCGGAGTGTGCCTCCTGACCATATTACACCTTAACTTAGCCTGTATTGCTGCTTTTTCCTGGTGTGTTACACAAACAGGATTTTGCGGCACTTACAGCGGGCAGAGTGTGCCTCCTGACCATATTACACCTTAACTTAGCCTGTATTGCTGCTTTTTCCTGGTGTGTTACACAAACAGGATTTTGCGGCACTTACAGCGGGCGGAGTGTGCCTCCTGACCATATTACACCTTAACTTAGCCTGTATTGCTGTTTTTTCCTGGTGTGTTACACCAACAGGATTTTGCGGCACTTACAGCGGGCGGAGTGTGCCTCCTGACCATATTACACCTTAACTTAGCCTGTATTGCTGTTTTTTCCTGGTGTGTTACACCAACAGGATTTTGCGGCACTTACAGCGGGCGGAGTGTGCCTCCTGACCATATTACACCTTAACTTAGCCTGTATTGCTGCTTTTTCCTGGTGTGTTACACAAACAGGATTTTGCGGCACTTACAGCGGGCGGAGTGTACCTCCTGACCATATTACACCTTAACTTAGCCTGTATTGCTGCTTTTTCCTGGTATGTTACACAAACAGGATTTTGCGGCACTTACAGCGGGCGGAGTGTGCCTCCTGACCATATTACACCTTAACTTAGCCTGTATTGCTGCTTTTTCCTGGTGTGTTACACAAACAGGATTTTGCGGCACTTACAGCGGGCAGAGTGTGCCTCCTGACCATATTACACCTTAACTTAGCCTGTATTGCTGCTTTTTCCTGGTGTGTTACACAAACAGGATTTTGCGGCACTTACAGCGGGCGGAGTGTGCCTCCTGACCATATTACACCTTAACTTAGCCTGTATTGCTGTTTTTTCCTGGTGTGTTACACCAACAGGATTTTGCGGCACTTACAGCGGGCGGAGTGTGCCTCCTGACCATATTACACCTTAACTTAGCCTGTATTGCTGTTTTTTCCTGGTGTGTTACACCAACAGGATTTTGCGGCACTTACAGCGGGCGGAGTGTGCCTCCTGACCATATTACACCTTAACTTAGCCTGTATTGCTGCTTTTTCCTGGTGTGTTACACCAACAGGATTTTGCGGCACTTACAGCGGGCGGAGTGTGCCTCCTGACCATATTACACCTTAACTTAGCCTGTATTGCTGCTTTTCCCATTTCCCTGCAGGCCATTAGAATGTCTGGAAGGCAAACAAGGAGAGGCAGACAGTCAGGAGCCAAAAAAAGAGGGCAAGCAGGCTCTGTGTCTAGAGACAACAGTGCTGGTCGTGGACGCGGTGCATCGCCATCAGCACGTGGCCATGGGACACGCTTGTCCTTCTTTTCGGCAGCTGGACGTGTTGAGCCGCATCATGCCGAAGACTTGGTAGAGTGGATGACCAAGCCCTCCTCATCCTCTCTCACCCAGGCTCAGGGTACTGGCAAAGCAGCTGCCAAAGCGTCCTCTTCCCTGGTATCAATGTCATCATCAGTCGCTCCTTCACTAGACCAACCATGTCCTCCTAAGGAGTCCCCCGAACTGTTTGAGCACAGTGTTGGGTACATGCTCCAGGAGGATGCCCAGCGTTTCAAAGGGTCTGATGATGATACCCAGCTAGAGGAAGGCAGTAGCGTGAGAGCAGAGAGAGGGGATGCTCAAGAAGGACACCAATCTGGCAGTCATGTTCCAGCAGCTGCAGCATACTGCCAGATTGGCTCCAGTGATGAGGAGGGAGGGGATGATGAGGTCACTGACTCCACGTGGGTGCCTAATAGGAGAGAGGAGGAGGAGGAGGATGAGGAGGAGGCACATCTCCAACGAGGCAGGATGCCCTCGGGGGGCCAGCGTAAGGGCAGCACACCGACGGAATCACACCGCAGAGCTCCGCCTGTGCAGGGCGCTGCCTCTGCCCGTTATTCAAAAAGTTCTTTGGTGTGGGCCTTTTTTGAGTCGAGTGCATCAGATCGCACAGCTGCTGTTTGCAACATATGTCTCAAGCGTATATCGCGTGGCCAAAACATCACCCGCTTGGGCACCACATGCTTGACCAGACATATGTTGACCTGCCATGCAGCTCGTTGGCAAGCCTACCTTAAAGACCCACACCAAAGAACAAAGCTGACCTCTTCTTGCACCGCATCAGTTGGGATCTCCAACCCCACTATACCTTCAGTCCTCTCTGAAACCTGCTCTGAGAGGAATGAAGGTGTAGAATTAGGTGTGTCACAGCCAAGTACTTGCGGGCACTCTGCTAGCAGTACACCAACGTCCGATTCTAGCAGGCAAATTTCCCTGCCCCAGCTGCTGGACCGTCGAAAGAAGTTCACTCCCAGCCATCCACATGCCCAGCGGTTGAATGCTAGCTTGGCTAAATTGCTAGCGCTTCAACTGCTGCCTTTTCAGTTGGTAGACTCGGCCCCCTTCCGTGAGTTTGTGCAATGTGCGGTTCCTCAGTGGCAGGTTCCCAAACGCCACTTTTTCTCACGGAAGGCGATTCCGTCTCTCTACCGGCATGTGGAAGGCAATGTCTTGGCCTCGCTGGACAGGGCGGTCAGCGGTAAGGTGCATATTACCGCTGACTCATGGTCCAGCAGGCATGGACAGGGACGTTACCTTTCTTTCACGGCCCATTGGGTCACTCTTTTGGCAGCTGGGAAGGATGCAGGACAAGGTGCAGTAGTGTTGGAGGTTGTTCCACCGCCACGCCTCCAAAATGCTACTTCTGGTTGTGACACACCTCTGTCCTCCACCCCCTCCTCTTCTTCTTCCTCCGTGGCCTCTTCCTGTGCTTTGTCCTCGGAACCAGCGGTGCTCCGTAGGCGTTCAAGGGGCTACGCAAGTACGCAGGCAAAAAGATGCCATGCCGTGCTTGCGCTGGTGTGTTTGGGGGACAGGAGCCACACTGGGGCAGAGGTTCTGTCTGCTCTGCAGGGGCAGGCCGAGAGGTGGCTGACGCCACGCCAGCTTAAGCCAGGAATGGTAGTTTGCGACAATGGCACCAACCTCCTCTCCGCTCTCCGACAGGGACAACTGACCTATGTGCCCTGTGTGGCTCACGTCCTTAACCTGGTGGTGCAGCGGTTCTTGGGCAGGTGCCCGGGCTTACAAGATGTCCTGAGGCAGGCCAGGAAAGTCTGTGTGCATTTCCGCAGATATTATAATGCCAGTGCTCGCCTGGCTGAGCTGCAAAAGGAGTTGAACCTGCTCAAGAACCGCCTTATATGTGACATGCCCACCAGGTGGAACTCAACGTTGGCCATGCTGCAGCGGCTGCACACGCAGCAGAGGACCATCAATGAGTACCTGTGCGACTACGGAACTAGGACAGGGTCAGGGGAGCTCGGGTTTTTTTCACCACGCCAGTGGGGCATGATCAGGGATGCATGCACTGTCCTGGCACCATTTGAGGAGGCCACGAGGATGGTGAGCAGTGACAGTGCATGCATCAGTGACACTGTACCTCTTGTCCACCTGTTGGAACATACGCTGCGTGGAATAATGGACAGGGCACTTGAGGCAGAACAGAGGCAGGAAGAGGAGGACTTCCTTGCCTCTCAAGGCCCCCTTTACCCAGACAGTGTTCCTTCTGTCCCACCCATCGCACAGGAAGAAGAGGAGGAGGAGGAGGAGGAGGAGGATTGTGTCAGCATGGAGGTGGAGCCTGGCACTCAGCATCATCAGCAGCAGTCTTTTAGGGATGATTTACAGTCCCAAGAAACCAGTGGACTTGTACGTGGCTGGGAGGAGGTGGCTGCGGATCATGTCGTCCTTAGTGACCCAGAGGACTCCGGACTGAATGCCTCAGCTAACCTACGCTGCATGGCCTCCCTAAACCTGCAAAGTCTGTGGAAGGATCCTCGTATTCTTCGGATCAAGGAGAGGGACCATTACTGGCTGGCCACTCTCCTTGATCCACGGTACAAGGGTAAGGTTGCGGACCTTATCTTACCTTCGCAGAGGGAGCAGAGGATGAGACAACTCCGGGAGGCCTTGCAGAAAGGTCTGTGCAACGCGTTCCCAGAGACTGGGAGGTTACAAACTCCTGGTCCTGGACAACGAGTTGCTGAGGCTTCGGCCAGTCAAAGAAGGAGCGGTGGGGAAGGTGGCCGTCTGACCGATGCGTTCAGACAATTCTTTAGTCCGCAGCCCCAAAGTATGATCGGTTCCAGCAACCATCGCCAGCGTCTGATAAACATGGTGCAGGAATATCTAGGGGCAAGGTCAGACTTGGACACCTTCCCCACCGAAAATCCTCTGGCTTACTGGGTCTTGAGGATGGATCACTGGCCAGAGCTTGCACAGTATGCAATTGAGCTACTGGCCTGTCCTGCATCCAGCATTCTTTCAGAACGCACATTCAGTGCTGCTGGAGGATTTGTCACGGATCACAGGGTGCACCTGTCCACCGACTCTGTTGATCGACTGACCTTCATAAAGATGAACCAGTCTTGGATCACCACCAGCTACCAAACACCTGAAGCTGATATAACAGACTAATTTATTTTCAAATGTCACATCCCTTCAAGACTGATGCTGATGCTGAGAGACTGTCCTGTTATGTTGACTGACTATCCTCCTCCTCCTCAATGATCCGATTGACGATGATAGCTTGGAAGAACATTTTTGTTTCTGGGTGCCGCCACCAGTGGCTAAGGCCCAATTTTTCAGCCCCTGTTTAACAGGGGTGTGTTATTACAATTTTTTATGCAATGCTTTGCAGCAGGGCTCATTCCTGCACTCCAACTAGAGTATCTGGGAGTGGTTGCAGTGTCGTGGCACCAGCACCAGTGGCTAAGGCCCAATTTTTCAGCCCCTGTTTAACAGGGGCGTGTAATTACAATTTTTGATGCAATACTTTGCAAAAGGGCTCATTGCTGTGCTCCAAGTACAGTATCTGTGAGGGATTGCAGTGTTGTGGCACCAGTGCCTAAGGCTCAATTTTTCTGCCCCTGTTTAACAGGGGCATGTAATTACAATTCTTGATCTAATAATTCACAGCAGGGCCCATTCCTGCGCCCACCAAGACTAACTGTGAGGCCTTACAGTGTTGTGTCAACACCACCACCACCACCACCACCACCAAAGGCCCAATTTTTCAGCCCCTGTTCAACAGGGGCATGCAATTACAATTCTTGATCTAATAATTCACAGCAGGGCCCATTCATGTGCCCACCAAGAGTAACTGTGAGGGCTCACAGTGTTGTGGCAACACCAACATGTAAGGGGCAAATTTCAGCTGAGTATATACGGCAGGCCCCTACTTTCAAACATCCAACTTACAAACGACTCCTCCTTGCAAACGGAAGGATACAACAGGAAGTGAGAGGAAATCTACCCCTAGGAAGGCAAATTCTCTCCTGTAAGAGTTAATATGGGGAAAAAAGTGTCTCCTCTCCACTGATTCTTTATCACCAATTCTTGTTTCAATAAAAACCCCAAATTTTCAAAAAACATTTGTCATTAGGACGGAAAGTGAGGTGAACTGTTCTGAACAGGTGCACACTGCACAGACAGCAAAACAAATGTTACAGGGGTGATAACCCTTCCCTATGTTTTCCAAAAAGCTTAAAAATATATTTTTTGGCTGGAGCTACACTTAAACAATGTACCTGTTCAAAATTACAAACAGATTCTACATAAGAACAAACCTACAGTCCCTGTCTTGTATGCACCGCCTGTATACGGCTGTTCAGAGTATATAGGGCCTTTTTTATTTTGTGTGCGGGGTTCCCCTTAATATCCATACAAGACCCAAAGGGGCTGGTAATGGGCTGGGGTGGGGGGGGGGGGGGTGTGATGGGGTAGCTATGCCATTTTTCTTAAAGATTTTCATCCATATTACCGGGACCAGACATTACATTAAAGCCGCAAGCAGTTTTAAATGTATTTTTTTCCTTTAGAAATGTAATTTTGTGCAGGGACAGTTCTAAACACGGGAAACACGTGGCAATTCACAGGCATACTTTAGACACCCCCCAGGTACGATATTTAAAGGAATATTTGACTTTTTTTTTTTCACTTTATGCATCATTAAAATGACTGCTCCAGAAAAACTGCAGTTTTTAAAACTTCTTTTTGCATTGATACATGTCCCCTGGTGCAGAACTCGGGTTCCCAAACCCTTTTTAGGACACTAACATGCATAATAGTCGTTATAATTAGCACTTTAGATTTTGAACGTTCGCATCCATTGTATTTAATAGGGTTCTAAAGTTTGTGCGAACTTTCGGTCCGTTCGCGGGTTCTGGTGCGAACCGAACCCGGGGGTGTTCGGCTCATCACTACTCCCCACCATCCTTGGACAGACCATTACCCCAAGCACCAAAGTCAAAAGCCTCGGAGTCATCTTTGATTCGGAGATGTCGATGGATGCACAAATTTGATCAGTAGTCAGCGGATCTTACAATCTCCTCCGCCTGCTGCGTAGACTCATCCCCTTCATCCCAGAAGAGGACAAAGCAGTAGTAGTTGGAACAATTATCAACTCGTGACTCGACTACGCAAACGCCCTCTAGCTCGGACTATCCAAATACCAGATTTTGCGCCTACAAGTCGTCCAGAACACGGCTGCCAGGCTGGTAACGGGAAAAAAACCTTGGGAATTCATCACCCCATCGATGAGGAGCCTTCATTGGCTGACCATAAAGGATCGGATCATATTCAAGACCCTCTGCCTCACCCACAAGTGCACACAAGGAAACGCTCCTCAATATCTATGCAAGAAGATAAAACATTACACCCCCAATCGCACTCTCCGATCAACAAACCAAAACCTCGTTCACATACCCAAGACCCGCTACAAAACAAAGGGAGAACGAAGATTTGCAGTCCAAAGACCACGGCTATGGAACGCGCTACCCACGGATATCCGCATGGAAGAAAACCATCGGGCCTTCAGGAAAAAACTTAAGACCCACCTCTTCTGATGGATCAGGATGTCACTGGATGCAAGCGCCTTGAGGCGATTTAGTTCGCAATTGTAGCGCTATACAAGTTATTCACTCACTCACTCAATGACTGTTCTCTGTATTGCCGGGAGCCGACAATTCATTATAGCCGCGAGTGAGTTTTAAATTACTTTTTTTACTTCAGAAATTACACTTTGTGCAGGGACAGTTCTAAGCACGGGAAACAAGCGCGACTTTACAGGCATACTTTACACACACGGAAACAATATACAGAAAATTCGGAAACCAAAGTTGATTGGCTGCCCTGCAGCTTTTAAAAATGCGCCATTACATCGCCTAACACCGGACCCGAACCCGAACATACAGTCAATTGTTCGGGTTCGGGTCCGGGACCCAAAAACCCAAAAGTTCGGTACGGACCCGAACTTTACAGTTCGGGTCCGCTCAACCCTACTGGTGAGTTAAAATTTGGTATATTCCTTTACTTTCAGGAATAATGGTAAACAGGACAAACAGAGGATAAATCTCCTCAACAGGGGCAGACAACCATAAAAACCGTACAGGGGTTCTAATCCTTCTCCACTCTTTCTAGCCTTGCAGCAGGCAGTTGCTGACATCTATTTTTATTAGATTATTACTAAACAAACCTTTCTAATTACTAAACGCCCATTTGGGGTACACCTTGACAAATTCATCAAGGAAGTTACAGGGAGTAAGGTACTTCTACCCCACAAGAAAAAGCATAAAACTGGATACACACTATACAACTTTTGTTGTTCGATTTCCTTTAGATTTACCAAAACCATAAAGTGCGGGGGTTGGCAACCCATCGATCGCGGTCCCCCTGACGGCCACAGACAGGTGTCAGGTAGACCACAAACAGGTTCCTGCGCCACCGACACCCACCTTCTATGTGCTGGTCCTTGTCTCCCCTCCCAGCCTCCTCGGCGGCTCCGCCGCACAATCTATGTCCCGGTCTCTCTCTCTTCCTCCTGCCTCCACCCTCCTCTGCCGCTGTGAACAGCAGAGATCGGGAGGAAGCACAGCTCAGGACAGAGGGCGGGAGGAGGAGCTGGCCAAATTAACTTTTCTCTTTTCGTCCATGGATGGACACAGCTCCTTAATTCTTGACAGTTGGGTTATGTTACTGTTCTATAGGAGAGGACTAGGCAGAACATGTTAGATATTTAATTCATGCTACTTTAACAGAGTTGAACAGCCCCAGGGGGCGGTCCCTCCGTACATAACCCTCCACCCTGCAGCCAGCAGCCTCAGGTTGTTTCTGCCTAGTAGAGGAGAAGGACCTGGCTCCCTTTGGGCCCAGAGTCTTGAAGAAATTTTAACTTTTTATTATTTTATTTTTTTGAAGAATCTTCTATCAACTGCTGGCTGGGCATGACAGGCAGGATATTATAGATCCTTGTAGTCCCCCCAGTCCGGCCAGCAAGCGTGAGCAGACCTTAGCTACGTGCTGGGTCGGCCACGACATACCCCATGGCTCCAGGGGTGGCCAGTGAACTATGCTCCAGGGTTCACATATGACCGAGCGGCTTGCTGTCTCAGTCACAGTGGACCGGGCCGACAGCTACTCCGTACTGCTCAGTTGTAGGTCTGTCAGGAACGCACCAGTGGGTCCTTGCAAGGACGGGTAAGTACAGTTCCTCCTACTTCGGTGGGATGGAACAACTGGGCATTCCTAAGGGGGTCGTTAGGGGGTTCTCCTGCCCTCCCCTCTCTCCCTTTCTTACCCTTTTTCCTCCTCCCCTTGCAGGGCTCGCTGCGACCAGGGAATACCTTTAAGGGGCTCCAGGTCCCGGCGGGGGGCTGTGGGGGTGTCCAGGCCCGCTCTCTGTTTGGGAGGTGGTAATTTCTTTGAAGTCTCCGCTGCTGGCCTTCTCGTCCACCTCGCTTGCTGTGCGCCATTTTTTGAAGCGCTGGCGCCATTTTTTTGGGGCCTGTGCATTGCATTGGAAATCCCATTGGTGGCCATTTTGCCGTGGCCGCGCTATGATGCAGGCGGGTGGCCATTTTCTTGTTGTCCGCGCGCTTTCTCTGAGGTCCCCGGTGGCCATTTTGGAGTGGGTTTTGGCCTCTAGTGCTCTGACTGGCTTTCTGAACAGCGCCGTTCACCTCACACAGTTCCTAAGTCACACGCGGTGTGAGGATGAGAGCGGGCAGCGGCGCTGAACAGTCCCTGGCTGGCGGTGTGTCCCCTGGGTATCCCCCCTCGGTCAGTGCAGCAAGGAGGGTGGACAAAATGATGTGTCAGATAACTTGACTAGGTCCCTAAGGGCTGTCAGTGGGCAATCTGGAGCCAGAAGCTTTTTTCCCTAGACATTCCAGAGGCAGCAACTGGTGCCCCTGCACCTACGGTTCCCATGGTCGCTTTGTAGGCAGTCCTGGAGTCGGTGTTGCCAAGGTGGAAGTGAGCGTAAAGGGGGTACTAAGCGCCTCTCCCCCGCCATCGCCTGGGAAATTGTTCTGACTCAAACTCGGGCCTGGCTGTGGCTCAGGAACCCGGTTCTGATATGTCCGAAGAGGCGGACCAGCACCTTCCCTGTGAGGAGGACCCCTCGTCCGGGTCAGCTCAAGACAGCACTTATCAATGCTGTGAGGGACACTCTCAAGCTGGAAGATACAGCTGGGACTTCCACAGCAGGGTCTGTCCCTTTTGGGTCGCACAAACCGACCCACTCTGTTAAGGTTTTTCCTTATGTTGATTTATTTGACAAGTTCATAGTTAAAGAATGGGAACGGCCGCAGAGGCCCTTGCGGTCCCTCAGCGAACCCCGGTCTCTCGGTTAAAATAAGTAACCTCTATCCCGGGGGAGGGGACCCCTGTTTTAAGGACTCTACTGATAGGAGGTCTGAAGCGGTGAGCCGCTCCATGTTCACCATGCTGGGGCCAGCATTGCGGCCTATTGTGGCTGCTACCTTGGTGTCCCAGACGCTCACGGAGTGGGCAAAAATATTGCACCGGACTGTGGAGGAGCATCAGTTTCCTCCTGATGGCATGTCTGGCCAAGCAAGTTGGTACAGGGACTCATGTACGTCTGTGATGCAACCCTGGATGCATTCCCCTGGATCTCCAGGATCTCTGCATCTGTGGTGGTATGGCACCGCCTAATATGGTTGATATGCTGGTCCGCTGACCAAGCTTCTAAGAAAACTCTGGCAGTTTTGCCTTTCTAAGGTGGGAGGCTTTTTGGTGCCTCACTGGACGACATCATGAAGGATGTCACTGGGGGTAGGAGCACACTTCTCCCTCAGTCTACTACAGGGAAGGAGCCGCGCCGTAAGCCGGGGCCCTCCTTTCCCACACTGAAGAGGTGTTTTCGTCTGTCGGGGGAAACCCTCCCAAGCATCTACTAAATCAATTGGATGAGATGTCGGTACCCCCCAATGCCCTGCTGGTGGCTGTTGATGTAGAAGCTCTCTACAGCTCCATCCCCCACCAGCGGGGCATTGGGGTTATCAGACATATTCTGTCCCAGTCCCATCGGGACAATCGTGCTTTTGATCGATTTTTGCTCTCTGCACTTGAGCATATTCTTACTTGTAATGCATTTTCTTTTGATGGGTCCCACTACCTCCAGGTACAAGGCGTTGCTATGGGGACTTGTTGTGCCCCTTCTTACGCTAATTTGTACCTGGGGGAGTGGGAGCAAAATTTCTTATCTGAAGAAACACTTTTACCACTTACTGAATTGATTGTCAACTGGAGTCGTTACATTGACGATATCTTCATTGTGTGGGTAGGCACTCTGGAATTGTTGTTGTCATGCCTAGATGCTATGAATGACAACTCTTACAATTTAAAATTTACCATGACCTACAGTGACGTGTCTATCAACTTTTTAGACATTACTATACTGAAGGACACGAATGGTAAATTATCAAGTGCTTTGTATCGCAAAGATACGGCGTGCAATTCCATACTTCATGCCGAAAGTGCACACCCGGCACCTCTTGTGAGATCAATACCATTTGGGCAATATTTGCGACTACGCAGGAACTGCACAAGTGATGCTATCTTTCAGAGAGAGGCAAATGCCTTAAGAGATCGCCTTCTGATACGAGGATATTCCCTCAGTAGTCTCAAAAAATCATTCAGAAGGGCTACTCTTAAATCTAGAGACCAACTCTTGACAAAAAAAGAACTGATCAATAGGCTCGATAAATCTTATCCAAATGATGTACGTATCATTACCAAATTCAACAAACAGAGTGATCAGATTAGGAGGATCATTTCCAAATATTGGCATCTTTTAAAAATTGATCCATCATTGGCTCCATTTGTGCCAGCTAAACCTCTAATCACCTACCGTAGAGCAAATTCAATAAGGGACAATTTAATACAGAGTGAGTACACAGGTGAATTCCGTGTTGATCCTTGTAGGCGACCAGGTACATATCGATGTGGCGGCTGCAATTTATGTCAGTATATGAATATTGACAACAAAGCAATACTACCCAATGGAAAAGTCTTCAAGGCAATTCACTTTGCCAACTGCAAAACGGAAGGAGTTGTATATTTGCTCTCATGCCAATGTGGTTCTTTCTACATTGGCAAAACTAAACAGCCATTCTTTAAAAGAGCGGCTAGACACATCACCTGTATGAAAAAATGTGACCCAGATCTCCCCCTAGGACGACATATTAGAGATATTCATAACAGTAAAATTCCAAGAATAAAATTTTTAATCTTGGATAGGATCCATCCAAATAATAGAGGAGGAGACTGGAATAGAACTCTCTTGCAGAGAGAAACAAAATGGATTTTTACTCTGAATGCCACCCTGCCACCCGGGTTAAATGAACATATTAGTTATCGTCCCTTTTTGGAGGGTTTCTCCTCTGGTGGTTGGGAAGAATAGAAGAGAGTATATATTCATCATTATTATGATTATTGCTATACATCAAAGTTTTGAGTATGTCTAGTATGATATATGTTATATTTTTTCGATATTGTATGCGTTATGGGGTGATGTGTGTCTTTTGTGTTGGGCCTGCGGGGTCCATTGCTTTCTGCACGACGCACGTAGGGGGTTAATTGTCTGGATGACCAATTCATTTTGGCCTCTTGTTACAAATTTTTTTTTTTTCCCCCTTTTTTGATGCAAAATAATTTCTTTTTTGCACACATGCGTCGGCGCTACTTATCTGCCGATTGCTGTCGTATTGAGACCGCGCTTGGCATTTAATGTGCGGGGGGTCCCTCTTTAGGTAACATGATCCTGTGCCTGTTTTAAGGGATTACTTTTCCCACCTATTCTTTTTGTTTTATTTGACTATGACAGTTTTAGATCTGAGGCTCTATAGATGGAATACACCATCTGCGTCCTGTTGCAGTCTCTGGACGTTGACCGTGTTAGGTGTTTCCGGTGTCGGCGTTTCTATGCGGACATACACTTCCGCTCGCGGCTCTTTTGGTTTCGCTTTAGAGTGTTTTACACTCAAGCGACGCCATGCGTATTGACGTCACCATACGCCGGCTTCCTGCGCCGTCCGCTCACACAGCTGTGGCGGCTTATCAAGACGCCATTTAAAGCCCATCTCACCAAACGGAGATTTGCACGGGCACAGGACACGGTACCAGTTTACAGTCTGGAGGAGCTACACAGGTATATACTCTCATTCATATGGTTAGACTCTTTTAGGTATTTAGGACATCACTATCCTCTTATTTAAGTGGTTGCCAATGGTGCTTATTTGCACCTTTACCCTCCTTTTTGTTTCTCTTTCTTTTTACAGTATTTCCCTCAACAATTAGAAGATAGCCACACTTCATACAACTCACTCTACTGCCAGAGGAATGCATAATTTATGCAATCTCTCAGATATGAGAGAGATTCTTTCTTGAATTGATAGGAGTTGCTGTTTTTCTTCTTGTCTACTCGAAATGAAGGTTTACTGGTAGGTTTTTGAGGATAATTTGTTACATCTTTTTGGCTTAAGCTCCAATAAATGAGGATATTAATTAATACTAAGGGCTGTCCATATATGTTTTGCAGAAACCTAGACTCTTTATTTAGAGTCTTTTCTAGCTCCATCGTCTGTCACCATTTGGGGACCCTCGTATGAAAGTTTATTTTTGGACCCTGCTCCAGCCTTTTTCTGTGGTGCGTTTCTTTTTTCTCTCTCGCTCCATATACACGGCGACACACGTGCCCTATTCTCGCATGGAATATCAAACTACTTTTGGAAATATTTGTAAGCAAAAATTATTATTTACTTATTTTCATATACATGTGTGACGTTTTATCTATTTGTATAAACAATTTTATGCATATATATACACAATAGCATCATGTATTTAATGGAATCTGTCTTTTTATAGACAACTCCCGATTTTAATGTCCACAAATCCCCCGAAGAAGGGTAACCGAAACAGCTGTCGGGTCGGACTACAAAACGTTATGTCCTTTTTTTCTTTTTTGAATACAAACAGTTTTTTGTGAATCTGTATTTAATTCATGTATTTTAATAAGAAACTGTCTTTGTAATTATGTCTTTATACTCGTTGATTAAATTTATATATTTTTCAATATACCTCTGAGTGTTGTCAGTCACTTTTAAAGTCCCACCTCCCAAGGGGGTTCTTCCAGTTTTTCATACAATTAGGGATGTGGTGACTGTCAACATTTACAATCCTGCAATCGTTGGTTTTCTTTCTCCCAAGCGGACAAAGGTCCAGCTGGGGGACAGTAGTGTCCCTGGGTGCGCAAGCCCAACAAGCCAGCAAAAAAGCCTGCTACCGCATGAAGTTTTGCCCCCGCCCGTCTCCGGGGTGGGGGGACGGCTTTGCAGGTTTGCAGCTCGGTGGACCTCCCTGCTCTCCGACCAGTGGGTCTGCGAGGTGGTCACCTCCGGGTACAAGATAGAGTTCCTTTCTTGTCCACCAAACAGATTTTTTCCCTCACAAGCTGCCTCTCTTTCCGGCTCGTCGGGCTGCCCTCCAGGGGGCAGTGCAAGACTTGTTGAGGTGCGGGGTGATCATACCCGTACCACCACAGGACAGGTTTCAGGGTTTCTACTCAAATCTGTTTGTGGTCCCGAAGAGGGACGAAGTCCGTCCAATCTTGGACCTCAAGGCCCTCAATGTCTTTATCTAGATTCAAAAAGTTCCAGATGGAATCGATTTGTTCGGTGAGGGCTGCGCTCCATCCGGGGGACTTCCTGCGTCCTTGGATATCAGGGACGCATACTTGCATGTCCCCATCTGCGCTAGGCATCAGAGGTTCCCGCGCTTTGCGATAGGCAAAGACCACTATCAATTTGTGGCTCTTCCCTTTGTTTCAAATATTTTTATTACGTTTTAAGAAAAAGTATACAGCAATAGCAAACATAGTTGCGGATGCAGCCGTTGTGTAAATAAGCGGACGCAGCCGATAAACATGGCAAATAAGTGCAACAATATAAACGATTGTGTAAAGATACAAAAACCTTAGGACACAACCTGGTGCATTCGACATGTCAATGGGAATATCAACTATAAGGGGATAGCATGGTAATTAGGCGTCTGTTCTCTAGTGGAAGAGATAGGGAGATGCATTGACAGGGTAGATCCGATATCTAAGGTGCGGGTGGAAAATTCTAGGGATTGGGGGGGGGGGCACGTAGAGAGCACGTGTAAGAGGGTCGGGGAGGGAGTGGGTGTAATGGTTGGCAGGAAGCCTAGGAAGGGCATCTCAAGATGTATTGGCATAAGGATATTTCATAAGTGGGTCAGGACTGGATGAGTGGGAAAGCAGGGGAGAGAAGTCAGGGTGGGGGGGATGTATGAAACAAGTCTTCAGTATACTCGTTTTCCTACTCGTTTACCTACCACAGCTTTCGGAGGGCCTTCATGTGACATAGCCTTTATATTAGTCCGTTGTTAGAAAGTGAAGCCAGCATGCCCAAGATTGCGTGTATTTAGAAGGTGTATCATGGATTTGGTGGATTAGTTCCTCAATTTCTGCAGTTTTTTGTATGCGTAGGAACCATTCAGATATAGATGGTGGCTCAGTTGAGCGCCATTTCGCCTGGGATGCATAGTTTTGCTGCGTTGACCAAATGCATGGCCAAGGAGCGGACATAGGTTTTTTGTGGTAATTTGGAATTGTGGAGTAAAAATTGCGCCATTAAATACTCTAGACTATAAGAGGTGATTTGATTGGTAAGGCGATGGACTTCCGTCCAAAAAGGTTGCAGTTTAGAACATGTCCACCATATGTGTACAAGTGAGCCTATTTCAGTCCCACATCTCCAACATAGCGGGGAATGGGAAGGGTAGATGTGGTGCAATCTAAGGGGAGTTCTGTACCATCTCGAATATACTTTGAAAGCGTTCTCTTGTGCATGTACATTAACTGTCCCCTTATGGATGCACGTGTATACGGTTTCCCATTCTTGGTCTGTTAGATCAACGGCGAGTTCATTTTCCCATTTGTGACTAGCCCAGTTCAGTTTGGGACGTTGATTTGAGAATAGAAGCGCGTATGTATAAGAGATCAAGTGAGTCAGTGGTGCAGTGTTGAGACAGAGCGATTCAAAAGGGGTGAGTTGCCGCGACCATTCAGGTTTTGGACTGGGTCTGTCGAAAAAATGTCTAAGTTGGACATATGTCCAAAAGGGAAGGAGCCTGTCGTCATTCTAGAGGCCAATGTAGTGTGGGATACGAGGCGATCGTCCTCAAAGAAGTGTTCAGCACGGACGTGCGTGTAAGGCCAGATGTCTGAGAGAAAGGAGGATGACGTTCCTGGCGCAAATTCTGGGATATGTCTAAGAGGGGTCAACGGGCCTAGAATTGAGGAAATCTGATAGTTATTGCATGCCTCACGGAAGGAAGCCAACATTGGGAGAATGAGAGGGTGAGTTTGACAAGAAGTAGGGGTGTGTTTTGGCCTAATCCAGGGGGTTTGGGATAGCGGTATAGTCGAAAAGGAATGTTCTAGTTGGACCCAGGCTTTGGTTTTTGGGTGGATGTTCCAATCAACAATCCTGGCCAGATGACAAGCTTGATGGTACTTGCGTAGATCTGGGAGGCCAATGCCTCCTTTAAGTTTAGGGATGGTTAGTCTGGCATAGCTAATTCTCGGTCGGAGTCTGCCCCAGATAAAGTCAGTACATGCTTTCCTGTACGTAGCAAAGAAAGCGGGTGGGAGTTTGATCGGTACAGTTTGCAGCAGATAAAGGAGTCTGGGTAGAACATTCATTTTGACTATGGCCGCTCTGCCAAACCAGGAAAAGAGTCCTGTGGACCACCGCTGAAGATCTTTTATTATGTTTTGTATTAAAGGGAGATAGTTAGTAGAGTATAGGTCCGTCAGGGAGCTGAATGCCCAGGTACGTAATTGAGTGATTGTTCCACTTGAATGGGAAATTAGCTCGACATTGTGAACATATGTCGGGGGGTAAAGTAACATTGAGGGCAGTGGATTTCGCAAAATTTATTTGTAGATTGTGTGACAGCAGGAAGGTAAAGTCACCTGGTTGCATCCAGGGGGGTAGATATATTTCGCCCAGATTCAGGCTTTACGCCGACTTATACAACTAGGTGGAGAGTTGTATAAGGCTAGTGGGCTCATGGATGACTCATACCTCTAGGGAGAGTGTGGGGCGTCGTGCAGACAGGGAGTTGATGAGACCAGCTGAAGCTTGTCAGCTCATGTAGGCCTCTATAAGAACTCCCAGCTTCATTAGATGTTAGCTCATGCCTGGAACCAGACCTGTGTGGACTGTCTAGGGAGAGTGAACCCCTGTGCGGTGAGACAAAGCCTGTGTGGCTATTTGCTTGGACATTTAAAACCAGGGACTTAGGGACTAGGACAGCACTAGGCTGATCCCAGTTGTTAGTTAGGAAACCTGTATGTTTAGTCAGAGGTCAAGTTGACCAGGATTTATTTTGTTTATGTTTCTTTTGCTTTGCTGTGTTTTGTCACTGTAAATAGAAAATAAACCGCACCTTTTTGATTTTGAAAACCACAACCTCCGTTTGCTGGGCCTGTTTTTGTGTGGGGAGCCCATCTCGGGGGTCACACACACCCGCTGCCGAGCTAACCCCCTCACAGTTGGTGGAGAACCAGCGGCAGTTTTTTTTTTAAGCCAGCATGGAGGAGATACTGAAGCAGCTGGCTCTAGCAAATGCCAATCAACAGCAGACAAATGCAGGTTTGCAAAAGAACTTCGCAGCCCAGCAGCAAGCTCATCAACAGAGCCTTGCAGCCCAGCAGCAGACAAACGCAACTTTGCAACAGAGTCTGGAGGCTCAGCAACAAGCCCAGCAGCAATCTGAGGCCCGCTTCATAGACCTGTTGCAGAAGCAAGAGCAGAGACTACAACAACAGATGGAAGCAGTAATGCAGCAACGTCCGCAGACCAGTGAGGAAAGCCGTCCCACTAATACCGCGTCCTTTGGGGTGAGTCGTTTATTGACAAAAATGACTGGAGAGGATGATCCAGAGGTATTTTTGACCACATTTGAAAGGACCGCTGAAAGAGAAAAGTGGCCTGAGGAGCAGTGGGCTGGACTGGTGGCTCCTCTGTTAACTGGTGAATCGCAGAAAGCTTACTATGACCTAGAGCCTAACCAAGCAAAAGACTATGTGATGCTAAAAGCTGAAATATTGGCAAGGCTGGGTGTCACCCAGGCTGTCCGGGCTCAGCGTGTGCATAACTGGACTTTCCAGCTTGGAAAACCCCCCAGGTCTCAAATGTATGATCTCATTCACCTGAGCAGAAAGTGGCTACAGCCAGAGACTTTGTCCGCACCAAAGATTGTGGAACGTGTTGTAATGGATCGGTTTTTGAGAGCTCTTCCTACTGCCATCCAAAAGTGGGTAAGCCATGGAGACCCAGAGACGGCCGATGGTCTTGTGGATCGTGTGGAGAAATACTTGGCTACAGAGAACCTGACGGCCTCTTCCAGAGACACTCGGACTTTCCACCCTAAGACCAGACCATCCCCAGGGGCGGATAAGAGGATTCCAAGGGGTGAGGGTGGAGAGAGTGAGAGGGTGGGAGCTCTACCCCAAGTTTGGCGAGAACAGCCTGGGAAATCAGCGGCTCAAGAGGCCGCAAGAAGGATCGTTTGCTACCGCTGCCGGCAAGCGGGACATATTGCAGCCAATTGCCCGGTTGTGGAGGAACCCATGCAGTGTGACTTTCTGACGGGCAGACGTCAGTCGCTGTGTGCAACAGTCGCATGCACTGCCATTCGAGGAACTGAGAAACATTTATGCAAAATGTGTGTTAATGGTAGAAATGTTGTGGTATTGTTGGATTCAGGTAGCCTTGTGACCCTGATAAAGGCTGAGTTAGTTAAAACAGAGGTCTCTGGGAATAGCAAGGTAGCTGTTATTTGTGTGCATGGGGACACCCGAGAGTATCCAGTGACTACAGTGTGTTTCGAGACCCCCAAAGGTACCCTCTCTCATCCAGTGGGCTTAGTATCTCAGTTACCGCATGACGCCATTGTGGGAAGGGATTTTCCGAAGTTCTGGGAACTGTGGGATGATCCTGAGCCCCCCACTGGTGCCCCTATGTACCAGGAATGTGATAGCCAGAACTCCCCTGAGAGTGGTGAGGACTCTCCGGAATTTCCCTTATCAGTATTGGCAGGGGAGACTCAAGAAACTGGAGAGGAGCCCACCTCCTCAGACGAAAACCTACCGTCTGTGGAGTTTTCTGATCTTGAGGTTCACAGGGAAAACTTTGCCACAGAACAGTTGAAAGACCCCGCCCTAATAAAGGCACGGGAAAACGTAGTGAAAATAGATGGCGAGTTAGTGAACCCAGATAATACCTGCACTTACCCATACTTCAGCGTAGAGAAGGACCTACTGTATCGGGTGGCAAAAAGGGCAGAAGAAACCGTTGAGCAGCTTGTGGTGCCCAAACCTTACAGGAAGTTGGTGTTGGAGTTGGCCCATGGGCACATTCTTGGAGGTCATCTGGGGACAGAGAAAACCCGAGAGAGGGTATTACAGAGATTCTATTGGCCGGGGGTGATGAAGGACATAGAAAATTATTGTTCCTCCTGCCCTGTGTGTCAGAGGTCGGCCCCGATGCCACATTTCCGTAGCCCGCTGGTCCCTCTACCCATCATTGAGGTCCCGTTTGAGAGGATCGCCATGGATTTGGTAGGTCCTATAATCAAGTCCGCTAGGGGGCACCAGTACATATTAGTTATAATGGACTATGCCACCCGTTATCCAGAAGCGATCCCTCTCCGAAATACCTCGGCCAAAACCATAGCCAAAGAGCTATCTCTTGTGTTTAGCCGGGTGGGTATTTGTAAAGAACTGCTTACGGACCAAGGTACACCCTTTATGTCCCGGGTTATGAAGGAGCTGTGTAAATTGTTCAAAGTGACGCAATTACGTACATCTGTGTATCACCCCCAAACCGATGGGCTGGTTGAAAGGTTCAACAAAACCCTAAAACAAATGTTGAAGAAAGTGGTGGATAGAGATGGAAAGGATTGGGACTGTCTACTTCCTTATCTGATGTTTGCTATTAGGGAGGTGCCCCAATCCTCTACGGGATTCTCCCCCTTTGAGTTACTGTATGGGAGACACCCAAGAGGGCTGTTGGATATTGCCAAGGAAACTTGGGAAAGTGAGAGTTCTCCCCACAGGAGTGTGATTGAGCATGTCGCCCTGATGCAAGACCGAATTGCACAGGTAATGCCCATCGTGAAGGAACATTTGGCCCAAGCGCAGTTAGCACAGCAGAGAGTGTATAACCGTGGAGCCAAGACCCGTACCTTTTCCCCGGGGGATAGGATACTGGTACTTGTCCCTACGGTTGAAAGTAAATTCCTTGCCAAATGGCAAGGCCCCTACGAGATAATGGAAAAAGTGAGCGAAGTGAATTACAAGGTCAGACAACCAGGAAGGCGAAAGCCCGAACAGATCTATCACGTTAATCTGTTGAAAGCCTGGAGGGATAGAGAGTCCCTAGTCGCAGACACTTGGTCACCAGCTCAAACTGGTTGCGTGATTCCTGAGGTTGGAATAGCAGCCACCTTGTCACAACCCCAACAACAGGAGGTTAAGGAGTTTGTGCTTCGCAACAAGGAGGTATTCTCTGAGCTGCCGGGACAAACATCTGGGGTAGAGCATGACATCATTACCCCGCCCGGTGAAAGGGTGAAGTTAAAACCCTATCGGATCCCAGAGGCCCGACGGGAGGCAATACGGGAGGAAGTACAGAAAATGCTGAACTTAGGGGTCATAGAGGAGTCCCAAAGTGATTGGTCTAGTCCCATTGTGTTGGTGCCTAAACCGGATGGGAGCTGGCGATTTTGTAACGATTTTCGTCAGTTGAACAAAGTTACAAAATTTGACACCTACCCCATGCCACGTATAGATGAGTTGATCGACCGGCTGGGAACAGCCCGATACATGACGACTCTTGACCTCACAAAAGGGTATTGGCAAATCCCCCTGGCCAAGTCGGCCAAAGAGAAAACCGCATTTGTAACCCCAGACGGGGCGTTCCAATATAAAAGAATGCCGTTCGGGTTACAGAATGCGCCGGCCACATTCCAGCGGAAAATGGACCAGATGCTGAGGCCCCATCGGAAGTATGCTGCGGCTTACCTGGATGACATAATTGTCCATAGCACAGATTGGGCCTCACATCTGCCAAAAGTGCAAGCAGTCCTGGACTCTGTTCGGGAAGCGGGGTTTACGGCTAACCCCAAGAAGTGTACCATTGGGCAGGAGGAGGCCAAATATCTTGGGTACACCATTGGGAGGGGAGTAATAAAACCCCAACTCAACAAAGTCGAGGCCATCCAGAGTTGGCCACGTCCCAACAGCAAGAAGCAGGTACGAGCCTTTCTGGGAATCGCGGGGTATTATCGGCGATTCATTCCCCACTTTGCTTCTAAGGCTGTGCCCCTAACCAACCTGACGAAGGGGAAAGGGTCGGTCATGATTAAATGGACCCCCGAGGCTGAGGCAGCATTCCAATTCTTGAAACAAGCCTTATGTAGCCAGCCAGTGTTGTACTCACCCGACTTCTCTAAAGACTTTGTCGTACAAAGTGATGCGTCAGATGTGGGGTTAGGAGCAGTATTGTCCCAGGTCTGGAACGGGGAAGAGCACCCAGTCATTTACCTCAGCAGGAAGTTGAAGTCCCATGAGGTAAATTACGCCACCGTTGAAAAGGAGTGTTTAGCGGTGAAGTGGGCTCTAGATTCCCTTCGGTACTACCTGCTAGGTAGGCACTTTGACATGGTTACGGATCACGCTCCGTTAAAGTGGATGGCTCAAAACAAGGAAACAAATAGAAGAGTGAATAGGTGGTTCCTGGCGTTCAAATGGGGAATGTGGATGCTTTGTCTCGAGTACATGAATGCCTGATTGCTGGTGTTCCAACCCCGAGGTTAAAACAAGGGGGGGGGTAATGTGACAGCAGGAAGGTAAAGTCACCTGGTTGCATCCAGGGGGGTAGATATATTTCGCCCAGATTCAGGCTTTACGCCGACTTATACAACTAGGTGGAGAGTTGTATAAGGCTAGTGGGCTCATGGATGACTCATACCTCTAGGGAGAGTGTGGGGCGTCGTGCAGACAGGGAGTTGATGAGACCAGCTGAAGCTTGTCAGCTCATGTAGGCCTCTATAAGAACTCCCAGCTTCATTAGATGTTAGCTCATGCCTGGAACCAGACCTGTGTGGACTGTCTAGGGAGAGTGAACCCCTGTGCGGTGAGACAAAGCCTGTGTGGCTATTTGCTTGGACATTTAAAACCAGGGACTTAGGGACTAGGACAGCACTAGGCTGATCCCAGTTGTTAGTTAGGAAACCTGTATGTTTAGTCAGAGGTCAACTTGACCAGGATTTATTTTGTTTATGTTTCTTTTGCTTTGCTGTGTTTTGTCACTGTAAATAGAAAATAAACCGCACCTTTTTGATTTTGAAAACCACAACCTCCGTTTGCTGGGCCTGTTTTTGTGTGGGGAGCCCATCTCGGGGGTCACACACACCCGCTGCCGAGCTAACCCCCTCACAATTGGTTAGATAATTAAAAGTCTGGAAATCTTTAAGTAAGTTCGGAAGTGTCACGAGTGGTTCTGTCAGGAAGAGGAGGATGTCATCAGCGAAGGCTGCTATTTTGTAGTTACAGTGGTTTATATCAATCCCCTTGATATCAGGGCTGGCTCTAAGACGTTGTTGGAGTGGTTCAAGGGTTAGAACAAAGATAAGCGGGGAGAGGGGGCAGCCTTGGCGTGTTCCGTTGGATATGGAGAAGGCATCCGATAGGTGGCCGTTGACTCGAACTCTAGCAGTGGGGTTAGCATAGAGTGCAAGAATGAAGTGAATCATGGGCTGGGGAAGGCCTAAGAACTGCAAGACTTCTGTCATGTAATCCCAGGCCACTCTATTGAATGCCTTCTCCGCGTCAAGGGAAAGCATAAATCCCTGTCTTTGATTCGTTGTGAGCCAGTGATGAATGTTGATGGCCTTTAGCGTATTATCCCTCGCTTCCCTACCAGGGATGAAGCCTACCTGATCCAAGTCTATTAGCTGGGGTAGGAGGGGGAGGAGTCGGTTTGCGAGCATTTTGGCATACCAATTGAGGTCTACGTTTAGTAATGAAATGGGCCTGTAGTTTGTGACCGAGGGGTGAATTTTTCCTGGTTTTGGTATCACTGTTATGTGGGCTGTGACTCGGAGTAAGTCTCGCGGGGGTGTAATGGGAGAGGCAAAAGAGTTATAGGCAGACATGAAGAAGGGGGTGAAGAGGTCAGTGTATGTCCTATAGTATCCGACCGGTAATCCGTCAGGGCCTGGGCTTTTTCCCGGTTTCATTTGTTTCAGTGTGATGACTGCTTCTTCGCTAGTCAATGGGGTGTCTAAGTCCTGGGTTAAGGAATCTGATATTGGTTTGGGGTTGTATTGTGTCAGAAATTCCCTAATAGCCTGTTTTCTTGGTATTGTGTCCATGGGTGTGCCTGGGGGGTGTAGGTTATAGAGTCATGAGTAATACGATACAAATTGATCGGCTATGTCAGGGGTTGCGTTTATTTTGTGACCCCTGGGATCCGTCAGCGAGTGTACGGTCGTGGTAGCTCTCTTGGTTTGAAGTGCTCTTGCCAGAAGCTTCCCTGCTTTATTACTATATTCATAAAAAACTCTTTGGGAGAGGATGTACTTGCGTCTGATTTGTTTGCCTAATAACTCTAAGAACTCAGTTCTAGTTTGCAAGAGAGTTTTTAGGGTGTCTAGGGCTTGGGAGCGTTTATGCGCTCCTTCCAGCCATTGGATTTGAGCGGTAAGTTCCAGAAAGCGTTTCTGCTTCTCTCGGCTCTTCCCTTTGGCCTAGCTTCGGCACCAAGAGTTTTCACCTAGGTGCTCGCCCCGATCTAGCTTTGCTGAGACGGCGCGGCATTGCCATCGTAGGCTACTTGTTCTGAGAGCTGCTTCGTGCTCAGAATTAGAGGAGGTTGTTGGATACTGAACCTCCAGAAGTCGGTGTTAGTACCGACCCAGAGCCTAGAGTACCTGGGGTTGATTCTGGACTCCTCGGGGGGCCAGAGTCTTTCTTCCTTCGGAGAAGTTGCAGACACTCCAATCTGCGGTGAGGTTGTTGACATCCCGCAAATGGTCGTCTCTCCGTTTTTGCATGCGAGTCCTGGTCCTCATGGTAGCCTCTTCGAGGCAGTACCATATGCCCAATTCCACACTTGGGTCTTGCAGACGGAGGTTCTCTAAAAATGTAAGATCTCCGTTGTCTCTGAATCATCAGATTCAGATAAGTCATCTTGTCAGGTTCTCTCTGAGTTGGTGGCTGAGGTCCCCGGCTCTTCAGTCTGGGAAGTCGTTCTTCCCTTTTCATGGACTGTGATCATGACGAACGCCAGTTGGGGGGGGGTCTGGTGGTTTCAGGCGGCCCAGGGCTGCTGGACTTCATCCGAATCCCAACTGCCGATCAATGTTCTGGAACTCCGGGCGATCAGGCTGTGCCTTTCCAGGTGGTCTCAGAGACTAGGAGGGCATTCAGTCAGGATCCAGTCAGACAACGCCATGGCTGTGGCATACGTCAACCATCAAGGAGGAATAAGAAGCTCGGCTGCAGCGTGGGAGATCGCTCACATTCTACGGTGGGTGGACAGGAACGTGCTGGCCCTGTCGACAGTTTACGTTCCGGCATGGGAAACTGGCAGGCGGACCAATTGAGTCGCCAGATGCTGGACCACGGGGAATGGTCATTCCATCTGGAGGTTTTTCAACTCCTTTGTAAGAGATGGGGCACGCCAGACGTTGATCTCCTGGTCTCTCGACTCAATCGCAAAGATCGAGGTTCATGGCCAGGTCCAGAGATCCCTGGGCAGACGCGTCAGATGCGTTGGTGGCCCCGTGGGGTCAGTATCGGCTAAGTTATGCCTTTCAACCACTGAAGTTGCTTCCTTGTCTACTCCGCAGAGTAGAGACCGAGTGAATTCCGGTGATTCTCATCGCCCCAGATTGGCCTAGGTGTCCCTGGTACGCCAACCTCGTGCGGGGTGGCGGATGTGCCTTGGCGATTGCTAATGAGGGAGGACCTTCTCTCGCATGGTCCCATTCTTCATCCTGCTTTACAGTCACTGGCTTTAGCGGCATGGCTATTGAAAGCCAGGCACTAGGGGACCGAGGCCTGTCAGATTCGATCATTTCAACCATGTTGAGGGCACGGAAATCTTCTTCTAGGAATATCTACCTTCGCACATGGGGAGCCTACATCTCTGTGTGAGGAGATGGAATGGCGTCCACGGACTTATTCGGTTTGCAGGATCCTGCTGTTACAGCGCAAAGTAGATCAGAAACTTGCCTTAAGCACCATTTAAGGGGCAGATTCAGCTTTGGCTGTTTTCTTTCTGCGACCCCTGGCGGCTTGTCATGAATTAAGGAGCTGTGTCTGTCCATGGACGACAGAGAAAAGGATTTTACGGTGAGTACAAAAAATCCTATTTTTATGTTAAACTGCTGGTGATTGGTTGCTAGGACACAAGGTGGTCCTAAGCAACCAATCGCCAGCTTGCTAATATGAAACGTCACTCTGCCAGCTCCCGCCCCCTGTCCAGAACTATTTTTGTTCTGAGTAAAAATATTTTATCAAAAAAAAAGGTTGGTCGGTGTTGCTGTCTTTTTTTTTTCAAAGAGAGGGGTTCCTTCATACTCCCCAGGAGTAAACCTCAAAACCTTCAGCCAAAAGCCCTGGCCCACCATGCCTTTCCAGAAGCTGTTTTGACAGTGAAGGGGCACCTCCACTACTCAGAGTGCCCCAGCGGGCTGAATGGAAAAAAAAACTGAGCAGCTTGCTTGCTCTGTGCCAACTATTCGATGTTAGTATAGCGATTTTCCTGGCCATGAGATTGGCTTCTGTCTAGGGGCATACAGTCACAGTTCAAAATTGGTTTATCTGTATTGGCCGTCTCCCGGTAGCAGTTAATACTCCACACAATGTGTTTGCTTAACCACAAAAGTATTTTTACTGAATAAGAAATGACAGGTTAAACAATTATACGGTTTATTTATGCAGAGCCCTGCATAAGTTAAAGTACTTATAACAGTACAGGGATGTAATAGAATCTTATTACACACTAAATGTCTTTGAATAAACTACGCTCGCAAGCTCCCCCCAGCAGGCAATATGGCGCCCAAATAATGTCACCGTGAGTTCCAGTCAGACCTGACTACTTTCAAACACAGTTACTCCAATAGAAGGGACCTTCGCTAGCAAACGTTGGTGCACTAATATTTGTAATCCAAGGGATATCAAAAGTTAGCTGAACTCCTGCCTGCTATGCTTTAGGGTGTGAGGTCACAAGTAATAAAATGCCCAACTTCAACTACGCAGTTACGGCGCAACACACTGTCTCCTGGTGAGTAGCGCACTGCTCTGATGGCGGTGGGCCCTAAACAAAGGATTAGGGGCCTACTAAACAGTTAAGAGTCCTGGGCAAGTGCCATTGTTCTCCCTTTCTCATCTGCCCCACCACTGTACCTCCCTGAACATCTGCTCCACCACCGTACCCCCATGCTCTTCTGTCTCACTGCTGAACCATCTTCTCATCTGTCCTAACACTGAAGTTCTCTGCACATCTGTCCCACCACTGTACCCCCCTACTCCTCTGCCCCACCGCTGTAACCCCCTGCTCATCTGTCCCACCAATATACCTCCTTTCTCCGCTTCCCCAACACTGAACCCCCCCCTGCTTATCTTTCCCAACACTGTAACCCCCTTTTCATCTAGCCCAACACTGAACCCCCCCTGCTCATCTGTCCCACCACTGTAACCCCCTGCTCACCTGCCACATCACTGCACCCCCTACTTTTCTGTCCCACTGCTGAACCCCTTTCTCATCCCGCCCACCACCGTACCTCCTGCACATCTGCCCCACCACTGTACCCCCTTACTCTTCTGTGCCACCACTGTAACCCCCCTGCTCATCTGCCCCATCAATTTGCCCCCTTTTCTCATCTGCCCCACCACTGTACCTCCCTACACATCTGCTCCACCGCCGTATCCCCATGCTCTTCTGTCTCACTACTGAATCACCTTCTCATCTGTCCTAACACTGAACCTATCTGCTCATCTGCCCCACCACTGTAACCCCCTTTTTCATCTGCCCCACCAATGTACCTCCTGCACATCTGTCTCCCTTCTGTACCCCCCTGCTCTTCTACCCCACCTCTGTTCCCCCTGCTCTCCTGCCCCCCCACTGTAATCCCCTGCTCATCTGTCCCACCAATACACCTCCTTTCACATCTGCCCCACTGCTCTACCCCCTGCTTTTCTATCCTACCACTGAACCCCCTTCTCATCTGCCCATCACTGTACCCCCCTGCTCATCTGTCCCACTGCTGAACCCCCTTCTCATCTCTTCCACCACTGAACCTCCCTGCTCATTTTCCCCACTGCTGTACCCTCCTGCTCATCTGCTCCACCTCTTCTAATCTATGATATGCGTGATATGCAGAGTGGTGAAAGGAAGCACAGATGAGACACATCTACCTGTCCTGGCACACTCATCCTGCTGATCCAATTATCGCATCCAGCCCACGTGATTGTATGTGATGTATATAATGTCACATACAAGCATCTGGAATGTATGTGCAATGTTGAGCTCGGGTCAGGGGCATTTTCTGAAAGCAGTGGGCCTGTGTGCAGGATCATAAGTTGGGCCCCTGCAGCTGAGAAAGTGCGGCGCTCTGCGCCATAGGAAAAGTTGGATGTGATTTTCATTGCGCTGAATACTAGCTGTGGCTTAAAGAGACGGAGTGCCGGGGGTTCCGTAGTAAGTGACGCAAAGGTTTGGGAATAATTTTAACAAAATTCCCAGACAGTAATTTCACAAACTGTCACCTGATTGTGGTTTTCTCAATCACAGTGAAATCCCCTTCTTTCTGAGATTGGTAGTGGCAACCAAGCGAGTCATCTTCCTCCAGATGGTGTGCGGGGCTAGCAGTACTGTGATTGGCTTTAGCAGTGGCCAATGACAGTCCTCCTCCTCCTGGAAGCAGGGACCGCCCCCCCCTAGCAGAACTGCACCCAATCTCTTCTTCCCCATCACAAAAGCTGACGATCGCAGCTACAGCAAAGTTAGAGAACCAAACAATGTGTCCCATCTTTTACAATGTGTGGGGGCACAGTGCCTCCCCCTCAGTGCAGGTGCGGCATGGGGAATTCTGAAATAGGAATGCATTAGTGTCTCACTGACACTTCCCTGCACTGCTCTGCTGATGGGGAGGGAGTCTAATGCTGGTGTTCTGCCGAGAAACGTCCCCCCCCCGGTTGATTCTGCCCCCCCTGTACTGCGCAGGCGCGGCGCTTGCGCAGTACGAATGTGAATGAGCCTCCGAAAATAGCCGAACATATGTAGAGCTGAGAGTCAGCTCTAGACGGCGCCTGCGTGGACCTAGCTGTAAGTGGCCAGTTGGCCTCAAGTCCTCGCTTCACTCGGATGGCTCGCTTCGCTCACTCGGCCTCCTGGCTCTTTTTTTAACATCCTCCATGTCCACGGGGATGGTAAGGAAAGAGCCTGGATGTCAGAAGTGTAGCACAATTTGGTGTGCGCAGGCGCCATCTAGAGCTGACTCTTAGCTGTAAATGTTCGGCTATTTTCGGAGGCAAGAGCTGCGCCTGCACAGTACAGAGCAGGCAGAATCCGCTGGGGGGGGCAATTCTCGGCAGGCAGGACACCGGCAAAAGAGGCTTTGTGTGCCGCTTGCGGCAATAGTGCCGGGGGTTGCCTACTCCTGGCCTAAAGGTACAAACCTATAACCCAGGGTCTTTGAATATTTTGCCTGTGCCTGTTACTGTACTCCCAGATATGGTATTTGCAGGTAAGTTAAAATTCCTCTTATCTGAGAGATAGCTCCTTATTCTGGGAGCATGTTGAGGTATAAGGATTACTGTCCTGGTTTTCTAGTTACTCATGTTATGGGGTCTCTCTGTATAATAACTTGGAGGGATTCTCACAACCCAAAGATGTCTAGTAAATAAGGATTTGTACAGCTTGGGTGGAACTGAGTACAACCAATGCAACAAAATGCATTTTATCCCCATATGAAACCATTGTATTTGAGGATTGAATTGCAATACCAGATTTTACCAGCAGAATTGCTGTAAGTGGACTTTATATTTACAAAGCCATGTTCTATGAAAACTTGCCTTCTGCCGGAGGGGTGACTTCCCCATGTTTTTACATGGAGGTTTCCCCCCTTTTAAATACCGTATTAAGGCTTGACATGGATTTCAGTAGAAGAATAATTGATAAACTACCAACATGAAAACAATTTACAAGACTGATTATTGTAATCTTTTCCCACAGTGATCCAGAGCCAACAGCTTTTAATGTAGGTCAGCTGCAAGTGACAGTGTATTACCCAGCAAAGGAGGGAAAGCTTTTGGCAGTGATGCACAGCTGCAGGTAAGAAACATCTGCTTGTAACTAAATATATCTATGCGAAGCAAAGTACAGTACTATTATACTTTTTATATACTTAACACTGATTGTATTGTTTTGCTGAGACAGTTAATAGTGTGAATTTGAAAACTGAAAATTTATTACCAAATACTTACCGTAATTTTCCTTTCCTGACAGACTCCATGGCAGACTACGTGTGGGTTAACCCCGCCTCCTCTCCACAGCTATAGGACCCCTTACCCATAAATTTGAGCTCACCTCCACAGACAGGTGTTCCGTAACTAGCCGACTCACATTTCAACTCTCATATTTTTAATTCATGGGTGGGAACTCCGTCTGCCATGGAGTCTATCAGGAAAGGAAAATTACGGTAAGTATTTGGTAATAAATTTTCCGTTTTCCTGACAGACTCCATGGCAGACTACGTGTGGGAAATAACTAGCCAAACCACACGGGAGGGTATGCTGAACAAAAATATATTTTAATCTTTCCCGTCAACTGACAGGATTTTTCGACCAAAATTAACAGAGGAAAGGGAAGCAGGCTCAATACAATAATGAGACATAAATGTATGAATAGAAGACCACGAGGCTGCCTTGCATATCACTTCAGGAGCCACGTGTCGAGCTGCTGCCCATGAGGCTGCCATGCCTCTGGTGGAATGAGCCGTCACCGCCTCTGGAGGAGCCAAGCCCTTTTCCCTGTAGGCCTGTTGGATAGATTGAACAATCCAGGCTGCTATTGTTCTGGAGGAAGCCCTCTTTCCTTTATTTCCGCCAGTATGTAAAAAGAACAGGTAGTTCAAGCTTCTAAAAGATGAAGTGACTCGCAAATATTCTTTCAGAGTCTCACCTACATCCAAGGGATGAACATCTGCTGATTCTGGAGAATTGAAAGTAGGAAGGACTATTTCCTGACTCTCGTGAAAAACTGACGTGACTTTTGTTTTAGACCCAAGCATGGGAATAAGGACCACTCGGTCCGGGCAGAAAGTCAAAAAGGGTTCTTGACAACCCATGAAGCTTATTTCTGAAACCCTTTTGGCTGAAGTAATAGCCACTAGAAAGGCCAGTTTGATTGATAAGTCCTTAATAGAAAGATCCTTGTTGTCGAGTGCTGAAAGAGTATCAAGGACGAGGGAAAGATCCCATTTTGGAAATCTAGGTTTCCTCTGAGGCCTGATTCTCGAAGCCCCCCGAAAGGATTGTTGAACCAGGGGATGAGTTGCCCATGATGTTCCTGAAAATGCCGATAAGGCTGAAACTTGTCAATCAGTTCCCTCAGAGTACAAAGGAAGATCCAAGCCTGATTGGAGAAAACCCAAAACGTCTTGAACTCCAGGATTACTGAAAGATTTTCCAGCAGACGTCATGAAGCTGACAAACCTGGTCCAGATTCTGTTGTAGGTTTTGTTCATGTTAGGCTTTCTGGAGCTCATAAGGGTAGAGAATACCCCTAAAGCACACCCAAGAGACTCTAGCGGGTCCCTGAAGCTCATCAGATTCAGGAGAGGAAACCATGGCCTGTTCGGCCAGTATGGTGCTATTGTTATCACTTCGCCTTTCTCCAATTGGAGCCGCTGCAGGAAATTTTTGCATGATCGGAGGTGGAGGGAAGGCATATGCCTTGTTGAATTTCCGTTGGCTTGTTAATGCATCTACTCCGAAGGCTTGACTGCACCGACCCCGAGTGTAGTTTCTGTCTACTTTGTGATTGCAGGGGGATGCAAACAGATCCACTTCTGGATCGATTCCCAACGATAGGATCCACTTGAATGTCTGTGTATGCAGTGACCATTCGTTGTTGTCTAGGTTGCTGCGTGACAGAAAGTCCGCTTGAATGTTCTGCTCCCCTGGAATGAAGACTGCTGTTAAGTTGAGTAGATTCCTCTGAGCCCAGGTCATGATAGGTTCGACCTCTTGGAGAAGGGTGGGGCTCCGAGTGCCCCCTTGTCTCTTCACATATGCTACAGCGGTGGTATTGTCCATTTTGAGTAGGACCGACTTCCCTTTCAGAAGGTGGGAGAAGGCTTGAAGGGCGCACCATGCCGCATGCAATTCCAGAACGTTTGACCCTGGAATGTGGAGATGGGCATCCCATATGCCCTGAGACAGTTCTGCCCCACAATGTGCTCCCCAGCCCGCATTGCTGGCATCGGATGTAACAGTCATCCATTGGATGAGAGCAAGGGAGTGGCACGTTAACAAGTTTTTGTGTTGAAGCCACCAGAGAAGACTGTTCCTCATTGACTGGGTAATCCTGATCAGCTGATTGCGATCGTCTGTCTTCCATTGCTGAAGGAATCCTGATTGAAAAGGCCGAAGCCTCCACATTGCCCATTTGACCATGGGGAACGTGGCCACCATTGTGCCGATTATCTTCAGGCACTGTGACGCCCTTAGGTGAGAGTAGTCTAGGGCTAAAGATATTCTTACCCGAATGACCAGGATTTTTTCTTCCGGAAGAGAGATGGTATTCTCTACTGTGTCGAATTGAGCTCCTAGGTAGGTTAGGCGTAGGGTCGGGTCTGGCTGACTTTTCTCTCGGTTTAGGAGCCATCCGAACTCTATCAATGTAGAGATCACTTGATCTTTGTGGATCAGCAGCTGCTGCTTGTCTTGGGACAGTAGTAGCAGCTCGTCCAGGTAATGATACAGACGCACACCCTGTATTCTGATAAGAGACACAATTACCAACAGTACCTTGGAAAAGACCCTTGGAGAGATCGTTAGTCCAAATGGAAGACAAATAAATTGTAAGTGCTCTCGTTCGACCTGAAATCGAAGGTATTTGTGGAATTCTTCTGCCATGGGAACATGAAAATACGCGTCCTTAACATCTATTGAGATCAACCAGTCGCCTGGTTGAACGACTTTTTGGATGGTTGAGAGTGATTCCATCTTGAATTTCTCGTGCTTTATGTACCTGTTCAGGAAAGTGAGATCTATAACTGGACGCCAAGAGCCGTTCTTCTTTTGTACTAGGAAGAGGGGGAAGTATACCCCCTGAAATTCCTCGTCCTTTGGGACGGGCACCACTGCTCCTTGATCTTTCAGGGCATTCACATATGAAAGAAGAACTTGTTGTTTTTCTTCTGATTGAGGCAGTGAAGATTACACTGGTCTGCATGGAGGGACCTTGGTGAAGGACCATGCGTGACCTGTTGAGACCGTTTTGATGGTCTAATAATCTGAGATCAAGGTCACCCAGACGTGCCGGCAGAGACGTAGGCGAGCCCCCTACCCGACCCGCTTGGGCGGGCCCAATCTCAAAAGGACTTGGTTGGCTCGCGCCCACCGGGCGTCTGTTTCTTGCCAGATTTTTTGGAAAGATATCTGCCTATTCCAGTTCCAGCTTCTCCTAAAATCCCGTCCGGGCCTATAGGAGCGTGCCTCTCTCGAACACTCTGTGCTGCGTTTCCATGGAGGCCTTCTTTGGTTAAACGGACGTTTGTCCTGAGGGAGGAATGCCGACTTTCCGCCTGTAGCCTTTGAAATAGCGTTATCTAGCTTGTTTCCAAACAAGGAAGTTCCTTCAAAAGGAATTTTGCACCATGCCTGCTTTGAGGTAGGACCAACAAGCCAGGGGCGCAACCATAGTGTTCGTTTGGCTGTGACCGAAGATAGCATGGATCTAGCCATCAAGCGGATGAGATCAATTGAAGCTTCTCCCAAAAAGGCGATAGCCAGTTTAAGTTCTTGCACTGCTGAACTTTGTGCCAATTCCTCTCCTTTCCTCTCCTTTCAGATCGGAATCAACATTTTCCACCCAGGCCTCCATTGCTTTGGAGGTTACTGCAAGGGCAAAAGCTGGTTTGCATGCCGTTCCGGCCAGGCTATATATTCTTTTGAGGTCCTGGTAGATTTTCCGATCCAGACGATCTTTAAATGAAACGGTGTCATCTAGCGGGAGGGTGACATGCTTCGCTAGGCGCATTACTGCTGCATCCACGAGGGGAGCATTCTCCAGATGCTTGACATCCTCTGATTTAAAGGGATACAGTCTAGAGGTTTTGCTTAGCATGGAAACCTTCTTATCTCCCTTGCTCCATTCTTCCTCAAACACTCCTTTCAGCTCAGAGGGAAGTGGGAAATTGGAGCGTTCTTTCCCCAGTTGCTTAAACAGTTTTCTTTGTTTTTCTGGGGGGGCAGTGGTATCCTCCAACTTTAAGGTTTCCTTCACTGCCTTGATCAGTGGAGAGACTAAGGCGTAGTCAAATCCCACCGTAGAATCATCTCCCTCCATCTCGTCTTGCGAGGAATCATGGGAGGAATCACAGAATCATCTTCCTCCATCTCGTCTTGCGAGGAATCATGGAAGGAATCACAGAATCATCTCCCTCCATCTCGTCTTGGGAGGAATCATGGGGCTGGAATTGGCCGGAATCCTCCTGGGCCTCGTCAGCCAAGGAGCCAGACAAGGTGGTGGACTGGCTCCTCGTGTGGGGGGCAACTATTTCTTTCATAGATTGCTGTACCACACGTTTCACAAGAGACTCAAGATTTTGTTTTTCGGTCTCTTTCTCACCAACCGCTCGGGCATAACATGGGTCGCATAGCGATTTGCCCTCCGGGATTCTGGTCTTGCATCCCCAACAGGCTCTGTGGTCAGAGCGATCATTGCGGTGGTGGTGGCGGTGACTAGAGGAGGAATGGGAACGTCTCCTATGTCTAGAGGGGGTATGTGAACGTCCCATATGATGATGGGTCCTAGACGTAGTGTCGCGTCTGGACCTGGATGATGAGTGATGATGCGGCCTGGCAAGGTCCCTTTCTTGTGACGGATGAACTGAAGTTGCCGGGCTGTAAGAGATAATACAGACAGAGGGAGGGGGAGGGGAGGTGGGCAGGATGTAACCGTTAGCAACCACCAGAAGCATAAAAAACACCAACCCCCTACCCACTCCACACATACCTTGTGCGGGAGGGCTGGCCACACGGCGGTGAAGATGAGTCCATTACGAGGGAGACACAGGAGTACTACACTACCTAGACTAAGGATAAGCAAATCAATGCAAGGAAGCATAAGAAAAAGAAAAAGTATTTTTTTTTTTTTTAAAACTGTCCCTTTAAGAGACACTTAAACAAAACAGGCATTACATTGCAATAGAAGTGCTTACCCCATCCTAGCAGTCTTGAGGCTCCGGGAGGCTGCCGCTCTATGCCCACAGGTTATCTCACCTGTATAGGGCTCTTCAGCGGCTTAAATAAACCGCCGGAATGACGTCACGGCCGGTCCCGCTGCGCGCATGCGCCGATGAGACCAGACCCACTGCGCCTGCGCGGCCCCTGACCCCTTCGCCGCAATACGCATGCGCGAAAACCAAGCCTCGGTTTCACCGCGGCTTGGCGCATGCGCAGATGCGCGGCGGACCGGGAACCAGGAAGAGATATGGCGTCCTTGAACGCAGAAGCGTTCCACATGCCGCAACACAGGAATAGAAAAAAACAGGGGAAAACAAAGACAACATACATAAACTTGTCTGCCATGAGAGAAGAAATTAATCAAAATCTTCAGACCTTGCCAGCCGAGGATTCCTGCGACATCCGATCCGGTACTCTGGGGCCACATCCCTTCCACCATAGGGGTATTTTCCAGCCCTGAAACCACTTGCCCGCTCATAGCTGGGCCCTGGGTGCACCGCAGTAACAGTACCGATCGATCCAAGCAATCCACATCCTGGACATCGCACCGAATTGCATGATGAAGGTCCATGTGAGGAGGATAAAAAAGGAACACCTGTCTGTGGAGGTGAGCTCAAATTTATGGGTAAGGGGTCCTATAGCTGTGGAGAGGAGGCGGGGTTAACCCACACGTAGTCTGCCATGGAGTCTGTCAGGAAAAGGATTTTCTACCAGCTTTAGCTGTACATAACTTTTATTCTTATTTCTTTCTGGATTGCTTGTGACATAATAGTCCTCATTCGCTGTTGATTTTTGGCCATAATCTGGTCTAATTCTATAATGACATTTCCCATATCTTAGGTAAAGAAAAGGCTGAGGTCAGAGGTTATATTTACAAAATTGCTTGCTGTCCCTGTATATACAAAGAGCGAAGGGATTTCAAGTTCGATCAACAAAGGCATATTTTTGAAAAGACTGCTGATCAGTCACTAAACTCAATAAAGAAATGGTTCCTTGTGTAGTTTACACCATAGAGAGCCTTTTGTGATATTTGTAGTGCAGGGGCGCATGCGCGAGGCTGACTAGGCAGGTAATGTCCACCTAGCGCTCCGCATCTACCGGGACTTGACAACCGATATAAAACGAGTTGAAGACGCTAACTGTATCGGAACGGTAACCGATAGATAGCTAATACTCTCAGGCTCATAGATATATGATGTATAGTGGGAGAAGATCAAGGCTTAAAACACCAAAGGTCCCTGAAGCGCTGACGAAAGCTGTGACTAAAATGGCAGCAGCTTCTTCTTCCTGCTCCTCATTACCTCACTCACAGAAACTGAGTAAAGCTCAGCCAGCTTATAATATAGAACCTGAATCTGAATTTGACTTTAATTTGAGTCCGAATATCCTACAAAGTACAGCACCAAATTCAGACCTTATTGCCCAATTTGAAAGAGTTTTACAGAGGGCACTACAAAACACCTCAGATTCCAGCACAGAGAAACTGACGCGGGAAATCCGTGAGGTGGGCAGACGAACATCAGTATTGGAGCAAAGGATGGATGAAATTGATGGAATAACTGCAAATAACACAGACGAATTGGAATTATTGAGAGAAGACAATATCTCCCTTAACAACCGTTTAGAAGAATATGAGAACAGAGCCAGAAGGTCTAATCTAAGAATACGTGGTATTCCAGAATCTATATTAGACCTCCAACCTACAATTACCACACTCCTTCATGAACTAATTCCTGCAGTTCCTATTGAACGCTTGGAGATGGACAGGGTCCATAGAACACTGGCCCCCCGAAAAGAAGAAGGTCCCCCAAGAGACATTGTTATTAAGCTGCACTACTTCAATACCAAGGAACTACTTCTGGAAGCAGCCCGCAATAAAGACGCTCTGATTTTCCAAGGACACAAATACCAGGTTTTCCAGGACCTCTCACAGCAAACCCTAACCAAAAGAAAGATGATGAAGCCTCAACTGTTAATTCTTCAACACAATCGCATAACTTATCGTTGGGGCTTCCCATTTGCCCTACGTTTCACATATAAAGGCAACTCCTACACCTGCAAATCAACTGAAGATCTTATCTCCATAATTAAAGAACTTCGTCTATCCATACCTGAAAATACCTCAGAAGGATCCAAGAGAAGAGCTTCCTCAGGTTCTCCCACAGCACAACAAGACCTGTCAGCTCTTCAAGCCCTCTCCAACACTAACAAAAGAAGCCGCTTAGCTGCTCCACAACAAACTGTCAAAGATCAAATGGGCTGAGTCTATTCCAATTGGTGATATAAAAAATATTATTATTATCTAGATACTCGGTTAATAACCTGTTATGGTGATCCCTGAGGCAGATTTATCCTCTGTCTCAGCTGATTTAACACTTTATTGGGTTCTCCTAAAATTATCCACTTTGCATGTGATAATATTCATAGACTAATAGCTATGGAAGAATTAACTACAACCACATTATATATATATAGTTGAGTCACTAATCTATGTGATAAAAGAACTGCATGGATTTTGTGAATACACCTCTAATAGTTTACCTGCTAAAGTGTTGCCTCCCGTGCATGAGTCAGAGAAATCCTTCAGTAATTCTCCACTGTCATTATATACATCCCAGTTATTCTAAATGAATTGCATAATCTTTATATTATTTCTCTGCCTCATGCGCGGGACACTACACTTCTTATCCTACACAGATCCTAATAGGAAACTTACCGTAAATGGTTATTGTTTTGTTTAAATTTGCCTTTAAAACTTGTTCAGTACAATAAGTTATATGTTATAAAGTTATACAGGTTGTTCGGTTCTCGTAGACAGTCCACTGCACCTCACAAACGTTCCTTACGTGCCTGGTATAATATACCAGACATCCTTTGGACAAAATAGTACCCATTGTGTGGTAACTGTTGCCACACATTGGATACTAGCTCCAATTCGGAGCTCAACTTAAATACTTAACACATTAATAAACTTCTCTCCATCACATTAATACCAGATTTATTATTTCATTTATTCCCCCCCCCCTCCCAAGAAATAAAATAAAATAAAATTACCTAATACATAACTGATACTTACCTTTTCATATCCATTTTCTTAGCTTTAAACAATTTAACGTACATTTCTCCTGAACTCTCAAACTACTACCTACACACTATATATATTCTGTTTAAGCTTACTCATTTATTACCATGACTTCTCTAAATGTGCTTACACTAAATGTACAGGGTCTCAATTCCCCTCCTAAAAGAACGAAAGCCTTTCAATTTTTCTCTTCTCTTTCAGCACATATTGTGTGCTTACAAGAGACACATTTTTCTACTCTTTCCTCTCCCAAATTTTTCCATCGTCGATATCCCCAAATTTTCAAAGCCTCAGCCCCAACTAAACAAAGGGGAGTAATGATAGCTTTCCATAACACTACACCATTTACTCTCCAGGCTGAGATTGCAGACCCTGAAGGTCGATACCTAATACTCACAGGTTTATTATTAGATGCCGAAGTAACCATTGTCACATATTATGCCCCGAACAAAAACCCTCTTGCCTTTCTTTCACACCTATTCACTATTGTAGATACACATAAAAAAGGGATGCTTATAATGTGCGGAGACTCAAACCAAGCAATATACCCAATTCTGGATAAATCCCCTACACCTTCCTCAAACCTCCGCCCCATTTACCAAAACCTGCTCAACCAACATACACTACTAGACACTTGGCGTGAACAACATCCTAAAAAACGACAATATACCCACTATTCCCACCCACACAAACAATTCTCTCGAATTGATCATTTATTTACTAATATCAATTCTGCACACCTTATCCTTCACTCCCAAATCATTCCATGTACATGGTCAGACCATAATGCTACTATCACTACTTTCTCTTCCCTTGTCCCAAAACCCAACTATCGCTCTTGGACTATAAATGACAATATTTTAGCCATCCCGACCTATAGACAAACAATTGAAAAAGCTATTCAAGAATATAACACGAATAATAAGTCGCCAGATATTAATCCTTTGACGCTTTGGGAAGCCCACAAACCAACAATAAGAGGAGTATGCCTCAGTCAAGCAGCTCATCTTAAAAAAACAGAATAAAATTATCCAGACAAAATTGGAAGAAACTTTTTACAAAGCTTCAGAGGATTTTCAAACAACTCCTTCCCCCAGTAACAAACTAACCTATGATAAAGCAAAGCTGGAACTAGACATTTTCTTAACGGACTCGGCAGAAAAAATCCTTCGAAAATCTAGACATACATTATATATGAAAGCAAATAAACCCACTACCTTTTTAGCTCTAGCTTTACGTAAAGCAGACCACATTAGAAAACCAATACGACTGCAAATTACTAAAAATAATTTTTCTAGCAATCCACTAAAGATAGTAAATGAATTCCAAAGGAAACTGACGGATTTATACAAAGATACCCATAAAATAGACCAAACAAAACTATCCTCTTTACTATCTACTATTCAACTGCCCTCACTCAACACTAACCAACTTGAATCCCTTGAAAGACCTATTACAACAGAGGAAATACAATTAGCTATAAAAACTTTGAAACTGCATAAGCGTCCTGGCCCAGATGGCTTTTCAGCCACGTATTACAAACGATTCTCCACACTACTCTCCCCTCTCCTAACAGAAGCTTTTAATTCTCTCCTCTCAGGACATTCTTTTCGTCCTGAAACCCTTCTAGCCTCTATATCAATGATACCTAAACCGAACTCTGACGACACTTCCTGGTCCAATTATAGACCTATCTCAGTACTAAATTTAGACATCAAATTACTAGCTAAGATCCTTTCAAATAGACTTAACCCCATAATAGGGAAACTCATAAATAAAGACCAAACCAGCTTCATACCATCCAGACACACGGGAGACAATATACGGAGGGCAACCCTTCTTGCACATATGGCACGTACCCGGCGCATCCCTGCCTGCTTCCTCTCAATAGATATCCAGAAAGCATTTGACACTTTATCTTGGGATTATCTAAAATCTATTCTCCAAAAATGGGGTTTCGGAACAAATTTTCTACAATGGCTATTATCACTGTATGATAATCCAAAAGCACATGTTTTATACTCAGGATTTCGATCTGAACCCATAAAAATAGAAAGAGGAACCAGGCAGGGCTGCCCTTTATCCCCACTCCTTTTCGCTTTAGCGATCGAACCCCTTGCACAAATGATTCGTACGAATATCAATATTAAAGGTCTCGAATTGGGTGGACACCAACATAAGCTATGTATGTTTGCTGACGACATTTTGATTTTTCTCACGTCTCCCCTAACATCAGCACCTAACCTTATAGACACACTTACTAAATTTAGTATGATCTCCGGCCTGAAAATAAACAGCCAAAAATCTAAAGCCCTGAATATCTCACTCCCTCTAGAATTACTTACGGAATTACAAGACTCTCTTCCCTTTACCTGGTCTAACACACATATTACCTACCTAGGTATCTCATTTACAGCTGACCCATCTAATTTATATCAAGCTAATTACCCTCCTTTGCTAAAACAACTTACCTCATTGATGAAGAATTGGTCCACATTACCACTGGCATGGTTGGGTAGAATAACAGTAGCTAAAATGTCCATATTACCAAAACTTTTATATCTTTTTAGAAACCTTCCAATCCGGGTCCCAGCCTACTTTTTCCGAATCATCCAACGCAAAGTGTTGCAATTTATATGGGGCAAAATTAAACCACGCTTATCACAAAATACCCTTTTTACTCCTCGAACACAGGGAGGTCTAAGCGTACCCAACTTTAGCAAATACTACTATGCTGCCCAACTTGCCCAACTCCCTAAATATCATGCCACTAAGGAGATTCCACTATGGGTTTCGATCGAATCGGCCGATTGTGACCCCCTTTCACTGGCAAATATCCTATGGCTCCCCCCTTCACTCCGGCGAAGAATTTCTAACCCAATTACCAAACATAGTCTGACTATCTGGTACAGGTTCAAATCACGATTTGGATTACAATCCTTACATAACCCTCTTCTTTCCTTTTTACATAACCCTGATTTCTATCCGGCCTGGACCTTCCCATCCTTTTTTTCAACTTGGTCTAAAAAAGGACTAATACGAACACACCAATTTATTGATTCAAATGAAATCATCCCCTTCCCCACACTTAGTGATACCTATGACCTACCTCCAACAGAAACCTTCAGATACTTACAAATTAAGAATTTTATACAGCTAAACAACCCTCAGAATATGTTCACTGATGAACGCACGACATTTGAGCATACCTGCATTATTGACCCACATAAACGAGGCTTGATCTCTGAACTATACAGACAACTACTGATTCCTATCTCTGAAAACCCTCCACCATACACATCTAAATGGGAATCCGATTTGAATCAGTAACCTGGAAATTTAAATTGGCCACAAATATGGAAAGCAACAAACTCAGCAACACCAAATATTGCTGCCCTAGAAACGAACTACAAGGTTCTCACACGATGGTACTTAGTTCCTGCTAGAATCTCTAAATTTCACCCACAATATCCTGCACAATGCTTTAGAGGTTGCACTGACAAAGGCACACAATTACATATTTGGTGGACCTGTCCCATTGTTCTCACCTTTTGGAAAAAAATATTTGATCTATTATCCACCATGTTTAGCACCACTTTGCGACCAGACCCCACAGTAGCTCTTTTAAATAGTAAACCCCCAAATATTACTAACCGACAATTTAAACTGATGTTATATGTAACTACAGCTGCAAAACAATCAATTGCTTTTGCATAGAAAACTTCCACTTTAAGCATTGTACCGGTTAAACATAGAATTAATCAGGCATTAATTCATGCTAAAACAGAAGCGATCTATTTAGATAAAATTGCTAAATTTGAAGCACTTTGGAGCCCATGGATAAATCACCACCTACCACAGGGCTTTGACCTTGCACTGGTACTGACTTAATTACAATGTCTTAATCACTATCCAATCCTATTTAGACACATATCCTCCACTCCTGACTCCCTCTGGAGAAATTTCCCACATCCTATCCCTTCTTCCCCTGTTACCTTGATCTTGTCAAATTAGAGACTCACAAAATGTATGTCCACTCAATAAAACAATGTATATTTATACCACGGATGATTTAGTTCACTGACCTATCATTAGCGACTTTAGTATGACACATAGTTGTCCATTTAGACAGTGACGACCCTCTTTATCTTCAGGACATGCCAAGCCACCTAGCCGGACCTTGGCCCCTGATACGATTTAAGTTGACCGCGACTGTCTTTTATTAGTATACCCAATTAAACTATTCATCTTCTTTTATGTATTCCTTATGATTAGATATTGATAAATCTGATTACAAATGGTTTAAGATAAGCTTTCTTATTACATATTACTCTTTCCCCCCTCCCCCCCCCCCTGCTCCTTTTTTCTTTTTTTCTCTCTTCCCTCTTTTATTATACTGTTTCATTTAATGATTGTTATTACTTATGCATTTATTTTCAATAATACATTTTCTTTACTCCATATTTATATACAAAAATTGTAGAGAAGATAAAAATTCCATCTACACTTATCTACTTATTTTAAAATCTTGTATAATGTATATGAACTGTATTGTGTAATCTTTAATAAAATATTTGAAAAAAAAAAAAAAAAAGATATTTGTAGTGCAGCTAAGGTATTGTGTAGCTCTTGCCTTAAAGCTCAACTCCGGACTTGCCAGGCCCTCTTCCCTTTTGTTCCCCATTCCTATTGAAGCACCCCTGCAGCCTTAAAAAAAATCAGCGACTATGCAAACAAATAACTGGATCCCCAAGCAGCTGGTAAAAGGGGAAAAAAAGCAGTGCAGGCTGTTATATACACCTTCTCTTTGGTGCTGTCCCCTGCAGACTTACCTGCTCACTGATTCAGCGCCAGTCTTCTTACAGGTTGAATGACATCCAGTATCACTCAATATGCTTTGTGTGGGCCCAGGGGGTCCAGGCTCTGTCCCCTGCCCTGGACTTAGCAAGTGAATGCTACAGAGAGCCACGCCACATCATTTAATGGTGCTGCTCTCTACAGCATTTAAAATCCACACACCTCCAGAGGAAGATGAGGGCGAAGAAGATCTGTGATGTCACGGTACTAAACCAAAGACAGCTTGAAAAAAAGAAAGCTAATTTTGTATGTATTAAACAGATATGACAAAACACCTTTAATTTTATATTTAACACAGCAGATGGTAGCAAATAGCAGAAGTTCATTGTTGGTGTTTGCATACACTTTAAATATAATGCTTCAAAAACAAAATCAAATTTTCATCACTTCAAGAACTAACTGCAATGCCTGCTTTCCTTACCCTCTTCTTTCACAGCAATATTATAATTTAAGATATTGTTTATTGGATTTATAAACAATAACAAAGGACATTTGTTGTACTGTGAAACAAAAAAGAAGCAAATCATACTGATCATAGGATACACATACAATTCAAAAAAGATAAAGGTGGGCATGTTAACAAAGAAAACAATGCATTATATAGAGTAGAACTAGTATAACAGGACATCCCCTCAAGAGTCTCTTTATAGTGTCCAAAAAGAAGTACCCCCTAAGCCGGGTACACACGATTCGTGTTTTTTTTTTTTGTTAAAGCCCGTGGGTTAAACAAAAAAAAAACTGTCAGCTCCGGTCGGAGCCGCTGTACTAACCATGCGAGGTTAGTTCAGCAATCTCCCCTGCTGAGCTGTTGTGTTCTGCCAGGGGGATGCCCCCCCCCCCCCCCCCGCCAGAACACTCTGAACAGCGCTCTCTGTCATTGGCTGAGAGCGCTGATCAGGAGTCTGAAGATGCTGATTTTCCAGCATGCACGTCCGACAGAAGCCAGCCGGCGTCTGTTGGACGGACCAACATACACACAGGCAAATGTCCGACGTTTTTTTTTTTTTTTCAATCTGCAAATGTCTCCTGACATTTGGCCCCTGTGTACCCGGCTTTAAGGGAACAAATAGGAAGGGAAAAGGGGGAGATAAAGAGGAGAAGGATGGGAGGCACAGCAGAAGTACTAAAACTGGCCATAGATGGGTGTTTTTTTTTTTTTATCAGCCAGTCAGTTGATCAAAAATAGAAAAGGAACAGATTTGCCCATCCACACATTGAGGCTGGGTTCACACTGATACTACACGACAGCCATACGACTTTCATCCTACTTTGCTCTGCGACATCAGTCCTACATCGGTCCTACATTGGTCCTACATCCATCTGACTTGAATGAACATGTCGCATGACGTGTGAAAATCAATGTTTCCCTATGAGAGCCGTCTTAACTGGTCCGACACAAGTCGGTCCGACTTTGAAAATGCTCCCTGTACTACTTTGGTCCGACTTTGATCCGACTTTGACCCTACTTCAGCCCATTGAATATCATTGAAGTCGGATCAAAGTAGGATCCTTGTCCTAACCATCCGACTTATGACATCCGACATGTGATTACAGCAGCAGTAAAAGGAATTTATCTCACCCTGGGATTGTTTTGATTGGTCAAAGGACAAGTCAGTCTAGCACAAAGTCGGATCAAAGTAGTATCCTGTTCATGAAAGTCGGATGGATGTCGGACCAATGTAGGATCAATGTAGGACTGATGTCGCAGAGCAAAGTAGGATGAAAGTTGTATGACTGTCGTGTCGTACCAGTGTGAACCCAGCCTCAGGCTGGGTTCACACTGATACGACACGACAGTCATGCGACTTTCATCGTACTTTTGGCTGGGTTCACACTGGTACGACACGACAGTCATACAACTTTCATCCTACTTTGCTCTGCGACATCAGTCCTACATTGATCCTACATTGGTCCGACATCCATCCGACTTTCATGAACAGTATACTACTTTGATCCGACTTTGTGATAGTCTGACTTATCCTTTGACCAATCAAAACAATCCCAGGGTGAGATAAATTCCTTTTACTGCTGCTGTAATCACCATGTCGGATGTCAAAAGTCGGATGGTTAGGACAAGGATCCTACTTTGATCCGAATTCAATGATATTCAATGGGCTGAAGTAGGGTCAAAGTCGGACCAAAGTAGTACAGGGAGCATTTTCAAAGTGGGCCGACTTGTGTCGGACCAGTTAAGACGGCTCTCATAGTGAAACATTGATTTTCACACGTCATGCGACATGAGCTCCCAATGTCGGAGCGTTTGTCGGACAAGTGTGAACCCAGCCTCACTCTGCGAAATCAGTCCTACATTGGTCCTACATCCATCCAACTTGAATGAACAGGATACTACTTTGATTCAACTTTAAGATAGTCTGATTTGTTCTTTGACCAATTAAAACAATCCCAGGGTGAGATAAATTCCTTTTACTGCTGCTGTAATCACCATGTGTGAACCCGGCCTTAGGGTGAATGAAGGAATCCTCCTCGCTGTGCTATTGAATTCTGAAAGCAGAGGAGTCTTTTGTCAGAATACACTGATCAATGCTGCAGCCATAGGCGTGCAGAGGGGGTGTGCCAGGTGTGCCTGGGCACACCAGGGGCGGATCCAGGGGGGGCAACAAGGCAATTGCCCCCCCTCGAGACCATCTGTCACACTCGCTTGCTCTGTTTTTTTTTCTGTTTGTTTTTTGCGCCTGATCTCCCGGACTTTGGGGACCCGGTACCGGCCGGCCATAGGTCCCCTGGACCCCAAACGTGGCACACATGTAGCCTCATGTCTCCTCTACAAGTGTGCAAAGTTTGGTGTCTGGGGGACCTACGGCCGGGGAGCACTGATTTTTTAAAACCGGGCACCCCTTCCATAGACTCCAATGTTAAACAGTCATTTCTCCGGTGAATTTGCAGACCCGGTACCAGCCGGTCGTAGGTCTTCTGGACCCTAAACTTGGCACACTTGTAGCCCCATGTCTTTTCTACAATTGTGCAAGGTTTGGTGTCTGGAAGATCTACGGCCGGGGGGAACAGATTTTTCAAATTTGGGAACCCCTTCCATAGACTCCCATGTTAAACATCATTCTAGTCATGGGCACAGTGAAGCATGGGCACAGTGAGGCATGGGCACAGTGAGGCATGCAGATGGACACCCTAGGCTTATACTTGAGTCAATAAGATTTCCCAGTTTTTTGGGGTAAAATTAGGTGCCTCGGCTTATATTCGGGTCGGCTTATACTCGAGTATATACAGTACTTGTTCTGCGGCTGCCTCTCTGAGTCTCTCTCTCAGTTTCTCACATCAGCCGATCAGCGGCGCCGAGAGAGAGACTCGTCTAATGTAGTTACGTGGCGCACTGACACGATACCAGGAGCGGAGGAGGAGGTGGGTGGAGCCTCTTCCCTGCACTCGTTGCTAACGCCTGGGCCACTTGGCGTCTAGCAATGAGTGACGTCAGTGAGTCACATCGGGCCACTCTGCGGGCAGGTGCGATAGCGTGCGGCTCCATAGACGGGTAAGAAAGCGGGCGGCTCCGCTTGTGGCGCGGTTTGTGGGCGGGCGGCGCGGTTCGTGGGCAGACCGTGCTGCTCAGTGTGTTGGCTGCGCAGGTGAGAGTGAGAGAGCAGGCTCAGTGTGGCAGCTGGCCAATCAGCTAGCCGGGAGCGGGGGAGCAGAGAGATGAGATCATCTCTCACCGCCCGTTCCTGCCCAGCATTCCTGCAGTGACTTCCACCCTCACTGTGCAGGCAGCAGAGAGATTACATTATCTCTCTGCTGCCTGACTCTGAGAGTCTGGGACACAGCAAGAGACAACTAAAACTACACCTTAGCAGGCAAGTTAGTGACAATCCGCAGGGTGTGGCAGGCGACGTGGCAAGTGACAATCTGCAAATTGTGTCAGGTGACGTGGCAAATGACAATCTGCATCTGGTGGCAGGCAAGTGACAATCAGCAAGGTGTGGCAGGTGACGTGGCAAGTGACAATCCGCAAGGTGTGGCTAATGACAATCCGCAAGGTGTGGCAGGTGATGTGGCAAGTGACAACCCACAAGATGTGGCAAGTGACAATCCGCAACGTGTGGCAAGTGTCACGCTCAGGGCTCCCACTAATTGCAGGCGACGGTGGCAAGTGACACACTCGGGGCTCCCACTGATTCTGCATTGAACTATTTAATTTTATATTACAACGTAATAATAGAAATAATGCGCTTCAATCATCCTGACACCATAACAACCATGGTGCCGGGATGATTGAAGCGCCGACACCAGCCATTTCCCCGATAAATTTCCCACAAAAAAACATATTTTTTGGCAGTGCCCCTCCCGAGAAAAGACTCTGGATCCGCCCCTGGGGCACACCCTAATCACTATGTGCAGTGCCGATTCCTCCTACTGCCTGGGCTTCCCCTGTGTTGGCCCCACAGTGCTGCTGGCCTCCCTCCTCTCCCCCCAGCTGCTATGGGGGATGTTTCAGGATGGAGAGTGGGGGAAGGGGCTAGTAAATATGTCATTTACCAGCACTTTCCTTTTCTAAATGAACACAGTGAACATGCTCACTCACTGTGTTCATTCATAACTGCAGGATAGTAAACAATGTATACTATGGTTCAGTTTGTGAATGAGCACGTCCCATTCATTCACTCCCCTGTGTAACTGAGGCTGCAGAGAAAGGCATGTGTGTTGGAGCTTTGAGGTGCACCCTAATGCAATAGGCTGCGCACACCTATGGCTGCAGCTGATTGACCAACAATCATGTTCGAGTTGATAAGATTGACTCCTCTCGAATGGGAATGGCCATAGATGAATCGCAATTTGCCTGGTCCTTGCTGAACCAGTCGAATTTAAATCCATATATAGCCAACCACTAGTGCAAATGTTGTCATAGCAGCACTAGGAGAGAAAAGTATGACTGGCACGCCACTGATGTTGGGAACAGACAGTGCTGCAGAGAAGGGAGAAAACAATGTGAGATCTGCTGGGTGTTATGAGACTTGTCAGCTGCTCATAGCTTTTGTTTTTTTCTATCTGTAGCTCATGGGACTGTAGGTCGCACATTCTATCAATAATAATAAATACACACTACAACCAGATGGTGTTTAAAATGGCCGCGGCACCTTTATTGGTATTAAATAATAAATTAAATTCCTTTATTAAAATAATTAATTCAGAGTATAATAAATAAATAATATTAAAATATTCAAATAAATTCTAAATCCGCTCAGTCATAGGACTCGAGCTGTAAATAATCAATTAATAAACCAAAGTCCCCCCTTGATCCAAGGGTGACATATCCACATAAATGGTGCCTGGGACAAGGGTGGGAGGGAAGGGAAGCTCAAACTTACGCCGCCTCAGGGGGAACTGTGAGCGGGTCAGTCAGGCAGGGTTATTTATAACCTCCTCTCACCTGCAGAGAACGTTTTCCCGCACATTTCCCTGTGACAAGCCCGCTCAAACTTCTTATCTTTTTTTTTATTAATACATTTTAAAACAAACATTCTTCTTTTTTTTTTTTTTTTTTACTTTAAGGCGGCCACAATCCCATGTTGCAGGCACTCTATTGTGCCTGCTTTCATGGGACTGTAGGTCGCACATTATATCAATAATAATAAATACACACTACAACCAGATGGTGTTTAAAATGGCCGCGGCACCTTTATTGGTATTAAATAATACATTAAATTCCTTTATTAAAATAATTAATTCAGAGTATAATAAATAAATAATATTAAAACATTCAAATAAATTCTAAATCCGCTCAGTCATAGGACTCGAGCTGTAAATAATCAATTATTAAACCAAAGCTCCAACCAGCCAGATTTGTTGTAAACAAAACGGCTACCCCAGCACTGCGGCCTGTTCAATGCAGTTCTGAAGACCTAGGTTAAAAATGTCCAAACCGACATCTGACAGGTGAACACCATCCTATCTATACAATTCGGGGAAACCGCCTTCCAGATCAACGTGACGGAAAGAGATCCCCCCGATTACTGGCAATTTTTTTTCCATCAAATGGTTTATTCTCCGCTTAATTTTTTCAAGCCAAGGCAAACGCGAGACCATTTCGGAAAATATAATAACCGTATTTGGAAAAGATCATTTCAAACGGTGTAAATCATGTTTCATCAAAAACATCAAATCTAAAGTTTTAAGTCTACCAATATTGTTACCTCCAAGGTGTAAAATTATAATAGATGGACAAGGCCAAGAATTAAATAAATCAGAAAGATGTAAGAAAAGATTAGTCCATTGCAGCCCTCGAATGCCTTTCCAAAGAATAACAAACTTATCTGGAGATAATGATAAATTCAAACCATAGCAACGTTGAGAAGCTCTTTTTTTGCCCAGTAAATATATGAATGGTCAACTATCCAAATGTACGATTTGTCACCTATAAATTAAAGAGACAAGTTAGGTCGAATGTAAACGTTGAATCTACTAGAATCCCATCTGCCTAAACTCCTAATCACTGAATCATTAAGGCCCAATCTAGCCGCCTCAGTGGCGGCTCCAATCCTGAAAGAATGGGAAGAGAATTTAAAATTGGAGAGGCCTAAATTATGAAAACATTTTTTTAATACAGAAGAAAACTGAAATTTTGTCATAGGCGATAAATCCTTATGGACAAAAAATTGATGCCCGGAAACCGGTCTAATGGAAAAATATTTTTTAAGGATTATCACAGGACACAGGATGGACCCGCCATAAGCAAATAGATTAAGCCAACAGCCTTTACCTAATTGATCTGTTTTTGATCTTTTAATAAAAATAAGAACCTTGTCATCAAACAAAGAAACATCCGATGAAAGGAGACCCCCTCGACTGTGTTTCTTATTCGGTAGCATTTCTGAAATACGAAACGCAGCAAAAAACATTAAAACTAATGCTGCGTGAAACAATAAAGCCTCATAATCAGAAATGCAAACGACCGAAGTGGACAAACACAGTCGAGATAATAAATCCAATGTAATTGGTCTACGAAGATCTGGAGCAAAACTAACCTTCCTTAAACCTATTAATGCTTGCCTAACTGAGAAGAAGCTGTTGCAAGCTGGAAAATTATGTAGTTTAAAGAAAAATGAAACTCCTGCTAAAATCTTGTTTATATGACTAAAAGAGAACTCCGACTGTATTAATGAGCAAAGAAAAGCCAATATTGAATCCTCAGAGGGAGGCGAACCAGGAGAGCCCAGCTCAGAATTAAAATTCAACCATTTGTTCCATGCAACTGAGTAATCAGCCCATGTTTTTGGAGCGATCAAATTTTTAATAGCCGAAAAAACTGGATTTAGATCAGATCCCAAATATGACTTACATAGTTACATAGTTACATAGTTACATAGTTAGTCGGGTTGAAAAAAGACAAAGTCCATCCAGTTCAACCATAAAAAAATAACTAAAATTAAATAAAAAAATATCGTGCAATCCCATATACCCAATTCTATACCCATAGTTGATCCAGAGGAAGGCAAAAAACCCCAGCAGAGCATGATCCAATTTGCTACAGCAGGGGAAAAAATTCCTTCCTGATCCCCCGAGAGGCAATCGGATTTACCCTGGATCAACTTTACCTAGAACTGTTAGTACTCAGTTATATTATGTACATTTAGGAAAGTATCCAGGCCTTTCTTAAAGCAATCTACTGAGCTGGCCAGAACCACCTCTGCAGGGAGTCTGTTCCACATTTTCACAGCTCTTACTGTGAAGAAACCTTTCCGCATTTGGAGATGAAATCTTTTTTCTTCTAGACGTAAAGAGTGCCCCCTTGTTCTCTGTGTTGACCGTAAAGTGAATAACTCATCACCAAGTTCACTATATGGACCCCTTATATATTTGTACATGTTAATCATATCCCCCCTTATTCTCCTCTTCTCAAGAGTGAATAAATTCAGTTCCTCTAATCTTTCTTCATAGCTGAGCTCCTCCATGCCTCTTATCAGTTTGGTTGCCCTTCTCTGCACTTTCTCCAGTTCCCCGATATGCTTTTTGAGAACTGGTGCCCAAAACTGAACTGCGTATTCCAGATGAGGCCTTACTAATGATTTGTACAGGGGCAAAATGATGTCTCTCTCTCTGGAGTCCATACCTCTCTTAATACAAGAAAGGACTTTGCTCGCTTTGGAAACCACAGCTTGGCATTGCATGCCATTATTGAGCTTATGATCTACCAAAACCCCCAGATCCTTCTCCACTACGGATCTTGGGCAACGAAGTCCCACCCGGTCTGCCTGAGGCAACAGGTGTCTGAAACGTGCCATCTGGAATCGAGATAAGGCATCAGCAATGACATTGAGCTTACCTGGTAAATATTTTGCCTTAATCCAAATGTTTAATCTTAAACATAGTAAGACTAAATATCTCAATAACTTTATTACCAATAAAGATTTTGAGGAAAGACAGTTTAACGCGAATACAACTCCTCTATTATCTGTATTAATGATGATACGCTTGTTAGCAAACTGATCACCCCATAACTCCAAAGCCACCACGACCGGGAAGAGTTCCAACAAGACTATATTTTTTGTAATCCTGCTGGAAATCCAATATGGGGGGCATGAGCCTGGACACCAGTGTGAATGAAAAATGGCCGAAAAGCCAAGAGAACTTGCGGCATCTGTGAATAATTCCAAATCTGCTGCGAATACAAAATCCTCCTGGAAAAAAGATCTGCCGTTATAATCTTGTAAAAATTGAGACCATATGATCAAATCATCTTTCAGATCGCTAGTAAGCCTAATATGGGTTAAGGAGATTTAAAACCGGACATAGCCAAAGATAACCTTCTTGAAAATATCCTACCCATGGGCATGATCCGAGTGGCAAAAGCCAACAGACCTAAAAAGGATTGAAGTTCTTTCAACAAGATTTTCTTTCTGCACAGGAAGAAAGAAATTTGAGATTGGAGTCTGCAAATTTTTAATGCAGGAAGCTCAAATTGAAATAATACTGCATCAAATTTTATGCCCAAAAATTCAATAATTGTGGAAGGCCAAATAGTCTTTTCTGTAGCTAAGGGAATACCAAAATATTTCGAAATATGAAAAAATAGTTTAAGAATTAATGAACAGACCACAGAATCAGGAGGACCAATGAAAAGAAAATCATCTAGGTAGTGAATTATTCCCGTATGACCAGATTCAAAAAATAAAACCCATTGAAGAAAAGAGGCAAAAATGTCAAAGTAATAGCACGACAATGAACAGCCCATTGGCAGGCATTTATCATAGAAAAAATAAACGTCAAAATAAAAACCCAGGGAATTATAAGATTCAGGAGCAATGGGTAGTAATCTAAAGGCTGACTGTATATCTGCTTTTGCAAGAAGTGCACCATGACCAAAAGTTTTGATGACTTGCATGGCGTCATCAAAGGTGGTATATTTTACTGAAGCAGATAAAGGGTCAATTTCATCATTTAAGGAGTGACCAAAAGGGAATGAAAGATGATGAATTAGCCGGTAGCTATTAGGCTCTTTTTTAGGTACTAGACCCAACGGAGACACTCTAAAATTAACGATAGGGGGAGAAATAAAAGGACCAGCAATTCTATTAGCTAAAATGTATTTGTGACAGTGGGGTCACTTTGGACACAGGGTGAATAAAAGAAACCCCCGATATGGTCTGTGATAGCCATATTCAAGGCTGTATATACATTGTATATAGATTGGATGTATACTGTGTGTGGGGGTTATGTAATCATTGCTGTGAGGAATTAAGGTGTTTTGCATTCTATTGTTCATTATGACTGGGGAAGGTCTGGTGTGAATAGAGATTAAGTCTGTCCTTGTGTGTGTATTGTAAAGTGCCAGACAGACTGGCTGCCAACCCTTTGTGAGAAGATGTGTATTGGGTGGGATCTTTTGAAGCCTAGCAGACGTCAGGATGAGGTGTTGAGTCTTGGGATGTGTGGGTGGAGCTGGGCCCTTGTTCATGTTAAATCATGTGTATTAAATTGTGTATAAAGTTACAATGTTTCTCAATAATAAAGGCATTCCTACTACAGAAGAGACAGAGTGCGTCTCGTCTTCTTCCAGAGGGGTCGGCTCCTATAGGAAAGGGTCGTTTAGCTGTGGATATCGGTAGCGAGTGGATGTGTGTCTAGGAGAGGGAACATCATAAAACGGCGTTTTACCCATTGATATTGGGGTGCTGTTACAGTATTTTATTAATTTTTCCCTCACTACATCAGTGTGAATTGATACTGACTTTAAATTTTTTGTTAACTGGCAACCAGAACCTGTAAAAATAGGTAATTTAAAGCCTATAGAAAATCCATCAAGTAGTAATTGGGCTTTCTCCTTGTCGGGGTACAGCATTAGCCAGGGGCGCATTGCGTGAAGCCTCACTGGCGTGCAGGCTTCTTGAATGATTTCTGTTTCCCTGGCTGCTCGAGGCTCTTTTAAAACATTTTGAGACCGGGTGGCTGCCAAAACAAAAAGAACATTCATGACGATAGCGACATGAATTCAACCATTTGCATTGAGACTCATTAAATGCAAAACATATACCTTTCTTATATACAGAAGCTGACGGATTTGTATTCAAAGTTGACTGGGGCTGTTGTCTTGAAAAAACAGGTTTTTGAGGAATAATAAGGTTCAACCATAACCCTACGTCCTTATTACCCCATTTAAGCGTTGGATAAAATGCGATTTTTTGACGGAAGGATTCGTCGTAATTGAACCAACCCATACCGCCAAAACTCTTATATGCTTTCAGAATGTGTTCTAAATGCTGAAAAAGCCCAGTGCATCTTTCCTGGTGCTTTTCACCCATTATTGCGGAAAAAATGCAAAAGGCCTGCAACCAATTAAAAAAGGATCTGGACACGGGACGGCGCCTATCTTCAGTACCGTCCTCAGACCTCTTATCTGATTTTGTGAGAAAATCCTTTGAAATTGGCAGCAAGGATAGTAAATCTAAGAATTCACCTTTCCAAATTCTTTCTTTGATAGATGTAGGCAAATGGAATCCTAAAGGAGACATCTCACAAGGAAGCACCTCCTTGAAACATGTCTCAGAAACAGAAGCAGACATACTCATAGGAATATTAGAACAATGTACAGGATTAACACTAGCTACTGGGTTACCTGACCATACATTCGCTGGAGAAGAAGATGCAGGTGCAGACTGGTTAATAGATACATTTTCATTAAATTTAGTCAGAGAAATAAGTAACTGATTTATCAATTCATTCTGCACAGACTCACCAGCAGGATTTGGCCCTGGAGAACTGCATACAACTGGTATGTGGGTTCCTTGTAAGACCTGGTTAATTTCTGGACCTGTATGGGAGGAAAGACACACAGGGGCCCTCACTGTATCCAGCCTGGATGGCCTGGATGCAAGTGATGCCACATCTCTGACCTGAGGTGACTGCCTGGGCTGTAACCCAGCAGAAACGTGAGACATTACATCTCCATGCAAAGCCATGCTGACATGAGGAGAAGCAGGAGTAGCATCTGCTAGGATTAGAAATGACATTTCCTTCAGGTGAGGGGGGGGGGGGCCCGCAGTGATGGCGAGTTGCGGGTCCTGCCTCTACCCCCCTTGCCTCGGATAGGGGATGGAGATAATACCCGTCTATTTCTCTTCCCATTCCGACTGGCGCTCCGAAGTTCTGGAACCGTGACCTCCCTCTCTGCTGCTGACTGGGACTGTTCACCACCCCCAATTGCTGTCTCAGATACCCCTCTCTCAGGAGGTATGCTTCTCTGCAAGCCGCAAGGTGGTAACCGCTGTGTATATGCAGCGTCAGCTGTAAAGGACCCGACTCCTTGCCCAGACCCGCTCTGCATAGGCTGCTGCTCCGGCGGCGCTGACACAGGAGAAGTGTCCTCCCCAGTCAGCGCTAAACACCGCTGAAGCCATTCAGCCTCAGCCTTCTCAAGCAGAGAAGCTCAAACTTACGCCGCCTCAGGGGGAACTGTGAGCGGGTCAGTCAGGCAGGGTTATTTATAACCTCCTCTCACCTGCAGAGAACGTTTTCCCGCACATTTCCCTGTGACAAGCCCGCTCAAACTTCTTATCTTTTTTTTTTTTTTTTTATTAATAAATTTTAAAACAAACATTCTTCTTTTCTTTTCTTTTTTTTCAACTTTACTTTCTTCATACATCAGAGGCAAAGACTTTGGGGTAAAAGCAGAGTAGGGACACAGGTAGAAGAAGGAAGGTTGCCTGGAAGATTCCTCCAAGTGTCATTATCGCGGCACTGTCACCAGGTGGAAGTGTTGCGCAACGGTTGTTTTTTTTTTTACACTTGCACCACCTTACTCATTGGAGCGAATGGGTCTCTCGGCTGATGGACCCATTCATTCCAAATTAACACAAATGTGTTAGGATGTTGTGTTTTTATTTCCCTTCTGCAGGAGATCCATCTGTCAGGGCTGCTGAGTATGAGGTGGTTCTTAGACAGTGATGGGAAGGATTGTATATGTGTACATGGTCAGATGGTTTTATTTCAAAGTTACTATTTCATGTTCCCTTTCCCTTGAGCAGGTCTTGGCACAATTAGGATTCAAATTTGAGGGATGGCCTCTGGGGTCAAGCTTATGTTACCACTCCTTGGGAGACATGGGTTTGCACCAGACGCTGGGGACCAGCGTCAAATCACTGGGGGGAGAGTGTAGCGGGGGTCTAAATCTAGGGGGTACACCTGGGTGGTAGTATGACCCAGGTGTGTATAAATCATAAGAGGATTTAGACCATTTTCAGTCGTGGAGGACTTTGGTGGTGTACTATTCTCCTTGGCCTGGGGTGGCAGTGTTCCCACAGGTCGAGGTAGAATCACTGCCGCAGTGCTGTCCTTTTTGTCCCGTTCCGGCGGTGGTACAGCGGGGGCGGAGAACCTGCTGTGGCGTCATGGGAGGAGATAAAGGGGAGAGACGCCCTCGCCACGAGGTCTTCTGCATCCGGCGCCCAGGCACCTTAGGCCTGGGTGCGGTCGGTCCGGAGTTCCAGCCCAGGCGCCCATGGCCTGGTCGGAGCAGTGTTGGCGTCAATCTCAGGCACCTGAAGCCTGGGGTGAGGTACTACACCGGAGGCCTGGGGCCCAGTGACTTCGACTGGGCTCCACAAGGGCGGATGAGTCAGAGGGACCCTGAGGTGGATGGGGCCCGTGTCTGAGGTGAGGAGACCGAAGAGGTTACCCGTCTGAAGAGCCCGGAGCAGCATCAACCCAGTGACGGAGGGGCCTCTGGTAACTCCCTTGGAGGGACATCTTCCCCCTGACAGGGGCCACAACGCAGCGAAGGTGCTTCAGTTCATGTTCTCCAGAGTCGCTGGTAGAGACTCAAAGGTTTCAAGTTTCTCTCTCTAGCCGATGGCTATAGCAACCGCTGGTGAAACCACAGTGTTTTAGTTTATTATCAGGACAGTGCCTCGACCTGCTCACCCCACCGTATTGAACTGTTTATGGGTCCCAACCAGTCGGCTGACAAAGTACTGTTTAATTGTGTGTTACAATAAAACAAGTGTTGGATCCTTATCGGTGTGTGGTACTCTGGTTAATGGGAGCGAAGGGAAGTGTCAGCACAGAAGGACTTTGTATTCCTGCAGAAACACACAGGCCCGAGGAAAACAATAGGTACTGGCCTTCACCTCACCCGCTGTAATGGGGAGGACCTGGGCCGTAGCGCATCTCACTCTCACATACAAGATACCCCTAGAAAAGAGCTATCGGAAACCCGATTCACATGAGGAGAGAGTGAGGCCGCTACATATAAAACAATGTTAATATTTAAAACTAGCTAAACCACTATAGTAATATGCATAATTAGAATATTTATACTATGGATGAGACCTAAATGTTGTATAATTCTATTGGTAACATTTTTGAAGAAATTGCTAGAGCGTGCATTCTCACAGGGTGACAGCTGTGGATGCACATGTATAAATGTGCCAACGTCCCGATATGACAAAGGAAATATATGTAAACTAAGAGAATGGACTTTAGGCGGCACATGGGTATATATTGTTATAAACTAAGGGTTTTATTTTCAACAACATGGTATGAAAAAATATATAAACATTCAAACAGTAAGTGCCGGTTCACACTGGGGCAACACGACTTCCAGCGCGACTTTTCAAGGCAACTTGAAGACGACTTGAGCGCAACTTCAGCGCTACTTGGAGCGACTTACAACACGACTTCAAGTCGCCTCTAGGACAGGCAACTTTGCCAGTGGCCAATCACATAATAATCTGCTCTGTGGGAGGGAGGGGTTTGCCTTAGAAAACAATTTTCACTTCCTGGAAAGTTGCTTCAGTTAAGACGGGGGATCCGACTTGGAGGCGACTTCCATTGAAATCAATGGGTACAAGTCGCCTAGAAGTCGCCTTGAAGTAGTACAGGAACCTTTTCTGAAGTCGGAGCGACTTCAGTAGTGTACATTAAGACGGCTCTCATTGACTAACATGTAATTTCTCATGTCGCGCGACTTGGGGCGACACAAGTCGGATCCCAAGTCGCGGTAGTGTGAACCGACACTTAGTTGTCTGTATTCAGATACAGGGTTAGGGCTAGTGCTTTAACAGTGCTTCAAAATTGTATGACGTAGAAACATTCCATCTTAATGAAAATGCCAAACCAGCAGACCAAGGCTGATGTAACGGTGAGCATATAGAAGCAAGTGGCATAAGCCAAAGATCCGATGTATCAGGTATAGTCTTGAGTTGCTCTACTAGTTTCGCGAATTAACGCTTCTTCGGGAGCATAATAGTCTGTTGGACATAGATATATAAAAACATCAAGAAAATATTACACATCTTTTTAATACATAAAAATCAATAAAACATAAAAAAATACTAAATATCTCAAAAAGTGGGGGTTGCTGGACCCACACAGTGCAGCTACCCAAGAGCGAACCCATTATGGGACACCAACCCAACATGTGGGGCGGCACCATAAGATGACAGTGGTGCCTAAATGGTGTCGAATGGGGGGTGGGGGGGGGAGGAAAGAGAAAGAGGAAATAAAAGGAAGAAAAGGAGAGGAAAAGAAAAGGGGGGGGAGGAGAAAAAGAGCGAGGGGCAAGAAAAAAGGGGGGGAAAGGGGGGGGAGAAAAGAGAAAGTTATAGAAAGAAAGAAAGGTGAGTTAGAGGAGTGAAGTATAGATGCTATAAAGGACAGCCAGGTAGAACGGTATCCCAGAAAAGAAAAAAATTGGTAAACAAAAGAGGGTGCATGGGAAATCAGCTTACTGTGGCACTAGTTGGAGAATAAGTATAACTGTAGCAATGTACTCACCGATCGGGTGTGCTGCATGATGCAGCATACACCTGGGAAAAGTTTTAATTGGCTGTTGATCAGTAACGATCAACCAGCCAGGATATAGATCTGGAAAAAGAGGGATAGATATATGGTCTGCCTGTTATTGGCTATAATAAGTGTAACCCGGTGGATATATACGATGACAACTAAGTATAAGTCAGTTAAAGTATATGGCCCACAATAAGAGGGTGCTCACCACAATGATCGACAGCTGGGTGTGCTGACTGCTGGAATTGCTCTGGACTGGCTAAACTTCTTTCTAGGCACAGGTCTACAGGTATGATACTTTTTGATACTATTTTGCAAGACTGACATCTAGTTTCAGTCCTGCACAACCCACTAATGCATACCTTTGTCTATTTTTCAGCCTGGCCACTACTTTAAAGGCTCGATGGAGTTAGATACCCTCTGCCCATCTATGCACCAGTATGTACACTGGTGCTATCTAAGCTTTTTTTCATTATACTACCTAAGTTACAGCCTCAATAGTCCTGGAGGACATTACCCGTCGCTGCACACCAGCAGCCTCTATCCAGCAGCACACCCAGCTGTCAATCATTGTGGTGAGCACCCTCTTATTGTGGGCCATATACTTTAACTGACTTATACTTAGTTGTCATCGTATATATCCACCGGGTTACACTTATTTTAGCCAATAACAGGCAGACCATATATCTATCCCTCTTTTTCCAGATCTATATCCTGGCTGGTTGATCGTTACTGATCAACAGCCAATTAAAACTCTTCCCAGATGTATGCTGCATCATGCAGCACACCCGATCGGTGAGTACATTGCTACAGTTATACTTATTCTCCAACTAGTGCCACAGTAAGCTGATTTCCCATGCACCCTCTTTTATTTACCATTTTTTTCTTTTCTGGGATACCGTTCTACCTGGCTGTCCTTTATAGCATCTATACTTCACTCCTCTAACTCACCTTTCTTTCTTTCTATAACTTTCTCTTTTCTCCCCCCCCTTTCCCCCCCTTTTTTTCTTGCCCCTCGCTCTTTTTCTCCTCCCCCCCCCTTTTCTTTTCCTCTCCTTTTCTTCCTTTTATTTCCTCTTTCTCTTTCCTCCCCCCCACCCCCCATTCAACACCATTTAAACACCACTGTCATCTTATGGTGCCGCCCCACATGTTGGGTTGGTGTCCCATAATGGGTTCGCTCTTGGGTAGCTGCACTGTGTGGGTCCAGCAACCCCCACTTTTTGAGATATTTAGTGTTTTTTTTATGTTTTATTGATTTTTATGTATTAAAAAGATGTGTAATATTTTCTTGATGTTTTTATATATCTATGTCCAACAGACTATTATGCTCCCGAAGAAGCGTTAATTTGCGAAACTAGTAGAGCAACTCAAGACTATACCTGATACATCGGATCTTTGGCTTATGCCACTTGCTTCTATATGCTCACCGTTACATCAGCCTTGGTCTGCTGGTTTGGCATTTTCATTAAGATGGAATGTTTCTACGTCATACAATTTTGAAGCACTGTTAAAGCACTAGCCCTAACCCTGTATCTGAATACAAACAAACTGTTACTGTTTGAATGTTTATATATTTTTTCATACCATGTTGTTGAAAATAAAACCCTTAGTTTATAACAATATATACCCATGTGCCGCCTAAACTCCATTCTCTTAGTTTACATATATTTCCTATTGGTAACATTGATATAGACAAAGATAGAATAAACTATGGTCTTTATTGCCATATGGAACCAATAGAGGCAACCCACACAGAATTCCCTATTTAACATATATCGTACTCACAACTCCATCTTGTGGCCAAACTCCATAGTGCAGTCCGCAGTCCGTGACCAATAACAACCAAACAACCCCATGGTATAGATAGGTGCAGGGCTGGACTTACCATTGGGCTTGACTGGGCTCAAGCCCATGGGCCCCGCCCAATAGGGGGCCCCGCGCTTGCGCACATTAGCCCCTCTAAACCGACATTTAAAGCTTGGCGGAATGCAGTCTGTGAGAACTTCCCCTCTGTCCGGCACAGAGGAGAAGTCTTGCGGTGTTTAGCTCCATCCACTCTTCCTGATACTCCTCCATGGGACTAAAGAAGACGTCACAAAAGGGGAGTGAAAGAAAACAGCAGCCGCAGACACAGCAACGAAGGGTTACGGTGCAACGGCGCATGCGCGATATTACCGACAGGGACACAGTAAGGGCGGAAGCGACGTCATATTTTGAATCACATAACAGCAGTACGAATGGCGCTTGAGATACCTGGAAATACAGAGAACAAAACCATCCTAAAAAAGGTATTTGCAGGCCTCGTTTTTGGGGGATATATATATATATATATATATATATATATATATATATATATATATATAAGTATTGCATTGCGATGAGCTGTTATAACTTAATAATTGAAAAACTGCAAAAATCAGCCGGGGTTTACTTCCTCTTGAATTTTTCATTGAATTGTTCTATTTAAAGTAATGTATGGAAGGTAGGGCCCGAAAGTGACTCAAGCCCAGGGGCCCCCACCACCCTAAGTCCTGCCCTGGATAGGTGCCATCACTCACAATCCCACTATCATAAATTGGGGCTCTGGCCAGATACATGGAGTCATGGACAATACATACTATTACTAAAAAATATAGATATATCCTCCTTCTCAATATGAATATTAAACTAAACATTAAATGGTTACATATAAACAAAAATAAAGAAAAAGTACTTCGGCGCAACAGATATCTATTTTTCTTTAAACCCAGCGCTATGGAACTCAATCCAATTCAGAACGAACCAAAGATCTTCTAACAGTAGCAAAAAAGTTATTCAATGCAACTATTTCTACGTCAGCAGCTACATTCAAAATATAAACATATGTTAAAAGATGACAGAATAAATTTTATACCACCATTCAGTGTAAATCTAATTGTCATATGCAGCTCTCTTATTAATACTAAAATCAATAAGGTTCCCCATTGTCCCAAAGACAACGGTCAAAATGACAGCCACCCGATGTGGTTTGTGTATCCCAAAAGGAAAGTTCAATTTATCACATATCAGTATTTCTTAAATGTTTTCTGTGGAACGTGCACCTTCCTCCAGGTCACTTCAGATAGGTGTTTCAAAGACTCCCCATAGGGATTGCACTCACCAGATCTCAGCAGATAGCAGGCCTCATACGAAATCCAAAATCAGGATCCAGCCGAGGACAGGCTTCTCTGGGCGTCCGCTCAAATAGAGATGTTCAGTTTTCGTATATAGATACAGACCAGGGATGAGCCGAACACCCCCCTGTTCGGTTCGCACCAGAACCAAACGAGATGGACCCAGCAAGGCTTACGCCTGATGAGTCAAACGGGCTTTGTGGTGTATCACACCCAGGGAGAAGTGAACAGGTACGACTTCCAATGGAACCAGGTAAACCAGGCAGAAGTATATCACAAGGTTGGCATCAATGAATATACACCATGGATAGGCAACGGTACTTCACATATTAAATGTGATATTGATGCGCTGTAAAATCAACCCTGTTGCTCTCACAGACCAAAGTTGTCTGATCTTCCCAGGCCTGGGAAACTGAATATCTCTATTTGAGCGGATGCCCAGAGAAGCCTGTCTTCGGCTGGATCCTGATTTTGGATTTCGTATGAGGCCTGCTATCTGCTGAGATCTGGTGAGTGCAATCCCTATGGGGAGTCTTTGAAACACCTATCTGAAGTGATCTGGAGGAAGGTGCACGTTCCACAGAAAACATTTAAGAAATACTGATATGTGATAAATTGAACTTTCCTTTTGGGATACACAAACCACATCGGGTGGCTGTCATTTTGATCGTTGTCTTTGGGACAATAGGGAACCTTATTGATTTTAGTATTAATAAGAGCGCTGCATATGACAATTAGATTTACACTGAATGGTGGTATAAAATGTATTCTGTCATCTTTTAACATTAAATGTTTACAATTAAAAACATATAATTAAAAATCAGTTATAAAACAGTTCAAATCTATATCGATATTCAACCCAGCAGGCATGAGACATCCTAATTCAAAAATCCATTGTGTCTCAGCCTGGGAGACGCAAACTCTCATGTCCCCTCCCCTCCAATGGGGTACCACTTTAAACCATAGAAATTTAGAAGTCCTGGATTTTGCTGTTGATGGATCCTAAAATGATTAGACACACTGTGCTTTCTGAAACGTGACGTGCTTATTTATTCTTTTGTAAAGACACGTGGTGGTTCTCCCCACATATACCAGCCCACATGGGCATGTGAGGAGATACACCACATATCTTGTGTTGCATGACAAAAAATTTAAATTTTGTACTTTTTCCCCATTACTTCCTTTAAAAACCTCAGTTTTTCTTGTTTTGTCTGCGGTGGTTTTACATGATTTGCACCTTCCACATCTGTAAAAGCCTGTGGTGTCCAAAAATGTTTTATTTCTTTTCTTTGGTGTATCAACCACATTGTTAGCTAACATATTCCTGAGGCCTGGGGCTCTCCTATAAATAAAAGATTGTTTCCGGGGCAAGATTTTGTTAAGGTTAGTGTCCTTCAACAAAATAGGCCAGAATCTTTTGAGGGACTTCTCAACCTTTTTAAAGTCTAAATTGAATCCGGTGTCTAAGGCCATTTCAAATCTTTTTTTCTTCTCCTTGGTCCGTTCTATGAGATTTTCTTTGTTCACCTTGAATTCATCCAACCTGATCTTTTCCAAGTCAGAGTGGCTGTATCCCTTTTCTAGGAAACACTTCCTCTCTTCCAACCTCTGATTGGGTCCAATAGTCCTCATCCAGGTCACAATTTCTTCTGATACGAGTGAATTGCCCTTTCGGTATGGCCTTTATCCATCCCGGATGGTGGCAACTCCTGGTGGAAATGTATCCAATTTTATCTACTTCTTTAAAGAATGTCCTAGTCAACAGCCTGTCATCCTTTTTGAAGAGTTCTAAATCTAGATATTGGATTTCTGTAACGCTAGTTTTAAATATTAACATTGTTTTATGTGTTTAGTAAATTGTTTATATAAGCAGCCATTTGATTGATGTTAAATATCGCGGCTGTGGGGGAAGGCGGAGAATTTTTTCTGCTTGCTTTAGTTATCCCCTTTATCCCTGATTGGTCATGACTGTAGATATAACAGTGTTGGTTACAGCATGGGCTTCGATATCATGGCGGCGGCGACATTTTTCTGTTGATGCTGTTAACCAATGGCATGGCTTTTGATTCTACATAGGCTCCAGTATCATGGCGGCGGCGCCATTTTCCTGATGACGCGTGCACGAGCCTGAAATGCATAAAGAGACTGGTGCGCAGCACGCTTGATACAGGAGCATTCTGTCCCATTGAACCAGCCGAGATGCACGCCGTTAGCCTTGTATCACTTGCCAGTGACAGGATCGGCCCCTGCCTTCCCTCAAGCTGCACCTTTACCCTGCTGTACCTGGCACATGATTTTAACCCTGTAAGTGATTTTACAATAAATAAGACGGTGTCACACTATCTCTGCTTCCTTGTGGCTCAATATGCTCGAGCCTTAAACTTTGCAGATTGCAGCAATACTAAAAGGGCTTTAGACGGTTTGCATCCAAGCTTTTGAAGAGCAGTATTTCATTTTTTTGGATTGATGTGGTGTTCGTTTAAGGATTGATCATAGCCTGTGAAAGGCTTGCGAGAGGAAAAGATCCGGAGCCAAGTTTCTCCTACATGCCTGGGGGTCATTTATGGCCTTGGAAATTTGTTGAGCACATTTATTTGGCACTTCGGGTGAAGCACTTTTGAATATGCACGCTGCACTTTGTAGGAGGCACAGTGTTGGATGTTAGAAGACCCGAATCAAGCACTGTTTTCACTTTATTATACCTTAATACAGACTGTGTTTATTAATCTGCAACCATTATGGACTTTTGAATATATATTTTTGACACTTATGAAATTTCTTTTAACCTGCTGCGGCCTTTCACTTTCATTCATTTTGTATTAGTACCACTAATTTTGGAGCTGCACTTGTTACTTATTTACATTTATTACACATTGGTGCCGGTTCCTATTCACTTAACACTATTTATCTTTGAGTGCTTAAAGCTTAAAGAGGAAGTAAACCCTGATGGGTTTTACTTCCTCTTTATTTCCCTGCAAAGGTAAAGCATAACGGGCTACTATGCATCGCATAGTAGCCCATTATGTGTCACTTACCTGAAACCAAAGCCTGCGATGTTACTGCTGTCCCCTCTGGCACAAAGCGTCCATCTTCGCCCCTCTTCATTCGGGGGGGCGCGAACTCCGGCTCTGTGACTGGCCGGAGTCACGTGATGTCACTCCCACGCATGCGCCACCAGTCACGGCATGATTCCTTTAGAAACAGTACGATCGTGCCCTTTCTAAAGTGCGCATGCGCCGATTAGATCGGCACACTCGTACATTGTAAATATCTCCTAAACCGTGCAGGTAAGCCTTAATATAAGGACACTTGCCTGTCCAGGAATCCCGCGATGTCGGCCCCCGAAGCCAATTCGTCCATCAGCTCAGATGCAGGCGCCAGCATTGCAACTAAGGGAAACCGGCAGTAAAGCCTTCAGGCTTCACTGCCGGTTTCCTACTGCGCATGCGCGAGTCGCGCTGTACTTTCTGAAGGAAGCGCAGGAGGGTGGAGGGGCCAATTCAAATTCCAAAGATCTCGTACCTCGCCGCAGTGAGGCAGGACTGAAGTCCTGCTGAAAAAATGACAAAGTACAAAACACCCCAAAAAAAAAGGATATTCAAAAACGAGGGGGGGGGGGTGCTCGATTGGTTAACACCTAGTTTTATTTTGGCCTGGAACTCTGCTTTAATGTAAAAAAAGAAACTCAGCCAAGGGTGATGCTTTATGTAATCCTGTAAACTGACATTTTGTGTAGACTGATATGCTCCTGTTTTTGGATTTCTAGACTACGATCTGCACATGTTGGTGCAGCATACATAATCCTACAGACAGCTGTGACTGTGTGTTTTTAGAATGTTGTGCTGAGTGCAGGTTTATTAAAAAATATTCAACAAGCATTAGGGAACATGTTTATTGACTTACGTCAAAGTGGCATTAATTCTCAGCCCTATGTATTCTGTATAAGTGCTGTCCATAAGGTACAGAAAACCCAATATGTAGGGTCTGTGATGTTTCATTGACATGCAGTAAGTGGGAGATCGGGCAAATTCCTGCATTTCCATGGACAGGAGCAGGACCGTCGGAACAGGACAGGCAAACCAAGCAACTGCTTGGGGCCCCCAGCTGGCCTGGGGCCCCAGCAGAGCTGCCTCCCCTCCCACGATTGGCGGCCCCCCACCCGCGATTGGCGGCCCCCTCCTCCCGCGATTTGGCGGCCCTCTCCTCCCGCGATTCGCGGCCCCCCTCCCATGATTGATGGCCCCCCCACCTGCGATTGGCGGCCCCCTCCTCCTGCAATTTGGCAGGCCCCCCCTCCCGCGATTGGCGGCCCCCCCGCTGCGATTTGGCGGCCCCCCCTCCCGCGATTGGCGGCCCCCCCCCCTCCCGCAACTTGGCGGCCCCCCCCCTCCCGCAATTGGCGGCCCCCTCCTTTCGCGATTTGGCGGCCCCCTCTTTCCGCGATTTGGCGGCCCCCCTCCCACGATTGGCGGCCCCCCCACCTGCGATTGGCGCCCCCCCACCCGCGATTGGCGGCCCCCTCCTCCCGCGGATTGGCGGCCCCCTCCTCCCACGATTGGCGGCCTCCTCCTCCCACGATTGGCGGCCTCCTCCCACGATTGGCGGCCCCCCTCCCGCGATTGGCGCCCCCTCCCGCGATTGGCGGCCCCCCTCTCGCGATCGGCGTCGATGTCATTACAAATGAGCATGCAGTGCTTAAACACTTTCCAACAGCAGAGCTGCCTCCCCTCCCACGATTGGCGGCCCCCTCCTCCCGCGATTTGGCGGCCCTCTCCTCCCGCGATTCGCGGCCTCCCCTCCCGCGATTCGCGGCCCCCCTCCCATGATTGATGGCCCCCCCACCTGCGATTGGCGGCCCCCTCCTCCTGCAATTTGGCAGGCCCCCCCTCCCGCGATTGGCGGCCCCCCCGCTGCGATTTGGCGGCCCCCCCTCCCGCGATTGGCGGCCCCCCCCCTCCCGCAACTTGGCGGCCCCCTCCTTTCGCGATTTGGCGGCCCCCTCTTTCCGCGATTTGGTGGCCCCCCTCCCACGATTGGCGGCCCCCCCACCTGCGATTGGCGCCCCCCCACCCGCGATTGGCGGCCCCCTCCTCCCGCGGATTGGCGGCCCCCTCCTCCCACGATTGGCGGCCTCCTCCTCCCACGATTGGCGGCCTCCTCCCACGATTGGCGGCCCCCCTCCCGCGATTGGCGCCCCCTCCCGCGATTGGCGGCCCCCCTCTCGCGATCGGCGTCGATGTCATTACAAATGAGCATGCAGTGCTTAAACACTTTCCAACAATTTTAAAAACAAGATTTAGGACACGTTTACACTTGCTTAAGGCTGGGTTCAAATATGCTGTGGCCGCGGCTCACAGCAGGGGGTCAGGTGCGTCCCTGTTCACTGATTCAGGTCGGAATTTTTATTTTTTTTAATCAAATCATCTTTTTATTTCTTTTCAATTTTTGCTTGAATTCGCACCTGAAATCGGAAACCAAAAACGCACAGGACCCTTTCCAAATGCGGACCATGGCCGCCCCCGAGGTGTGTGAACCGGCTCCATTGAGAGCCGGGCACACTCTCCTGTGTCATGCGAATTGGATGGGGGGAAACCTGCATCCAATTCACATATAAGTGAACCCAGCCTCAAAATGTCGCATTTAGGGATGAGCTTCGAGTTCGAGTTCACAGAATTGCGAACATTACAGTGTGTAGAGGATATATATGCATCCTAGGTGTTGTATATATATTTATACACTGTATTCAGTTTAGCTAGATCCGTTCCTGTTATTCTCTATACTGTGACAGGCAGGCAGGTGATTGTGCTAGCTGCAGTGTTGCAGTGTTTCACTTAGTGTACTGTGTCCTTTGCATAGCGTTCACCTAAAGCTTACCTGAATGGTGGTGTTCTCATAATAAAACCACAAGCAGAGAGCTGCAAGTATTTTCAGTTAGTGTACTGTGTCCTCTGCACAGTGTGCACCTAAAACTAACTGAAGACAATTGGCTTTTCTCATACTAATACCACAGCAGCAGTTGATTCTGATAGCAGCATTATAATCAGTATATATATATATATATATATATATATATATATATATATATATATATATAATATATATACATCCCACCTTTGTGCAGCTACATCTCACTGCAGGCCATTAGTATGTCTGGAAGGCAAACAAGGAGAGGCAGACAGTCACGAGGCAGCAAAAGAGGGCAAGCAGGCTCTGTGTCTAGAGGCAACAGTGCTGGTCGTGGACACAGTGCATCCTCATCAGCACGTGGCCGTGGGACACGCTTGTCCTTCTTTTTGGCAGCTGGCCATGTTGAGCCGCAACATGCCCAAGACTTGGTAGAGTGGATGACCAAGCCATCCTCATCCTCCTCATCCTCTCTCACACAGGCTCAGGGTACTTTGTCTGGCAAAGCAGCTGCCAAAGCGGCCTCTTCCCTCGGCTCAATGGCATCAGTCACTCCTTCCCTAGCCCCACCATGTCCTCCTGAGGAGTCCCCCGAACTGTTTGACCACAGTGTTGGGTACATGCTCCAGGAGGATGCCCAGCGTTTTGAAGGCTCCGATGATGGAGTCCAGCTAAAGGAAGGCAGTAATGTGAGCCCAGAGAGAGGGGGTAGTAATGTGAGCCCAGAGAGAGGGGGTGCCCAACAAGGACAGCTATCTGGCAGTCATGTTCTCCCAGCTGCAGCATACTGCCAGATTTGCTCCAGTGATGAGGAGGGAGGGGATGACGAGGTAATTGACTCCACGTGGGTGCATGATAGGAGAGAGGAGGAGGAGGAGGATGAGGCACATCTCCAACGAGGCAGGATGCCCTCCAGAGGCCAGCTTAAGAGGAAGCACACCAACTGCATCACACCACAGAGCTCTGCATCTAGAGTGGGTGACTGGGGACAAAGAGAAGGCTAATTTATTAAATACTTTTTTCAGCTCTGTGTATACAATGGAGCATGGGGGAGATCATGTCCATAATGGGGGTGGTAGTGACACAGCCTCAAATCCACAATGGCTCAAAAGTGATATGGTCCAGAAATATTTAGACAGAATAAAGGTGGATAAAGCACCTGGACCAGATGGCATACACCCACGGATCCTAAAAGAATTGAGCTCTGTAATTTCAAAGCCATTGTATCTAATTTTTAGGGACTCATTAATGACAGGAATAGTACCACTGGATTGGCGCAGGGCCAATGTGGTGTCTATATTTAAAAAGGGAACAAAGTCTTTAACAAGTAACTTTAGACCTGTTAGTTTAACTTCTATAGTTGGGAAGATACTGGAGAGAATAATAAAAGACCACATAGATGAGTTCTTGCTGGAAAAAAACAATTTATTCAACAGAAAGCATGGATTCATGAAAGACAGAAGTTGTCAGACAAACCTGATTTCTTTTTATGAAGAGGTAAGTAAAACCTTGGACAGAGGGGTGGCGGTGGACGTGGTATACTTGGATTTTGCAAAAGCGTTCGATACAGTTCCCCACACATGGCTCATGTGCAAGGTAAAGTCTACAGGCTTGGAAATATCAGTTTGTAAATGGATAGAAAACTGTCTAAAAGACATAATTCAGAGAGTCGTGGTTAATGATTCTTACTCTGAATGGTCTAAGGTTATCAGTGGTGTACCCCAAGGTTCAGTGCTGGGACCCTTACTTTTTAATATCTTTATAAATGATATTGGGTCTGGGATCAAAAGTAAAATTTCTGTCTTTGCAGATGACACCAAGCTATGCAGTGGAATAACGTCCTTACAGGATGTCGCCAATTTACAAACCGACATCAATGCTCTGTCTAATTGGGCGACTATGTGGCAGTTGAGGTTTAATGTTGATAAATGTAAAGTTATGCACTTGGGGGCTAAGAATATGAATGCATCATACATACTAGGGGGAGTACAACTGGGAGGGTCCGTAGTGGAGAAGGATCTGGGGGTTTCGGTTGACCATAAGCTCAATAATGGCATGCAATGCCAAGCTGCGGTTTCCAAAGCGAGCAAAGTCCTTTCTTTTATTAAGAGAGGTGTGGACTCCAGAGAGAGAGAGATATCATTTTGCCCCTGTTCAAATCATTAGTAAGACCTCATCTGGAATATGCAGTTCAGTTTTGGGCACCAGTTCTCAAAAAAAGGATATCGGGGAACTGGAGAAAGTGCAGAGAAGGGCAACCAAACTAATAAGAGGCATGGAGGAGCTCAACTATGAGAAAAGATTAGAGGAAATTAATTTATTCACTCTTGAGAAGAGGAGAATAAGGGGGGATATGATTAACATGTACAAATATATAAGGGGTCCATATAGTGAACTTGGTGTTGAGTTATTCACTCTACGGTCAACACAAAAGACAAGGGGGCACTCTTTACTTCTAGAGGAAAAAAGATTTCATCTCCAAATACGGAAAGGTTTCTTCACAGTAAGAGCTGTGAAAATATGGAATAGACTCCCTCCAGAGTTGGTTCTGGCCAGCTCAGTAGATTGCTTTAAGAAAGGCCTGGATACTTTCCTAAATGTACATAATATAACTGAGTACTAACATTTATAGTTAAAGTTGATCATGGGTAAATCCGATTGCCTCTGGGGGGATCAGGAAGGAATTTTTTCCCCTGCTGTAGCAAATTGGATCATGCTCTGCTGGGGTTTTTTGCCTTCCTCTGGATCAACTGTAGGTCTAGAATTGGGTATATGGGATTGTACGATATTTTTTTTTTTTTATTTTTTTTTATGGTTGAACTGGATGGACTTTGTGTCTTTTTTCAACCTGACTAACTATGTAACTAACTATGTAACTAACTATGTAACTATGTGCAGGGCGCTGCTGTCTCGTTATTCCAAAAGTTCTTTGGTGTGGGTCTTTTTTCAGACGTGTGCAGCAGATCGCACCGTTGCCATTTGCAACATATGTCTGAAGCGTATCTCGCGTGGCCAAAACATCAGCCGCTTGGGCACCACGTGCTTGAGCAGACATATGTCGACCTGCCATGCAGTTCGTTGGGAAGCATACATAAAAGACCCACACCAAAGAACAAAGCGGACCTCTCCTTGCTCCTCATCAGCTGGGATCTCCAACTCCACTATACCTTCAGTCCTCTGAAACCTGCACTGAGAGGAATGAAGGTGTAGAATTAGGTGTGTCACAGCCAAGTACTTGTGGGCAATCTGCTATTGGTACACCGACGTCAGATTGTACCAGGCAAATTTCCCTACCCCAGCTGCTGCACCGCCGAAAGAAGTTCGCTCCCAGCCATCCACATGCCCAGCGGTTGAATGCTAGCTTGGCTAAATTGCTAGCACTTCAACTACTGCCTTTTCAGTTGGTAGACTCTGCTCCCTTCCGTGAGTTTGTGGAATGTGCGGTTCCTCAGTGGCAGGTTCCCAAACGCCACTTTTCTCACTGAAGGCGATTCGGGCTATCTACCGGCATGTGGAAGGCAATGTCTTGGCCTCGCTGGACAGGGCGGTCAGCGGTAATGTGCATATCACCGCTGACTCATGGTCCAGCAGGCATGGACAGGGACATTACCTATCTTTCACGGCGCATTGGGTGACTCTGCTGGCAGCTGGGAAGGATGCAGGACAAGGTGCAGTAGTGTTGGAGGTTGTTCCGCCACCACGCCTCCAAAATGTTACTACTGGTGATTCTGACACACCTCTCTCCTCCACCCCCTCCTCTTCTTCTTCCTCCATGGCCTCTACCTGTGCTTTGTTCTCGGAACCAGCAGTGCTCCGTAGGCGTTCAAGGGGCTACGCAAGTACGCAGGCAAAAAGATTCTATGCAGTGCTTGAGGTGGTGTGCTTGGGGGACAGGAGCCACACTGGGGCAGAGATTCTGTCAGCTCTGCAGGGGGAGGCTCAGAGGTGGTTGACGCCATGCCTGCTTAAGCCAGGAAAGGTGGTTTGCGACAATGGCACCAACCTCCTCTCCGCCCTTCGACAGGGACAACTGACCCATGTGCCCTGTTTGGCTCACGTCCTTAACTTGGTGGTGCAGCGGTTCTTGGGCAGGTACCCGGGCTTACAGGAGGTCCTGAAGCAGGCCAGGAAACTCTGTGGGCATTTCCGCCGGTCATATAATGCCAGTACTCGGCTGGCTGACCTGCAAAAGGATTACAACCTGCCTAAGAACCGCCTAATCTGTGACATGCCCACCAGGTGGAACTCTACGTTGGCCATGCTGCAGCGGCTGCACATGCAGCAGAGGGCCATCAATGAGTATCTGTTGCAATATGGCACCAGAACAGGGTCAGGGGAGCTTGGATTTTAGTCCCCATGCCATTGGGCCATGATCAGGGATGCATGCACTGTCCTGGCACCATTTGAGGAGGCCACGAGGATGGTGAGCAGTGACAGTGCATGCATCAGTGACACTGTCCCTCTTGTCCACCTGTTGGAGCACACGCTGCGTAGAATAATGGACAGGGCACTTGAGGCAGAACAGAGGGAGGCAGAGGAGGACTTCCTTACCTCTCAAGACCCCCTTTATCCAGACAGTGTTCCTGCTGGCCCGCCTATCACACAGGAAGAGGAGGAGGAGGAGGAGGATTGTGTCAGCATGGAGGTGGAGCCTAGCACTCAGCATCAGCAGCAGTCTTCAGGGGATCAATTACAGTCCCAAGACACCCATGGACTTGTACATGGCTGGGAGGAGGTGGCTGCGGATCATGTCGTCCTGAGTGACCCAGAGGACTCCGGACCAAATGCCTCAGCAAATTTACGCTGCATGGCCTCCCTGATCCTGCAAAGCCTGCGGAAGGATCCTCGTATTCGTGCTATCAAGTAGAGGGATCATTACTGGCTGGCAACCCTCCTTGATCCACGTTCCAAAGGTAAGGTTGCGGATCTTATCTTGCCATTTCAGAGGGAGCAGAGGATGAAGCATCTTCAGGAGGCCTTGCAGAAAGGTCTGTGCAACGCGTTCCCAGAGACAGGGAGGTTACAAATTCCTGGTCCTGGACAACGTGTTGCTAAGGCTTCGGTCAGTCAAAGAAGGAGCGGTGGAGATGGTGGCTGTCTGACCGATGCGTTCAGACAATTTTTTAGTCCGCAGCCCCAAGGTATGATCGGTTCCAGCTACCATCGCCAGCGTCTGGTTTACATGGTGCAGGAATACCTAGGGGTAAGATCAGACTTGGACACCTTTCCCACCGAAAATCCTCTGGGTTACTGGGTCTTGAGGATCGATCACTGGCCAGAGCTTGCACAGTATGCAAATGAGCTACTGGCCTGTCCTGCATCCAGCGTTCTTTCGGAACGCACATTCAGTGCTGCTGGAGGCTTTGTAACCGATCACAGGGTGCGCCTGTCCACCGACTCGGTCAATCGACTGACCTTCATAAAAATGAATCAGTCTTGGATCGCCACCAGCTACCAAGCACCTGATGCTGGTGTAACCGAATATTTTTTGGGGAAATGTCAGATCCCTTCAAGACTGCCTATGCTGATGCTGAGTGACTATCCTGTTATGCTGAGTGACTATCCTCTTCCTCCTCAATGATCATGCTGATAGCTTGTAAGAACATTTTTGGTTCTGGGCACAGCCACCAGTGGCTAAGGCCCAATTTTTCAGCCCCTGTTTAACAGGGGCGTGTAAATACAATTTTTGATGCAATACTTTGCAGCAGGGCTCATTGCTGCGCTTCAACTACAGTATCTGTGAGGGGTTGCAGTGTTGTGGCACCAGCGCCTAAGACCCAATTTTTCAGCCCCTGTTTAACAGGGGCGTGTAATTACAATTTTTGATGCAATACTTTGCAGCAGGGCTCATTCCTGCGCTCCTAATAGAGTATCTGTGAGGGGTTACAGTGTTGTGACACCAGCACCAGTGCTTAAGGCCCTATTATTCTGCCCCTGTTCAACAGGGGCATGTAATTACAATTCTTGATCTAAAAATTCACAGCAGGGCCCATTCCTTCACCCACCAAAAGTAACTGTGAGGGCTTACAGTATTGTGGCAACACCACCACCACCAAAGGCCCAATTTTTCTGCCCCTGTTCAACAGGGGCATGTAATTACAATTCTTGATCTAATATTTCACAGCTGGGCCCATTCCTGCGCCCACCAAAAGTAACTGTGAGGACTGTGAGGACTTACAGTGTTGTGGAACCAGCACCACCACCACCACCAAAGGCCCAATTTTTCTACCACTGTTCAACAATGGCATGTAATTACAATTCTTGATGTAATAGTTTACAGCAGGGCATTTCAGCGCCCACCAAGAGTAACTGTGAGAGCTTACAGTGTTGTGGCAACACCAACACCTAAGGGCCAAACTTCTGCAGAGTATATATGGCAGGCCTCTACTTTCAAACATCCAACTTACAAACGACTCCCATTTTTCTCAATGATTTTCATCCATATTGCTGGGACCAGATATTACATTAAAGCCGCAAGCAGTTTTAAATGACTTTTTTTCCTTTAGAAATGTCATTTTGTGCAGGGACAGTTCTAAACACGGGAAACCCGTGCCACTACTTTAGACACCCCCCAGGTACGATATTTAAAGGAATATTTCACTTTTTTTTTCACTTTAAGCATCATTAACCACTTAAGCCCTGGACCATTTTGGCTGGTTAAGGACCAGGCCACTTTTTGCAATTCAGGACTGCGTCGCTTTAATGGACAATTGCACGGTCATGCGACGTGGCTCCCAAACAAAATTGACGTCCTTTTTTTTCCACAAATAGAGCTTTCTTTTGGTGGTATTTGATCATCTCTGCGGTTTTCATTTTTTGTGCTATAAACAAAAATAGAGCGACAATTTTGAAAAAAATTCAATATTTTTACTTTTTGCTATAATAAATATCCAACAAAAATATATAAAAAAACATATTTTTTCCTCAGTTTAGGCCGATACGTATTCTTCTGCATATTTTTGGTAAAAAAAATCGCAATAAGCGTTTATTGATTGGTTTGCGCAACAGTTATAGCGTCTACAAAATAGGGGGTAGTTTTATAGCATTTTTATTAATAATTTTTTTTTACTAGTAATGGGGGCGATCAGCGATTTTTATTGTTACTGCGACATTATGGCGGACACATCGGACACTTTTGACACCATTTTGGGACCATTGTCATTTTTACAGCGATCAGTGCTATAAAAATGCACTGGTTACGGTAAAAATGACACTGGCAGTGAAGGGGTTAACCACTAGGGGCGCTGAAGGGGTTAAGTGTGCCTAAGGGAGTGATTCTAACTGAGGGGGGGCGTGGCTACGAGTGAGACGTCAATGATCTCCGCTCTGATTACACAGAGCGAAGATCAGTGACAGTGTCAGTAGGCGAGCGGGGAGATGTTGTGTTTACACTAACATCTCCCCGCTCCATCCCTCCGTGAGACGATCGCAGAGATCCCCGCGGCGATCGAGTCCGCGAGACCCACGGTCCGACTCACGGGATGGCAGCAGGGTCGGCGCGCGCGACCACACGGCAGGCAGTTAAAGGGGATGTACAGGTACGTGATTATGCCTGTACGTGCCATTCTGCCGACGTATATATACCGTGGCCGGTCCTTAACTACTTCCCACCCGGCCACTGTATATATACGCCTGGGTGGGCGCTCTCTCCTTCTGAGTGGACGTTCAGGAACGTCCCTCAGAAGGAGGGGGATCGCGCGCGCAGCGCGATCCCGATGCACTCGTGTCACCCGGACAAGGCGCATCTCGATTCGGCAGGAGGGCTCTGTGATTGGCCCTCCTGATCACATGACGGCCGTGTCCAATCACAGCCGTCATGTGATGTAAACAGAGAGCCGGTTGCTAGGCAATCAGCTCTCCTCTCCTCACACAGAAGTCGTCGGTGAGGAGAGGAGAGCGGATTGCTGCAGCTGGCTGGTGATCAGTGAGTATGAGCTGTTTTTTTAAGCTTTTTACTCACTGATCACCAGCCTAGTGTCCCCACACATAAAGTAAACAAACATGTCCCCATAATACATGTCCCCACACACACACACACGTCCCCACACACACATGTCCTCACACACACATGTCCCCACATAGTAAAAACACCTGTCCCCCACATATGTGACAGTAAAATCATATGTCCCAATGATCATTTGCACACATATGTCCGTGATCACCTGCGCACATCTGTACATGATCATTTGCGTACCTATGTCCGTGATCACACGAACCGATTATTATACACTAAACTGATTTTTTTTTACCAAAAACATGTAGTAGAATACATGTTGGCTTAAATTTATGGCAAAATTACATTTTATTGGATTTTTTTTTTAAAATAGAAAGACGGAAATAATTTTTTTTTTCAAATTTCTGCTCTTTTTTCGCTTATATCGCAAAAAATAAAATACGTATTTGTGAATAAATACCACCAAAAGAAAGCTCTATTTGTGTGAACAAAATGATAAAAAATTCATTTGGGTACAGTGTAGCATGACCGCGCAATTGTCATTGAAAATGCGAGAGCGCTGAAAGCTGAAAATTGGTCTGGGAAGGAAGGGGGCTAAAGTGCCCAGTATTGATGTGGTTAAGTGGTTAAAATCACTGCTCCCGGAAAAACTTTTTTTTGCATTGATACATGTCCCCTGGGGCAGGACCCGGGTCCCCAAACCCTTTTTAGGACAATAACTTGCATATTAGCCTTTATAATTAGCACTTTTGATTTTGAACGTTCGATTTCGGTCCGTTTGCAGGTTCTGGTGCGAACCGAACCAGGGGGTGTTCGGCTCATCCCTAGTGGCATTGGATAAAGCATTCTGAATGCCAGTCAAAGAACCTGTCACTAAATAAAATATTTGGGTTACAGTCCTGTTCACACGTTCTGCTTGCTTTGCTTAATAAATTATACTCCATGTCGCTTTAGGAGCGCTTCAAAGTGTTTTCCAAAGCCTCCATAAAAGTCTATGGCTTATTGCTTATAGCACCTGCAGCTTTTATTCAGCACCAGCTTTAGCTTAATTTTTCTTTGGAGTTATTGCAGGTATGAGATATCCACACACACAGGGCATCTGCCAGGCTTCATTAAAACTTCATAAAAGCATCACCAAAGTATCAAAAAAGCATGTTGTTGAAGTCGAAGCAAGTGTAAAAGAGCCCTTACAGGAGGCTCTCTCTAATGTACAGTAGCTTAAAAGTCTTTGCCATTGTCCGTATTGTGCATGTATTGGTAGAACAGGTAAATAATATACTGAACCTATATTTTTGTGACTGCAGATTAGAGTGGGAGATTCCAGTGGAGGAAGCCACAAGGAGGAAAGTGGAGATATCTGTGAAAAATAATGTGTCCTTCATGTCCAGGGAAAAGGAGCTGATCGGAAAGGTAAAAGTACTACAAAATGACCAAGCAGATCATTCCTGAATAAATGTTTGTAGAACTGAACCTTAAAGTCTTTATCACTTTTGCAGCCAAATTGCGATAACACCTACTTTATATTTGGTACATGTTCTCATTCATAAAATAAAAATTGCTGCTCGTCATTTTAAATGCTCGTTTCTGATAACTGTAGCGCTGAAAAATCCTACTTAGTTCTCATTGTTTATGAGAGGAATGGGGAGCTGTGGTTGCCATTATTAACCTTGTCTGTACTGTGCTAGCAGATCTCATTATCAGTTGTAAATTCTATTTAAACACTCTCCTAACAACAAGATTTAGAAGCCATCCTTCTGCATTATATGATAATAAGAGGAAACAGAGTCTGTCCTAAGACTTTCATTTGGGGACAGACCTAAGCCTAGTACACATGGACCGAATGCAGGACGTCATCAGCCGGTTCAATAAAAAAATAAAACGGTCGGCATTCGGCCTGTGTGTATGGCAGCCAGTCCGACAGAAGCCGGCCGTTCAGGCAGCTTCTGTCGGACAAGCATGCTGGAAAACCAGCAGCCGACTGGCTCCCAATCTGAGTGTTCTGGCGGGGGTGGGGCGTCCTCCTGTCAGAGCACAATAGCTCAGTGGGGGAGATTGCTGTACTAACATCGGATTGTTAGCACATCCGCTCCCAGAGCTATCAGGTTTATTTTGTTCAATCAACTGTGTTGAACGAAAAAAACTGATAGTGTGTGCCAGGCTTAAGGCAGTCCATCAAAACTAGACAAAAAGACGGGTTTACCAGAAAGTTGTCCACTGTAATGTAGTAAACACTTATAGATCACTCACCACATCAGGCGTTGTTACCATAACCATTAACCAAATCATATAATGCAAGAAAAAAAAACCTGTATAGGACACCAGGAAAACAAGGGGTTATTATTGGTAACAAATGGATCATACTAATTAATTAATTAAAGAATAGAATTTATTAATAAACCTGAGGACAGGTAGTCTTATAATAATCAACATCCAAGGAATCAAAGGTTAAGTGCTATTTGCTGTACATTTTAGCTGGAGGTGCAGTTCCTCTGGGAGTCAAATATCCCGTGGCCATGATTATAGTGTTGAGCCTGAATGAAGCTTGAACACCCTCTAGAGTCTCTAGACAGTGTATTCTCACGGTAGATGCTGAGGTGATCACATTGAATAGTATCCCAGCTGTAAAATGAAGGGTGTATTTCAAGCAGATATAAGCACATGAAGCCTCAATAGTGCGGGCTCTTCGTGCTGTGTGCACATGCAAATCAGCGCAATGAACGTCCAGTCACTCGTGACAATATTGATGTATGTGGGGGGTACTTTACCATTCCCATGTACGGACGTGCATTCACATGAATCCCTCTGCTTACTGGTCCTTGGGTTGCATATAGCCATTAGGGATGAGCTCGGTGTTCGAGTCGAACATACGTTCGACTCGAACATCGGCTGTTCGATCGTTCGACGAAGATCGAACGATTTGGGCCGTTCGCGCCTAATTCGAGTGACGCGAACGGCCCACAATGCACTACGCCATCGCAGTGTCATCCAGGCGCTGTGATTGGCCAAGCATGCACTGTGACCCCGCATGCTTGGCCAATCACAGCGCCGGCAGCGAGGAGAGCAATGATTGGCCACAGGCAGGATGCCTGTGGCCAATTATTGCTGAGGGTGTTTAGTACACGCCCCACACTATAAAAGGCCGCCAGCACGGCGGCCTAGTGTAGTGTGTTCCGGAGCAGGGAAAGAGAAGCATAGGCAGGGACAGTGACATTTTTTTTTCTTGCTTAACCTGGATTCCTTTAGTTTAGGGAAAGAGAAGGATAGGTAGGGAGAGTGTCAGTGTGTTTTACTGTGCGAATCCTTGTTTCTAGGGACAGGAAAGGACAGTGAGGGAAATTCTCCTTGTGCTATAGTGTGCTAAAGCATTGATCATCAACCATCTTTAAAAAATCATTTTTTCTAGGGACAGAAAACTATAGGTAGGGAGAGTGTCAGTGTGTTTTACTGTGATAATCCTTGTTTCTAGGGACAGGGAAGGACAGTGAGGGAAATTCTACTTGTGCTATAGTGTGCTAAAGCATTGATCATCAATCAGCTTTAAAAAAACATTTTTTCTAGGGACAGAAAACTATAGGTAGGAAGAGTGTCAGTTTCTTTCACTGTGATAATCCTTGTTTCTAGGGACAGGGAAGGACAGTGAGGGAAATTCTCCTTGTGCTATAGTGTGCTAAAGCATTGATCATCAATCAGCTTTAAAAAAACATTTTTTCTAGGGACAGAAAACTATAGGTAGGAAGAGTGTCAGTTTCTTTCACTGTGATAATCCTTGTTTCTAGGGACAGGGAAGGACAGTGAGGGAAATTCTCCTTGTACTATAGTGTGCTAAAGCATTGATCATCAATCAGCTTTAAAAAAACATTTTTTCTAGGGACAGAAAACTATAGGTAGGAAGAGTGTCAGTTTCTTTCACTGTGATAATCCTTGTTTCTAGGGACAGGGAAGGACAGTGAGGGAAATTCTCCTTGTGCTATAGTGTGCTAAAGCATTGATCATCAATCAGCTTTAAAAAAACATTTTTTCTAGGGACAGAAAACTATAGGTAGGAAGAGTGTCAGTTTCTTTCACTGTGATAATCCTTGTTTCTAGGGACAGGGAAGGACAGTGAGGGAAATTCTCCTTGTGCTATAGTGTGCTAAAGCATTGATCATCAATCAGCTTTAAAAAAACATTTTTTCTAGGGACAGAAAACTATAGGTAGGAAGAGTGTCAGTTTCTTTCACTGTGATAATCCTTGTTTCTAGGGACAGGGAAGGACAGTGAGGGAAATTCTCCTTGTGCTATAGTGTGCTAAAGCATTCCTCATCAACCATCTTTGAAATCCTTGTTTTTTGGACAGTCAGGGAAATTGTCGTTGTGCTATTCTGTGCAAAAGCAATCATCCTCAACCATATTTAGAAATCCTTAAGTAAAGGGACAGAGAAGGACACCTGAAGGTAGCCCTTATTGCTTTTTTCCCATCTCCCTGCAGGCCATCTATTAGAATGTCTGGAAGGCAAACAAGGAGAGGCAGACAGTCAGGAGGCAATAAAAGAGGGCAAGCAGGCTCTGTGTCTGGGGGCAACAGTGCTGGTCGTGGACGCGGTGCATTGTCATCAGCACATGGCCATGGGACACGCTTGTCCTTCTTTTCGGCAGCTGGACATGTTGAGCCACATCATGCCGAAGACTTGGTAGAGTGGATGACCAAGCCCTCCTCCTCCTCCTCATCCTCTCTCACCCAGGCTCAGGGTACTGGCAAAGCAGCTGCCAAAGCGTCCTCTTCCCTGGTATCAATGTCAGACTCATCATCAGTCACTCCTTCCCTAGACCCACCATGTCCTCCTCCTGAGGAGTCCCCCGAACTGTTTGAGCACAGTGTTGGGTACATGCTCCAGGAGGATGCCCAGCGTTTCGAAGGGTCTGATGATGAAACCCAGCTACAGGAAGGCAGTAGCGTGAGAGCAGACAGAGGGGATGCTCAAGAAGGACACCAATCTGGCAGTCATGTTCCAGCAGCTGCAGCATACTGCCAGATTGGCTCCAGTGATGAGGAGGGAGGGGATGATGAGGTCACTGACTCCACGTGGGTGCCTAATAGGAGAGAGGAGGAGGAGGAGGATGAGGAGGAGGCACATCTCCAACGAGGCAGGATGCCCTTTGGTGGCCAGCGTAAGGGCAGTACACCGACGGAATCACACCGCAGAGCTCCGCCTGTGCAGGGCACTGCCTCTGCCCGTGATTCAAAAAGTTCTTTGGTGTGGGCCTTTTTTGAGGCTAGTGCATCAGATCGCACAGCTGCTGTTTGCAACATATGTCTCAAGCGTATATCGCGTGGCCAAAACATCAGCCGCTTGGGTACCGCATGCCTGACCAGACATATGTTGACCTGCCATGCAGCTCGTTGGCAAGCCTACCTCAAAGACCCACACCAAAGAACAAAGCGGACTTCTCCTTGCACCGCATCAGCTGGGATCTCCAACCCCACTATAACTTCAGTCCTCTCTGAAACATGCACTGAGAGGAATGAAGGTGTAGAATTAGGTGTGTCACAGCCAAGTACTTGCGGCCACTCTGCTAGCAGTACACCGACGTCCTATTCTAGCAGGCAAATTTCCCTGCCCCAGCTGCTGGACCGTCGAAAGAAGTTCACTCCCAGCCATCCACATGCCCAGCGGTTGAATGCTAGCTTGGCTAAATTGCTAGCGCTTCAACTGCTGCCTTTTCAGTTGGTAGACTCGGCCCCCTTCCGTGAGTTTGTGCAATGTGCGGTTCCTCAGTGGCAGGTTCCCAAACGCCACTTTTTCTCATGGAAGGCTATTCCGGCTCTCTACCGGCATGTGGAAGGCAATGTCTTGGCCTCGCTGGACAGGGCGGTCAGCGGTAAGGTGCATATTACCGCTGACTCATGGTCCAGCAGGCATGGACAGGGACGTTACCTTTCTTTCACGGCCCATTGGGTCACTCTTTTGGCAGCTGGGAAGGATGCAGGACAAGGTGCAGTAGTGTTGGAGGTTGTTCCACCGCCACGCCTCCAAAATGCTACTACTGGTTGTGACACACCTCTCTCCTCCACCCCCTCCTCTTCTTCTTCCTCCATGGCCTCTTCCTGTGGTTTGTCCTCTGAACCAGCGGTGCTCCATAGCCGTTCAAGGGGCAACGCAAGTACGCAGGCAAAAAGATGCCATGCCGTGCTTGCGCTGGTGTGTTTGGGGGACAGAAGCCACACTGGGGCAGAGGTCCTGTCTGCTCTGCAGGGCCAGGCCGAGAGGTGGTTGACGCCACGCCAGCTTAAGCCAGGAATGGTGGTTTGCGACAATGGCACCAACCTCCTCTCCGCCCTCCGACAGGGACAACTGACCCATGTGCCCTGTGTGGCTCACGTCCTTAACCTGGTGGTGCAGCGGTTCTTGGGCAGGTACCCGGGCTTACAGGATGTCCTGAGGCAGGCCAGGAAAGTCTGTGTGCATTTCCGCAGATCTTATAATGCCAGTGCTCGCCTGGCTGAGCTGCAAAAGGAGTTGAACCTGCCCAAGAACCGCCTTATATGTGACATGCCCACCAGGTGGAACTCAACGTTGGCCATGCTGCAGCGGCTGCACACGCAGCAGAGGGCCATCAATGAGTACCTGTGCGACTACGGCACCAGGACAGGGTCAGGGGAGCTTGGTTTTTTTTCTCCACGCCAGTGGGGCATGATCAGGGATGCATGCACTGTCCTGGCACCATTTGAGGAGGCCACGAGGATGGTGAGCAGTGACAGTGCATGCATCAGTGACACTGTACCTCTTGTCCACCTGTTGGAGCACACGCTGCGTGGAATAATGGACAGGGCACTTGAGGCAGAACAGAGGCAGGAAGAGGAGGACTTCCTTGCCTCTCAAGGCCCCCTTTACCCAGACAGTGTTCCTTCTGTCCCACCCATCGCACAGGAAGAGGAGGAGGAGGAGGAGGAGGATTGTGTCAGCATGGAGGTGGAGGCTGGCACTCAGCATCATCAGCAGCAGTCTTTTAGGGATGATTTACAGTCCCAAGAAACCAGTGGACTTGTACGTGGCTGGGAGGAGGTGGCTGCGGATCATGTCGTCCTTAGTGACCCAGAGGACTCCGGAGCGAATGCCTCAGCAAACCTACGCTGCATGGCCTCCCTGATCCTGTAAAGTCTGCGGAAGGATCCTCGTATTCTTCGGATCAAGGAGAGGGACCATTACTGGCTGGCCACTCTCCTTGATCCACGGTACAAGGGTAAGGTTGCGGACCTTATGTTACCGTCGCAGAGGGAGCAGAGGATGAGACAACTCCGGGAGGCCTTGCAGAAAGGTCTGTGCAACGCGTTCCCAGAGACTGGGAGGTTACAAACTCCTGGTCCTGGACAACGAGTTGCTGAGGCTTCGGCCAGTCAAAGAAGGAGCGGTGGGGAAGGTGGCCGTCTGACCGATGCGTTCAGACAATTCTTTAGTCCGCAGCCCCAAAGTATGATCGGTTCCAGCAACCATCGCCAGCGTCTGATAAACATGGTGCAGGAATATCTAGGGGCAAGGTCAGACTTGGACACCTTCCCCACCGAAAATCCTCTGGCTTACTGGGTCTTGAGGATGGATCACTGGCCAGAGCTTGCACAGTATGCAATTGAGCTACTGCCCTGTCCTGCATCCAGCGTTCTTTCGGAACGCACATTCAGTGCTGCTGGAGGATTTGTCACGGATCACAGGGTGCGCCTGTCCACCGACTCGGTTGATCGACTGACTTTCATCAAGATGAACCAGTCTTGGATCACCACCAGCTACCACACACCTGATGCTGATATAACAGACTAATTGATTTTAACATGTCACATCCCTTCAAGACTGATGCTGATGCTGAGTGCCTGTGCTGTTATGTTGACTGGCTATCCTCCTCCTCCGAGTCCTCAATGATACGATTGATGATGATAGCTTGGAAGATCATTTTTGTTTATGGGTGCCGCCACCAGTGGCTAAGGCCCAATTTTTCAGCCCCTGTTTTACAGGGGCGTGTAATTACAATTTTTTTAGCAATAATTTGCCATAGGGCTCATTGCTGTGCTCCAAGTACAGTATCTGTGAGGGGTTGGAGTGTTGTGGCACCAGTGCCTAAGGCCCAATTTTTCAGCCCCTGTTTAACAGGGGCGTGTCATTACAATTTTTGAAGCAATACTTTGCAACAGGGCTCATTGCTGTGCTCCAAGTACAGTATCTGTGAGGGGTTGTAGTGTTGTGCCACCAGTGCCTAAGGCCCAATTTTTCAGCCCCTGTTCAACAGGGGCATGTAATTACAATTCTTGATCTAATAATTCACAGCAGGGCCCATTGCTGCACCCACCAAGAGTAACTCTGAGGGCTTACAGTGTTGTGGCAACGCCACCACCACCACCACGAAAGGCCCAATTTTTCAGCCCCTGTTCAAAAGGGGCATGTAATTACAATTCTTGATCTAATAATTCACAGCAGGGCCCATTCCTGCACCCACCAAGAGTAACTCTGAGGGCTTACAGTGTTGTGGCAACACCACCACCACCACCACCACCACCACCACCACGAAAGGCCCAATTTTTCAGCCCCTGTTCAACAGGGGCATGCAATTACAATTCTTGATCTAATAATTCACAGCAGGGCCCATTCCTGCACCCACCAAGAGTAACTCTGAGGGCTTACAGTGTTGTGGCAACACCACCACCACCACCACCACCACGAAAGGCCCAATTTTTCAGCCCCTGTTCAACAGGGGCATGCAATTACAATTCTTGATCTAATAATTCACAGCAGGGCCCATTCCTGCACCCACCAAGAGTAACTCTGAGGGCTTACAGTGTTGTGGCAACACCACCACCACCACCACGAAAGGCCCAATTTTTCAGCCCCTGTTCAACAGGGGCATGCAATTACAATTCTTGATCTAATAATTCACAGCAGGGCCCATTCCTGCACCCACCAAGAGTAACTCTGAGGGCTTACAGTGTTGTGGCAACACCACCACCACCACCACCACCACCACCACGAAAGGCCCAATTTTTCAGCCCCTGTTCAACAGGGGCATGCAATTACAATTCTTGATCTAATAATTCACAGCAGGGCCCATTGCTGCACCCACCAAGAGTAACTGTCAGGGCTTACAGTGTTGTGGCACCAGCACCACCATCAAAGGCCCAATTTTTACTACCACTGTTCAACAATTATATGTAATTAAAATTCCTGATATAATAGTTGACAGCAGGGCGTTCCAGCACCAACCAAGAGTAACTGTGAGTGCTTACAGTGTTGTGCCAACACCAACAACTAAGGGGCCTATTTCTGCAGAGTACGGTATATACGGCAGGTCCCTACTTTCAAACATCCAACTTACAAACGACTCCTACTTGCAAACGCAAGAAGACAACAGGAAGTGAGAGGAAATCTACCCCTTGGAAGGAAAATTCTCTCCTGTAAGAATTAATATGGGAGAAAGGTGTCTCCTCTGTACTGATGCTTTATCAGCAATCCTTGTTTCAAGAAAAACACCACATTTCAAAAACAGTTGTCATTGGGACGGAAAGTGAGGTGAAATGTTCTGAACAGGGGCACAGACAGCAAAACAAATGTTACAGGGGTGATAACCCTTACCTATGTTTTCCAAAAAGTTTAAAAATAGATTTTTGGGCTGGAGCTACACTTCAACAATGTACCTGTTCAAAATTACAAACAGATTCTACATAAGAACAAACCTACAGTCCCTGTCTTGTATGCACCGCCTGTATACGGCTGTTCAGAGTATATAGGGCCTTTTTTATTTTATGTGCGGGGTTCCCCTTAATATCCATACAAGACCCAAAGGGGCTGGTAATGGGCTGGGGTAGGGGGGGGGGGGGGGTTATGTCATGGGGTAGCTATGCCATTTTTCTTAAAGATTTTCATCCATATTACCGGAACAAGACATTACATTAAAGCCGCAAGCAGTTTTAAATGGCTTTTTTTTCCTTTAGAAGTGTCATTTTGTGCAGGGACAGTTCTAAACACGGGAAACACGTGGCACTTCACAGGCATACTTTAGACACCCCCCAGGTACGATATTTAAAGGAATATTTGACTTTTTTTTTTTCACTTTATGCATCATTAAAATGACTGCTCCCGAAAAACGACCGTTTTTAAAACTTCTTTTTGCATTGATACATGTCCCCTGGTGCACAACCCGGGTTCCCAAACCCTTTTTAGGACAATAACATGCATAATAGTTGTTATAATTAGCACTTTAGAATTCGAACGTTCGCATCCATTGTATTTAATAGGGTTCTAATGTTCGTACGAACTTTCGGTCCGTTCGCGGGTTCTGGTGCGAACCGAACCCGGGGGTATTCGGCTCATCACTAATAGCCATATTACTGAATATCCGCTGGCTAAGAAGTAGGCGGATCCACCATGTCCATGTCACAGCAAGGTATCTCTCCTCCTTCCTATAGCTGACCCTCCCAACACCAGCAACAGGGCTTGCATAGGTGGCGTCACATGACGCTTGTGACGTCAACGCGTTTCGCTAAAGGAACTAGCATAGCTTCGCCTGGAAGGCAGTCCATAGATGATTCTCTTTTCTTTCTATTTAACCAGCAGGTTGAATAAAAAAAATAAAAAATCACCAAATCCCCCATCTACATCGAATCAGTCCCACTGAGCTATTGTATTCTGTCGGCAGGGAGCCTTACCTGCCGGCAGAATACAATGATCAGTGTTGCCGGCTTTAGCTGGCGGCACTGATCATTTGGGTAAAACCCCAACAGGCTGGTTGTACACAAGTCAATTGATCACCAAAGAAACCTCTAAAAGGTAAGAATTTTTTTACATTTTTAGGTATGATGTGTGAATAGGAACACATAACACACATAGTTTTTTTTTTTTTACTGCATAAGTGGAAATGTACTTTAAATGTAAGTGGCTTTTCACTAGCTGGACAGCACATATTGCACCTTGCAATCCTTGACCTTTCACTGGCCAGCTCTTGATTGACAAAAAGTAATCAATATAATGTATGACTATTATATTATTTTTCATATTGCCCTTCATAAACCATGGTTGAACTGACTGTTTGAAATACAATGACCCCTGCAGAGAATCAATATACAGTGGAACGTCGGTTTACGAGTAACGCGGTTAACAGGCATTTTGAAAGACGAGCAACTTTTTTTTTATTCTGACTCGGTTTGCGATAGTTGTCTCGCAACACGAGCATAATTCAAGCTAATAGGGCCTGCAGTACCACATTTGGCCTGAGGTGCAGGGGCGCTGGAGCCGAGTAGAGCCGTTCAGAGCCGTTCGGAAATACTCTGAAATACTCTGTTCCCGGGCCTTTCCGCGTGTTTCCGAGGCTCTCCGGCGCCCCCCCACCTCTGGCCACATGCGGTATCGCATGCCATTGAAGTTAATGCGGAACAAATTATTTTCGTTTCCATTGACTTCAATGGGAAAACTCGCTTTGATATGCGAGTGCTTTGGATTACGAGAATTCTCCTGGAACGGATTATGCTCGTAATCCGAGGTTCCACTGTAAAGTAATTTCATTGCATATATACCCTTTAAAAGCTGCTGCATCCACATTTGCTGGCATAGAAACATACTGAAGTAGTGATGACCTCATCTCTTTGCTGCTGATCTTTCATTGTCCGGGAACACTTCATTTCTCTACTGCAGTAGTAAAAAGGACAGGTAGACATCCTGGTTCTGCTGTATGCCAGGGCTATACAAATATCTAGGCTGGCTAAACAGAATTACACATTACTACAACTTGGAGGCTGTGTTATAGTCAGATGTGGGTAAACTGAGGAATGTCCTGCATATTATACTGCAACCATACTTCACACAGCTACTCACATGGGGTGTGTGGGACAGCTTACTGAATCTTTGCTGAGGCTCATACTCTTTTTATGAGGAATGTACAGCAGTCAAATTTGGCCTTCCTAGAATAGGTTTGTATCTGATTGGTAACTGTGATGAAATAATTATACTCCACATATTAAAATGGAATGGAACTTGCAGTGGATAACTGGGTGGACTGTTGCATTAAGACTATGTGGTATTTATAGGTGGAGCCTACCTGTGAAAGGCTAAATTTTTGACTAGAGCGTGCCTTTAATGCTTCTATCTACCTTTTTATTGCAGGTTATTATTGACCTCTCTCAGGTATTCTTGTCAAAAGGAGTCAACCAGTGGTAAGTGTCTAACAGTATGTTGTTCTTCATGTACTGTCAGCATTATAGTCTACATAAGAAAAGCTGAGACCATCTTTCACTGACAAAAACTTGCAGAAGTATGTGTTGCCTATTAGCAAATCAGGTTTAAAGTGGTTGTAAGCCCTTACATATACCCAGTGAAGTGACTGGCCTCAGGCGATACACAGAGATAAAACAAATCCTCCTAAGCCTGTTTATTTGCAGTCTTCTCTTCTCTGTATCTGTTCAAAGTCCAGAATTTATAAAGCTTGTCTGAGCTGTCAGTTTTGAGAGCTGATTGGATGGAAGGGACACACCCCACTTCACACAGGAACTGAGCTGAGGTTGTCAATCAAATGCTATGTGCTGGAGATCCCCTGTCACCTTTTTCCCACTTGATGTCAGGATAACTCAGCAGCAGACAGGAATGACACTTTGTGCTCTTAATTGAGGCAAGAAAACACTCTAGATGGATAGGCTTTGTTCATATTTTATGTCTGAGGTTTACAACCACATTAACCACTTACCGAAAAGCTGCCATAGTTATACTGCAGCAGGTCGGCTCTATTGCGCAAATCACCGTAGGTGTACGTCGCTTTGTGCAATAGATACAGTGGGCGATCGCTCCACAGAGAGCCAGAACGGGGATCTGTCAATATAAACAAACAGATCCCCGTTCTGTCAGGGGAGTACAGAGTGATTGTTTGTTTCTAGTGATTAGGAACAGTGATCTCTCTGTACTCCTTGTAAGTCCACTCCCCCTCCCCCCAGTTAGAAACACCTCCCTAGGGAACATGGTTAACCCCTTGATCGCCCCCTAGTGTTAACCCCTTCCCTGCCAGTGTCATTTATACAGTAATAAGTGCATTTTTATAGCACTGATCGCTGTATAAATGTGTCTGGTTCCAAAAAAGTGTCAAAAAGTGTCCTATCTGTTCACCGCAATGTCGCAGTCACGCTAAAAATCGGTGATCACCGCCATTACTAGTAAAAAAAAAAAATCTATCCCCTATTTTGTAGACGCTATAACTTTTGTGCAAACCAATCAATATACGCTTATTGCGATTTATTTATTTTTTGGGTTTTTTTACCAAAAATATGTAGAAGAATACTTATTGGCCTAAACTGATGAAGAATTTTTTTTTTTTTAAATTGGGATATTTATTATAGCAAAAAGAAAAAAATTGTGTTTTTTCAAAATTGTCGGTCCTTTTTTGTTTATAGCGCAAAAAATAAAAACCGCAGAGATGATCAAATACTACAAAAAGAAAGTTCTATTTGTGGGGGGAAAAGGGACATAAATGTTGTTTGTACAACATTGCACGACCATGCAATTGACAGTTAAAGCGATGCAGTGTCGTATCGCAAAAAATGGCCTGGTCATTAAGGGGGTAAATCCTCCTGGGGCTGAAGTGGTTAAGCTCTCATGAATTAAATAAAGTTACAAAATGGAAAAAAAAAAATTAATCAGGACACATAAATCAAATATATAAAAAAGCCAGAAAATGTACTCATGAAATTCTTAAAAAAACAAACAAAAAAAAACATGTCCAATATATTAGAAACTGGGTGTACATGCAGCCCATTGTAAAATTAAACTACCAATACTAGACCAAAACCAACTGCAAAGACTTGAAATGAACCCTAGATCCAATGTGTTATTATAGTTTACTGATACGTATTACGTACTGTATTTTTTTTTTTTCTCCCCAAGCATATTTTTACAATATAAATTTCTTCACTGCAGTGAATGTTTTGACTTTATAAAGCCCAATTCCAGACTCACTAGCTCCCCTTCCCTTTGGAGCACCCCTGCAGATTCAGCCGGGTATGGTGATAACACAGGGCCTCTTTGACATCTTCCTCTGGTGGTGGGCGGATTGTAGATGCTGCAGATCACCATTCTCCTGTGAGTCCAGGGCAGGGGGAAAAACCTTCACACCCTGGGCTCACAGCAAGTGGGTTTAATGACCCTGGGCATCATTCAGCTCGGAAGGCAAGTATCACTGGACTAATGATGGAGTGTGTCTGCAGAAGACAGCACCGGAGATCATATGAGTATAGCAGCCAGTGCTGCTTTTTATTTATTTTTAGGCTGCTTTGGGGGATCCACTTTTTCTGTTTATGCCCAAACTTGATTGGGGCTTTCAAATTTATGGACTGGTGGTAACTGTAACTCTGAGGTGTCTATAGAGGTAAGGGGAAATGTAAGATATAAGATTCCTTGTCAAATATATTTTATTGAGTACAAGTTGTGATACAAATTATAGATGATACATTAAATACATCAAAAATAGAGAAGCTCAAATATTCTTATTTCAATAAGTAAACATATTAGTAGTGTAGCGGCCTCACCCTCTCTTCTTCTTTATCGGTTTTACACATCAACTCATGTCTAGGGGTTGTGAGAGTGAGATGCGCCACGGCCCATGTCCTCCCCATTGTAGTAGGGAGGTGAAGGCCACTTCCTGATGTTTCCTCGGGCCGGTGTGTTCTGTGAATGCACTGAGTCTGTAACCACAAGCTCACCTGCCTCCCCTTTGCTTCCAGTAACTGGAGTTCACACACCGAAGAAAGGTCCAACACTTGTTTATTTGGCACTCCAATAGCAAAGCACGATAAACAGTTCTTATTGCAGCAGACTGGTTGGGACCTATAACCTTTCCAACGGTGGGATGAGCAGATCGAGGCACTTCCTAAAGTTTAAGTTCTAAAGATAGGGTCTCTTCTAGCAACCCCTATGAACAGCAATGGAGCCCTCTTCGATACGCTGTGGCCCCTATCAGGGGATGTGTCCTCCCAAGAGAGTTCCCAGAGGCCCACCGTCACCGGGTTGGTGCTGCTCCGGGTCTTCAGTGGGTAACCTCCCCGGCCTCCTCACCTCAGGTACGAGTCCCTCCGCTCAGGGACCCTCGGACAGTCCACCCTAGCGGGACCCAGTTGAAGGTACTGGGCCCCAGGCCTCCTCGATAGTACCTCACCCCAGGCTAAAGGTGCCTGGGATGGACGCCAACATGACTCCGGACCAGGCCATGGGCACCTGGACCAGACTCCTGGATCTCCCGCACCCAGGCCTAAGGGCCCTGGGTGCGGACCGCAGCCCTCCTCCTCCGAGGACCTCCTTCTCCGCCCGACGACGACGACGACCACGACCGCGTGGTAAGGGCGTCTCCCCCTTTTATCTCCTCCCTTCAACGGCCCGGCGGGTTCCCCGCCCCAGCCATACCATCTCCGGGAAGGGACAAAACAGGGAGCACTGCGAAGATGATTCTACCTGAAGCCTGTGGGTACCCCGCCACCCACAGGCAAAGGAGAATATTACATCCTCCAATCCTCCACGAGATAAAAAAGGGGTCTGAATCCTAACACAATTATACACCTGGGTCACACTATTGCCCAGGTGTATCCCATCTATTTGAGGACCCCGCTACACACTCCCCCCTGTAATTTGACGCTGGTCCCCAGCGTCAGGTGCACACCCATGCCTCCCATAAGTGGTGGCATGGAGTGAAACCCCTGAAGCAGTTCCTCTAAATTTCCCAAGTGCCAAGACCTGCTCAGGGAATGGGGAACATACAAAACAACTTATGTCATAAAACACTTTAAACATTTGCATAGTCACAACCCCTCTCCCACACTGTCTAAGAGCCACCCACTCTTAATGATCTTGATTGACGATTCTCCTGCAGGGGAAAGAAAAAAACAACATCCTACCATAATTTCGTGTCATTTGGGATGAGTGGGCCCGTCAGCCGAGAGACCCACTCACTCCAACAAGCAAGGTGATGTGTGTGTGAAACATTTTCAAACATTTGTTGCGCAACACTGCCACCTGGTGACAACGCCGTGGTCATGACGCTCAACGAATCTTCGTTCTTCCAGCTTTTCCCTACTCTGCCACTATTCCCAAATGTCCTTGCCTTTGGCACATGAAGAAAAGGGGAAACACGAAAACACAACAGTCCCCAAGTCTCCAACGAGAAAAAGAAAAGCCCAAACAAAAACAAAAGCAGGGCACAGTCCTGGGTGTCTGGGAATGGCTCTTCCAGAAAGTTCAAGTGCACAAAGGAAATAAACAGGAGTTCTTTTCTCCTATAAGTAAAACTTTGGATCCGGCAGGTACAGGGGTTTCAGGTGTTTGTCAAATGCCTCTATCGAATACTCGACATCTTCTCCTTCTCTTCTGCAAATGACTATCTTGTCAGCATGGATATGGCGCCCCAATTTCCATTCAGCTTTGCAATCCTCAAACCTCTTAGACACTGCCGGCACACATTCCAGGTACCTACGAGCATGAGGCACCTTCAACTTGTCCCACACAAACTCGTCATACCATCTTGTTCTCCAGACTTCCTGAAACTGACTTTCGGCGCTCTCAGAGAAGCGCGGGGTGCCCCCACAACCAAAGTAGGTGAGGTAACAGTAGATGAGGACACAGGTGGAGGGGTAGGTTCCCTCGTAAGCTGCGGGTCTTCCACCCGAGGCGTGCTGTCTCCTGTGTACATCGGTGAATCCCGTACCGCACGGGAAGCAAGAAGTGGCACTCTATCCCAGCCCTTGCGGCTGAACAGTTCGTCTATCTCGCCATCATCTCCGCAATCAGACAGCGACTCTAGGTCGGAGGTGTCATACATCTCCGCAGGCAGATATCTTCCGGTGGACACAGAATCTACCTCCCTGGGGGTCTCCACCTCCAATGGGCCCCCGACACCTCCAACCACCACCACAGTCCCAGCCCCTGGCTCACCTGACCCTTGTAGAAGACTGGGATGTCCGGGACTTCCTTCTCGACCGGCGCCATCCAGGCCAGGCAAGCAGTGGGGTGAAGCTCGACCACGTCCACAGGATGCCTGTACTAGGCCAACTTTCCTCTTCGGTGGTGGGAGCAGAGAACTTGTGGCGACCGAGGCAGCATCCTCGGATTTTTCTCTGTTGGGCAGTCCATCGCCCTGGTCAGCGCGCACAGGAACCTCGACAAAGGCCTTGATCTCCCCTTCTGGAGTAGCAGTACCCGTGAGGTGGTTGAGGCGAAGGGCCCGGGGCCTTGCTGTGGACGACTCGACCTCAAAAAGGAATTCTCTGCACTCCTCACATCGCCCGAATGGCTTCAGGGTGACCACCAGTGCCGAGCAGCCGGGACAGATCACACCGAGGGCCTCCGTGTCTCTGCAAGTGTACAGAGCCAACCGCCCTCGGGGCCTAAGTCTTATCCCCGTGTCTGTGATGGGGGCAGCAAAAGAAGTCATTCTTGTGGGGTGAGGAACCATAACCCACGGGGCACTTGAGGTCATCCCGACTATCTGCTGCTCCATCATGCACTGACCCCGCGCCGGAGTCTCCACGTGTATCCCCACACTTGGCCAGACTCCTCCCATGAGCTGTACATTTCCGCGGGCTTCCTCTTGACTCCGCCCACGAACGATGACGCCATGGGGTGCCTCGTGGCGCAGTGCGTTAACAGTCCCCACGTGCAGTACGTCACACGGCTGGACCTCTCCCTTTTTCCGCTCCTCCGCATGGGCCTTTCCCGTGTTAGGGTCATTTCCACAACTCCGAGCAGGGACGCACTTTGGCCAGTAATATGGCCGATCTGCTCGGAACTCCTCTGGGCAGTAAAGTTCAAATGTAGACATTCTCAAGTCCATCTTTAGAACACACTCTATCCCGGATGAGCCCCCACGTGTAGCGGCCTCACCCTCTCTTCTTCTTTATCGGTTTTACACACCAACTCATGTCTAGGGGTTGTGAGAGTGAGATGCGCCACGGCCCATGTCCTCCCCATTGTAGTAGGGAGGTGAAGGCCACTTCCTGATGTTTCCTCGGGCCGGTGTGTTCTGTGAATGCACTGAGTCTGTAACCACAAGCTCACCCGCCTCCCCTTTGCTTCCAGTAACTGGAGTTCACACACCGAAGAAAGGTCCAACACTTGTTTATTTGGCACTCCAATAGCAAAGCACGATAAACAGTTCTTATTGCAGCAGACTGGTTGGGACCTATAACCTTTCCAACGGTGGGATGAGCAGATCGAGGCACTTCCTAAAGTTTAAGTTCTAAAGATAGGGTCTCTTCTAGCAACCCCTATGAACAGCAATGGAGCCCTCTTCGATACGCTGTGGCCCCTATCAGGGGATGTGTCCTCCCAAGAGAGTTCCCAGAGGCCCACCGTCACCGGGTTGGTGCTGCTCCGGGTCTTCAGTGGGTAACCTCCCCGACCTCCTCACCTCAGGTATGAGTCCCTCCGCTCAGGGACCCTCGGACAGTCCACCCTAGCGGGACCCAGTCGAAGGTACTGGGCCCCAGGCCTCCTCGATAGTACCTCACCCCAGGCTAAAGGTGCCTGGGATGGACGCCAACATGACTCCGGACCAGGCCATGGGCACCTGGACCAGACTCCTGGATCTCCCGCACCCAGGCCTAAGGGCCCTGGGTGCGGACCGCAGCCCTCCTCCTCCGAGGACCTCCTTCTCCGCCCGACGACGACCACGACCACGACCGCGTGGTAAGGGCGTCTCCCCCTTTTATCTCCTCCCTTCAACGGCCCGGCGGGTTCCCCGCCCCAGCCATACCATCTCCGGGAAGGGACAAAACAGGGAGCACTGCGAAGATGATTCTACCTGAAGCCTGTGGGTACCCCGCCACCCACAGGCAAAGGAGAATATTACATCCTCCAATCCTCCACGAGATAAAAAAGGGGTCTGAATCCTAACACAATTATACACCTGGGTCACACTATTGCCCAGGTGTATCCCATCTATTTGAGGACCCCGCTACAGTAGATACTTGTGGACAAAGTATGGTATATTGATTAGTTTCCAGTGGTAATAATATTATTACGTTTTAGAGGTTTTATGCAATTATTAGTAACTACAAATATATATATATTATCCTCTGTGGAGCAAAGAGTTATTAACAATACTAAGGGAGCTTCAACGTCATAGTAAAAAAATAGCAAAAAACAAAAACAAAGGGAAAGGAAAAAAAAGAGATTAGTGAAAATAAGTATAAGAAAATAAAGTGGAGAAAAAAGAGAGTACTGGAATGTAAGGGGGGTCCGCGTGGTCGAGCCGAGAGTCACCTTTCAAATCCAAGAGAAGTTGAACAATGGTATATATAACATACTAATTCGGCTACCATGGCATTAATACCCTATTGTCCAAAGTTGGCTTATTATATATAATCCAGGGCTGCCACATCTTTTCAAATCTGGGGATCAAGTCCATTGCAATAGCGGCCATCTTGGCTTGGGTCATGGTATAATTCAGTTTAGCTATAGCTTCCTGTAAGACCAATTTAGGTGATTTCCAAGATTTTGCTAGTGTCTGTATGGCAGCTGTGAAGAGTTGTACCAGCAATTTGAATTGAGTATGTGGAATAGAGTCTGGTTTTAGGTTAAGTAGGGCTATTGCAGGATCAGGAAGGATTGTTTTCCCTAGTTATTTAGTTGCAATTTTAAATATACCTTTCCAGAATGTTACCAAATATGAAAATACGTGCCCAAATCCGTACAACCTCTAAAACATTGTGGTGAATAGTTCTGCACATATTTGGCTACCCTGGCTGGTACCAGGTACCACCTTGTCAGGACCTTGTAATTGGCTTCACTAGCTATTATGTTGGGAGAAGCTGTTTTAGTTGTTGACCATATTTGGTTCCATTCTGAAATCTCTAATGTTCGTTCCAAATCCTCCTCCCACTTCCCAACATAAGACGGTTTATCACCACAAGAATGTATCAGCATATGCGAGTATATAGTGGATATTGCACCTCTGGCATGGGGATTCTTTTGACAAATATCTTCGAAACTGGACAGTTGTGACAATGAAGTTGTAGTGTTCAAGAGGGGTGTAAAAAAGTTTTTAATTTGTAAATATCTAAACAACTCAGATTGCGGAAGACCATATTTTTCACATAATGATGGGAATGTGATAAATGACGATGCATTCAAAATTTTGTGCATATATAAGACATCCCTGGACACCCATTCTTTAAAGGATTTAGGCAGGGCCGATCCGCCCTATACGCTTGCTACGCAAGCTGCGTAGGGCCCCGAGTAATTACTAGGGGCCCCCGAATCTTCGCCGCAACCGCTAGAGGTCCGCGGGCCGGGCGGAGACAATGTCTCCGCCAGCCGCCATTTTCTTGTAGACCAAGAGGAGGGTCAGGGTGGCTGCCAATAGGAATTGAGCTGCGGCACCGCCCACCTCTTGCCCCGCTGATATCTGTCTGTGTGTGAGTGAAATGTGGGAAGGGGCGGGGGTGGGCGGCGGCGGCGCCGCAGCTTAATTCCTATTGCCAGCCACCCGGCCGGCTCCTCCACTGTCTCCTCTGCGTAATGGCGGCAGAGAGAGTCTCTGCTGCTGGGGCATCACACCTGGTGTAAGGGGGGCCTCCGCTGGGAATGCCTGGTGTAAGGGGGGCCTCCGCTGGGAATTGCCTGGTGTGAGGGGGGAATCCGCTGGGAATGCCTGGTGTGAGGAGTGCCTCCGCTGGGGAGGCCTGGTGTAAGGGGGCCTCCGCTGGGAAGGCCTGGTGTAAGGGGGGCCTCCGCTGGGAAGGCCTGGTGTAAGGGGGGCCTCCGCTGGGAAGGCCTGGTGTAAGGGGGGCCTCCGCTGGGAAGGCCTGGTGTAAGGGGGGCCTCCGCTGGGAAGGCCTGGTGTAAGGGGGGCCTCCGCTGGGAAGGCCTGGTGTAAGGGGGGCCTCCGCTGGGAAGGCCTGGTGTAAGGGGGGCCTCCGCTGGGGAGGCCTGGTGCAAGGGGGGCCTCCGCTGGGGAGGCCTGGTGCAAGGGGGGCCTCCGCTGGGGAGGCCTGGTGTAAGGGGGGCCTCCGCTGGGGGGCCTGGTGTAAGGGGGGCCTCCGCTGGGGGGCCTGGTGTAAGGGGGGCCTCCGCTGGGGAGGCCTGGTGTAAGGGGGGCCTCCGCTGGGAAGGCCTGGTGTAAGGGGGCCTCCGCTGGGAAGGCCTGGTGTAAGGGGGGACTCTGCTGGGAATGCCTGGTGTAAGGCGGGACTCTACTGGGAATGCCTGATATAAGGAGGAACTCTACTGGGAATGCCTGGTGTAAGGAGGGACTCGGGGCTTCCACTGATTCAGCATTATGGTGAGTTGAATAATTTCATTCTATATTACAATGTAATAATAGAAATAATGCGCTATAGTCATCCTGACACCATAACAACCATGGTGCCGGGATGATTGAAGCGCTAACACCAGGTGTTTGAAGTATCTTTATCTGCTGATTTGTTAAACTTTCTGGAATACACATATTTCTATTGTGGTGTAGGATCTGGGCCTGCTGTCCCTCCACCCCTCTTTCTTTCTCTCTTTCTCCCTCCGTCCCTCATTCATCTCCGACTCTAACCACACCCCCTCCAAGCCACGCCCACGTAAGCCACGCCCAATATTCAGCGTAAACCACACCCATTTTTTGCCTACGTAAAGGGCCCCTTAGCAGAATTTTGCTTAGGGCCCCAGGGAGGTCAGGATCGGCACTGGATTTAGGATATATCCATGCAGGATAGAATGCTGGGTTTTTAAAGAATGACAGTAGAGGATTGTGCAGGGATTGAAGAGAAGTATTAGTCTTGAATCTGTCCCAAAGGGAAATTAAATATTTAGTTATAGGGTTTTTTAGTTTTTTACGGTCTCTTGGCGACATCCATAATAAGTTGGATATTGGGAGAGGGTCACATTCAATGGCTTCTATGGACACCCATAATGGGGTTTCGTGGCATGCCTGGTATTTAGTAAGACTTGCTATGTGTGCTGCTCTGTAGTAATAGGCAAAATTAGGGCATCCTAATCCTCCGCTAATTTTGGGAAGATAGAGTGTATGTGTTTGTATTCGTGGCTTGGAAGATCCCCATATAAATGACAGTGATTTCCTTTGTAATATTCGCAGATGATAGGCTGGGATAGAAATTGGCAAGACTCTAAATAAATATAAAAGTTTCGGTAATAATGTCATTTTGACAGCATTTAATCTTCCAAACCACGATAATGGGAGATGTGACCATGATTTCATCAGTTTTGTTAACTGTTTTATAATTGGGGGATAATTAAGTGAGAATAAGTCAGATAAGGATGGTGTGAGATGTATCCCTAAATATGGAATCGATTTGCTATTCCATGTGTAAGGCCCTTTTCACACTGAGGCGTTGAAAAAAACGCGAAAAAATTATGAGATTTTGTACCGCGATTTTACCGCGTTCGCGGTAAAAATAGCGCTAACGCATATGCAATTTTTAAAATAACGCTTATGCCTATGCATTTTTACCGCGGTTCCCATTCATTTCAATGGGGATAGGCGTTTTTACAGCGCTATTTTATGCGCCCTAAAGTTGCTCTAAAAAAAGCTGTTTGCAGGATTTTTTTCAACGCCCAGCCAGCACAACGCCTCAATGTGAAAGCCCTCAGAGATTTCACATTGAGAATGCTGGGGCAGGATTATTTCAGGCGTTATTACAGCGATATTTTTACCGCGAAAACGCAGTAAAAACGCCTCAGTGTGAAAGGGGCCTAAGGGAGGCCAATTTTCGCAGATCTCAGTTCCAATTCCGAAAGGGATATGTTTAACGCTAAACATTTTTTGGGATTCATGAATAGACCAGTAACTTCTGCAAATTTATTGAGTATGGGAAAGAGATTCGGGCCAGAAACTTGGGGTGATGAGAGAAATAAGAGGATATCATCCGCAAATAGACAAAGTTTGTGCTGATATCCACCAAGTTCAATACCAGTTATAGTGGGGTCAGATCTGATCTTTTGTGCCAATAGTTCAATGAGTAAGGCAAATAATAAGGGGGATAAAGGGCATCCTTGCCGCGTGCCTCTCTCTATGATAAAAGGGTCTGAGCTATAGCCTGCATATTTGACGTGTGCTTTAGGTTTGTTGTATAAAGCCATAACCTAGTTGGTGAAGTTAGGGCCGAAGCCCCATTTCTGCAGGGTATAATTCAGGTAGGGCCATGAGACAGAGTCAAAAGCTTTTTTAATGTCCAACGAGAGGAAGCAGGTTGGAATTCTGCGCGTCTTAGCAATGTGAGCCAGAAGGACTGCTCTGCGTACGTTATCTCCCGCTTGGCGTGAGGGCATGAAGCCTACCTGGTCCCTATGTATAAGAGTGCCGATAATTTTGTTAAGACGGGCCGCTAATATTTTGGCTAATACCTTAATATCTGTATTTAGCATGGAGATGGGACGATAATTTGTGCTTAGAGTGTCATCAGATAATGGTTTAGGAATCATACAAATTGTAGCAAATAGTGATTCTTGTCTCAAAGATTTATTTTGTAATAGGTCATTAAAACCTATTGCTAATAGGGGGGAGATAGTGTCGGTGAAGGTTCGATAGTACAGAGCTGAGAACCCATCTGGACCAGGCCTTTTATTTATTTTTAAAGTTTTGATTGCTGCTATCACGTCTTCATTAGTAATGGGTTCTTCTAGTAACTTTTTTTGAGATTCAGACATCTGGGGAAGATTAATATTTGAAAAGAAGGAGTCAGCCATATTTCTATTCAATTTATTTGTCTCTGTATATAATGCTTTAAGGTGAGTACTGAATTTTTTTACAATTTTGAGGGGGTTACTGGTATATGCATTGTTGGCCAATTTGAGTCTTATAGGTTTGAAAGATTTATTGATAGAATTCAAAGCTCTTGCTAAAAAAAGTGCCTGTTTTATTGGATTTCATGTAAAATGCATGTTTGGTATTATATATTGATTTATTAGCAGATTCTGAGAGGAATAGGTCATATTCAAGTCAAGCTTTTTCAAAGCATCCTTTTGTTTTGGGAGTGGGGTTATTTTGAAATTCTGTGTAAGATGCGTTGAACTTAGTTTCTAAGTGTCTTGCAAGTGCTATGAGTTCTCTTTTAAGTACCCCTAGTTGTTGTTGAAGTATTCCTCTCATAACCGGCTTGTGAGCTTCCCAAAGAGTGAGAGAAGAGATATCAGTATTTGTATTATGATCTAGATATTCTGTTAAGGCCTTCTCAATCGACAAGCGGTATGAGGGGTGTTTAAGTAAAACATCTGGCAGGTACCAGGTGCGCTCATGTGCTCTAGGTAGAATAGATGCTATTGGGGTAAAGACTGCGTTGTGATCTGACCAGGGAATAGGGATAATATTGGAGGCTATCAATTCAGGTACCATTCCTATCGTTACAAATATGTGGTCTATGCGGCTGAATGTTTGGTGTGGGTTTGAAAAATATGTATAATATTTTCGTTGGGTTGGATTCTCTCCAGGAGTCGATTAGTTTATATTTATTGAGAAGTTGAGCGAGGGATCTACTGGATTGATAACGTGGGGGGGAATATGGTGTTTTGTCCAGAAATGGTAGGAGGACATGATTGGAGTCTCCACATACAAATAGTGAACCCATTTTATGTGAATTAATAACTTGGAAAAGATGTGAAAGAAAGGGTAAGTAAATTGTGTACTATGGTGAAATGCAATGAGTGTGCCACGTTGTTTAGTGGAAGCCGAAGCTGTGTATACTTGTGGGTATGAGGTACTATAAAATTTGGGAGTGGAAGCTGGAGTAAAGTGAGTTTCTTGCAAACACACAATATGTGCCTTTTTGGCTTGGAAAGAACGAAAAGCTTTCGTCCTTTTTTGCGGCACATTGAAACCTTGGACATTAAGGGATAGAATATTTATGGGAGCCATGGTAACCGGTACAGCAAACCGCACTTACCAAATGTTCCAGGGTAGTGGCTACTCGGCTCGATCCACGTGGAGTTAGTTGAAGTAGTTAGGAATGAAAATCCAGTACAATCTGTCAAAAAAAGGAAATAAAAAACAAAAGAAAGAATAAAATGCATTAGGTTAATACAGGCATATGAAGATTTAGAAGTTTCCCTTGCCTGGGGTAAAAATTCCCAGACAAGGGGTAGGGGGCCCTCGTCTGATCCCCGCATATTTCCGCGAGGACCAGAGGAAAGCAGGTGGAGGCACATGTAACATCCGTGCACAGGGAGTCCGCTTTTTTAAAAAAAATAGAAAAAATCTATAGCCCAAATGTATGAAGTTATATATCCTGAATAAGTATGTTTAGTAGGATCTTGAATTAAGCGTATTGGACGTTTCTCAGTGTAAGAGGAGATAATTGAGTATAGTATGTGGGGGGGGGGGGGGATCTGGAATTTACTAAATGGGATGATACTAACGAAACCTGATATTACAGTAAAGTACCATAACCAAGATATGTTTTAACCTATGGGAGTGTAGTCGGTCAATTATTGTATGTTTTAGATAAGCGGATCAGAATACACTTAAACTTGTAATTGTATGAACTATTTTCAACGTTGGCAATTTAATAAAAATTCCTAATAGAGAAGGATTGCTTAACAATTGAACTGCAACAGGGGCCATATGGCCAAAAAGGATAAAAAAAAAAAATAAAAAAAAATTTGCAAACTTATTTTAGCAATAGCATAAGTTTGCATCAATATTGTATGTGAAAATGAGGCAAAATTGATAAATGAGGGTAAAAAATAAATAAAGATAAAAATATTTGTTAAACAAATTAATGGATCCATTATTTAGGCAAGATCCATTAATGTTTTGTAGTAGATGAGGACCATAATTGCCTCTAAAGTTAGAAAGCTTATTACTAGGTCAGAGAAAAATTTAGAAAAATATGTAGAGGAGATTTTGTTCAGCAATTGACTGCATTGCTGTTCTCCCATAAAATGTTAATTAAGCGAAAAAGAAAAAGTTTTGCTAGCCAATTTCCATAGGTTTTATCATTAGCATATTTCAATCTTATGCAAGATTGAAGCAAAATTATTAAGATAAAAATGAATGAAAAATAAAAATAAAAAATACATTTATTGCAGGATGGAAAGTTTGTTCCATAAGTCTATTTTCCGTTAGGGGTTAATAAATGTATTAGGAATGTCCCCAAGGTTTGGGACATTTACTGTTATGTCAGAAAGAATGTCAAGGTTTGAGTGAAGGAGGTTGTTTCATCGGTTGTTGTCTTGCTGTTTTTGTACAGGATGCTGCAGCAGCTGTAGCAGTTAGAGGGGTGTCATCATAAAGTTCTGTCAGTCCATGGAGTTATCTTGAGCTTGGGGTGAAGCTGCAAATCGTCCTCTTTTGTGGGTATGCTGATTGCCATTATTCATCTCAGGTTGGGATGAATTGTGAAGAGATGAGGAAGAAGCTGTTCTTTCCTGACAGACTCCATGGCAGCCTACGTGTGGGTTAATCCCGCCCCTCATACCTCATAGGACCCTTCTCCCATAAATCTTTGCTCTGGGCCAGAGGCCGTGTTCCTTTTTTTGTCCTCCTCCTAGGACCAAGATATAGTCTTACCTTTTCATGAAGTTTTTCTGTAATCCAGGCCTGGCAGTGTGCACGGCGATACGTTGGTGGTTAGCGGTGATCCTCTCTGCAGTCCAGCAATCCTAGCTATTAGCAGGTGGACATGGGCGATATGATGTGATACCATGAAGAGCTTACTAACCTGGCCATTGGCAGGCAAGCGGCAATATGGCCAAACGTCCCAGCTATTAGCGGGAGGCTTTGTAAACGCCCGATCCTGCGGTGGGTCGAGCGAACAGCTCCCCAGTCCCAGGTTCTGGTCCGGATCGTGCCGTGGTGGTGGTAATGTACAAAGATATTCCTTTTATATGGCAGCCGTATCTCTGTGTTTTGTGTGTCTCCTTATTTTCTATCAAGCTCCAGTGAGTGGCCACGGTGGCTGGAGCGCAGCTGCGTTCCAGCTCGCCGTTTCAGGAAGTCGCTGCGCATCCACAAGCTGCGAACGAAGATTCCGTGCTTGGTTCGTGCAGGCGCAGTTTCGCCAAAATGGCGGCGGCGGTCGCGCATGCGATTGGCCGCCACCGGATGGCACCCGCTATGGGGCGGTGACATCGTTAACGGTGGCAGATTTAAATAGCTGTCAAAGCAGCTATTACTTGGGATGACTTGCAGGCTTATGCAGTGTTTATCCAGGCACTGGGCTCTGGTTTACAAGGTAAATTGTTTGCTGCAGGCTCCCTGGGTGCTGGCTTCTGGCTATGTTTTGTTATGTGCTCTCATGCCTGTTGTCACTCCTGTTTCTCATAAGGCTGTAATGATTCATTTCACTTTCAAACTGCCTTGCCATGGATCTGTCACCGCCCTCTTGTGGCCAACCCTTGCGCTGCAGGTAGGATTTATTTATTTTCTACCTGTGATGCTTGGGTTCACTTATTCAGGAGCTCTTAACCCTTTCTTTTTCACTCAGCTCTTCTAGGTCTGAACACCAAAGCACGGCAAAGACCGTCCTAGGTCTCAACGTTGTCACTCCTCATCAAGGTCCAGACGTCAGATCTTCCTTTAGATCTAGGTACCACAGATAGGAGTCTAAAACCACCTCTGGGCGTCACTCTCACCGCCACTCCAGCCGCTCTGTGAGGAAAGCCTGCTGGTTATGCGGGGCCCAGGTTCCTGAAGGCAAATCGCTCTGCAAGCGATGCTTTTCTAAAGTCGCATAAGAAAGAGAGGGTGGAGACCAACAAGTGGAAGCACTGGTCAGAAAGGTGGTCCGTGAGTCCCTGAGTAAAGGGGATTCTGGTCATACCCACAACCCTGCTGGCGACACTATGTCAGTCCCTATTAGGGATGATCTCAAGGCTCCAGGCCCTTCACAGCCGAGCCATTCCTCAATTGAAGCCTCAGACAGTGAGGTGGAGGTAGATGACCCTGGTGCAGGTTTTGAGTTTGCCCTAGTACCACAGCTGGTCAAAAGCTGTCAAAGAAGCTTTGAGATGGAAGAGCCAGTGGAGGCACCCTCCAAATAGAGGAAATATTTTAAACACCTCAAAAAAGAACACCCTAATTTCTCCTTTTTGGGTGAACTCAGCGCAATAATTACCGACGAATGGGGTGGTGTTGAAAGGAAGAATTGCCTGTTAATGAAGGTATCAAAAATGTACCCATTTAAAAGCAAGGATGTAAAACACCTGGAGTCGGCTCCTCTCATTGACTCAGCCCTAATGAGGATGGTGAGGCACGTCACACTCCCATTGTAGGATACTGTTTCCTTTAGGGATTGCCTGGAGTGGAAAATTTATACCGCCCTCAAGCGGATCTACATTACAGCGGGTATGACCTGCAAACCAGCTCTAGCTCTCGCAGCCCTTTCTAAAGCGATGGAAGTCTGGGCAGATGACGTAGATGCTTCTCTGAGGAGCATCTCGGAAGAACTGGCCAGGAGCTCACCTATTCATGGGCTAAGGTTGACGTTGGCTTTTCTCGTGGGGCTTCCCTAGACATAATTCGCCTGGTGGCTCGGATCATGCTGACATCTGTCACGGCTAAGCGTGCCTTGTGGCTGCGCCCATGGGTAGCTGACCCTGCCTCCAAGCAGGCATGGTGCAGGATTCCATTTGGGGGTTCGTCCCTCTTTGGGAACATATCGGACAGTGCCATCACCCGTGCCACAGGGGGCAAGTCGGGGTCCCTTCCCCAGGATCGCCGTCTGCTAAACCAGAAGAGAACACAGCCCAGGCAAAGTTCAGATCGAGCAAGGAATGCTCACTACTATAGGCCTGGCCGTGAGTTCAAGAAGACCTGGAAGAAAAAACAGCCTTCAGGCCAGAAGTTTTCAAAAGGGGCATCTTCCGGTGGACAAGAATCCCCTAAGTCTTTATGATATTGCACCTGCCTAAAACAGAGCGAGTCGGCATCCTTGCCTCTCTCGGAAGAGAAAAAGCGAATTCTCCTGTCTCTCTTGTGGCTCAGGGCGCTGCAATTCCAGTTCCAGATGACAAAAGGTTTTAAGGGGTCTACTCGCCCCTCTTCATGGTGTTGAAGAAAAACGTCTCCTGGAGGCCAGTTATAGACCTAACCCACTTGAATTCTTTTATCTAGAAGGAGAAGTTCAAGATGGAGACACTACTCATGATCAGTCAAGCAATCCAACCAGGCGATTGGTTTGTCTCTATAGACCGGAAGGACGCCTACTTCCATGTTCCGATAGCGTCAGAATTCCAGAAATACCTTCGCTTTGCTGTCGATCAAATCCGTCTGCAGTTTACCTGTCTCCCCTTCGGGCTTACATCGCCTCGTGTGTTTTCAAAACTTGTTGGCTGTCGTGGCTCTGATCAGGACCAGAGGTATCTGTTTGTATCACTATCTAGACGACCTGCTGTCGTCTCGGGACAAGGAGCAGTTGCTAATCCACAGATCCCAGGTCATCTCCACTCTACTCGAGTTTGGTTGGCGTCTGAATCTGTAAAAGAGCCATCTGGATCCTACGCAGTCCCTGGTATTCCTCGGGGCACACTTCAACGCTATCAAGAGCACCATCTTGTTACCCCTGGAAAAATCCCAGTGATCCGGGACAGAGTTTGGCTTGCAATGTCGTTCTCATCTCCAAGCCTCTCAATGCCTAAAGTTCATTGGCACCATGGTGGCAACAACACCCATGGTAAAGTGGGCTCAGTGGAAAATGCGGCCCTTCCAGAAGGGTTTCCTCCAGCAGTATAATCCAGGGCTTCGGGATCATTTTATCCAAATAACCTCATCCATGCAGGAGAGCTTTCCTTGGTGGCTACAACAGAGGAACCTCCTCAATTGTCAGTCCATCGCACCTGTGTCTTGGGTCACCATCACTACAGATGCCAGCAACAGGGGCTGACAGAAGTAGCCCAAGGCATATGGAATTTTCCCTCTCACAGGATAGTCTCCAATGTTCTGGAACTCCGGGCAGCGTTCTGCGCTCTGCAGGCCTTTCACCACTTAACAGCAGGAGACTCAGTCCTCCTAAGACTGGACAACACAACGGCAGTCGCATACATCAAGAGACAGGGGGGTACTCGCAGTCTCTCCCTGTCAACGGAAATAGAGCCCATCATGATCTGGGCCCAGAAAAACCTGGCCAACCTGACAGCTGTCTATCTCCCTGGAGTCCCGAACGTTCAGGCAGATTTTCTGTTGAGTTTCTCTGGACAACGAGTGGACTTCCCCCCCGAAGTCTTCAGGTGGGTCCTGTCCCTGGGAGTCATTCCGGAAGTAGACTTGTTCGCCTCCCCATGCAACTTCAGACTAGAGAGATACTACACAAGGTCTTGGTATCCCCAGGCTTTTGGGTAGATGCTCTGACAGACCATTGGCGGTTCCACAGGGCCTATGCCTTTCCCCCGATTCCTGTCATTCTCCGTTTTTTGTCGAGGCTCAGGATGGAAGAAGCAGAGATAGTGGCAATAGTCCCGTACTGGCCAAACAAGCCATGGTTTCCACTGCTGATGCAACTCAGCTTCCGGGACCCAGTTCCTCTACCCTCCAGACCAGATCTCCTATCACAAGGGGCATTTCTACATCCATGCCCAGCCCCATCTACATCTGATGATCTGGTTCTTGAGAGGGGAAGGTTAGAGGCCCTAGGCTGTCCAAGTAGGGCCATCTCCACAATATTAAATGCCAGAAGAACAGGCACCAACAGGGGCTACCAGAGGATTTGGAAAAAGTTTTCAGACTACACCTCTTCCACTGCAGGTTCTTGCAATAACCCAAAGATACATGATATCCTGGGCTTCTTACAATCAGGATTGGATCTCTCATTGTCAGTCAGCTCGCTGCGAGTCCAAATCGCTGTAATCTCTGCCTTTACGGGTGTTTCCTGGGCTAGACACCCTCTTACTCAGTAGTTTTTCAGAGGAGCAATAAGGCTCAGACCTCAGAGCCAAGTTTTTCTAATTGGGATCTTCCCCTTGTCCTGGATTTTTTCTTGGGTAGAGTTGGAACATGAAGATCAATCTTCTGTCAAAGGACTCTCTCTAATAGTTGTCTTCTTGGTGGCTATAACATCGGCCAAGAGGGTCTCTGAAATCAGCTCTCAGGGATGCAAGGAGCCATTTCTAAACTTTTTAATTCCTATGTTGGGTTCAAACCCCAAAGTGGCATCTGTGTTTCATGACAATCAGGAGATTGCTCTTCCAACGTTCAGATCTACCAAGGATTCCAGTGTTTATCCCTTAGATGTTGGAAAAGCTCTGAGTCAGTATCTTGAAGCTACAGCTTCTTTCCGTCAGACCGACCACCTGCTCGTTCTTTTCACAGGAAGTATAGGGAATGCGTGCCTCTTCCAGATCTATCGGAGCATGGATTGTTCAGGCCATTCAGTGGGCCTATAAAGCCAAGGGCTTGGCGCCTCCAGAAGCGGTGACTGCTCACTCAACTAGAAGTGTCTTCATCATGGGCGGCATCACGTCACGTGCCTCCAGAAGTTATTTGTAAGGTGGCCTTGTGGTCTTCAATTAACACGTTCATGGCACACTACTGCGTAGTGGTTTACGTATCTTGTCTGTTGATGGTGCCAATTAAACCTTTTTTCTTTTGTCCAGCACTCTGCCCACCCGGGTGTGTATGGCTAGTTATTTCCCACACGTAGGCTGCCATGGAGTCTGTCAGGAAAACGGAAAATTTATATCAAATACTTACCGTAATTTTCCTTTCCTGATGGACTCCATGGCAGCAGGAGTTCCCTCCCAGTGGCTGGAGTAGGCTAAATTATGGAACACGGCCTCTGGCCCAGAGCAAAGATTTATGGGAGAAGGGTCCTATGAGGTATGAGGGGCGGGATTAACCCACACGTAGGCTGCCATGGAGTCCATCAGGAAAGGAAAATTACGGTAAGTATTTGATATAAATTTTCAGTTTTTTCGTGATGATGATGCTGCTGAGGTGTTTTCTGTTAGGTTAAGATCCTGGAGTGCTTGCAGCAGCTCTTCTGGAGTTTTACAGGAGATTCTGGAACCTTTGTGAGTAAACCGCAGGGAGAAAGGGAATATCCACTGATACTTAATACCATGGCGTTGTAAGTCCATTAAGTGGGGTTTCATTGCACGTCTCTTCGAAATTGTCAGTTGGGATAGGTCCGCAAAGATTTGGTAATTATGGCCCTGAAAAGTTAAGTTAGTCTTTTCTCTGGCTGCGTCCAGGAGTTGTTCTTTTGTTTTATAAAAATTGAATTTTGCAATGATGTCCCGAGGGGGACCATCAGTTTTTTTGGCCATAAGAGCCCTATGGACTCTGTCCATCTCCAGCCGCTCCACAGGAATACCTGGATATAGCTCTTGGCATAACGCTATTATGGTTGATTGTAAGTCTATTACTGTCTCAGGTATCCCTCTGAAGCGCAGGTTTGCCCTTCTAGCGCGGTTCTCACAATTTTCGAGTTTATTTTGTAAGGTAATATTTTCCTCTTTAAGGGTATCTAGTTCATATAGAAAGTCCTGAGTAGAATTTTCAATGTCTTCTATTTTCATCTCCAGAGCTTCAGTGCAGTGCCCCAATTCTCTGATTTCATTAGTTAGGTTATTGGTGATTTGTTCTGACGTTTGTTTTAAAGCTTTGTGTAGCATTTTCTCAAATTGTTTCAGTATGCTTGAGGGAATTGTAGCATCTTGTTGTGATTCACCTGACATGTTTAGGTTTGTATCAGATTCAGAGTCTTCTGGGGAGAATAGTTTAGGCAGCTTACACTTGTTCCTTGTTCTCTGAGGTGAGTGTCTCTGAGGTGATTGGCGCCTTATTAGTATGCTTAGTATTTGCTTTCACTGGGGTCCCGCTGTGAGGGTTGGTTTTGGACTTATTACAGGCATTTCCAAGAACCATTTTAGCATATAAATGTTCCCCTCACCTCTCTGGTTTGAAGTGTCTTGTTTGTGGGTGTTTGAATGTCCGCGGGCTTCCTTTATTAGCGGTATTCCCCCCCTCACGGAGCGGAGCTCTAGCCCGACATTACTGCCGCTCTAGCCTCCAGCAGTGCCTCATTGTAAGATATAAGATTCATTCATAAGAAAATAGCCAAATAATAGAAAATAAAGGTTTTCAATAGTTTATTGACATTTTTGTGAAAAACTATTACTTGCACACTGATGTGATGTTCTGACAAAGTAAAGCTATGGCATACACACATGATTTAGTTTTTTTCATTGACATGCTGTAGTTCTCTTTTTTGTCTCCATAAGGATGGGGCCATCTTTATCTAGGCAGTACCCAGGGTCAGTATGTACTTCCTGGACTGATATGGTGGCTCAGAGATGACACAGCCATGTAAATTCTACTGCCTAGGCGGTTCATATCTGTGTTCACAAATGTTTGACATAGATCCAGTGGTGGCTGGTGTATTTTTTACAACAACCCCAAACGACCCCCCCCCCCCCACCCCAGCACTTACCCCATCAGTTGCAGGCAGGCAAGCTCCTACAGGCGACTGTCACGGGCCGGGTTGCGGCTCCTATGGGTAGCGTGCAGCGGCTCCTGTGTCCTCTGCATCAAACAAACAGTGAGTCTGAACTTCGGAACGAAGCAGTAACAGACAAGTATACTCTCATGCCGTGTACACACGATCAAGTTTCACGGCGGTGAAAACACCGCCGTGAAACCCGACGGGAAAAACGAGGACCGGCTTGGTCCCCTACACATGGACGTTTTCACAACATGTTTTCTCTTGGTCGAGAAAACCAGCCATGTGTAGGCTCCCTAACAGTGTTTCCCTATGGGAAAATTGCCGCGGAAAAAAAATGCCGCGATTCGCGACGAGAAAAATTAGAGCATGTTCTAATTTTTCTCGTAGTGATTCTTGTCGGGAAAAATGCTGGAAAGCCTACACACGACCGTTTTTCTCATCCAAGAGAAAAAATTAAATTTTTCCCGACGAGAAAAGTAATCGTGTGTACGTGGCATTAGAGCTCAGACAACGTCCAAGGAATGCAACGTCGTCTCCTTAGGATCTGACGGATGAGGACAGAAGGATGGCAGTACAATGCCTTTTTTGAGATGGAAAGTCGAAACGACCTTAGGAAGAAAAGAAGGCTGCGGACGCAGCACCACCTTATCCTTGTGGAAGATCAGATAGGGAGCCTTGCATGACAAGGCTGCCAGCTCAGAAACACATCTTAACTGACACAACAGCCACCAAAAGGACCACTTTCTGAGAAAGTGTCAACAAGGGAATCTCCCTAATGTTCTCAAACAGTGGTTTCTGAGTTACCTAGAGGCCATTCCATTAAAGCCCTTAACTGGAAAGCAGGATGGCGTATGGGACCTCGCGACAGCAGGTCCTCTCGTAGCGGTAGACGCCAAGGGACGTCTGCTATACAAGCCCCACAGAGGTAGTGGAGGGCGGACCGGAGGGGCCGCATGCCTAACCACCTGTACAAACGTTCTCACTAAAGAGTGAGCCACCAGGGCTCGTTTAAAAAAAGACAGCCAGGGCAGATATCTGCCCCTCAATTGTACTTGAAGTAAAATTTTTGGTCAGCCCCACGCTGTAAGAACAGCAGGACTCTGGAACCAAATAAGTATGCGGATGCCACCTCATTTCCTCCAAATGGATATGTAGGTCTTCCAAGTGCGATGATAAATCTTCCTAGAGGACGATTTCCGAAGCACTCCTCATCGTAGAGATCACTGAGTCTGACAGGCCCCGGTCTCTTAGCACCTGGCTCTCAATAGCCATGCCGTTAAAGCCAGCGACTGTAAAACAGGATAGCGTATGGGACCTTGCGACAGCAGGTCCTTTCTTAGCGGTAGACGCCAAGAGGCATCTGCTACCAGACGCACTAGATCGGCGTACCAAGGACGCCGAGGCCAATCCAGAGCACTTGGGATCATTGGAATCCTCCAGTCTGCGAAGCAGATGAGGAAGGAGCTTTAGAGGAAGGAAGGCATAGATTAGCCGGTACTGACTCCACGGTGCCACTAACGAATCTGTCGCATCTGCCCATGGGTCTCTTGACCTGGCCACAACCTCATACCTTCCGAATTAGTCGAGAAGCCAGGAGATCTACGTATGGCGTGCCCCATCTTTGGGAAAGAAGCTGAAACTCCTCCGGGTGTAAGACCATTCTCCTTGGTCCGGCATCTGGCTATGGCTGACAGGGCCGGTATGCTCCTTTCTGTCCACCTAGGGTGTGAGCAACCTGCGATGCTGTAGCTGAGCTTCTTGTTCCTACGCCGTGGCGTTGTCCGACTGGATCCTGACTGGACGCCCCTGTCTATGGAGAGGCACAGCCTGATCGCCTGAAGCTCCAGGACATTGATCGGCAAGCGGGATTCCGCCAGAGACCATCGACCCTGGGTCGACTGAACCCCCCCAGACTCCCCTCCAACCGGTAAGGCTGGCGTAAATCGTGACCACCATCCAGTAAAAGGAAGGAACGACTTCCCGGACAGAAGTGTCGGTGAGCTCAGCCACCAACTAGGGAGGTCCTAACTAGGTGGCTTACCCGGATTTGACAATCCAGGGACGATGGTCACTTATCCCATCTGGACAGAATACCTTCTGTCGCACTCGTGTGTGAAATTGCGCATATGGTATCGTCTCGAAGGAGGCTACCATGAGGCCCAGGACTCGCCTGTAAAAAGCGGATTGACGACCATCCTGGAGATGTCAACTGCCGCACTGCAGCCTGAAGGGTCTGCAACTTTCCCATAGGGAAACACCTTTTTGCCTCTGAGGAGTCCAAAATTAACCCCAGATATACTAGGAGTTGAGTCGGTACCAATACTGACTTCTGAGTGTTCAGCACCCAACAAAAGTAACCGAGGGTCTGACAGTTTATAGACACGCTCACCTTTAATTCTGAGCTTGACGTGGCCCTCAGAAGAATATCGTCCAAGTAGTCCATGATAGCGATGCCACGCTGTCTTGGCCAGAATCGCAAAGCGCAGACATCTCTGATGCCTGGTGCATTTGGGGACCTACAAGTATGCATCCTTGCCAAGGATGACAGAAATCCCCCGGATGGAGGACAGCGACAACAGAGTGAACCAACTCCCTCCGGGATCTTTGTACCTTCACAAAGCAATTGAGGGGCCTGAAATCTAAGATTGTAGTACCAAGAAGGAGGGGGTTCGCTCAAACAGGTCTGAGTAAGAAACCCCTGAAAGCCGTTCCTGTACTGAAAACAGGAATTATCACCCTGCGTATCCGCAGGTCTGGAATCGCCCCATCTAGGGCTTCCCGACGAGTCGACTGAAGCTGGCGGTTGGAGGGAAAAATGAAAATCTGTTCGGAGGGCAAGAGAGAACTCTATCTTGTTCCCTGAGGAAACTACTTCGCAAACCCACTGGTCGGAAATCTGAGATCTGAGATGTCCACCAGGTCGCGATTTGGCGAACACATCCCCCTACCCGAGAGATGGGTGGGGACAGACCTTTATGCGACGTAGATTTGTTCGCTTGCGAAACCAGGGACGCTTCTGTCCCTCAGCAGGCGCTTTATCGGCCCGGGATTGTTTCTTTGCCGCACTAGGCGGACGAAAAAAACGCTTGTGCGCGGTAAAGAAGGGCCCTAGCCAACGGCGTGGCTCCTTACCCTTTTTTTGGATTGTGGGAGCAGCATGCTCTTACCTCCTGGCATCTTTAATAATGTCATCCAGGGATGCTCCAAAAAAGTCTGTCGCCCTTAAAAGGGCAAATCCATCAGGGCTTTCTTGGAAGATTGGTCCGCAGACCAATCTTAACCAAAGTAGACGGCGTAACACCACCGCATAGCTAGAAGCTCTGGCCATCAGAGGAATCGTGTCCAAGTCTGATTCATAAAATAATTTTAGGCCCTGTACCAATTTGGTCAGCTAGGGCTGTCCGGGGAAGCCTGGCATGCCTTTAACCCATTGTGCAGCATCTTGCCCATTCAGTGGGTGTCTGAGACACCAGGGCCCCAACTATTGTTGGGCGCACAGTCGAACCCACTACCGTGTATAGGTTGCGGGTGACCGCCTCAGCCTTCTTGTCCGCAGGGTCCTTGAAGGCAGGAGCCCCTTCCACCGGAACGGCGGCTAGCTTGCTTAGTCTGGACATAGAAGAGTCCCCTATCGGGGCGAGGTCCATCTTTTCAAGAACTTTCTTCAAGAGGGTAACGCACTGTCAGATTTTTTGGGGACTGAAAAAAACCTTCTGTGGTTTGTCCCCCTCCTTGTATAAAAGTTTGTCTATATAAGACACACAAGGAAACACCTTCGCAGTGCGGGTCGCCTTACGGAACCCAAAAGGGACCGGCGCTTCTCTCTTTAGAGTATCTCGCACTGCGGTGATAAGGTCACTTACCAGAGCCCTATCGCGTGCTGACCCGGATCCGGAGACTGTCCGGCCGATCTCGGTCCGCATCCTCAGATACATCAGAGCCAGGCCATAAGCTGTAGCTGGATTTGGATCCGCATCTGAGTTGTCCCCAGAAGATGGCGGGGGGAGTGTGCGCTTTCTAGCCCCCGTGTTCCCACGCGCTGCTTTCACCTTGGTAATAAAGCATCATTGCAAGCTCAGGTGTTTTAGAGGAAAAAAGCGTCTGCTTCTGACGCCGTGCTGACCCACACGCCTGACACAGGGACTCCCTGGCAAGGTACAGTAACCCACCCTCCTAGCTGCAGTAGAGATGAGGTTTCCCCCCCAGAGGACTCACCACCCTGGAACAGAGTACGGCTGCCGTCCGCTACCTAGTAGAGCTGCTTCCTTGTCAGCTTTACAGTCTGACCCAGCAGCATGTGTCTGTCGGTTTGCGCTGTTTAATCAGTGGCAAAATGGCCGCTGAGCGGCCGATAGAGGTCAAACAACGCCGCGGGCCACAAGAACATGGCCGCCAGGCGTAAATAGAGCATGGAGCACAGGACAAATGGCCGCGAGCGGCCGCTAGAGGTCAAAACACAGTGCGGCCACAAAAACATGGGCGCCGAGCGCAGATGACCAAACACCGCCTGGATCACAAGAAAAATGGCCGCCGCGCGGCCGCTAGAGGTCAAACACAGCGCGGCCACAGGAACATGGCCGCCAGTGCAGATAGAAAGTAAACACAACAGGGATCACCAAAAACATGGCCGCCGAGCGGTCGATAGAGGCCAAATACAGCGCGGCCACAAGAACATGGCTGCCAGTGCAGATAGAGCAATACAGCATGGATCACAGCAAAAATGGTCGCCTACAGCATGGAGCAGGACACACAGGTAAGTAAATCTCTTTAAGCAGCTTATAACAATGATTTAGCGGATGTACATGCACAGTTCCCCACAGGTGAAGCCCTCCCCAGATGAACCCCCGCCCCAGCAGCTAGCTCAGAGAGCCTAGGGAGTAGGGATGAGCTTCGTGTTCGAGTCGAACATACGTTCGACTCGAACATCGGCTGTTCGATGAAGATTGAACGATTTGGGCCGTTCGCACCAAATTCGAGTGACGCGAACGGCCCACAATGCACTACGCCATCGCAGTGTCATCCAGGCGCTGTGATTGGCCAAGCATGCACTGTGACCCCGCATGCTTGGCCAATCACAGCGCCGGCAGCGAGGAGAGCAATGATTGGCCACAGGCAGGATGCCTGTGGCCAATTATTGCTGAGCAGGTTTAGTACACGCCCCACACTATAAAAGGCCGCCAGCGAGGCGGCCTTGTGTAGTGTGTTCCGGAGCAGGGAAAGAGAAGCATAGGCAGGGACAGTGTCATTATTTTTCCTTTACTAATCCTGGATTCCTTGTGTTTAGGGACAAATAAGGATAGGTAGGGAGAGTGTCAGTGACAGTGTGCTATTCTGTGCTAATCCTTGTTTGTAGGGACAGAGAGGTACAGTGAGGGAAAGTGTCAGTGTGCTATTCTGTTCTAAACCAATCTTGCTGAACCATATTTTCAATCCTTGAGTTTAGGGACAGAGAGGTACAGTGAGGGAAAGTGTCAGTGTGCTATTCTGTGCTAAATCTTGTTTGTAGGGAGGGACAGAGTAGGACAGCGAGGGAAAGTGTCAGTGTGCTATTCTGTTCTAAACCAATTTTGCTGTTCCATATTTTCAATCCTTGAGTTTAGGGACAGAGAAGGACACTCGTGGAAATTATCAGTGTGCTATTCTGTGCTAAATCTTGTTTGTAGGGAGGGACAGAGTAGGACAGTGAGGGAAAGTGTCCTATTCTGTTCTAAACCAATTTTGCTTAACCATATTTTCAATCCTTGAGTTTAGGGACAGAAAGGTACAGTGAGTGAAACTGACAGTGTGCTATTCTGTTCTAAACCAATTTTGCTGTTCCATATTTCAAATCCTTGAGTTTAGGGACAGAGACGGACACTCGTGGCAATTATCAGTGTGCTATTCTGTGCTAAATCTTGTTTGTAGGGAGGGACAGAGTAGGACAGTGAGGGAAAGTGTCAGTGTGCTATTCTGTTCTAAGCCAATTTTGCTGTTCCATATTTTCAATCCTTGAGTTTAGGGACAGAAAGGTACAGTGAGTGAAACTGACAGTGTGCTATTCTGTTCTAAACCAATTTTGCTGTTCCATATTTCAAATCCTTGAGTTTAGGGACAGAGAAGGACACTCGTGGCAATTATCAGTGTGCTATTCTGTGCTAAATCTTGTTTGTAGGGAGGGACAGAGTAGGACAGTGAGGGAAAGTGTCCTATTCTGTTCTAAACCAATTTTGCTGAACCATATTTTCAATCCTTGAGTTTAGGGACAGAGAGGTACAGTGAGTGAAACTGACAGTGTGCTATTCTGTTCTAAACCAATTTTGCTGTTCCATATTTCAAATCCTTGAGTTTAGGGACAGAGAAGGATAGGCAGGGGACAGTGTCAGTGTCATTGTTGCTAAGCCTCCTGCACAGTATACACCTGAAGGTAGCCCTTATTGCTATTTTTCCCATCTCCCTGCAGGCCATCCATTAAAATGTCTGGAAGGCAAACAAGGAGAGGCAGACAGTCAGGAGGCAAAAAAAGAGGGCAAGCAGGCTCTGTGTCTGGGGGCAACAGTGCTGGTCGTGGTTGCGGTGCATTGTCATCAGCACATGGCCATGGGACACGCTTGTCCTTCTTTTCGGCAGCTGGACATGTTGAGCCACATCATGCCGAAGACTTGGTAGAGTGGATGACGAAGCCCACCTCATCCTCCTCATCCTCTCTCACCCAGGCTCAGGGTACTGGCAAAGCAGCTGCCAAAGCGTCCTCTTCTCTGGTATCATTATCTTCATTAGTCAATCCTTCCCTAGACCCACCATGTCCTCCTCCTGAGGAGTCCCCCGAACTGTTTGAGCACAGTGTTGGGTACATGCTCCAGGAGGATGCCCAGCGTTTCGAAGGATCTGATGATGATACCCAGCTACAGGAAGGCAGCAGCGTGAGAGCAGAGAGAGGGGATGCTCAAGAAGGACACCAATCTGGCAGTCATGCTCCAGCAGCTGCAGCATACTGCCAGATTGGCTCCAGTGATGAGGAGGGAGGGGATGATGAGGTCACTGACTCCACATGGGTGCCTAATAGGAGAGAGGAGGATGAGGAGGAGGCACATCTCCAACGAGGCAGGATGCCCTTGAGTGGCCAGCGTATGGGCAGCACACCGACGGAATCACACCGCAGAGCTCCGCCTGTGCAGGGCGCTGCCTCTGCCGGTCATTCAAAAAGTTCTTTGGTGTGGGCCTTTTTTGAGGCGAGTGCATCAGATCGCACAGCTGCTGTTTGCAACATATGTCTCAAGCGTATATCGCGTGGCCAAAACATCAGCCGCTTGGGCACCACATGCTTGATCAGACATATGTTGACCTGCCATGCAGCTCGTTGGCAAGCCTACCTTAAAGACCCACACCAAAGAACAAAGCTGACCTCTTCTTGCACCGCATCAGCTGGGATCTCCAACCCCACTATACCTTCACTCCTCTCTGAAACCTGCTCTGAGAGGAATGAAGGTGTAGAATTAGGTGTGTCACAGGCAAGTACTTGCGGGCACTCTGCTAGCAGTACACCAACGTCCGATTGTAGCAGGCAAATTTCCCTGCCCCAGCTGCTGGACTGTCGAAAGAAGTTCACTCCCAGCCATCCACATGCCCAGCGGTTGAATGCTAGCTTGGCTAAATTGCTAGCGCTTCAACTGCTGCCTTTTCAGTTGGTAGACTCGGCCCCCTTCCGTGAGTTTGTGCAATGTGCGGTTCCTCAGTGGCAGGTTCCCAAACGCCACTTTTTCGCACGGAAGGCGATTCCGGCTCTCTACAGGCATGTGGAAGGCAATGTCTTGGCCTCGCTGGACAGGGCGGTCAGCGGTAAGGTGCACATTACCGCTGACTCATGGTCCAGCAGGCATGGACAGGGACGTTACCTTTCTTTCACGGCCCATTGGGTCACTCTTTGGGCAGCTGGGAAGGATGCAGGACAAGGTGCAGTAGTGTTGGAGGTTGTTCCGCCGCCACGCCTCCAAAATGCTACTACTGGTTGTGACACACCTCTCTCCTCCACCCCCTCCTCTTCTTCTTCCTCCATGGCCTCTTCCTGTGGTTTGTCCTCGGAACCAGCGGTGCTCCGTAGGCGTTCAAGGGGCTACGCAAGTACGCAGGCAAAAAGATGCCATGCCGTGCTTGCGCTGGTGTGTTTGGGGGACAGGAGCCACACTGGGGCAGAGGTCCTGTCTGCTCTGCAGGGGCAGGCCGAGAGGTGGTTGACGCCACGCCAGCTTAAGCCAGGAATGGTGGTTTGCGACAATGGCACCAACCTCCTCTCCGCCCTCCGACAGGGACAACTGACCCATGTGCCCTGTATGGCTCACGTCCTTAACCTGGTGGTGCAGCGGTTCTTGGGCAGGTACCCGGGCTTACAGGATGTCCTGAGGCAGGCCAGGAAAGTCTGTGTGCATTTCCGCAGATCTTATAATGCCAGTGCTCGCCTGGCTGAGCTGCAAAAGGAGTTGAACCTGCCCAAGAACCGCCTTATATGTGACATGCCCACCAGGTGGAACTCAACGTTGGCCATGCTGCAGCGGCTGAACACGCAGCAGAGGGCCATCAATGAGTACCTGTGCGACTACGGAACCAGGACAGGGTCAGGGGAGCTCGGGTTTTTTTCACCACGCCAGTGGGGCATGATCAGGGATGCATGCACTGTCCTGGCACCATTTGAGGAGGCCACGAGGATGGTGAGCAGTGACAGTGCATGCATCAGTGACACTGTACCTCTTGTCCACCTGTTGGAGCACACGCTGCGTGGAATAATGGACAGGGCACTTGAGGCAGAACAGAGGCAGGAAGAGGAGGACTTCCTTGCCTCTCAAGGCCCCCTTTACCCAGACAGTGTTCCTTCTGTCCCACCCATCGCACAGGAAGAGGAGGAGGAGGAGGAGGAGGAGGAGGAGGATTGTGTCAGCATGGAGGTGGAGGCTGGCACTCAGCATCATCAGCAGCAGTCTTTTAGGGATGATTTACAGTCCCAAGAAACCAGTGGACTTGTACGTGGCTGGGAGGAGGTGGCTGCAGATCATGTCGTCCTTAGTGACCCAGAGGACTCCGGACTGAATGCCTCAGCTAACCTACGCTGCATGGCCTCCCTGATCCTGCAAAGTCTGCGGAAGGATCCTTGTATTCTTCGGATCAAGGAGAGGGACCATTACTGGCTGGCCACTCTCCTTGATCCACGGTACAAGGGTAAGGTTGCGGACCTTATCGTACCGTCGCAGAGGGAGCAGAGGATGAGACAACTCCGGGAGGCCTTGCAGAAAGGTCTGTGCAACGCATTCCCAGAGACTGGGAGGTTACAAACTCCTGGTCCTGGACAACGAGTTGCTGAGGCTTCGGGCAGTCAAAGAAGGAGCGGTGGGGAAGGTGGCCATCTGACCGATGCGTTCAGACAATTCTTTAGTCCGCAGCCCCAAATTATGATCGGTTCCAGCAACCATCACCAGCGTCTGATATACATGGTCCAGGAATACCTAGGGGCAAGGTCAGACTTGGACACCTTCCCCACCGAAAATCCTCTGGCTTACTGGGTCTTGAGGATGGATCACTGGCCAGAGCTTGCACACACAGTATGCAATTGAGCTACTGGCCTGTCCTGCATCCAGCGTTCTTTCAGAACGCACATTCAGTGCTGCTGGAGGATTTGTCACGGATCACAGGGTGCGCCTGTCCACCGACTCGGTTGATCGACTGACTTTCATCAAGATGAACCAGTCTTGGAGCACCACCAGCTACCACACACCAGATGCTGATATAACAGACTAATTGATTTTAAAATGTCACATCCCTTCAAGACTGATGCTGATGCTGAGTGCCTGTGCTGTTATGTTGACTGGCTATCCTCCTCCTCCTCCTCAATGATACGATTAATGATGATAGCTTGGAAGATCATTTTGGTTTATGGGTGACGCCACCAGTGGCTAAGGCCCAAATTTTCAGCCCCTGTTTAACAGGGGCGTGTAATTAAAATTTTTGATGCAATACTTTGCAACAGGCCTCATTGCTGTGCTCCAAGTACAGTATCTGTGAGGGGTTGCAGTGTTGTGCCACCAGTGCCTAAGGCCCAATTTTTCAGCCCCTGTTCAACAGGGGCATGCAATTATAATTATTGATCTAATAATTCACAGCAGGGCCCATTGCTGCGCCCACCAAGAGTAACTGTCAGGCCTTACAGTGTTGTGGCACCAGCACCACCATCACCACCACCACCACCACCACCACCAAAGGCCCAATTTTTCAGCCCCTCTTCAACAGGGGCATGCAATTATAATTGATCGAATAATTCACAGCAGGACCCATTGCTGCGCCCACCAAGAGTAACTGTCAGGCCTTACAGTGTTGTGGCACCAGCACCACCACCATCATCACCACCACCACCACCACCAAAGGCCCAATTTTTCAGACCCTATTCAACAGGGGCATGCAATTATAATTATTGATCTAATAATTCACAGCAGGGCCCATTGCTGCGCCCACCAAGAGTAACTGTCAGGCCTTACAGTGTTGTGGCACCAGCACCACCATCAAAGGCCCAATTTTTACTACCACTGATCAACAATTATATGTTATTACAATTCCTGATATTATACTTGACAGCAGGGCGTTCCAGCACCCACCAAGAATAACTGTGAGTGCTTTCAGTGTTGTGCCAACACCTAAGGGGCCAATTTCTGCAGAGTATATACGGCAGGTCCCTACTTTCAAACATCCAACTTACAAACTACTACTACTTGCAAACGGAAGAAGACAACAGGAAGTGAGAGGAAATCTACCCCTTGGAAGGAAAATTCTCTCCTGTAAGAATTAATATGGGAGAAAGGTGTCTCCTCTCTACTGATGCTTTATCACCAATCCTTGTTTCAATAAAAACACCACATTTCAAAAACAGTTGTCATTGGGACGCAAAGTGAGGTGAAATGTTCTGAACAGGGGCACAGACAGCAAAAAAAATGTGACAGGGGTGATAACCGTTCCCTATGTTTTCCAAAAAGCTAAAAAAAAAGGAATTTGGCATGGAGCTACACTTAAACAATGCAGCTGTTCAAAATTACAAACAGATTCTACATAAGAACAAACCTACAGTCCCTGTCTTGTATGCACCGCCTGTATACGGCTGTTCAGAGTATATAGGGCCTTTTTTATTTTGTGTGCGGGGTTCCCCTTAATATCCATACAAGACCCAAAGGGGCTGGTAATGGGCTGGGGTAGGGGGTTGATGGGGTAGCTATGCCATTTTTCATAAAGATTTTCATCCATATTACCGGGACCAGACATTGCATTAAAGCCGCAAGCAGTTTTAAATGGCTTTTTTTCCTTTAGAAATGTTATTTTGTGCAGGGACAGTTCTAAACACGGGAAACACGTGGCACTTCACAGGCATACTTTAGACACCCCCCAGGTACAATATTTAAAGGAATATTTGACTTTTTTTTTTTTCACTTTATGCATCATTAAAATGACTGCTCCCGGAAAACGTCTGTTTTTAAAACTTATTTTTGCATTGATACATGTCCCCTGGTGCAGAACCCGGGTTCCCAAACTCTGTTTCGGACAATAACATGGATAATAGTCGTTATAATTAGCACTTTAGAATCCGAACGTTCGCATCCATTGTATTTAATAGGGTTCTAATGTTCGTGCGAACTTTCGGTCCGTTCGCGGGTTCTGGTGCGAACCGAACCCGGGGGTGTTCGGCTCATCACTACTAGGGAGGAGGGAAGGAAGGGAGGGGAGAAGGGAAGGATAGAAGCCTTTATTCACCTCTCCAGGAATGCCCAGCTCTGTCTTCCTGCCGAAGCAGGGGATTACTACTTACCCTTCCTGGTGGATCGTGCTGGAAACATCCCAGACAGACCATCTTCTGCATGGTGATGGAGATAACTGTCGGCCACGCCACTGCGACTCGGCCGTATAGACCGGTCCGATGCAAGCCCTGGAGCGTATAGCTCACCGGTCACCTGTAGAGCGACGGGCATGTCGTGGATGACCCAGCGCGTAGCTATGGTCGGCACACGCTCGATGGCCGAAACTGGGGAGACTACAAGGATCTGGGATCCAGCCTGTCACCCAGTCGGCAGTTGATTGAAGATCACAGGAACAAAAATAAAAATAAAATATTAAAATTTCAATCTGGAATAAAAAAACCTCCATGCCTATGGGCCCAAAGGGAGCCATGTCTTCTCCTTAGCTAGGCAGAAAAAAACTGGTCTGCTTAGTGCAGGCTGAGGATATAGTCAGTAGGACCGCCCCCTGGGCAGGGCTTTTCAGCTTTGAAGTTGTTAACACTTTCTGCCTAGTCACTCCTAAAGGAAGGCTAATACCCACTTTGTCAAGATTAACCACTTAACAACCACCTGCCGACAAATAACGTCGACAAGGTGGTTGCTTAACTCTGGGAGGACGTTATATAACGTCCTCCCAGAATCGCGCTCCCGCGCGCCCCCTGGGGCGCGCACACGGGAAACTCCGTGACCGCCGGGTCCAGAGGACCCGGCGGATCACGAATCGTGGTAAATCGCCGCTGATAGCGGCCGTTTACCACGTGATCGCTCCGTCAAATGACGGAGCAATCACTTGTAAACAGACCGGCGTCATTTGATGACGCCGGTTCCTCCCTCCCCTCTCTGTACCGATCGGTACAGTGTGAGAGGAGAGGGGAGGGAGCAGATCAAGGCAGCAGCGCTGTGGGCTGGATCTGTGACAATTGCAGTCACAGATCCAGCCATCCATCCCTGCTCAGCCATCCCTGTGCTATACCCTGCCAATACTCTGCAAAATACCCTGCCAATACTCTGCAAAATACCCTGCCAATACCCTGGTGCAATACTCTGCAATACCCTGGTGCAATACTCTGCAATACCCTGGTGCAATACTCTGCAATACCCTGGTGCAATACTCTGCAATACTCTGCAATACCCTGCGCAATACCCTGGTGCAATACCCTGCGCAATACTCTGCAATACCCTGCGCAATACTCTGCAATACCCTGCGCAATACTCTGCAATACCCTGCGCAATACCCTCCACAATACTCTGCAATACCCTCCACAATACTCTGCAATACCCTCCACAATACTCTGCAATACCCTCCACAATACCCTGTGCAATACCCCGTGCAATACCCTGCCATACACTGCAATACCCTGCCATAGTCCGCAATACTCCGCAATGCCCGGCAATACTCCGCAATGCCCGGCAATACTCCGCAATGCCCGGCAATACTCCGCAATGCCCGGCAATACTCCGCAATGCCCGGCAATACTCTGCAATGCCCGGCAATACTCTGCAATAACCACTTCCCGCCCTCCGGCCATCATATGACGTCCTTGACTTTGTGCGGGGATATCTGAATGATGGGAGCAGCTACAGGCATCATTCAGATATTAGCTTTTTCAGCCGGCGATTCCCTACACCATAAGAACAATCATAGCGGCTGTTCCGCCGCTTGATCATTCTTATGGGAGGCGAGAGGGGATGTCCCCTTACCCCCCGCCGCCCTCCGGTGCTTCTACCGACTCACCGCTACGATCAAAGCCAGGATTGTTGTTTTTTTTTTGGTATTTTTTTCAGGCTTCCCAGCCTAGAGGTGAGATGTGGGGTCTTATTGACACCCCCCCCCCCATATCGCACTGTAAAGAGGACCTGTCATGCCATATTCCTATTACAAGGGATGTTTACGTTCCTTGTAATAGGTATAAAAGTGATCAAAAAAATGTTTGGGGCGGAAAAACATGTCAAACTAAAATAAAGTAAAATGAAGAATAAAATTTTTTTTTTTTTTTTTAAAGCACCCCTGTCCCTGTGAGCTCGCATACAGAAGCGAACGCATACGTAAGTCCCGCCCACATATGAAAACGGTTTTCAAACCACACATGTGAGGTATCTCTGCGAACGTTAGAGCGAGAGCAATCATTTTGGCCCTAGACCTCCTCTGTAAATCAAAACATGTAACAAGTAAAAATATTTAAAGCGTCACCTATGGGGATTTTTTAAGTAGCGAAGTTTGGCGCCATTCCACGAGTGTGTGCAATTTTTAAGGGCGACATGTTAGGTATCTATTTACTCGGCGTAACTTCATCTTTCACATTATGCAAAAACATTGGGCTAACTTTACTGTTTTTTTTTTTTTTAAGCACAAAACATTTTTTTTCTGTAAAAAACGCGTTAAAAAAATTGCTGCGCAAATATCGTGCGAGATAAAAAGTTGCAACAACCACCATTATATTCTCTAAGGTCTTTGCTAAAAAAACATATATAATGTTTTGGGGTTCTATGTAATTTTCTAGCAAACAAATGATGATTTTTACATGTAGGAGAGAAATGTCAGAATTGGCCTGGGTGCTCCAGAACGCCTGAAGGTGCTCCCTGCATGTTGGGCCTCTGTATGTGGCCACGCTGTGTAAAAGTCTCACACATGTGGTATCGCCATACTCGGGAGTAATAGCAGAATGTGTTTTGGGGTGTAATTTGTGGAATGCATATGCTGTGTGTGAGAAATAACCTGCTAATATGACAATTTTGTGAAAAAAAAAAAAAGAGAAAAAAAAAATCTTGATTTTGCAAAGAATTGTGGGAAAAAATGACAACTTCAAAAAACTCACAATGCCTCTTTCTGAATACCTTGGAATGTCTTCTTTCCAAAAAGGGGTCATTTGGGGGGTATTTGTACTTTTCTGGCATGCTAGGGTCTCAAGAATTGAGATAGGCCGTCAGTACTTCAGGTGTGATCAATTTTCAGATATTGGCACCATAGCTTGTGGACTCTGTAACTTTCACAAAGACCAAATAATATGCACCAATTTGTACTTATTTTTACCAAAGATATGTAGCAGTATAAATTTTGGCCAAAATTTATGAAGAAAAAATAGTAATTTGCAAAATTTTATAACAGAAACGAAAAAAAAATCATTTTTTTACAAAATTTTCAGTCTTTTTTTCTCTTATAGCGCAAAAAATAAAAAACCCAACAGTGATTAAATACCACCAAAAGAAAGCTCTATTTGTGTGAAAAAAAGGACAAAAAATTCATATGGGTACAGTGTTGTATGACTGAGTAATTGTCATTCAAAATGTGAGAGCACCGAAAGCTGAAAATTGGTCTGGTTATTAAGGGGGTTTAAGTGCCCAGTGGTCAAGTGGTTAAGGCTGTGTCCATCCATGAACGAAAGAAAAATAATATTTTTATAGTTCAGATTTTTAGAAGCCTTCAGGCCAGTCAGGTGAAATGCAGGAATTTTGGTAGATATTGAAGGTGAACACACCCTGAATCCCAAGTGGACACAAAGAGAGTTGGGATTTATGGTTGGGAGACATACCAGGAGCTGGCTCACCTACAGCTAATATATCACTTTTATAATAACAAATACATAAAAAATGTAGAATGGTAACCACTGATAATGGCTACAGCAGGTGGAGATATCTCACTAACAAAGCCTCTGAGAGAAATAGAAAAAGGTCAGGGTTACCTTTAGCATCTATTTAAAACTGAAATATCACTTTTGATGGTGAACTGACTCTTTAACATAATATTTGTCTATAAGTTACAATTTTACTTGTACAAAAATAGCAGGTCTATAAATTTCAAGTTCTCTGTTCCAACATGTATTGGTGGGCTGTTTGTACCAACTTTCTGATGACCTCCGCAACGTTTTCCTTTCTAACCAATTGGTCCCTTGGCAGGTATGAGCTGAAGAGTGACAGGAGCGTCAGTCTAATAATTTTGTGACACTGAGAAGAACGTGAGCCATAAATCCCCTCTAGTCTCCAGAGATAACAGAGGAAGGACAAAGAAACACTTCACTGGCATTTCACAAGAGGACGTGTCAGAAAGTGACATCCCTGGATCTTGTGGGGTCCACTATGTAGCCAAGCAATAGACACTGCAAGCATAATGAGGATTAATGCTGCCTAATGACTGCAACAGTGTAAAATGATATATCTTGGCACTCTCAGCTAGTGTTGCCAGTATGGCCCCATGCACACGAGACGCTGTTATTTGCTGTTGAATGCGCGTTCAGAGGCAGTTGGACGCTTTTTTCAACTGCCCCTGAACCCATTCAATGTTATCCTATGTGTCCATGCACACACTCTTGTTTTTTGGCGTTTACAAGCAGTTGCGTTTAACCTCGTTTTTCCAGAAGCAAAAAAATGGGTTCAGACGCAAACGTTTTCCACGTTTCAGACGCCAAACACGGCTAAACGCGGTACCGGCGTTTTGCCGCGTTTGCGTTTATAAGCGTTTTTAAAGGTGACCTATTTTTTTACATTAGAAATCTCAAAAATTATGGCAAATGATGAAAAACCATAAAAAAATATAAAAACAACTGTAATTGCTTGCATTGCACTGTAGACAATCCACAACTTGTGGCAGGTGGAAATCCACAAATTGTGGCAGGTGACGTGGCAAGTGGACAATCCACAACTTGTGGCAGGTAACGTGGCCAGGGGATGTGGCAGGTGACGTGGCAAGTGGACAATCCACAAATTGTGGCAGGTGACGTGGCCAGGTGGACAATCCACAAATTACGGCATGTGACGTGGCCAGGTGATGTGGCAGGTGGACAATCCACAACTTGTGGCAGGTGACGTGGCCAGTGGACAATCCACAACTTGTGGCAGGTGAATTGGCCAGGTGACGTATGAGGTGACGTGGCAAGTGGACAATCCACAGCTTGTGGCAGATGATGTAGCAAGTGATACGCTAAATATAAGTACACTGCTGCTCTCTCAGCTGCTGGTCTCCCAAAATGGCTGAAATGGTTAAATAATACTGTTTTTTGAGCCAAGGGAGGGTCTTATGATGTTTAACTAAACGCCTATAGACGCAAACGCGGTAAAACGCCACTAAATTCGCGGCAAAACGGGCATTTTTAAACGCCGGTTTTAGCCTTTAAAAATGTGTGTTCAGCAGAGTTTGCACCGGCGTCTTGTGTGCATGGGGCCTATAAAACTCCATTCCTCCACTCCTAGTCCCTGTGTCTCTGCATGGTTATATTACTGGTGGAGTAAGATATCATCTGCTATAGTTCTTCAAGTGCTGCTTTTTTAGATATGTCGAGTACACACTTGTAAGGTTAGTGTCAGCTTTTATGTAGAAGAAAGTATTATTGGACTGATACTCTAATGTTTTTTTCAGAAGCATGCTTACATTCTCGGCTTGCTGCTTAGAAATTCCTCATTATACCGAGCCAAAGATGTCTATAGTTGGATTTATTTTTTTTACCTTTTAAGGCCTTATACTGTTAGTGTGCCTGTTTTACATGGTTGTTACAACCACTCCTGTACTCTTTTATTTGTCAAATTTCAGCTTTTTTTTAAATGTTTAGCTTAAGATGTGTGTTTTTTTTTTTTTATAAGTGTGTATGTATATCTTGTGGCACAAACATACTCTCTATTTAGAGCAACCATTGCCAGGCAAGATTACATGGCTCAAGAAATTCCAAAACAATGGTTCCCCTCCAAGCAGAATAAAGTGCTAAAACATTCCATCTTTTGCCAATCATGACTCAATGCTGCCAATTAAATCTTTATAAGATGGAAATAAAAATGTATTCAGTGATGGCCATTTTAATATTGGCTTACTAGCCAAATCTTAGGTTACATGCTGTAGTCAACCAGGCCATTCATTTTTGTAGTACTTTTAGAGACTCTAGGTTCGGGCTTAGTCTGCTTGTCTGGATGCCCTGCCAGCTATGAGCAGGGAAGAGCCGAACACTCCCCTGTTCGGTTCGCACCAGAACCTGCGAACAGACAGAATGTTCGCGTGAACTTTAGAATCCTATTAAATACAATGGACTCGAACGTTCGAAATCTAAAGTGCTAATTATAAAGGCTAATATGCAATTTATTGTCCTAAAAAGTGTTTGGGGACCCGGGTCCTGCCCCAGGGGACATGTATCAATGCAAAAAAAAAAGTTAAAAAAATAGACGTTTTTACGGGAGCGGTGATTTTAATAACGCATAAAATGAAAAAATAAAAGTGAAATTTTCCTTTAAATTTCGTACCTGGGGGGTGTGTATGATATGCATGTAAAGTGGCGCATGTTTCCCGTGCTTAGAACTGTCCCTGCACAAAGTGTCATTTTTGAAGGAAAAAAAAAAGTCATTTAAAACTCACTCGCGGCTATTAATGAATTGTCGGCTTTTATCAATACATAGAAAAGTCATTGATAAAAAAAAAAAGCGTGGGGGTTCCCCCAAATTAAATTACCAGGCCCTTCAGGTCTGGAATGGATATTAAGGGGAACCCCGCCGCAAATTTAAAAAAAAAATGGCGTGCGGTTCCCCCTAAATATCCATACCAGGCCCTTCAGATCTGGCATGGATTTTAAGGGGAACTCCACCCCAAATTTAAAAAAAAATGTCGTGGAGTCCCCCCAAAAATCCATACCAGACCCTTATCCGAGCACGCAACCTGGCCGGCCGCAGGGGAAGAGGGGGGGACGAGAGAGCGGCCCCCCTCCCTCCTGAACCATACCAGGCCACATGCCCTCAACATGGGGAGGATGTCCCCATGTTGATGGGGACAAGGGCCTCATCCCCACAACCCTTGCCCGGTGGTTGTGGGGGTCTGCGGGCAGGGGGCTTATCGGAATCTGGAAGACCCCTTTAACAAAGGGGACCCCCAGATCCCGGCCCCCTCCTATGTGAATTGGTAAGGGGTACATTGTACCCCTACCATTTCACGAAGAAAGTGTAAAAAAAAAAATGTAAATAAAAACACACAAACACCTTGGAAAAGTCCTTTATTAAAAAAAAAAAAACATTCCAGCGATGAAATCCAGTGTCCCGCGGCGATCCCGATGTCCAGCGCTGTCCGTCATTGGTTGTGCCTGAGCGGACCTGATAGGGAACTTCCTCCGCAGTGTTTTAAATGTATAGACCCGCCCCTTCTAAAGTTCTCCATCAGGTCCGCTCAGCGGACCAGATGCGGAACGCGAGAAGGGGCAGGTCTATTCATGTATTACACAGTGAAGGAAGTTCCCCATCAGGTCCGCTCTACGAGGGGGCGGACCTGATGGGAACTTCCTTCACTGTGTAATACGTGAATAGACCCGCCCCTTCTCATGTTCCGCATCTGGTCCGCTGAGCGGACCTGATGGGGAACTTTAGAAGGGGCGGGTCTATACATTTAAAACACTGCAGAGGAAGTTCCCCATCAGGTCCGCTCAGGCACAACCAATGACAGACAGCGCTGGACATCGGGATCGCCGCGGGACACTGGATTTAATCGCTGGAATGTTTTTGTTTTTTTTAATAAAAGGACTTTTCCAAGGAGTTTGTGTGTTTTTATTTACATTTTTTTTTTTACACTTTCTTCGTGAAATGGTAGGGGTACAATGTACCCCTTACCAATTCACATAGGAGGGGGCCGGGATCTGGGGGTCCCCTTTGTTAAAGGGGTCTTCCAGATTCCGATAAGCCCCCTGCCCGCAGACCCCCACAACCACCGGGCAAGGGTTGTGGGGATGAGGCCCTTGTCCCCATCAACATGGGGACATCCTCCCCATGTTGAGGGCATGTGGCCTGGTATGGTTCAGGAGGGAGGGGGGGCCGCTCTCTCGTCCCCCCTCTTCCCCTGCGGCCGGCCAGGTAATGTGCTCGGATAAGGGTCTGGTATGGATTTTTGGGGGGACTCCACGCCATTTTTTTTAAATTTGGGGGAGTTCCCCTTAAAATCCATGCCAGATCTGAAGGGCCTGGTATGGATATTTAGGGGGAACCGCACGCCATTTTTTTTTAAATTTGCGGCCGGGGTTCCCCTTAATATCCATTCCAGACCTGAAGGGCCTGGTAATTTAATTTGGGGGAACCCCCACGCTTTTTTTTTTTATCAATGACTTTTCTATGTATTGATAAAAGCCGACAATTCATTAATAGCCAAGAGTGAGTTTTAAAGGACTTTTTTTCCTTCAAAAATGACACTTTGTGCAAGGACAGTTCTAAGCACGGGAAACATGCGCGACTTTACATACTTTACACACACCCCAGGTACGAAATTTAAAGGAATATTTCACTTTTATTGTTTCACTTTAAGCATTATTAAAATCACTGCTCCTAAAAAAACTACCGTTTTTAAAACTTTTTTTTGCATTGATACATGTCCCCTGGGGCAGGACCCAGGTCCCCAAACACTTTTTAGGACAATAACTTGCATATAAGCCTTTATAATTAGCACTTTAGATTTCTCCCATAGACTTTTCGAATTTGCCGCGAACACCCCAAATTGTTCGACGAACGGGCGAACAGGCAATGTTCAAGTCGAACATGAGTTCGACTCGAACTCGAAGCTCATCCCTAGCTATGAGACAGCCGAAGCATTGTATGTATTCAGTATGCAAGATGTAATGAAATAAAAAATAACACATTAACACTCCGTTATGAAGGTTGGTCAGTTAAAAGGTATACATTCCTATAGATCAATGTGCAGCCTTGGTAAGGTGTCTGAATAAAACCTGTGTGCTGTGCTCAGGGCCGGATTAACATAGCGGCTATTGGCGCTGCAGCTCCAGGCCCCTTCGCCCAAAAAAACAAACAAAGGATAGACTTTGAGGATTGTAGCTCGGCCATATGTGGGGGGTAAGTAGCTGAAGACCCACCCCACCACTGGTCAAAATATGGGGCTGCTATCATTTATGGTTCTGGAGATACAGGGCTGCTTGCGCAGCCTGTCAGAAGCTATATACAGAGCGGACAGTTTAAATACAAGCTGACACTCTGCAGCAGACTTAGAGGATGAGCTCACAGTGCTTAGAATAATTATTTGTATATTAATAAGACTGCTTTCACACTATGCCGCCCAGAGCGTCGGTGGTAGATTTGCGGCACATTTCGGCCGCTAGCGGGGTGCTTTATAACCCCCGCTAGTGACCGAGAAAGGGTTAAAACCGCCCGCGATGCGCCGCTACAGCTTCGTCTTGCCGGCGGTGCCACCCATTGATTTCAATGGGCAGGAGCGCATTAGGAGCCGTGAGTTCACCGCTCCTCATGCGCTCCAAAGAAGTTGCTGGCAGGACTTTTTCTGATGCCCTGCCAGCGCACCGCTCCAGTGTGAAAGCCAGGTCTCCAGGAAGTGGGGATGTGTACGTGTCAAAACCAGGTACCCGTTCCTCCCTCTCCCCCCGAACGGTGCCAAATATGGCACCGGAGGGGGGGTATGGAAGCAGATAAGCGGAGCTTCCTCTTTTTTATACATTAGTAGAATTTCAAACAAAATGTATGTGTGAAATTCTAATAGACACATATAGTTTATTATATTAGGAGCTAAACTATGGTTGCCAACACAGTGAGGAACAGAGTTTCCATTAAAGAATACACACACAGTAGAATCGTTTTCAGAACTTTTATAGCTGCAAACAGTACATTTTGCCATTTAAAACTTCTAAACACAGGATGTCAAGCTTACTTTGTACATCCCATAGTACAATAACAACATATAAGCATCTAAATAAACACAGATGTTGGTTTTCAACATGCAAATGAAAAGAAAAACACTTTTTTTTTTTTAAACGAAATGAAAAACAAAATGGACTAGACAAGATTTGGTCCATCAAATTTCATCTCATGACATGTTTACCTTAAAAAGGAGAAGAAAAAAAAAAGGGAACAGAGGAAAGTATGCAAGAGCAAAACAGTTTTGAAAATAGCAACTTACAAATCAAAAAAATATATATATTATCACCTATTATAATTCTGACCTAGTAATCTGAAGCGGATCTGCAGGGCACAGACACAGATTGAGATTTTATGGTAAACTCAAGACCCTTAGCTGTAAATGCATTGCACACTGTCCTCCATCTCTCCCCTTCATAGCTCAGAAGGTGGAACTGTCAGTTTTATTAGGGGGAAGGGGTGGTAGATTTTATTTCATTTGTTGCCTGCAGGGGCAATCTTTGAAATGCAGTACATAACAGAAAAAGGAAAACCTCCAAGCTATTTGCCAACTAGAAAAAATACTTAGACCAGGGGTCAGCAACCCGTGGCCCGCCAACACTAATTGTCTGGCCTCTCCGTACTCGTGATTAATTCACGGGCACCTAGCCCGCAGACATGTTCGCCGCTGTCATATCTTCATTGGACAGCAGCAAGCGAATGGTATCACAGGGCTGGAACCGCTGAAGTTAACTTCAGCAGTTCCCATCCCCATCCAGCCCTGTGATACCAGCCACTCTCTACACCTGTGTAAGGTAGGAGAGTTCTACCTAGTGTGTGATTTTGTGTCCGTGGGGTGCAGAGGACACTATGGGGACAGAGGACACGGCTTTGGGGGGCACAGGAAACTTGCTATGGGGGGGAGGGGGCAGAGGACACTATTGGAGTGATGTGAAGGCGGACAGAGAACATTGCAATAGGGGGGGACCCCCATCACCCCTGGGGAGAGGGACCCCATCTCCAGACCATACTGGCTGGCAGGGCTGGCGTCAGCTACCCTTGGGTGGCAGGATGAGGGAGAGAGCAGTATAATCCAAATCCCCAGCCACATGCTCCCTCAGGGTGAACTGGCTTTGTATTAGTGAACCACCTTAAAGTGAGGTAAATCTGTACTGTTATTATTACTGTTAGGATTAATATTATCTTCACTTATTAGCAGGTGAATGCGGCCCTCCATGAATTTACATACATTGAATCCGGCCCTTAAGTGGAAAAAGGTTGCCGACCCCTGGATTAGACTGATTAGTGATAGGCTGGGATAAAAATGGCATCATGAATATTGCAAATTTCCACATGACAGTTGAAAACAACCTTCCAACTAGCGGGTGGGCTGAGGGAAGCAATACCGGCACCCAAATTTCTATCCTTACCAATTCACTTTAGTCTAAAGGAATTTTTATTATTAAAAGTGAATTCTGGGATAAGCAAGCATTGTTTGAAAAAAAAAAAGGCGTGTGTTCTTACTTGAACTTCCTTGTGTTTTATGAATTTCTGCCAGATCTGTGCAGTAATCCAGTGGGAAACTTTACAGGAGCTTTCATAACAAAAGTCCAGTCCCTGCTGCTTTCTTCTTGTGCAGGGTGTGATTGGTCTTGCCTCTGCCACCTTCTATAGTTTTCTGCAGGCACTCTGAAGTGTGTGGGGCCTGCTGGCCCCTCCCACTGATCTGCTCTCTGGGCAATCCTACGTAAAGCACAGTCACAAGGTCACTGCTACATTTAAAATGTAATATCCTGTTTTACAAAGGCATAGGGTGCACAAACAAAGGATATACGTCCTTCTTGGCTATTAAGGAATGTATTTAAAATTAAAATGTTGTGCCTGGAGTGCTGCTTTAAGATATATACGTTAAAATAATCAGCCTGATCTGTTTAAAATACTTGTTGCTATGTGTATGTTGTAATCCTATACAGGTGATACTCGAAAAATTAGAATATCGTGCAAAAGTTAATCTATTTCACTAATGCAACTTGAAAGGTGAAACTAATATACGAGATAGACTCATATTGAGAGTTGACATCAACAAATTCCAAATGCAAATAGCACACTTGAAATTAACTCTGGACCTTTTATCTGCTCCTTGTAAATGGGATAATGAGGGAACAACACACACCTGGCCATGGAACAGCTGAGCAGCCAATTGTCCCATTACTTTTGGTCCCTTAAAAAGTGGGAGGCACATATACAAACTGTTGTAATTCCTACACCGTTCACTTGATTTGGATGTAAATACCCTCAAATTAAAGCAGAAAGTCTGCAGTTAAAAGTACATCTTGTTTGTTTAATTTCAAATCCATTGTGGTGGTGTATAGAGCCAAAAAGATTAGAATTGTGTCGATGTCCCAATATTTAGGGACCTGACTAACTTTCTATTAATGTGCTTTGATACAGCACTTTGGGAACATCCAACTTCTTTTGCAATTATCTTTTGAGGCTTTCTCTCCTTATGGAGGGTGTCAATGATGGGTTTTCTGCACAAACTATCAGGTCAGTCTTTACCATGATTGCGATTCCTACTGAACCAGACAGACCATTTAAAGGCTCAGGAACCCTTTGCAGGTGTTATGGCTTAATAAGCTGATTAGAGTGGGACACTTTGAGCCTAGAATATTGCACCTTTACACAATATTCTAATTTTCTGAGATTGTGGATTTGGGGTTTTCATGAGCTGTAAGCCATAATCATCACAATTATGACAAATCACGGCTTGAACTATCTTGCTTTGCATGTAAGGAGTCTATCTCATATATTAGTTTCACCTTTTAAAGTTGCATTAGTGAAATAAATTAACTTTTGCACGATATTCAAATTTTTCGAGTATCACCCGTATATGTAGGAGCAGTCATATTTGCTCATTATAAATGCAGGTGCTGATCCTGCTTAGCAGTTCTGTACAATGGTTTGTCTTTATATGCCCCTCAGTGCAAACCTACCAAAGTCTATTGGGGCAAAACTGATGTATTCTGCAGAGATTTCTTTTGCAGCAGTTGTCAGAGAGGTGAACCTATCTTGTCTAATACACAAGAGGAAACAATTCTATTAACTTGGTGTATGTAATACAATGGAAACATTATACAGCAAGCACACAAAAACATTAGTCACATCAAAAATGATATTTAAAAAGGTAAACATTGCACTTCCTCAAATTATGTGCTCACTGAAAACACACTATACCTAAGCAATTTCAGTGGGGCATGGCTGTTATGCGCATGCTTTGTGAAGCAATAGGATACGATACCATTGGTGTAGTGCATTGGCTCATTGTAATGCCAGGTAAGGGCTGTGCCATGGAAACTGCCACAGGTGCCACAGACACTGCAACCGGTGCCATGGAAACCGGTGGAGGTGCCATTCCTTGAGCAATGGTTTGTGCCAGTGCAGCAGAAAGTGGTGTAATTTCAGGATTTAACTGAGGGGCTGCATTGGTCTGTGCAGGAGCAGGGGCACCAGTGGAAGCCACCAACTCCTGTTGAGTAACTGCTCGAGGCTGCATTGCCTGACTGCTTAATGTGGTGTGGGTTTGTGCAATGCCATGGTTGTAGTTAGTTACATTCCCTTGGGTTGGTGTAATGCCATGGTTGTAGTTAGCCACAGTCCCTACGGCCTGTTCACTAGTTGGAGCAGTGGTGCTCAGTGTGCTAAGTGTAACAACTTTGGCTTGGCTACGAAACTGAGCATTCTGGTCCAGTAACACTTCATTAGTTGCTGCTAAGACAGAGACCTGCTTTTTTAGCTCCTCAACGCGCCTACGAAGCATGACATTTTCTTCCTCTAACATGCGGTACTCAACTGGGGATACATTATAGTATCCATCATAGCCTACACGCCTCCTCTTCATTACGGGATCGTCAAATCGATCCCTATAGCGATAATACGAAGAGGAAAATAATTCAGGCTCAGAAAGGCCATCATAGGAGCCATAATGCTCAAAAGCACGGCTTGCAGGTGTAGAAAAGCTTCCAATAGCTGCACTTGTAGCCATAGCTCCACTTTGCCTGTCACTTGAATATTCATATTGATAATCGTAATCTCTCTGCATGTTGCGAAAATGCCGAAACTTGCACTTATCACCGCGCTGGCAATCACCCTTTAGGAAATCCCTGCAGATGGGAATCTCATCTTTATTAGCTATGTCTGTGGGAGACAAGCCAAGTCCAGCTGCAACCTTATTACGCAAGCGAGAAGGTAGCTCTCCCGATTTCTTGTAATGCTCTTCATCATCCTTGGTACCATGAATGAATCTGCAGTTAATACGCACACATTCCTTATTCTGGAAATCGTGGCAAAAAATAAATTCATTCTTTTGCACTCCAAGGTCAGACACATCATTGGAATCTGGATGCTTGAAACGGCAGCGTTTGCCACGCTTGCACACATTACGCAAGAAGTCACGGCACACAAAATCCACTGTTGAAGCCGCTTCCTCACTGCCACTACCGCTGCTGCCGCCGCCATTTGCATAGTTATCCCTGTTCGGCATTGTTTATTACAGCGCTTGCTCGTATTTTATAATCCTCAACGCTTACGCTATGCCTTAGTATCTGCGATGCACCACGCAAAGTACCGCTTTGAATAAGAGCTGGAAAAGAAAACATTATATTCAGCACAAAAATATAGGCTTTAACAGTAATACTTAATAGTATTATTACAAAGCTGCTAAAAACATGACGTTAAATACTACACATTCATGAAAACCTCAAAAAAGGTAAAAAGGCCCTGGTGGACACTGTAGAAAAAAATTATTTGTAGCTTAAAGTGGATGTAAACGCGATTCATGAAATTTTACCTAGGCACATATACCTGTAGTGTTTACTTATCTCTCTGCAAAGCACGAAGTCCTGTGATTTTCTGCTGCTCCGTGCTTTTATCAACATAACTTCTGACAAGTTCTGACACATGAGATAAAAGCAGCTGAAATTTGTGTCAGGGTGGGTACTATAAATAGAATAGAAGAGAGCTGGTCTATTCACAGCACAGCTCTGCAAGTATCTGCCTATGTGGAGGGGGGGGGGTGTGCCTTTCCTCCAATCAGCTGTCACACAGTGTATGCCGAGACTCCCCTCCCACTGCTGAAAGAGGAAGTAAAAATTCTAACACAATGTACACATTCTAAAGAATATAGCAAGCTGAAGATAGCAGATATACATGTAAAACGTATGTAGGAAGATTTGGGGGGGGGGGGGGTGTTCCTTTCCTCCAATCAGCTCTCACACAGTGTAGCTGCAGTCTCCCGCCCCCTCCTCTTTGCTAAGACAGATGAAGAAAGATTTTTAACAGGAACTACATTTCTGAAAGGGTATATAGAGAGGGGAAGACTGCAGATAAACAAAACAAATCCTCCTACTTAGGTTTTATTAATCTGTCTTTCACCCGAGGCTTTTCACGTCACTCGGTATATGCGAGGGTTTACAACCACTTTAAGAGCCAAGACTACTGCATCTTTCAGAAATGCTGAAATCTTATATTTTCAGGCGTTTAAAAGGTAAGTATGCTTTCATTGAAAAGCCATCCTCTAGAACAGTGATGGCGAACCTATGGCACGCGGAGCCATCTCTGTGGGCATGCGAGAGGGTTGAGGTTCGCGACGGGAAGAGCACGGCAGCAAGCAGCGACGAGATGCAGGGAACGATCTGCATGAGTGAGTGGGAGGCCCCGCAGCCTCCGCACAGAAGGTTATAGACCTGAGAGCATGGGAGGGAGAGAGGCAAGCAGCGGCGAGGTGCAGGGAACGATCTGCACACGTGAGTGGGCGGCCCCGCAGCCTCCGTGCAGAAGGCTACAGGCCCGACAGCACGGGAGGGAGAGAAGAGCTTCACAGCTTACTTGACGGCCGAAGAGGGGCGCAGCATCCCTGGCGCCATCCGGAGCCTGGACTCCTTAAACCTCCTCTTCAACAGTGAGGCCTGGAGAACAGGCTGGCTGTGGGCCCGGAAGACGAGGGCAGGTGGGAGGCGCAGGCTGTGAGGGAGCCGCTGGATGGAACAGATAAAGGACAGGAGACAAGTACCGGGCACAATTATACACTGGACTACCTGCAGACAAAGACTGGGGCAGGTACTGCAGAATAGGACAGAGCTAGGAGGTCTGTCTCTCTCCTCTCATCCCCCTTCCTCTTTCTCAGCCCCCCTCTTTTTTTCAGTCCCCTTCCCTCTTTCACACCCCTCTCTCTGTCCCCTTCCCTCCAACCCCTTTTTCTCTCTCTGTCCTCCCCTCTCAGCATCTCTTACTCCTCTATTTCTCAGCGCCCCCCCCCCTCTCAGCATCTCTCTGTCCCCCCTCTCTCTCTCACACACACACACCTCTCTTTTTCGCTCAGCCCCCCTCTCTTGCGAATTGCCGTGTTGGCACTTTGCAACACAAAACCAACTTATTTATTTCAATTTGGGCACTCGGGTTCAAAAAGTTTGCCATCACTGCTCTAGAAGTATTTTTTATTTTTTTAAACTGCAGTTAGAGAAACGTGTGGGCAGCCACTCCTGAAATTGCTACTTGTTTGGCTGGCTTTGGTATCCAACCTCACCGACCTTAGAGCCCTTTCACATTGGGCCGCGTTAGCGGTAAAGCACCGCCCATTTCAATGGGCAGGGGCCGTGGAGGAGCGGCGTATACACCGCTTCCCCCACCGCCCCAAAGACGGGGCTTGCAATACTTTAACGACCTGCTTTCACAATGGGGAGGCATGGGAGACATTTTTTCAGGCGCTATAGCGCCTGAAAAAATGCCTCCAGTGTGAAAGGGGCCTTAAAGCGGACCTTCAGTAATTTTTTTCAACTTTCCACCTAATAAATCTTCTACCCTTGTTGTTTTAATTTTGGATAGTAAAATATTTTTTTTCTGCCAGCAAATACCTTATACAGCCCACTTCCCGTTTTTTGTCTGGTAAAAAGCCTAGGCTTAGGATATCATGCATATCTCTCTCTCTCTCGTGAGTTTGCCGGGATGGGGGGGTGGGGTGAGTCATAAGTGGGCCAATCAGAAATGCAGGGCTGGAGGTGTGCGTGTGTATGTGTGTAAATACAGGAAGTGAACAGGCAGCAGCTTCAGCTGCCCACAGTTAACCGCTTGCTGACCGCCGCACAAACTTATACTTCGGCAGAATGGCACGGCTGCGCAAATGGGCGTATATATACGTCCCCTTTAAATTGCCGCCGTGTGGTAGCGCGCGATCGTGGGACCTGATGTCCGCCGGTGTCCCGAGTTCGTGTCACGGAGCTGAAGAACGGGGAGATGTTAGTGTAAACACAACATCTCCCCGTTCTTCCTAGTGACACGGTACCTGATCGTCTGTTCCCTGTCATCGGGAACAGCGATCAGTGACGTGTCACGGCAAGCCATGCCCCCTAACAGTTAGAATCACTCCCTAGGTCACACTTAACCCCTTCAGCGCCCCTACAGGTTAACCCCTTCACTGCCAGTGTCCTTTTTATAGCACTGATTGCTGTATCAATGGTCCCAAAATGGTGTCAAAAGTGTCCGATGTGGTCACCATAATGTCGCAGTCACAATATAAAAAAAAAAAAAAAAAAAAACACGCTGATTGCCGCCATTACTTGTAAAAAAACAATATTAATAAAAATGCCATAAAACTATCCCCTATTTTGTAGACGCTATAACTTTTGAGCAAGCCAATCAAACGCTTATTGCGATTTTTTTTACCAAAAATATGTAGAATACGTATCGGCCTAAACTGAGGAAAAAAACATTTTTTTTATAGATTTTTTGGGGATATTTATTATAGCAAAAAGTAAAAAATATAGCATTTTTTTCAAAATTGTCACTATTTTTGTTTATAGCTCAAAAAATAAAAACCGCAGAGGTATTCAAATACCACCAAAAGAAATCTCCATTTCTGGGAAAAAAGGACGTCAATTTTGTTTGGGAGCCATGTCGCACGACCGCGCAATTGTCAGTTAAGTCGACGCAGTGCCGAATCGCAAAAAGTGGCCTGGTCTTTGACCAGCCAAATGGTTCGGGGCTGAAGTGGTTAAAATGGCTGCAGCCAAACTGATTTGGCAAGTACAGTGGAAATTTCTGCAGCATATTTGGCAAGTACAGAATCACAGTATATGTAAAATAATATGCAAAGTGTTTGGAGGGAAGCTTCAGAATGGCAAAGATGTTTTTATTACAAATTATGTGAGCAGACTGCAGCTCCTCTTTGAGCTAGCATGTAGTAAGTGAAAGAACTTCACTGCCTTGCTTGTTTCATGTTATTGACTCAAAATATTAAAACCAATGAATACGTATGACGGCCAGCAATTGCATTTTCAGGGGAGTCAGCAAAAGTACACTGCACTACTTTCCACTTACCCTGCAAGTTAGAGCCCATTCACACAGGGGCGTCTTTGGATCCGACTCCAAATCGCCCCAGGTCGCCCCTAGTCGCCTCAGGTCGCGCTGGCTGAAGAAATCAATGTAAGTTAATGGAGCCGTCCTTATGCACACTACTGCAGTCGCTCCGACTTCAAAAAATGTCCCTGTACTACTTCAATCCGACTCCTAGGCGACCTGTAACCATTCATTTCAATGGGAGTCGCCTCTCACTGTCTTAATAGGAGCAACTCTCCAGGAAGATAACATACATTTATCAGGCAAACCTCTCCCTCCCCCCTCCCTCCCACAGAGCTGATTCTTGTTTAATTTGCCACTGGAATGTCTCCTGTCCTGCAGGCAACTTGGAGTTGCCTTGTAAGTAGATCCAGGTTGCGCTGTGATTAATTTTTAAGTCGTGTCTGAGTTGCCTCATAAAATCGGGCTGGAAGTCGTGTTGCCCCTGTGTGAATGGGCTCTTAGGGTATTTCAGGAAAATCAGAAGATATTTTGTACCAACAAAGCATATGATCTGGCACCTAACGACACCTACTTTCCTACCCTTAGAACAATAATTTTCCCTAGCACACATTTACAGTAAAAAGGAATGGATATGGATTAAGGACATATTCTCAGCTATAGTCATGCAACAAAAAATTACAGTAAAACCTTGGATAGCGAGTAACGCGGTTAACGAGCGTTTCACAATACGAGCACTGTATTTCAAAAAAAATCGTAACTCGGTTTGCGTGTTGTCTTGCAAAACAAGCACGATTCAGGCCAAAGTGGTGTGCAGTACCACGTTTGGCCTGAGGTGGGGGGCGCCGGAGCCGAACATCGCCGTTCGGCGCTGTTCGGAAATGCACGGAAAGGCCCGAGGACAGCTCTGCTGACCTCGGCAAATCTCGGGAACGAAGTCTTTTCGAGGTGTCCTCGGGCCTCATCGGCCATTTCCGAGGCTCTCCGGCGCCCCCCGCCTCTGGCCGCATGTGGTATTACATGCCATTGAAGTCATTGCGGAACAAATTATTTTAGTTTCCATTGACTTCAATAGGGAAACTCGCTTTGATATGTGAGTACTTTGGATTACGTTCTCCTGGAACGGATTATGCTTGTAATCCGAGGTTCCACTGTAAAATAAATCACATTTGATTTTTAGTCCTGTAAACATTTAATATTATGTAGTCTTCTTTCCAGCCATCAGCATAAGCTCTAGTCTTCTTTTCACATATTCAACTAAAAAGACTGTATGCAGAGCTGGAAGTCATTAATGCAGCAACTCATTCACAGGCTCAGTAGGAGGTTTTAATTAGACAAAAGGAAGCCACAGAGCAAGCTTAGTTTGCTGGGCTCTCTTTAGCCATCACGTAGTGGTTTGGTAATCCTCTCACGTTTAAATGTTTACTTATAAATTAAAACTGTATCATTATAAATAAAATATTATATAACAAAAATTATGTTTTTCGCGCAGCTGTTGTATAGCAGAGGTGAAGTTATGTCTTGCTTCTTTAACCTGTTGGCGCCTGCGCTATAGACGAAAGACGTCTACAGCGCTGCGCTTATCTGCTGGGAGGGCGTCCCTGGACGCCCTTCTGTTTACTTCCGCAATGTGTGCCGCTGCGGGCACGCATCAAGGAAAAGCAGTGCCCCCCGTGTCACACGAGTGTCGATGCGCGTGCCTGGCGGCCGCGATGTCCGCCAGGTGCCCGCGATCGGCAGTCACAGAGCAGGGACGTGGATCTCTGTGTGTAAACACAGAGATCCACGTCCTGTCAGGTAGAGGAGACTGATAGTGTGTCCCTTGTACATTGGTCCCAAAATAGTGTCAAAAGTGTCCGCCACAATATCGTAGTCCTGACAAAAATCGCAGATCGCCGCCATTACTAGTAAAAAAAAAAAAATAGGATTTTTGTACTCACCGTAAAATCCGTTTCTCTGGCATCCATGGACTGACACAGCGTGTCTTATACACCTTTACACGTGGGTTATGTCCCTGCTTGCAGGAGAAGACCTAGGCAGAATGTGAGATGTTATACATACATTCTAAACAGCCAGAGCTGAACAGCCCCGCCCAGGGGGCGGCCCCTCCGGCATAACCCTCCCACTGCAGTCAGCAGACCTCAGTTCGTAACAAAGCAGTACAAACTCGAAAAGAAGGGTGGGTGCTGTGTCAGTCCATGGATGCCAGAGAAACGGATTTTACGGTGAGTACAAAAATCCTATTTTCTCTTGTCATCCATGGACTGACACAGCGTGTCTTATACACCTTTACACGTGGGATGTCCCAAAGCAGTGTCAAGAGGGATGGGAGCAGTATAAATGGAAAACCAAAAACTTCACTCCAAACAAGGCAGAGCTCCTCAACGGAGGAGTTGCAACATCAAACAGCGGCCTGCAACACCTTGCGGCCGAAGGAAGCATCCGAAGATGCAGCCACATCAACCTTATAAAACTTAGAAAAGGTATGAACAGACGACCAGGTCGCCGCCTTGCACACTTGTGCAACCGACGCTTGATGTCAGAAAGCCCAGGAAGCACCAATTGCCCTGGTGGAATGTGCCGTAACCGGAAAGGGAGGCGCCCGCCCCTTGAGAGCATAAGCTTGAATGACGGTTTGTCTGATCCACCTAGAAATGGTGGCAGACGAAACCGCTTGGCCCTGTTTTGGACCAGAGACAGCCACAAATAGTGAGTCAGACTTCCGAATAGAGGCAGTAGCAGACAGGTACACCCGCAAGGCTCGTACCACATCCAAAGTGTGAAGCGCACACTCTCTGGGATGCGATGGGTGAGGACACAAGGACGGGAGGACAATGTCCTCATTTAAGTGGAAGGCCGAGACCACCTTTGGCAGAAAAGAAGGTCGCGGACGTAACACCGCCTTATCCTTATGGATGACCAAAAAGGGCGACTTGCAGGACAAGGCCGCCAACTCAGACACTCGTCTAATGGAAGTAATGGCCACCAAGAAGGCCACCTTCTGAGACAAAGTCAAGAGGGGAATCTCTCTAATATTCTCAAAGGGAGGTTCCTGGAGGACCGAGAGCACCAAATTCAGATCACACGGGGGGAGAGGAGGCTTGACAGGGGGGAGCACATGGCGAACCCCCTGCACAAAGGTGCTAACCAAGGGATGACCCGCCAGCGGTCGCTGAAAGATGGCCAAGGCCGAAATCTGACCCTTAATGGTACTCAAAGCGAGCTTTTGGGTCACGCCACGCTGCAGAAAATGCAGGATTCTGGGAACGGAATACGTTCGTGGGCGCCAGTCCAGCTCTTCGCACATGGCGATGTAAGCTCTCCAAGTACGGTGATAGATCTTTCTGGAGGAAGACTTCCGTGCCCTGAACATGGTCGAAATGACCGAATCCGAGAGACCTCGGTCTCTCAGCACCTGGCTTTCAATAACCATGCCGTTAAAACCAGAGACTGTAAAGCAGGATGAAATATAGGACCTTGAGACAGAAGGTCCCCCCGTATTGGTAACCGCCAGGGAACGTCTGCGACGAGACGTACCAGATCGGCGTACCAGTGACGCCGAGGCCAATCCGGAGCAATGAGGATCACCGGAATTCCCTCGGTTGCTACCCTGCGGAGCAGGTGAGGGAGCAACTGCAGCGGAGGATAAACGTATATCAGGTGATACTGACCCCATGGGGCCACCAACGCATCCGAGGCATCCGCCCAGGGATCCCTGGATCTGGCCACAAACCTCGACACCTTGCGATTGAGTCGAGAGGCCATCAGGTCCACATCCGGCGTGCCCCACCGTCTGCAAAGACCACTCTCCCTGGTCCAGCGTCTGGCGACTTAGATAGTCCGCCTGCCAATTGTCTACGCCCGGAATGTAGACGGCCGACAGAGCCGGCACGCTTCTTTCGGCCCACCTCAGGATGCGGGCGACCTCGGAAGCCGCAGCTGAGCTCCGAGTCCCCCCTTGATGGTTGACATACGCCACTGCTGTAGCGTTGTCCGATTGGATCCTGATGGAGTGACCCTGTAGTTTCTCCGACCATGAGGAGAGGCACAGTCTAATTGCCCGTATCTCCAGCACATTGATCGGTAAGAGGGCTTCGTCCGGAGTCCAAAGCCCTTGGGCCGACAGGACTCCCCAGACTCCCCCCCCCAGCCCGTCAGGCTGGCGTCCGTCGTGATCACCGTCCATTGGATGGGGAGGAAGGACTTCCCGGACCGAAGAGCCGGGGACCTCAACCACCACGTCAGGGACGCCCTGACCAGGTGACTCACCTGGATCTGAAGATCCAAGGACAACGGGGATTTGTCCCAAGTGGACAAGATCTCTTTCTGTAAAGCCCTGGTGTGCGCTTGGGCATAAGGAACGGCCTCGAAGGAGGCCACCATGAGTCCCAGGACTCTCATGCAAAAGCGGATTGACGACCATTTTTGGGACGTCAGCACCCGTACTGCAGACTGAAGTGTCAGTAGTTTGTCTGGAGGTAGGAAGACTCTTGCCTCCAAGGAGTCCAGAATCAGACCTAGATACTCCAGACGCTGAGTCGGGACTAGAACCGACTTCTGAACGTTCAGGAGCCACCCAAACTCCCTGAGGGTCTGACTGACGATAGTCACACTTTCTTCCAATTCTGAGCCACTGTCTGCTCTTAGAAGGAAATCGTCCAGATAGCCCACGATAGCAATGCCCCGCTGTCTCAGCAAAGCTAGGACCGGAGCAAGCACCTTGGTGAACACCCTCGGTGCCGAGGCTAGGCCGAAGGGAAGAGCCACAAATTGATAGTGGACTTCGCCGACCGCAAAGCGCAGAAACTTCTGGTGGCTTGCGCAGATCGGAACATGCAAGTAGGCGTCCTTGATGTCCAAGGATGCCAGAAAATCCCCTTGATGGAGTGTAGCGACCACCGTGCGAATGGATTCCATGCGGAATTTTTGCACCTTCACGAAGGCATTCAGGGCCTTGAGGTCCAGGATTGGCCGAACCCCGTCCTTTTTTGGAACAACAAACAGATTCGAGTAGAACCCCTGAAACCTCTCCTGGGACGGAACCGGCACAATTACTCCGGACCCGATCAAATCCTGTACAGCCCCCAAGAGGGCTGCCCGACGGGCAGGAAGGAGAGGGAGATTTGAGGGAAAGAATCTGTCTGGGGGCCAGGAGCGGAACTCTATTCTGTATCCTGAGGTGACCACCTCGCACACCCACCGGTCGGAGATCCGGGAGGTCCACCGATCCGTGAACCTGCGAAGTCGTCCCCCCACCCCAGAGACGGGCGGGGGCAAGACTTTACGCGGAGGCGGGCTTGGGAGCCGGCTTGTTCGGCTTACGCACCCAGGGGCGCTTGTGCCCGCCAGCCGCACTGTTTTCAGTCTGGGATGGCTTAACCGTGGACTCTGACATACGAAAAAAAACCTTTTTTGCTGGAAAGGAAGGACCCGGTTTACGGCGGGCCTCCTTACCCTTGATAGTTTGAGGAAGGAGAGTGCTTTTACCTCCCGTGACATCCTTGATGATGTCATCCAGAGCAGCACCAAAAAGTCTACCACCCTTAAAAGGTAGATCCGTCAGGAGCTTCTTAGAGGCTAGGTCAGCAGACCAGCATTTCAACCAGATGAGACGACGCAATACCACCGCCGAGACAGAGGCCCTGGATATTAAAGGGGCCGCGTCCAACGTGGCGTCGCACACATATCAGACCCTGCACCATCTGGTGGGCCAGAGCAATAGTGTCTGGAGGAAGGTTATACTCCTGCACAGTTTGGTGCAAAATCTTTGCCCATTCCGTGAGTGTCTGAGACACAAGGGTCGACGCTACTACGGGCCGTAGGGCGGATCCCAACAAGGCGAACATGGCTCTACTCACCACTTCTGACCTCCTGTCAGTGGGGTCCTTAAACGCAGGAGTCCCCTCCATCGGGAGAGTGGTGGCCTTGTTTAAACGGGCGACTGGAGGGTCGACCACCGGGGGAGAAGCCCACTTTTTAAGCAGGGCGTCTTCAAATGGGTATCTAATAGACAAACGCCGCGGGACCATAAAAGTCTTCTGCGGCTTTTCCCAGACCTGGTCAATGAGCTGGTCAAAGAAAGGTACATATGGAAAAACCTTTTTAGAAGGCTTGGTCTTAAAAGAACCAAAAGGAGACTGTATCCACCTGAGGTTCTGCGGTCGCAGCATTTAGCTTGAGAGTGTCCCTCACAGCATCAATGAGTTCACTAACAAGCGCCCTGTCATTTACTGACTCAGAACTGGAGTCTTCCTCACAAGGAATGTCCTGTTCAAAACCATCCAAATAATCAGAGCTAGGGTCCTGAGCAGCAATAGCTAGGCCCATATCTGAATCAGAGCACTCCCCTTGTGGAGATAAAGTGGGGAGAGGGCGCTTTTTTGCTCCCTTGTGCTCACACACAGCTTCCATCCTGGTCAGAAATGATTCCAGGACTGCCGACAACTGGTCCATAGGGACCGCAGGTGCTGGAGCACTGGCTGCTGCCTCTGGCATGTGAGGGGAAGCTGGTGACTCTGACTCCATAATGTCCCTCTCAGACCACCCACAGGCTGTGCTGACTGAAGTAGGGGAATGCCCAGGGAACCCACCAACCTGACCAGGACCGCTCGGTTCCGCCGCTCTGTCTCACTGCGCCGCGCTGCTCAGCGTGAGTGAGCTAAGAGGAGAGAGTGTGAGGAGATTCGCGCCGTTACCAGCGGCGCTAGAGGCCAAACTAGTGCCAGAAAAACGTGCGGCTACAAGAAAATGGCCGCCGCAATGTGCTCGGCGGGCCCCGGCAAGATGGCCGCCAATGTAAAAATCAGCACACACAAAACATGGCGCCGAACGGCGCCCAGGCCCCTCACATCCAAAAACAAAACAGCCCCAGCGAATGCAGAGCAGCATGAGCCCCCCCCCAGGACAGTATGGCCCCCAGGCACCCCCCACAGTACAGCGCCAGCACTAGTGAACAGAGAGTGACATTAAAAAACACAGGGGGAGACAGGGAAATCCCCCCACACAAGAAACACACAGCATGTACTCACCTGCAGCCAGGAGAGACTACTTACCCGTCCCCTGAGGGACCCGCTGGTGTGTTTCTGACAGAACTATCACAGTGCGGTACCGAGTAGCTGTCGGCCCGGTCCACCGCGAAAGATACAGCCGGACTGTTCTATCTTGAGGACCGCGGAGCTGGAAGCCCACCGGCCACCCCTGGAGTCGTGGGGCATGTCGTGAACTGAGTCTCACGCACACAAGGCGAGGATCAGCACGCTCGATGGTCGGACAGGGAAGACTACGAGGATATCTTGTACCCAACCTGTTGCCCAGCCGACAGTTGATAGAAGATCTCAAAAGAATAAAATAGGAAAAAAATTCCCAAAGGAATAAAAATAGGTCAGGAGACTGGCTCCTGAGAGAGCCACGTCTTCTCCTTCTGCTAGGCAGAAAAAAACTGAGGTCTGCTGACTGCAGTGGGAGGGTTACGCCGGAGGGACCGCCCCCCTGGGCGGGGCTGTTCAGCTCTGGCTGTTTAGAATGTATGTATAACATCTCACATTCTGCCTAGGTCTTCTCCTGCAAGCAGGGACATAACCCACGTGTAAAGGTGTATAAGACACGCTGTGTCAGTCCATGGATGACAAGAGAAAAAAAAGTCATAAATCTATCCCCTATTTTGTAGGCGCTATAACTTTTGCGCAAAGCAATCACTATATGCTTATTGCGATTTTTTTTACCAAAATTATGTAGAAGAATATGTATCGGCCTAAACTGAGAAAAAAAATTGTTTAAAAAAAAAAAAGAAGAAGAAAGAAAATGTGATGTTTATTATAGCAAAAAGTAAAAATTGTGTTTTTTTTTCCAAAATTGTCAGTCTTTTTTTTGTTTATAAACACAAAAAATAACCGCAGAGATGATCAAATACCACCAAAAGAAAGCTCTATTTGTGGGAAAAAAATTAAAGAAAAAAAATTTGGGTACAATGTTGTATGACCGCGCACTTGTCATTCAAAGTGCGTCAGCGCTGACAACTGAAAATTGGTCAGGGCAGGAGGGGGGTTTAGGGGCCAGTAAGGAAGTGGTTAATACACAATGTGCTGTTTACATTATTTATTTTAAGTGTTCAAAGTGTACAGTGCATTCAGGCCTCCACAGTACGTTATGGTAATGTCACATGGGCATTCAAACTAGCTTCCAGATTCCGATAAGCCCCCTGCCAGGGTTGTGGGGAAAAGGCCCCTGTTCCCATTAACATGGAGACAAGGTGCTTTAGGATGAGGCAAAACACCCCCCCCCCCCCATGTGTACTCTGACTGTTACTACATTTTTGTACCAATTTTCCTTGGTTATGCATCTTTTTTTTTATTGGCAACCGTTGGTGTTACCTATGCATGTAAATTATACTTGAATAAACCATATACTGTTTTTACTACGGTTACGTTTACTGGCGGAAACAGTACCCACTTCATTTAAAGTCCCGGGGCGAATCCTCCGTTCTATCATATGTTACAGGGATGGAAGTGTTACTGGGGACACCAGACCTTTTCCCCCCCATGTTGAAGGCATGTGGCTTGGTATGGTTCAGGAGTGGGGGGGGGGGGGGGGCACTCGCTCGCCCTGCCTTTTTCTGGTCTACATTTTGACAGAAATCCAGGGGATTCCCCATGCCAAGATTAAAAAAAATGGCGTGGGGGTTCCCCTTGATTGGGGGGGGGGGGGGGGCGGGGTTTTTTTTTTTTTTTTTATTTGTAGTAGGGTCGCTCTTACAATCCGTACAAGACCCGAAAGGTATGGAATTTGTGTTCAAAACTGATCCGATGTGCGATACAGATGCATTCCCATAGAAGGTAATGAGCCTGGAACTTGCATCTGAATTGCACCGCTGTGCTCAGTAAACACACAAGTAGGGCTGAAACTAACGATTATTTTCATAATCGATTCGCTGGCCGATTATTGTTTTGATTAATCGGTTAAACCCTTTAACAAAAAAAAAAAAAAAAAAAAAAGGGGGGGGGTAATTTTGCTGCGATTTTCATTTATTAATTTTTTTGGGCCAATTTGTTGTTGGGCAGATTAAAAAACACAAATTGCTGCAAAAACGCATTATTACATGCTTTTCTGCAGCTTCTCCATTGAAGTATATTGAACCAAAAAAGCAGTTTTGCGTTAAAAAAGTCCTAGCCCTTTCCAAATATGCAGCAGCTGAAAAAATCATGGATGTGAACGTGTCCCATAGGAAACCTTGTAAATGAACAGTAGCGTGTTTCTGCCAAAGGCACCAAAAAACACAGAGGTGTGATCCAGGCCTGAAATGTTTAGTAACATAATGGGGTTAAAAAAACAAAAAATTAGTACAAAGAGAAAATAATCACTACTGTAAGGGGTTAATTTTTTACAGTAGCGATTTGCTCTTTGTATTATAAAGGGCTAATTTTAGTTTTTTTAACCCCATTATGTTACTGGCTAATTAATCGATGAAATTAATCGATTACTATTTTCATTATCAATTCATTGTTTCGCCCTACATACAAGACTCTTTAAATGTGCAACAAACTCTCACTGCCGCTGTGCTGCATATATGTGAACAGACTCCATAGAAAGCCGCTTTTATTCACGTCACGCAAATCGAATGCTGTTTAAAACCTTAAAGGGGTTGTAAACCTCGTGTTTTTTCACCTTAAAAGCGGAGCTTCACCCAAAAGTGGAACTTCTGCTCATCGTATTCCTCCCCCCCCTCCGGTGCCACAATTGGCACCTTTCAGGGGGAGGGAGGTGCAGATGCTTGTCTAAAGGCAGGTATTTTCACCCACTTCCGGGAATCCATCACTTCCTGATTCCCTCACCCAGGATGGCGGTGGGGACAGCCGAGAGATGAGCGATTGCTCGTTTTCTGCTGCCGACGTCGCTGGACTCCAGGACAGGCAAGCGTCCTAATATTAAAAGTCAGCAGCTGCAATATTTGTAGCTGCTGGCTTTTAATATTTTTTTTTTACGGCGGAGCGCGGCTTTAATGCATCCTATGCATTAAGGTGAAAAAACACCTTGCAGTGTCCGGCACCCGTTTTACTTACCTAAGCCCTGAATTTCCATGGGCGCGATTCCGCCATCGCTCTCTCCACGGGTTCTCTGCTCTTCATTGGATAGATTGATATTAGCGCAGCCATTGGCTCCCGCTGCTATCAATCAAATCCAATGACGTGGGTGCCGCCGAGTCCTGCATTCGGTGGCTATGGACGCCGAATTCTGAACACGGGAGCGCGCCCGCAAGGTAACCCCCTTGGGAGAGCGCTTCCCAGAGGGGGTTATCTGATGCGGGGAGGAGCCGAGAGAGCCACCGTGGGACCCCAGAAGAGGATGTTCGGGGCCACTCTGTGCAAAACGAACTGCACAGTGGAGGTAAGTATGACGACATGTTTGTTATTTTTTTTTAAATGGAACCTATAGTATCACTTTAAAGAGGAAGTAAACTCTGCCCCTCAGATGCCGTTTTTAAAATAAACCTGTATAATAAACTATTACAACATCTTCTACAGTATAATAACCCCCCATTCGCTTGTTTCTTACCTTTTTCCAGCAGTTTTAAAATCTGTGCTTCCTGGTATAAGCCAGCTCCATTTTAAGTATGGTTTTCAGAGTCTGTAATGTAAAATACTTCCGCCCTCTCTTCTATTCCTATCTGTAATCTTGCACATGCTCAATGCTTCCTTAGCCAAGCCTCGTTCTAGCTCTGGGATTGCTATGGCAACCGTGTCCCACCTATCACAGCAGGCCTGTTCTGACGATCCAGGTCACATGGGTATCAGACGGGTCTGAATGGGGCTAAAATCTTGCGGTATCTCGGCGCAGTGCCGCAGAGAGGAGAAATGAAGGAGACGGATACGTTTTAAGAGACTAATGGCACAAAGAGCATGCCGTTAATCAGGGAGAATATGCGCAAGCGCGAGTGACATCAGTAAATTGAACGGGAACAATTACAAGCAAACGGAGATTACAATCTACACACAGCGATTTGCAGTGGATTCACCGATGATTAAAATGGGCTAAAGTTATGTGGAAGGGTTTACAACCACTTTAAGAGACATCCAAATCATGCAAATTTTGATTCGCAACAGAACGAATCAAAAATGTCTAGTGCAAGTCCAGCCCCCTAAAAAAAAAACAGCATCTCCATTATATCAATATCCTATCTTACTTGTTAAAGCTGCAACATCCTCTGCTCAACACCTTTCTACCCTGGAAATTACAACTATGCACTCACCCAGCTGACTTTGTTCAGCTTTCCACAGGGTTAGTTCACCTTTTAGAAAAAAAAGGTGAACACCCTACACTCTCCTCAGTCCCTTGCTGTACTTTACACTTTAAGACTAGCTGCACAGGTTGATAAATACAGGTTAATTTGAGTTTTTACCAACCACCTCCACTTGTCCAGTACAGTATTTCAATGCAAAATTCCCCTTCAGCTGGAAAAAAAAAAAAAAAAAAGGCATTCTTTTGCAGGTATCACCTTCAAAAATGCTTCTGAAAAGTAACAGGTCACTTTTCAGAGGGCAGCAGGGACGTGCGAAGGGCTGTAAAAGATTTCAGGCCTATTTGTTTATAGTGAACTCTAATTAGTGGCCCTAGAATTCATCTCACTCTGCTGTGCACAGCAATTGCTCTGCTGACATTTATACAACTCTCTTTTTGAGTACCAGCATAGTAACTTTTTCTATTTCGGCACTCTAACTAAAAAGTTTACCCCTGTTCTAAATGATTGAAGTTAAGCTCGTCCCAAAACATTTCTTAACCACTTGCCAACCGCCTCCTGTACTTATACGTCGGCAGAAAGGCACGTACAGGCATATCCACGTACCTGTATGTCCCCTTTAACTGCCTGACGTGGGGGTCACGCGCGCTCGCAACCCTGCTGCCTTCCCCGTGAGTCGGACCGCGGACTCTATCGCCGCAGGGATCCCCGCGATCATCTCACAGAGGTATAGAACAGGGAGATGCTTGTGTAAACAAGCATCTCCCTGCTCTGCCTAGTGACAATGACACGGATCTCAGCTCCGTGTACTCGGAGCGGAGATCGGTGTCATGTGACACAGAGCCCATCCCCCCTACAGTTCGAAACACAATGCAGGGAACACTTAACCCCTACAGCGCCACCCAGTGGTTAACCCCTTCACTGCCAGTGTCTTTTTTATATTAATCAGTGCATTTTTATAGCACTGATCGCTGTAAAAATGCCAAAGTGTCCGATGTGTCCGCCATAATGTCGCAGTCATGAAAAAAAAAAAAAAAAAAAAATCACTGATCGCCGCCATTACTAGTAAATAATTTTTTTATTTTATTTTTTATAAAAATGCCATAAAACTATCCTCTATTTTGTAAACGCTATAACTTTTGCGCAAACCAATCATTAAACGCTGATTGCGATTTTTTTTACCAAAAATATGTAGAAAAATACGTATCGGCCTAAATTGAGGAAAAAAAATGTTTTTTTTTATATTTTTGGGGGATATTTATTTTAGCAAAAAGTAAAAAATATTGCATTTTTTTCAAAAGTGTCGCTCTATTTTTGTTTATAGCGCAAAAAATAAAAACCGCAGAGGTGATCAAATACCACCAAAAGAAAGCTCTATTTGTGGGAAAAAAAAAAGGACGTCAATTTTGTTTGGGAGCCACGTTGCACGGCCACGCAATTGTCAGTTAAAGCGACGCAGTGCGGAATCGCAAAAAGGGGCCAGGTCTTTAACCAGCCAAAATGGTCCGGGGCTTAAGTGGTTAAAGAATATGCTAGCCCAACATTTCAAATTCCTGATATACCATGTACTTGTATGAGAAGGTATCCTGTTCTTTGTATTGCTTCCTTTGTGTGAAATCCCTGGTGAGCCTCTCCCATCCTCTGGAACTCGCTACCTCAACCTGTCCGGCTATCCCCTACTCTTGCTACCTTCAGGCGATCCCTGAAAACTCATCTCTTTAGGGAAGCCCATCATGTCTCCAACTAATCTTTTACCACTTACATCAGCTCATTCCTCACAGTTACAACCTTTTGTACCATCTACCCCACCCTATTAGATTGTAAACTCTTCTGAGCAGAGCCCTCTTAATCCTCTTGTATTTTATCTGTATTGTCTCTCCTTTTTAAATTGTAAAGCGCTGCGTAAACGGCACTATATAAATTCTGTATGATAATAATCCTGCCAGTCACTCTCCTCTCCTATTAAAACCTGACCACGCAAAGCAGAACACAGCATGGTCAGTTCTCTAGCTGTGCTGGAAACTCAGCCGGCTCTCCTTCAATGATCAGAATTGTCCTGATACACACCCCAGTCCACAGCCATTTACTGGAAAGCTCAGTGTACTGTTGCGTCTCCCCCCCCCCCCCCCAGCTCTTATGCAGCTGAGAACAGAGAATATGTGATTACTTATTTTAAAAAAAATAAAAAAAAGTGTGTGGGGGGGGGGGGGGGGGAGTAGGGTGTTGGGAAGAAGGTTTTAATTAAAAATAAAAATAAATGTTTTGCCTTGCATTTCTATTTTAAACTGAACGATTTGTTTTACAAGGTGATCGTTTACAATGACTTGAATAGATTGTTTTGATAAAGAAGTTTTCGTTCTTATTGAGCTTTCCTCTCTCCATGTTCTGGGCAGCTATAGGTGGACACACAACACTGCCATCCCAAAGGTATTAGATAGGACAATCTTTCCTGCATCACAAGATGGTGAAAAACCTGAATGAAGGCTCCCATGTGAAAGGGATCAAAGTGGACAGGTGCCAGTGGCTTCATTTTATGCATGGATCAAAGCAGACCTTGTGTGAAGATGCAAAGTCCGCTTATCTTGGACCCCGAAAAAACAATTACCTGATAACTACTTTTTCCAGGAATCTTCCAGGATGGCTTACAGAGAGATAGGCTCCTCCCACCTAGCACAGGAAACACATGATCAACATCATAAAAAGCACTGCACATGCATTAGCTCCTCAGTATTTAACAAATAACCAAAGGCTTCAGAATAAGTATCATTAAACCCTCATTAGCGTAGCTTTATTCTTACTCTATGTTCTACATTGCCACTCACCAACACAGAAGGGAGGGAACTGACGCCGTCATGGAAGATTCCTGGAACAAGTAGTTATCAGGTAATAACACTGATTTTCCAAGTCATCTTCCAGGACGGCTAACAGAGAGGACAAAATAGGACTACCTGATCAGGGCGGGAGCACAGCTTTAAGCACCTACTTCCCAACAGCCTGTTTCTGGTTAGAGAACAGGCCCGGTTGGTAATGTCTATGAAGGTTTGGAAGCTGGACCTGGATGCAGTCTTAAGCCCTGTACACACGATCGGTTTTACCGATGAAAACAGTCCGATGGACTTTTTTCATCGGACAAACCGATCGTGTATGGGCCCCATCTGTCTTTTTTCCATCAGTGTTAAAAAATAGAACATATTTTAAATTTATCCGATGGAAAAAAAAAAGATAGCAAATTACTATTGTCTGTGTGGAACTCCATCGGACAAAAAAACCCACGCATGCTCAGAATCAAGTCGACGCATGCTCAGAAGCATAGAACTGAATTTTTCTTGGCTCGTCAGAGGGTTTTACGTCACGTCGTTTGGGACGATCGGATTTTTGACTGATGGTGTGTAGGCAAGACTGATTGAAGTCAGCTTCATCGGATTTCCGATGGAAAAATCCATAGGAAATCCGATCGTGTGTACAGGGCTTTAAAGGTCTTGGAAAGAGGAGCGCTAACCTTTCCAGCTCAAGAAATGGCCCTTGCTCTGTGTGAATGCGCTTCGATGTTTTCCAGGGGAAACAGCAATGATGCCTGGTAGGCTTCCATTATTGCCTATTTCAATCACCCTGTGATAGTAATAATTTGATGTCTTCTTGCCTTTATCTGGGCTACAGAACAAGCATCTATAGATCTCATCCTACACAATTTTCATTCAATGAGATGCCTACCCATGGACATTTAGATAATAGTAAGGTGACCAGATTTTTTAAAAGAAATCCAGGGACATAATTTTACTAGTAATGGCGGTAAGCGGCGACTCTCTGCCCGTCACCGCCGCCTCACAACTTGTCAAGTCTTAATCCCCGGGCCCCAGCTACTACTGAGTGGGGAGCGGAGGAAGATCACAACACCAGGGAAGGCAAGGAGATAATCTTGCAGGCGGCTGGCCAGAACTTGAGCCAAGGCAGAAAAAACATGGGAGCGGAGCTGAATGGGCATGCACCCGAAACTGAAGAAATATTCCCTCCGCTCAAACCAGCACATGATCATCAGAAAGGGGCACAGATAATGGAAAAAAATACACCCCCTAAGCTAGTAGGAGCGGGGGTGTGTAATTCAGATTTTTATTCTGCACTGACCGTCTCTGAAATTGACCCAGCCCCTGTTCAAATCCAATCCGGGGACAAAACCGGGGACAGACTTGGTCCGGGGGAAAGTGTCCTGAATCCGGGGACTGTCCCCGGAAACCGGGGGATGTGTGGTCACCCTAGATAATAGGCCTTATTTATTATCCAGCAAGATTTCTGCCCTAGATATATCGACCCTGCCCTCTGGTACGAAGGCCGGAAAAATAAACATCCGTTTGGAGTTCCTGTCTGGCCAGAGGAAACACAAATACTGGAGGAGCAAATGCATGTGCAGTGCTTTTTATGATGTGGATCATGCGTTTCCTGTGCTAGGTGGGAGGAGCCTATCTCTCTGTAAGTCGTCCTGGAAGATGACTTGGAAAAAGAACATTACATAAAACACATAAGAACTAAATGTTATACACCTCACATCCCAGTTTAGGGTCCTTGGCTTGGGGCAAAGGCGACACACCAATGAGGGATTCTGGGAAAGCCACGGATCCAATATCTAGCAAGAAGAGGCTACAACACTGTACCAGAGCCCATTTCTCCCAACATTTAGGATACTTTGAGAAGTCCCAGGGAAGTCACCCTCAGCTAGGCATTGGCACCAAATGCCAGTGTATTTTTACTTTTTTCCACCCCAGTTTTTTTATTATGCAATGGAAAGGTTACAGGAAATAAAGACACTGCAGGGTCAGGCTGCTGTTGCTATGCATTAAGATAAAAAACCTTCAGTGTGCAGCAGCCCACCTCAGCCCTCCTAAATACTTACCCGAGCCCCATCTGGATCCAGTGATGTGCATGAGTGCTTTGGCCGTCTGGGACTCTCCCTCCTGATTGGCTGAGACACAGCAGGGGTGGCATTGGCTCCCTCTGCTGTCAAAGTCAGTTAGCCAATGAGGTGAGAGAGGAAGCAGGGCCGAACAACAGTTCTGTGTCTGAATGGACACACAGAGCTTTGGGTCGGGTGCCCCCATAACAAGCTGCTTGCTGTAGGGGCACTCGACAGGAGGGAGGGGTCAGGAGCACTGGCGGGGGACCCGCCAAGGAGAATCTGGGCTGCTCTCTGTAAAACCACTGCACAGAGCAGGTAAGTTTGATTTTTTTTTTTCCCTCTTTAAAAATAAACATGAGACTTCAGCATCACTTTAATGAGAAAGCTCTTAAGGCGGCAGCCCCCCCCCCCCCCCAAACCACATACACATTTGACTCTACCATTACTGAAATAAGTATTGACAAATAAATACTGCATTTATTGATGTATAACACTCACTTTTTTACCCTGAAAATAGAGGGTAAACTGTGACTGCGTGTTATACGCAGAGGGCTGAGTAAAGTTTTTTCCCTGAAACTTCCCTTTTAAAGTTAGGGTGCGTGTTATACGCCGATAAATACGGTACATATAATTTATATTGGTTGACTTCTTACAGTGTTCCCATATGCATAATTTCTCCCAAAGTAAACCCAAGCAACCATTTTAACAGCTGACGTTGGTGGGCGTCTTCACCTGCAATTTCAGTGCTGGCCCACCGAAGACATCTGCATCAGTTGTCACACAATATGTAAGGCCCGGCACATTTTTGTAATATATGTGGCATTGGCATCAGCAATTGTATTTGTTACCCCATTATTTCTTATTCCTGAGCTGTGCCTGCTGTACCATGTACTTATTTTAAAAAGTATCCTGTTCTTTGTATTGCTTTCTGTGTGAAATCTCAGGTGTTCCTGTCAGTCCCTTTGCTTTCCGGTTTTACATCGACCACACCATAGAAGCACTTCCTTCCCAGCATAGTTTTCTGGCTGTGCTGGAAGATCAGCGTACATGTCCTCCTATGGTCAGACTTGTGCTAACACCCAGCCCCGTACAGCTCTTCACAGGGAAGATTAGTGTAGGGGAAAAGAGGCTTACCCAGCATGGCTGGCATTTAGGAAAAGCTTTGCATTTTCTGAATGTAAAGCATTCTCCGATTGGATGATTTGGGGGACTTCTGTACAACTAACTTGTTGGAAAATTTCTGCATGTTCAGTAGCCCTACACATTTTGAGTGTGTGGATGGGGCAATCGAGTAATTTTTTTTTTACTTTCATCCCTATAGTTGGGGGGGGGGGACCTCAGCTATGGGCTGGTTTCCATTGGTTAAAGCTGAAGCAGTGTAATTATGCAATTGGAAGTGAAGTAAAGTCAAAGCGTTTTGGTCATACTTCTCTTGTGGCTCATAGAAGTGCAGTTAGTTTTGCACTCCTGTGACTCAGTCAGCTGACTATTATCTACTTCAGGCTCTAAAAGGATCCTGACCATCATTTTGGGATCCACCCAGCTGCCTGATTGACAGCTGGCTCTACAACTCAGCACGTGGCTGACAGCGGCTCCCACTCCCTGTCCAGCAAGCGCTCAGGGGGAAGAGCAGAGTGCCAGTCACCACTCTGCTTCTGAGGAATACATAACATGACCCAGAGATCCCTTCCATCTGGTCTATTCCTCATTGCTTGCTACAAAACCGAAGCTTAGCTGAGCAAGTTGATACCTGGGAGTGGATTCCTCCCTTTTTTGTCCAGTGCCTGTTCACCTGAAGGTGGCAGCATAACCCAAGTAGCCATCTGAGAGCCGAGCAATCAGCGCCACGCGATCACTCAGTTCTCAGTCTTAGGGCTGGTGGGGGACAGCTGCAGTAGAGAATGTGTATATATATTTTTTATAAATCCAATACTTCTTTAGCCCTGGTTCACATTTGAGCGATTTGGCATGCGATCCAAATCGGCAGCAATTGCACGGTCTGACGCATTTGCGATGCGGGACCGATTCCCAAAAGTAGCTTCTGTACAACTTTTGGCGACTTCGGGGTGCAATTTTCCATAGACATTTGTGCAGAGACCCCAGATGTCTCTGAAATCACCCCCCCCTCCCCCCAGAAGTAGGGACTGACATGCTGAACTCGCACGATTTCCCGCTGTCAGTGTGAACCTACACTGGTGCGATGCGGGGACCACCGCGATTCCAGTGTGGGTTCCCGCATCGCATATGACTCGCAGGCAGTTCACACTTCCCTCTGCAAACCGCTGCGGGTGTCAATGTGAAGTTAATGACACCCCCAGATTAGGGTGACAACGTGTCCCGGATTGGGCGGGACAGTCCCGCATTTTGCAGGTCTGTCCCGGGCACCTTCATTCCAGGACAATACAGTGTCCCGGAATGAAACTGACACAACCACCCCCCTGGGCCAATCTGATGCCCCCAAAAAATGCCTCCACATCACTGTTTTACTCACTGACAGTACTTGTCCTGGCTGGGAATGCCTGGAGGAACACAATCCCCACCCCCTGCTTGTGATTGGAGAAATTGTAAATCCCGCCTCTTGTGTCCAATCACTCTGTTGTGATTTGTTACAGCACAAGCTGATTTTCGGGAAGGGAGGGTGTCCCTGAATGGAAGTTTGGAAATGTGGTCACCCTACCCCAGATCGGTTTGCAGTGCGAACTGTGAAATGGTACAGGAGTGTGAACAGTCATGTGAACCAATTCCAGTGCGGACCAAAAAAAAAGGCCCTGCACCATTTTGGTGTGAATGCGATTTCAGCCATACAGTTTGTATGGCTGAATTCACATCACATGTGATCTGCACAGCAATAACGTGCAAATCACATGCGATGTCTGTGTTCCCACCAGTGCGAACCCAGCCTAAAAAACATATCTGGAATTCAGCTTTAACCACTTAACGACCGCTCACTGTATATATACGTCGGCACAATGGCACCGACAGGCACAATCACGTAGAGCATACGTGATTGCCTTTGTACAGTTGGGGGGTCCGATCGGACCCCCCTTCTGTACAGTGAGCGGTCGGAATTCGTCTGGGAGCGTTCCGAGATGGGGGGGCGGCCGTTCGATTCCGACCACCCCCCCGCGATCGCTCCCGGCGAATAGAAATGCCCCCTCTGTCTGTGTACTGTTTACACAGATAGAGAAAGCAGGAGGAAGTGATGTCATCTCCTGTGCGGCGCTCACATATACCGAGCGTCGTACAAGAGAAGACACACAGGTCAGTGCACTAACACTACACTAACACCAGCACACATAGGCACATAAATCAGCCCCCAGCCAGTGTCACTGATTGCAGTGATCACTAAATAAATGGTCACTGCAATCAGTGACATTTGTGACTGTAAAAGTGTCACTACATTTAGTTTTAGGTCCAGTGTAGCCCCCTAACCCCCCCTAATAAAGGTTTAACCCCTTGATCACCCCCCAGATAACCCTTTCACCCCCTAGCACCGCCGTCGCTTGGCGATCATTTTTCTGATCGATGTCTTAGCGTCGGTGATGCAGATCGGTAGCCAGTATTTTTTTTTTTTTTTTTAGGTTCGCCGCAGGTTTTTATAGCGTCAGGTACCCCCATATATTATCTAATAAAGGTTTTAACCCCCTAATTGCCCCTAGTTAACCCTTTCACCAGTAATCATCATATAAGTGTTACGGGTGACGCTGGTTAGTTAGTTTTGCTTTTTATAGTGTCAGGGCACCCGCCGTATATAACCCAATAAAGGTTTAACCCCCTGATCGCCCGGCGGGTGATATCAGTTAGGTTTTAGCGTCAGAGAGGGTCTGCGTCACACCCCAGGCAGCGTCAGGTTAGTGCCAGTAGCGCTAACACCCACACGTGAAGCATACACCCCCCTTAGTGGTATAGTATCTGATCAGCTCAATAACTGATCTGATCAGATCTATACTAGCGTCCCCAGCAGTTTAGGGTTCCCAAAAACGCAGTGTTAGCGGGATCAGCCCAGATACCTGCTAGCACCTGCGTTTTGCCCCTCCGTCCAGCCCAGGCCACCCAAGTGCAGTATCGATCGATCACTGTCACTTACAAAACACAACACACATAACTGCAGCGTTCGCAGAGACAGGCCTGATCCCTGCGACTCCAGTGCTGTAGGAGGTGATTTCACCACCACAGTTAAAAAAAAAAAGAAGCAAATATGCCGAAGCATTGGGGCAGCAGGGGCGGAGGAGCGATTTTGCTCCTAATGCCGCGTACATACGGTCGAAATTCCGACGGAGGCTTGCCCGTGGAAAAGTCTGACCATATATAAATGGTGCATGTATGCCCATCATTAGAAGTGGGTGGATGAAGGGCGGTATTCTAATGGTGGGCATACCCACCGATCAATCTCTTTTTTCGTTCAGCCACCTGGCTGCATGAAAAAAAAAAAAGATTACAATACATGTCCAACAAGGACCAGCAACGTACTGGTATGTTGCTGGACTTTGAATGGTTATACCAGATTGATGGCTGCGGGTTTAGGTATCATCTTGGTATCATTCTTTTCAGCCAGCGGCCGGCTTTAATGTAAAAGCAACCCTAGTGGCTAATTAGCCTCTGGACTGCTTTTACAAGCAGTGGGAGGGAATGTCCCCCCCCCCGGATATAAAAAGCGCCATTGGGAAATTGGGAAAGCATTTTATCACACCGATCTTGGTGTGGTCAGATGCTTTGAGGGCAGAGGAAAGATCTAGGGTCTAGACCCCAGTTTTTTCAAAAAAAGGAGTACCTGTCACTACCTATTACTATCATAGGGGATATTTACATTCCCTGAGAACAATAAAAATGATAAAAAAAAACAAAACATGGAAGGAACAATTTAAAAATAAAATAAAAAAGCAAAATTAATAATATAAAAAAAAAAAAAAAAAAAAAAGCACCCCTGTCCTGCCCTGCTCTTGCCCAATGGCGAACGCAAGCGTCGGTCTGGCGTCATATGTAAACAGCAATTGCACCATGCATGTGAGGTATCACCGCGAAGGTCAGATCGAGGGCAGTAATTTTAGCAGTAGACCTCCTCTGTAAATCTAACGGGGTAACCTGTAAAGGCTTTTAAAAATGTATGTAGTTTGTCGCCAATGCGCGTTTGTGCGAAATTTTAAAGCATGTCGTGTTTGGTATCTATGTACTCGGCCTAAGATCATCTTTTTTATTTCATCAAACATTTGGGCAATATAGTGTGTTTTAGTGCATTAAAATAAAAAAAAGTGTATTTTTTCCCCAAAAAATGCGTTTGAAAAATCGCTGCGCAAATACTGTGTAGAAAAAAAAAATGCAACACCCACCATTTTATTCTGTAGGGCCTTTGCTTTAAAAATATATATAATGTTTGGGGGTTCAACATAATTTTCCTGCAAAAAAAAATATGTTTTCATGTAAACAAAAAGTGTCAAAAAGGGCTTTGTCTTCAAGTGGTTAGAAGAGTGGATGTAAGCTTCCTAATGTTGTGTATAAAATGCCAGAACAGTTCAAAACCCCCCCAAATGACCCCATTTTGGAAAGTAGACACCCCAAGCTATATACTGAGAGGCATGTCGAGTCCATGGAATATTTTATATGTTGACACAAGTTGCGGAAAAAAGACAATTTTTTTTTTTGCACAAAGTTGTCACTAAATGATATATTGCTCAAACATGCCATGGGCATATGTGGAATTACACCCCAAAATACATTCTGTTGCTTCTCCTGAGTATGGGGATACCACATGTGAGACTTTTTGGGAGCCTAGCCGTGTACGGGACCCCAAAAACCAATCACCGCCTTCAGGCTTTCTAAGGGTGTAAATTTTTGATTTCACTTCTCACTACCTATCACAGTTTCGGAGGCCATGGAATGCCCAGATGGCACAAAACCCCCCCAAATGACCCCATTTTGGAAAGTAGACACCCCAAGCTATTTGCTGAGAGGTATTGTGAGTATTTTACAGATCTCGCTTTTTGTCACAAAGTTTTGAAAAATATATATATATATATATATTTTCTTTCTTCATTTTCAAAAACAAATGAGAGCTGTAAAATACTCACCATGCCTCTCAGCAAACAGCTTGGGGTGTCTACTTTCCAAAATGGGGTCATTTGGGGGGGTTTTGTGCTATTTTGGCATTTTATGGCCTTCGAAACTGTGATAGGTAGTGAGGAGTGAAATCAAAAATTTGTGCCTAGAAATCCTGAAGGCGGTGATTGGTTTTCGGGGTCCCGTACGCGGCTAGGCTCCTAAAAAGTCCCACACATGTGGTATCCCCGTACTCAGGAGAAGCAGCAGAATGTATTTTGGGGTGCAATTCCACATATAACCATGGCATGTGTGAGCAATATATCATTTAGTGACAACTTTTTGAATTTTTATTTTTTTTTTGTCATTATTCAATCACTTGGGACAAAAAAAAATATTCAATGGGCTCAACATGCCTCTCAGCAATTTCCTTGGGGTGTCTACTTTCCAAAATGGGGTCATTTGGGGGGGTTTTGTACTGCCCTGCCATTTTAGCACCTCAAGAAATGAGATAGGCAGTCATAAATTTAAAGCTGTGTAAATTCCAGAAAATGTACCCTAGTTTGTAAACGCTATAACTTTTGCGCAAACCGATAAATATACACTTGACGTTTTTTTTACTAAAGACATGTGGCTGAATACATTTTGGCCTAAATGTATGACTAAAATTGAGTTTATTCCATTTTTCTTATAACAAAAAGTAGAAAATATTTTTTTTCAAAATTTTCGGTCTTTTTCCGTTTATATCGCAAAAAATAAAAATTGCAGAGGCAATCAAATACCATTAAAAGAAAGCTCTATTTGTGGGAAGAAAAGGACGCAAATTTTGTTTGGGTACAACATTGCATGTCCGCACAATTTACAGTTAAAGCAGCGCAGTGCAAAATTCTGAATTCACCTCTGGTCCTCTAGCTACCAAATGGTCCGGGGCTTAAGTGGTTAATGAACTACAAGTATCACAATAAACCTGGAGGATAGTTTGGTATGCAGAGCTGAATGTTCTGAGCTCTGTCCGTGTTCTCTAGTGAAGGTGAGGTGAAAAGAAGCGAGGGCGGGAAAATGGGGCCTCTGCCTGTGATGACGACACAAGCGCTCCCGGCCTATTCTACCCTCCTCAGCACACACATTCCATAGGAAGGCTCACGCCGAGACACGCTGCGTCCTATCCTACGCCATACTACATGTCTATACGTACCTCCTCACACCGTGCGCGCCAGGCTTCACGGGGAACGGATATCAACGGGCGGGCTCCACCTACCTCTGGAGCCACCCGAAACCCCCGTACTGTACTCGCCAATCCCCTCAAACACCGAGTAGTAACGCCATAAAACCCTAACAAAGTCCTCCAGGAACGACGCCACACCCAGTTCCTTCACGGCACCTGTCCTCACTGTCCATTGGCTGCCATCAGAACGGAAACGGCGAGAGCGGGCACTAGAGGGAAAGCTGAGGCCTTCTTGTCTGCGTTCCTATAACACTGGAGACCAGCTTGAAAGGTAAACATCACCCTCTAGTGGCCAACAGAAATATAGTCTTACGTTATAAGCAGGTCTGTCTGTATAAGGAACAATAAACCAATTAAAGCGGACCTTCCCCCTCGATTTTAACATTTACTAATATGTTATATTCCCACCTTTTAGAGAATCGCATACTTTTTTCTTTTGTTTTTGGTAAACACTTTTTTTTATCTCCCTTTGCGTCTTTTTCTTCCACCTAGGTGAGAATTACATTCACTGTACAGGGTGAACTCTGCAAAGAATCACCAGCAGCACTTATGCACACCAAGGGATTTTATTGGTTTACACCTTGCCATAGCAACAATAACATAAATGCCATCTATGTTGCCATAACTATGGTAACGTGTAAACAAAATGATTCCCCACTGTAAATTTCCGAATTACACAAGATGGCGGTGCTGAAGGAGCTTGGAAAGTTCAAGGAAATACAAGATAAGGTAAACTCGTATAGAAAGGTAAGTATTTTAAAATTGACATTTAGTCATATTTTTAACCGTCTTTCTTTCACATGTTAGGATTTGGGTGAAGTTCTTCTTTCATAACATAAACAGAAAAAAGGTAGGCAACGAAAAGGGGGTCAGATTTGTTACAACACTCAGCACCAACCATTGCCGCATGCTACTTAAAGTGGTTGTAAACCCTTCCACCGCCCAGAAGGAAGAGGGGTGAAGATGGACGCGGCCACCAGCGGGGACCTTGGGGACATTGCGGGTTTCGTTTGCAGATAAGTGCAACATAATGGGCTAGCTAGCCCATTATGCTTTTACTTTGCAGGGGAGAAAAGAGGAAGTAAAAGCCACAGGGTTTACTTCCTCTTTAAAGCATTAGTAAACCACTGGAGAAAAAAAAACCCTGCAAGACAATAGCATAATGTGCTAGTATGCATCGCGTACTAGCACATTATGAAATACTTACCTTATACCTGTGAGTGGCCAGAGCCGCGATCAGTGTTGCCAACCCCCTGAAGTGAAATTTACTGGCAAGGATGCCAAAATTTCTGTACGGCACCAATTTCTTACTGGCAAAAATAATGAAGATTACTGGCAGAGCCGCATTTTTTACTGATGCTGCAAAAAAGTACCTAAAATTACGTTTTTTAGTACTAAACAGTGCAAATATCAATATTTCAACTATAAACACACAGCTAATGCTAATATCAATGTGTTTAAGTTAAACAAAAGTAAAAAAACATATTTCTCAATTCACATGAAGGTTAGGATACTATAACCCAGCCAGCACAGAGTTCCCTCTTACATCAGAGTCTGCAGGATGCCCCCTTACAGTGCAAGGGAACTCTTATGTAAAGGGGAACGCTGCAGATCATGATGTAAGGGGGAACTCTGATGTGGAGGGGGGCTCTGGTGAATAGATGAATAGAGACCACCTTCCACAGAGTGAATACACTAAGGTAAGGGGGGGTACTAATATAAGGGGGAAACCTTTATATCAGTGCCCCCTTACATTATTGTATTCATTCACCTCCTTACATCAGTGACCCCCCCCCCTCAGAATGGCCTGGCGGCACTGTCACTTACCTCCTCTCGGGTGCACAGTGTGGGGCTCAGTCAGACGGCTCCAGCTTGGTGGCTCTGATCTCCTCTTCCCAGTCCACACGTCTGTTTCTTCCTGGGCCGTAACCCCCATCCCGGCGGCACTCCCACTCTTGACTCCTTTCTAGGATCCCCTCAGAGACTGTAGACATGACAAGAGATGGTCAGAGGCTGCGGACACACGATACAGGAGGGGGACAGAGACTGCAGACACACTACAGGAGGTGGACAGAGGCTACGGACATACTACAGGAGGGGGACAGAGGCTGCGGACATACTACAGGAGGGGGACAGAGGCTGCGGACACACTACAGGAGGGGGACAGAGGCTGCGGACACACTACAGGAGGGGGACAGAGGCTGCGGACACACTACAGGAGGGGGACAGAGGCTGCGGACACACTACAGGAGGGGGACAGAGGCTGCGGACACACTACAGGAGGAGGACAGAGGCTGCGGACACACTACAGGAGGGGGACAGAGGCTGCGGACACACTACAGGAGGGGGACAGAGGCTGCGGACACACTACAGGAGGGGGACAGAGGCTGCGGACACACTACAGGAGGGGGACAGAGGCTGCGGACACACTACAGGAGGGGGACAGAGGCTGCGGACACACTACAGGAGGGGGACAGAGGCTGCGGACACACTACAGGAGGGGGACAGAGGCTGCGGACATACTACAGGAGGGGGACAGAGGCTGCGGTCACACTACAGGAGGGGGACAGAGGCTGCGGACACACTACAGGAGGGGGACAGAGGCTGCGGACACACTACAGGAGGGGGACAGAGGCTGCGGACACACTACAGGAGGGGGACAGAGGCTGCGGACACACTACAGGAGGGGGACAGAGGCTGCGGACACACTACAGGAGGGGGACAGAGGCTGCGGACACACTACAGGAGGGGGACAGAGGCTGCGGACACACTACAGGAGGGGGACAGAGGCTGCGGACATACTACAGGAGGGGGACAGAGGCTGCGGACACCACCATATTACTTCTGCACATCATCAGTGTGCTGTGTCCTCCTCCTGTGCCCCTTTCACCACTCCACAGGTCAGGGCAGCACTGTGCTGCCCTGACCTGTGAAGAGGTGAAAGGGACACAGGAACCAGAGGAGGATACAGCACACTGATGACGCTGTCCCCTTGTATCCCCCCCTGATTCACTGACCTTGAGTCCGTCCTCCTCACCCCTGGCTGGGCCCTGTCAGTGCTCCGCTCCGAGTCCTCCACCGACCACCTATGATGAGTGCATGGCATGCACTCACTGCAGGTGTCCCGCCACTGCCGCCAGCCACTGTGGCCTTTTCAAAAATGGCGCCAGCAGCGCCATCACGTTACTGCGTGTGCGCCGCCGCCGCCCGGCCGAGTTCCGAATGCGCTCGGCCGGCGCATTCGGATTGGCGCATGCGCAGTTGTATGGCCGGCTCGCGGCCATCTTTTTTATGGGCGCCGATGCCCATAAACGGACTTTTACGTACAGCCCGAAAAAGGGGTTAAATCGCGGGCTGTACGTAAATCTACGTACGGTTGGCAACACTGGCCGCGTTAATGTCACTACCGCATGCTCACGGGAGCCCTCCGTTCAGGCAAGGAACTCTGAAGTTCCAGCACGATACGCCGGACCTTCGGAGAGCATGCGTCGCTGATGTCAGCAGCTGCATGCAGGGTGAATATTTCCTAAACCGTACAGGTTTAGGAGATATTCATTTTACCTACAGGTAAGCCTTATTACAGGCTTATCTGTATGTAAAAATCACAAAGGGGGGTATACAACCACTTTAACTACTTGCTTACTGGGCACTTAAACCCCCTTCCTGCCAATTTTCAGCTTTCAGCGCGGTCATGATTTGAATGACAATTGCGCGGTCGTGCGACGTGGCTCCCAAACAAAATTGACGTCCTTTTTTTCCCACATATAGAGCTTTCTTTTGGTGGTATTTGATCACCTCTGCGGTTTTTATTTTTTGCGCTATAAACAAAAAAAGAGCGACGATTTTGAAAAAAACACAATATTTTTTATTTTTTGCTATAATAAATATCCCATTTTTAAAATAAAAAATATTTTTTTTTCTCAGTTTAGTCCGATACGTATTCTTCTACATATTTTTGGTAAAAAAAAATCGCAATTAGCGTTTATTGATTGGTTTGCGCAAAAGTTATAGCGTCTACAAAATAGGGCATAGTTTTATTGCATTTTTATTAATAATTTTTTTTTTACTAGTAATGGTGGCGATCAGCGATTTTTATTGTGACTGCGACATTATGGCGGACACATCGGACACTTTTGACACAATTTTGGGACCATTGTCATTTTTACAGCGACCAGTGCTATAAAAATGCACTGGTTACTGTAAAAATGACACTGGCAATGAAGGGGTTAACACTAGGGGGCGAGGAAGGGGTTAAATGTGTGCCCTGGGAGTGATTACTACTGTGTGGGGGAGGGGACTGACTGGTGGAGGTGACTGATCTGTGTCCCTATGTACAAGGGACACAGCATCGGTCTCCTCTCTGTGACAGGACGTGGATCTCTGTGTTTACACACAGAGATCCACGTCCCTGCTCTGTGTACCGGCCGATCGCGGGTACCTGGCGGACATCGCGGCCGCCAGGCACGCGCATCGGCATCTCAGTGATGCGCCGGGCGCGCGCACGTGCCGCTGGCGGCGCTCGCGCACCCCCCAGTGGCCGAAATAGCCGAGGACGTCTATTGACGTCCTCCCGGATTTTTAGATCCACATTGAGGCCGTCAATAGTCTATGGCCCGGATCTCAAGAGGTTAAAAATGAGCTCCAGGCTCCTTCAGAAAAAATTAAAAGTCAGAAGCTACAAATTCTGTAGCTCCAGATTTATAATATTAAGACACTTACCTGTCCAGGGATCCTGCAGTGCCTCCGCCATTGCTTGTAAGGGAAACTGGCAGTGAAGCCTTGTGTCTTCACAGCCGGCTCCCTACTGCGTTGCGCTTTGTGAAGGGTCGAACTTCCGGTTCCAGGTCCCTTCTTGGTTCACATTAGCACGATGCGGGAATCAGTGCAATTCCAGTGCCGGTTCCCACATCGCAAAGAACTCGCAGACGGTTCACACTGTCCCATGCGAACCGCTGCAGGTGTCAATAGAAAGTTAATGCCACCCCCATATCTGTTTGCATATCGCAGTGCAAACTGTCAAATGGTGCAGGAATCGGATCGCCTGGGTGTGAACACCCAGGCAAACCGATTCCAGTGCGGACCAAAAAAAGGGTCCTGCCCCACTTTGGTGCGAATGCAATGCAAATTCAGCCATACAATCTTTATGGCTGAATTTGCAGCGCACAGTTATCGCATGTGATCTGCACTGCAATGTGTTGCGAATCACAAGCAAAGTCTAACATCGCACAAGTGTGAATCCAGCCTAATGCCGCGTATACACGACCGCTTTTCTCGACGAGAAAAACGGCATTTTCTTTTTTTCGCCGAGAAAAACGATCGTCTGTGGGCTTTATGTCGTTTTTCTCGTCTAGAAAAACGGCATAAAACACGACGAGAAAATTTAGAACATGTTCTAAATTTTCTCATCGTTTTTTCCAGCATTTTTTTCCGCTGCAGTTTTCCCATAGGGAGACACTGCCGCGGAGCCCACAGACGGTCGTTTTTCTCGTCAAGAGAAAAAATGACGGGAAAAACGACCGTGTGTAGGGAACCAAGCGGTTCCCTCGTTTTTCCTGTCATTATTCACGGCGGTTTTTTAACCGCCGTGAATAATGATCGTGTGTACGCGGCATTAGGCGAGCATTCATGTTGATCTGGATAATTACAGTGCCTTGACAAGGAATTCATACCCCTTGAAATTTTCCAAATTTTGTCATGTTACAACCAGAAATGTAAATGTATTCTATTGGGATTTTATGTGATAGACCAAAATAAGTGGCACATAATTTTAAAGTGGAAGGAAAATGATAAATGGTTTCCCAAATTCTTTACAAATAAATATCTGAAAAGTGTGGTGTGCATTTGTATTTAACCCCCCTGAGTCAAAACTTTGTAGAACCAACTTTAGCTGCAATTACAGCTGCAAGTCTGAAAAAAATAGAATTATGGACGGGACGTGGAGGCACCAGACCAGTTTCTGTCCAGCGATCCATTCTCAGGACATGTGGCCCCTGTACAGGATTTTCCTGGAATGGAGGGATTTCTCTATTCTCACTGGCCTCCTTGTCTAGCTGGGCTCACCCATCAATTTTGGGCCTGTTGAATTTGACCCATTTGTTGGTCATGGAGAAGTTGTGCCGCTTCTAGATCAGTAGTCATGCACGTTCGCCTGCTTTTTTCTGGCTTCCGGGCCGCACACTACGTCCGATGCACGCACTAAAGGTTCCGCCGCGACCGAATATGACGTTTTCGTCTACTGGAGGTGACGTAATTTCCCACGGTATGAGGTGGGGGACACCATGGCGGCTGATGAGCACGCCACACAGTGGGTTCCACCATTTTTGCTGCAATTTTTCTCTATCTAGCCTATGTTGATTGGTCAGATGGTTTTTATTAGGTGTACTTGACTGCAATTGGCACATGCTCAAATCCCACCCACTACATTGCTGCTTTATTAGTGGGAATTGATGAGCGTGCTGCACATCTCTGGAACCTTCCAACATGTTTGAGACATACTGTAGAAGAATTGTGTGCTTTACTGGGGTAAGCTAGCCCTGCAGTCTTGCTCTTATATTAATGTCACTATTTCATTATTTATATTTCCCTATTTGTTTTTTTTTTAATGCGGGTAACAATTACTTCCTTTGCACTCCCTTTGACAATCACAGGTTGCCTTTTATTTATTTTATTTTATTTTATTTAACCTTAAGAGCCCATTCACACAGGGGCAACACGACTTCCAGAGCGATTTTATGAGGCAACTCAGACACGACTTGAGAATGAATCACAGCGCGACCTGGAGCTATTTACAAGGCAACTCCAAGTTGCCTGCAGGACAGGAGACATTCCAGTGGCCAATCAAACAAGAATCAGCTCTGTGGGGGGGGGGGGGAGGGAGAGGTTTGCCTGATAAATGTATGTTTTCTTCCTGGAGAGTTGCTCCTATTAAGACAGTGAGAGGCGACTCCCATTGAAATGAATGGTTACAGGTCGCCTAGGAGTCGGATTGAAGTAGTACAGGGACCTTTTTTGAAGTCGGAGCGACTGCAGTAGTGTGCATTAAGACGGCTCCATTAACTTACATTGATTTCTTCAGCCAGCGCGACCTGAGGCGACTAGGGGCGACCTGGGGCGATTTGGAGTCGGATCCAAAGACGCCCCTGTGTGAATGGGCTCTTAGGAACCCATTAAGGAGAAAGATCCTATGACTGCAAGGAATTTTGTGGCATCTTCCACCGGCCCCCTTCCATTTCCATACTCCCCAGTAGTATTATAATTCTTTGTTTGGATATATATAATTCTTATCCATTATCAAGTATGTGTCCTCGGTAGTTTTTTCATGCCATATTTTTAAACCTTAACTGTCCATATATGTGCTTTAGAAGAAACTTATGGTATCTGTCCTACGATGTTTTTTTTAGTTATTTTTCAATGATGCTAGATATTTACCAAGCGTTTACTATACATTAGGTCACTGTCCCTTAAATTGCTCTCTGGCTTTTGAAACATTTGGAGATATTCAGGTGTCTGCACATATCCATACTGCAATCTACATATAGTGAGTTGTAAATCTGAGTTGAAATCTGTTCGTTGCATTGTTCAAAAGAAATCCCTAATGAAGACTCTGTCAGTTGAAAAGCGTAAGAGTGCCCACATTCCTGGGTGCCAATGCTTCGTTTGTGAATGGAGATTGTTCTGCTTTGTTCATCCTTTCATCTGCTTGCTGTTTGTATGAATTTCCATCTGGATATTGTTTTTAATTTTATATGTAATAAACTTTTGTTTGTACTGTGCCTCCACTAAAGTCCCATCCATAATTGTATTTTTTTTTTCATTCTATTCTGGGATGTGGGACCATTACGATTAGTTAGTCTGGGGATTCTGATAGATTTTCTATTTTGTACATTTAGTGGTATCACTATTCCCTTGGTTATCAGTTGCTTAGGCCCCCATTGTGTAACCACCCCCCTTTTTCAGCTTTTCAGCAAGGTCGACTCCTATTTAAATGACTTAGATACCATCATGTCTAACTATCAAAAATCTTCTGGGGATAAGATAAAACCTGATGCTGACCTCTCCTCCCTCATCACTTTGAGAAGATTACTGGAAAATAAGTCAGCTTTACATAAGCATGTTTATACATTTGCAAAATACATTAAGAAGGTTAAAATCTTAAGGGTCTTTGTACCCAGATCTTTCCCAATATTCCAAAAATTTCTGATGAACTAAAACAAAGCTGGGAAGATAATATGACCTCCTGTTCTAGAAACATGGTGGTACTTTTGATAAAAGATTATAAAGAACAAATGGAATTTTTCAATATTGAGATACAACAAACCCATTTACAACATCCAGACAAGTGAAGGATACTCTCCAGGAGGTGGGCGTATCATTGTCAAAGTCTACAATCAAGGAAAAAAATTAACAAGAGCAAATACAGAGGGTTCACCACAATCATGGCTCAGGGGGACTAAGTACATGCCCCACACGCCCCGTGTAGTGTGTTCCGGCGTTGAAAGAGAGATAGAGACAGAGAGAGTGTCATTTCATTTCAGTTACTTAGAGCAGGCAGGCAATTGAGTTAGCTGCAGTCAGTGTATTTAGTGTATATATATATGCACCCCAGGCGTGGTGTGTGTGTGTATGTATGTGTATATATATAGATATGTATATATCTATATATATATATATATATATATACACACACACACACTGTGTTCAGTTTAGTCCTGTTTTACTGTTGCTAAGATACTACAGGCAGGCCGTTGATTCAGTAAGCTGCTGTATATCACTCAGTACACTGTATTCAGTTTAGCTACACTGCAGACTGTTCCAATCCTGTTCTACTGTTGCTAAGATACTACAGGCAGGCAGTTGATTCAGTAAGCTGCTGTATATCACTCAGTATACTGTATTCAGTTTAGCTACACTGCACACTGTTCCTGTTCTACTGTTGCTAAGATACTACAGGCAGGCAGTTGATTCAGCTAGCTGCAGTATAATCAGTATATATATATATATATATACATACACACATCCCAGCTTTGTGCAGCTACATCTCACTGCAGGCCATTCCTTGTGTACCGATTCCAATACATCAAAGACAGTATGTCTGGAAGGCCAACAAGGAGTGGCAGACACTCACAGGCCAATAAAAATAGGATTTTTATAACAGCTTACCTGTAAAATCCTTTTCTTGGAGTACATCACGGGACACAGAGCGACATAGTCATTACTAATGGGTTATATAGATACCGTCAGGTGCTGGCACTGGCAACTTCCAAAACCGGAAGTACCCTCCCCTATATAAGCCCCTCCCAATCCGGGAGCACCTCAGTTTTGTAGCAAAGCAATAAGTGTCCCCAAAGAGGGGCGGGAGCTCTGTGTCCCGTGATGTACTCCAAGAAAAGGATTTTACAGGTAAGCTGTTATAAAAATCCTATTTTCTTTCTCGTACATCACGGGACACAGAGCGACATAGTCATTACTAATGGGATGTCCTAAAGCAATGCCAAATGAGGGGGGGGATACACCATATATAAGCTGAGCGCTATCAGACATGAGGATCTTTTGCGGCCTGCAACACACTGCGCCCAAAGGCGACATCCTCCTGACTTCTAACGTCCACCTGGTAGAACCTAGTAAACGTGTGAACTGAAGACCAAAGTAGATTTTGACGCTGCCTGACCCTTTCTGGGGCCTTCCGGCAGAATAAACAAAGTATCCGTTCTGCGAATCTGAGCAGTGGCTTTTAGATAAGCTTTAACTGCTCTTACTACATCCAAAGAATGCAATAACTTTTCCTCTACCGAAGTAGGTCTGGGGAAAAAAGAAGGAAGAACCACATCTTGGTTCAAATGAAAACTCGATACCACCTTAGGAAGAAAGGCTGGATGAGGACGTAACACTACTCTGTCCTTATGGATAACCAGATATGGCTCCTTACAGGACATAGCTGCTAATTCCGATACTCTTTTAGCCGAACAAATGGCTACTAGAAAAATCAATTTCCTGGTGAGAAGCACCAAGGAAATATGCTGTAATGGTTCAAATGGTTGTTTCTGTAGAACCGACAGAACCAAGTTTACATCCCATGGACATATGGGAATATTAACCGGAGGACTAATACGCATCACTCCTTGTATAAAGGCTTTGACTAGTGAATGCGAAGCCAAGGGCCTTTGAAAAAATATTGACAAGGCCGAAATCTGACCCTTGATAGTACTCAAGGCAAGCTTCCTATCTACAGCCCATTGTAGGAAGTCCAGAATCCTACCTATTACGTATTTACGTGGATGCCATTTCTTGGCCTCACACCAGGCGATGTACGCCTTCCAGATTCTATAGTAGATCTGCCTGGATACCGGCTTCCTGGCATTGATCATGGTAGATACCACAGAATTAGAGAGCCCTCTCTTTTTTAGAATGTGGGCTTCAATAGCCAGGCCATCAAACCTAGGGCTGGTAAGGAAGGGTGGTATATCGGTCCTTGCGAAAGCAGGTCCGGACGATGTGGGAGGGTCCAAGGACTCCCCACAGACATTTTTACAATCTCCGCGTACCATGCTCTTCGGGGCCACGCTGGAGCCACCAGAATCACTGGTTTCTTTTCTACCCTGATTCTGCGGAGTAATCGAGGTAACAATTGTGGCGGTGGGAATGCATATATCAGCTTGAACTGATCCCAAGGGAACACTAGGGCATCCGAGCCGCACGCTAGGGGATCCCTTGTCCAAGAGACAAACCTGTCCACTTTTGTGTTGAATCTGGATGCTAGCAGATCTACATCCGGTGTTCCCCACCGCTGACATATTGTCCGGAAAACCTCGGGATGAAGGGACCATTCCCCTGGGCATAATTGTTGGCGACTTAGAAAGTCCGCCTTCCAATTCTCCACTCCTGGAATGAATACCGCAGATATGGCTGGGACATATCTTTCTGCCCATCTCAGGATGTAATTTACTTCCCTTTGGGCTGCACGACTCCTGGTGCCCCCCTGACGATTGATATATGCCACTGCTGTGGCATTGTCTGATTGAACTCTGACAGGGGACCCTTGGAGTTTGGATGTCCATGCTACTAGGGCATACCGGGCTGCTCGTATCTCTAAGAGATTGATGGGCAGGGCCTTTTCTGCTTCTGACCACTTGCCCTGGAGAGACCATTGCTCCAGTACTGCTCCCCAGCCTATAAGGCTGGCATCTGTAGTGACCACCTTCCAGGAAATCGGACTGAAGGATTTCCCTCTCTCCAGATTCTGGGGAACCAACCACCAGCGGAGGCTCTTGCGAACGGAAGGGGACAAGGACATTGGTAAGTCCAGAGCCTGAACTTTCTTGTTCCAGGCTGACAGTATGGCCCTTTGCAATTTCCTTGAATGGAATTGACCGTAGGGTACTGCTTCGAATGATGCCACCATTTTTCCCAGCAGCCTCATGCACAGGCGTATGGATGGCTGTCTTTTTGAACCCACTAAGTGGATCAAATCTCTCAAAGACGACCCCTTTTCTTGAGGCAAGAAAATTTTTCTCTGGTCTGAATCCAGCCTTAGCCCCAAGTATTCCAGACTTTTGACTGGTTTTAGGGCTGACTTGTCTCGGTTGATAATCCAACCGTGATATTCCAGAAACTTGATTGTCTCATGAACAACCACTTCTAGTTTTTCCACTGAGTGGTCTATCAGCAACAAGTCGTCTAGATATGCCATTATCGTTACACCTCGTGTCCTTAGATTGGCCAATAATGGGGCCAGAATTTTTGTGAACACTCTTGGTGCTGTGGCCAGACCGAAGGGTAAGGCTCTGAACTGAAAATGGCGCCCTTCTACCGCAAAGCGTAGAAATTTTTGGTGGGCTGGAAAGATGGGAATGTGCAAATAAGCATCTTTGATGTCGATCGAGGCTAACCATTCCTCCCCTTGTAGGGCAGTGGCTACCGATCGGATCGACTCCATCCGGAAAGTCCTGATATGTAGGAATTTGTTTAGCCTTTTTAGATTTAATATGGGCCTCACGTCCCCGTTTGGCTTCGGAACTGTAAAGAGGTTTGAGTAAAACCCGAACCCCCATTCTTCCAGGGGAACCTCTATAATTACTGCTTGGAGCAATAATTGTTCCAGTGCCAACAGGAGGGATCCTCTCTTCTGGGGATCCCTTGGCACGTTTGACCTTATAAAGCGGGAAGGAGGGGAGTTTTTTAACTCCAATTTGTATCCCAGATTTACTGCGGAGAGCACCCATCTGTCTCGGATCGTGTCCCGCCAGGTCTCTGTGAACAACTGAAGTCTTCCCCCCACCCGATTGAGTGGGGGCAACCCTTCATGCATTTGACTTTGGGGGAGGTTTTGTACCTCTCCTGCTCCAGGGCTTCTTGTTACCCTGCAACTGTCCCTGATTTTTACCTCCGGGATTTGACCGAGGAGGCCGTCGGAACTGTTTCACAGCCGATGTCCTAGGGACTGGAGAAGCCGGCCTCTTAAAAGAGGGACCTCTAACTCTATTTTTAACTGGCAAAAGTGTACTTTTACCGCTGGAAATTCTCTGGATATACTTGTCCAGGTCCTCCCCGAATAAGCGCTCACCATGAAATGGGAAGCTGACCAGCAATTTTTTACAGGGAGCTTCAGCAGACCAGTTTTTGAGCCATAGAAGCCTGCGCATATGTACTACAGACAGCGTAAGGCGGGAGGCCTGATGGATTGAATCCTTTATGGCGTCCACCGCAAAGCATAAGGCTCTAGGTAGATCAGCTAGGGCAAGAGCCTGCTGATCTGGCAAGTCCCTTAAGACCTGTTTCAACTGATCCTTCACTGCTTGGCAGACCCCAATAGCTGCCACTGCTGGTTGTGTCACCAATCCTGCTGTAGAAAAAGCAGATTTTAATAAGGACTCCAATTTTTTATCTATTGGGTCCTTGAACATTTGGACATTATCCACCGGACATGTCAGTGATTTATTCACACACGAGATGGCTGCGTCCACTGTAGGGACCTTCCATTTTCTGATGAACTTATCCTCCATGGGATAGACCACCGGAAATCTCTTAGGGGGAGTAAATATTTTGTCAGGATGCTCCCAATCCAGGTAAATGAGCCCTTCCAGTAAAGGATGGATCGGAAAGGAACAAACAGTCTGGGGAGCTTTTAGCGACCCCAACGAGGAGACAGAAGTGGATGATGGCTCCGCAAGTGGCATTTTAAATGCTGATCGGACCATATTAGTCAGGGACTGAACCCATAACCTTTCAGCATGTGATGCTGAGAACGGCTCCTCCACTGTTGATTCCTCTACAACCGAATCGACCTCATCCTGATCCCCTTCAGGTAGGTCGATCCCTGTATGGGACTGTTGCTCTGTAACAGGCACTCTGAGGGAGGAGACGGAGATCGGGCGCTTTTCTCCTGTGACAGGGAAGCCGCGATCAATGCTGACAATCTTTCTTCCAGCCCTCCCAGAGCTGAGGAAAAAACCTCCTCTGTTACATACACAGGAGCAGGTGAACTGAGGACAGCCACAGTACCAGGTACTCCTGAGGGTGCTCTATGGTCACTAACCTCTGATTCTTCAGGGGAGACTGGTGCAGCCAAAGCATGCCCAAGATCCTCAGAGCCCGATGGAGACCCCCTATTCCTCCTGGAATTTCTAGTCCCGGAGTTTTTAGACGGCATATTCCTAAGCCACAAAGCTGAGGTATTCCAGCCGAAATACACCAGTTACTGACAATAGTCTAGCATAAATGCTGCTATAAGAAACAGTTGGTGTCTACTAATGTGCCTTTCTAGGGGATGCCTGTATCAACCGCTTGCTGTATGCCCTTTTTTAAATGTTGCCAGCTCTGTCTCTGCACTTCATAGCCAGCTCACCACACAATATTGTGATTTTTATCATGCTGGGACGCCCGCACATGCGCAGAAGCGCTGCGGCGCGCACAGAGCGTCATCCCCCAGGCTCCGCCCCCTTTTCCGGCTCACCTCTATATATAGAGGCGCGTGCACTAGGGACAAGAGCCAGGGCCCCTCTTTGCCGCAGGCCGGGGGATGGACGAGCATTGCAACATGGCAGAGGAAGCAGTTTCCCATGAGAGAACTCACCATCTGCCTGGACTTGCTCTGCTGAGAAGAAACTAGTCCACATGACAAGAAAACATTCCACAGCGGCCTCTAGTGGACAAACACAGGTACCGCAGTCTAATATATTAAATATATATAAAAAAAAATTTTTTTTTTTTTTTTTTTCTTGACCACCATTAAAAATTATTACATTTTTTTAGTAGTTACAGGCATGCACAGAATTTTGCGGGAATACCATTAGGTAACAGACAGAAAGACAAATTAGGCTTGGGGGTCCCCCAATAGAACCAAGTTCCTGGGGGCCCCCACTTACCTGTTCCCCGCCGCAGGACTTTGTTTGGTCCACAAAAGCCCAAACTTCACCTATCACGGCAGGCATTGTAATCAAACCTTCAGGGACCGGGTTCCCAAGGATTCCACTCCCCTGGACCTGTATAGCACCCTGCACAGAAAACATCTTGGTCGTGGGTATGACCAGAGCTCTGGATCCCAGGGTCCAGCTCTCCTAAGAGAAGCATTACAGGCAAAACCTTGCTCTTCTCTGCAAGGCCCGGGTACCGACCGTTTAGCTATGAAGCTTTTTTGGTCGGATCCGGAATAGCTTACTGAGGCCCAAAAGAACCTGTACGCAAGCTCAGTGAAAAACACATGTTTCTTCTTGGCCAACACCTTAGACACTGGCAAAAAACTGAGGTGCTCCCGGATGGGAGGGGCTTATATAGGGGAGGGTACTTCCGGTTTTGGAAGTTGCCAGTGCCAGCACCTGACGGTATCTATATAACCCATTAGTAATGACTATGTCGCTCTGTGTCCCGTGATGTACGAGAAAGAAAGAGGGCAAGCAGACAAACAGTGCTGGTCGTGGACACGGTGCATCCTCATCAGCACGTGGCCGTGGAGCATGCTTGTCCTTTTTTTCGGCAGCTGGCCGTGTTGAGCCGCAACATGCTGAAGAGTTGGTAGAGTGGATGACCAAGCCGTCCTCATTCTTTCTCACCCAGCCTCAGGGTACTTTGTCTGCCAAAGCGGCCTCTTCCATTGGCTCAATTGCATCAGTCACTCCTTCCCTAGCCCCACCATTTCCTGATGAGTCCCCCGAACTGTTTGACCACAGTGTTGGGTACATGCTGCAGGAGGATGCACAGCGTTTTGAGGGCTCCGATGATGGTACCCAGCTTGAGGAAGGCAGTTACGTGAGCCCAGAGAGAGAGGGTGCCCAAGAAGGACAGCAAACTGGCAGTCATGTTCCCCCAGCTGCAGCATACTGCCAGGTTTGCTCCAGTGACGAGGAGGGAGGGGATGATGAGGTCACTGACTCTACATGGGTGCATGATAGGAGAGAGGAGGAGGAGTAGGCACATCTCCAACGAGGCAGGATGCCCTCCAGGGGCCAGCTTAAGGGCAGCCAACCAACTGCATCACACCGCAGAGCTCCGCATGTGCAGGGCGCTGCCGTCTCTGCACGTTATTCCAAAAGTTCTTTGGTGTGGGCCTTTTTTGAGACGTGTGCAGCAGATCGCACCGTTGCTATTTGCAACATATGTCTGAAGCGTACCTCGCTTGGCCAAAACAGCAGCCGTTTGGGCACCACATGCTTGACCAGACATATGTCGACCTGCCATGCAGTCCGTTGGCAAGCATTTCTAAAAGACCCACACCAAAGAACAAAGCGGACCTCTCCTTGCTCCTCATGAGCTGGGATCTCCAACCCCACTATACCTTCAGTCCTCTCAGAAACCTGCACTGAGAGGAATGAAGGTGTAGAATTAGGTGTGTCACTGCCAAGTACTTGCAGGCAATCTGCTATCGGTACACCAACGTCCGATTGTACCAGGCAAATTTCCCTGCCCCAGCTGCTGCACCGCTGAAAGAAGTTTGCGCCCAGCCATCCACATGTCCAGCGGTTGAATGCTAGTTTGGCTAAATTGCTAGCACTTCAACTGCTGCCTTTTCAGTTGGTAGACTCTGCCCCCTTCCGTGAGTTTGTGGAATGTGCGGTTCCTCAGTGGCAGGTTCCCAAACGCCACTTTTTTTTCATGGAAGGCGATTCCGGCTCTCTACCAGCCTATGGAAGGCAATATCTTGGCCTCGCTGGACAGGGCGATCAGCGGTAAGGTGCATATTACTGCTGACTCATGGTCCAGCAGGCATGGACAGGGATGTTACCTATCTTTCACGGCCCACTGGGTGACTCTGCTGGTAAGGATGCAGGACAGGGTGCAGTAGTGTTGGAGGTTGTTCCGCCACCACGCCTCCAAAATGCTACTAGTGGTGATTCTGACACACCTCTCTCCTCCACCCCCTCCTCTTCTTCTTCTTCTTACTCTGCTGATTTGTCCTTGGAACCAGCGGTGCTCCGTAGGCGTTCGAGGGGCTACGCAAGTACGCAGGGAAAAAGATGCCATGCGATGCTTGAGTTGGTGTGCTTGGGGGACGGAGCCACACTGAGGCAGAGATTCTGTCAGCTCTGCAGGGGCAGGCTCAGAGGTGGTTGACGCCACGCCAGCTTAAGCCAGGAATGGTGGTTTGCGACAATGGCACCAACCTCCTCTCCGCCCTCCAACAGGGACAGCTGACCCATGTGCCCTGTTTGGCTCACGTCCTTAACTTGGTGGTGCAGCGGTCTTTGGGCAGGTACCCAGGCATACAGGATGTCCTGAGGCAGGCCAGGAAAGTCTGTGTGCATTTCCGCAGGTCATTTAATGCCAGTGCTCGGCTGGCTGACCTCCAAGAGGAATTTAACCTGCCCAAGAACCGCCTAATCTGTGACATGCCCACCAGGTGGAACTCAACGTTGGCCATGCTGCAGCAGCTGCACACGCAGCAGAGGGCCATCAATGAGTACCTGTGGCAATATGGCACCAGGACAGGGGAGCTTGTTTTTTTTGCCATGCCAGTGGGTCATGATCAGGGATGCATGCACTGTCCTGTCACCATTTGAGGAGGCCACGAGGATGGTGAGCATTGACAGTGCATGCATCAGTGACACGGTCCCTCTTGTCCACCTGTTGGAGCACACGCTGCGTGGAATAATGGACAGGGCACTTGAGGCAGAACAGAGGCAGGAAGAGGAGGACTTCCTTACCTCTCAAGGCCCCCTTTATCCAGACAGTGTTCCTGCTGGCCTGCCGATTAACACAGGAAGAGGAGGAGGATTGTGTCAGCATGGAGGTGGAGCCTAGCACTCAGCATCAGTCCCAAGAAACCCATGGACTTGTATGTGGCTGGGAGGAGGTGGCTGCGGAACATGTTGTCCTTAGTGACCCAGAGGACTCCAGACCGAATGCCTCAGCAAACCTATGCTGTATGGCCTCCCTGATCCTGCAAAGCCTGCGGAAGGATCCTCGTATTCGTGGTATCAAGGAGAGGGATCATTACTGGTTGACAACCCTCCTTGATCCACGTTACAAGGGTAAGGTTGCGGACCTTATCTTGCTGAGGGAGCAGAGGATGAAACATCTTCGGGAGGCCTTGCAGAAAGGTTTGTGCAACGCCTTTCCAGAGCCTGGACAACGTGTTGCTGAGGCTTCGGTCAGTCACAGAAGGAGCGGTGGAGAAGGTGGCCGTCTGACCGATGCATTCAGACAATTTTTTAGTCCGCAGCCCCAAGGTATGATCAGTTCCAGCAACCATCGCCAGCGTCTGATTTACATGGTGCAGGAATACCTAGGGGCAAAATCAGACTTGGACACCTTTCCCTCTGAAAATCCTCTGGGTTACTGGGTCTTGAGGATGGATCACTGCCCAGAGCTTGCACAGTATGCAATTGAGCTACTGGCCTGTCCTGCATCCAGCGTTTTCAGAACGCACATTCAGTGCTGCTGTAACCGATCACAGGGTGCACCTGTCCACCAAATTGGTCAATCGGCTGACCTTCATAAAAATGAATTAGTCTTGGATCACCAGCTACCAAGCACCTGATGCTGCATGCTGCTGTAACTGAATATATATATATATATATATATATATATATATATATATATATTTAATGCGAGATCCCTTCAAGACTGCTGATGCTGAGTGACTATCCTCTTCCTCCTCAATGTTCATGCTGATAGCTTGTAAGAACATTTTTGGTTCTGGGCACCGCCACCAGTGGCTAAGGCCCAATTTTTCAGCCCCTGTTTAACAGGGGCGTGTAATTACAATTTTTGATGCAATACTTTGCAGCAGGGCTCATTTCTGCGCTCCAACAAGAGTATCTGAGGGGTTGCAGTGTTGTGGCGTCAGCACCTAAGGCCCAATTTTTCAGCCCCATGTAATTACAATTCTTGATCTAATATTTCACAGCAGGGTCCGTTCCTACGCCCACCAAGAGTAACTGTGGGCTTACAGTGGTGTCGCAAAACCAACACCTAAGGCCCAAATTTCTGCAGAGTATATAGGGTAGGCCCCTACTTTCAAACATCCAACTTACAAACAACTCCTACTTGCAAACGGAAGGAGACAACAGGAAGCGAGAAGAACTCTACCCCTAGGAAGGGAAAGTCTCTCCTGTAAGAGTTCCTTGTTTCACTAAAAACCCCAAATTTTCAAAATCCATTTGTCATTGGGACAGAAAGTGAGGTGAAATCTTTTGAACAGGTGCACAGACAGCAAAACAAAGGTTACATGGGTGATAACCCTTCCCTATGTTTTCCAAAAAGCTTAAAAAAAGAGATTTTTTTGGCTGGAGCTACACTTTAAAAATGTACCAGTTCAAAATTACAAACAGATTCAAATTAAACCTACATTCCCTGTCTTGTTTGCACCTCCTGTATACTGTTGTTCAGAGTATATAGGGCCCCAATGCCTTTCCTTTTTAATTTGGGTGCAGGGTTCCCCTTAATATCCATACAAGACCCAAAGGGGCTGGGGGGGTACCCATGCCGTTTTCATCCATATTGCCGGGACCAGACATTACATTAAAGCCGCAAGCAGTTTTAAATGACTTATTCCTTTAGAAATGTCATTTTGTGCAGGGACAGTTCTAAAGACAGGAAACACGTGCCACTTTACAGGCATACTATAGACACCCGCCAGGCACGATTTAAAGGAATATTTCACTTTTATTTTTTACTTTAAGCATCAATATAATCACTGCTCCTGAAAAACTTCAGTTTAAAACAGTTTTTTGCATTGATACATGTACCCTGGGGCAGGACCCGGGTCCCCAAACCTTTTTTAGGATAATAAAACTTGCATATTAACCTTTTGATTTCTCATATTAGAGTCCCATAGACTAATGGGGTTCGAAAGTTTACGCAAACCATCGGTCTGTTCGCATGTTCTGGTGCGAACTGAACCGGGGGGTGTTCGCTCATCCCTAATTAGTATTAACACCAACAGAAAGAAGAAAATGTTTATATATATATATATATATATATATATATATATATATATATCTATATATCCTTACCCCAACGGAAAAAATAAGAGCTAATGAAAAAGCTAAAAAAAAAAGAAAAAAAACGAACACCAAAGCTCCAAAACGCTGTATAAAAACACAAGTCACGGGGAAATACACTCAGGTGTGAATACAGCTTTAGTGTTGAGGACAGGCTGGAAATAACTCAGTAATGCTGATTAAGTTGGAACAGACTAACTGGGGGGGGGGGGGGGTGAAATCATTGTTCTTCCTTTTAACCATGGTTACCTGCAAGCAAACATGCAGTCATTGCTTTGCGCAAAAAGGGATTCACAGGCAAAGATATTGCTGCTACTAAGATTTCACCTAAATCAAACAATTTATCGGCTCAGCAAGAACTTCAAGGAGAGCGGTGCAATTGTTGTGAAGGTTTCAGGGCACCCAAGTCTAGCAACCGCCAGTACCTTCTCCTACAGTCAATTCAGCTGAGGGATTTGGGGCACCACCAGTGCATGCTCAGGAATAGAAGGTGGGTGCGAGTGTGTCTGCATGCACAGTGAGGTGAAGACTTTGGGGGGGGGGGGGGATGACCTGGTGTCAAAGGGCAGCAAATAGTGGGGAAATTTGATTCTCTGCAGATTTTGTACATTTGCCCACAAAAGAAATGTTCTATCATAGGTGTATTTTAAATTATAGAGACAGAATATCAGGGTGGACCATGTTTGGAGGAAGAAAAATGCTGACTATGACCCCCAAGAACATCATTCCTACAGTCAAGCATGGAGGTGGAAAAAAATTATGCTTTGGGGCGGTTTCTCTGCTGAAGGTACACAAAGACTTTGCCGCATTGAAAGCGCCAATGGATAGAGCCATGTATTGCAAAATCTTGGATGAGAACCTTCTCCCTGAGCCAGATGGGTCATGAATGGGCCTCAGCATGACAATGACCCAAAACATACTGCCAAGGCAACAAAGGAGTGGCTCAATCGGCCCTAGGCGGTTGGAGCGCAAGCAGGTACCCGCTCCTCAAAAGTGCCAAATACATGGGCTGAATGTAGGGTGGCAGCAGCCGGTTTCTATTGAAACATTCAGCCAATGAAGAGTCATGACATAAAAAAGGACTTGATTAGTACTCAGCCAGTAGCTGAGAAAACTGGGTTTTCTGGGAGGCCACCCCACCAACAGATCACAATAGCACTGCTGATGAGGTCGCTGTACCAACATTGAAATGGAGCCATCAGGAGTGATTTTGCACTTGTTTTACTGCAGTTCATGCATTTTGAAACCCAATCGCAGCTTTTTTTTTTACGCATACATGCCATGATTTGGAATCAAATTCCAAATTGCCCATGTTAACTGGGCCTTAGAGCACACATTGTAGCAGACTTCAGAAAGGGATGAGGGCGTTTCTCCTGTGGTTACTGCTATACAACTAGTCACTGGTGCTCAACTACACTCCATGCATACTTTAACTTAAATTTAGCTGACGAGAACTGTCAGATTAAGAAATTGAACTTCACTAGTGGGCTTGTGGGATGATCTCTGCACCAACATTGGATACTTAGTACAGCAAGCTCCTCAGTTTTGCTCAGCCTGCTGGGTTGAATTAAAAAAAAAAATATATATATTTGTGTCAGGCTTCTGCAATAGGTGGCAGCGACAACATTCAAAGTTTGAACAAAAGAGCTGTGTGATGTGCTGAAGTGTACAATTCCTGGTGCTGTACAGTTTCATCGAATTTGTTAGTGTGCTGTGATAAAATTCAGCATCACTGCATTTTAGCATAGCCCTAGGCTGTGTTGTGTGAACAGAACACTTAGGAAACCATTGTTTCCAGCATGCCATGGTGGTGAGATTTTTACAATGCAGTAAAACATCTGTCATTGCAGTGTAAATTAGCCCTTACAATTTAGGAACCAAATTCATGGGAAGAACATAAATTGCTGTTTGACCTATACTTTTCAGATGTGCAGTACCACATAACCAAGAACCCATGTACATCGCCTGTGCACCAAATCCTTACAATGCAGTATTAAACTCCTTCCACTCTGTGGTAGGACATTGCAAACACACCAAGGCCCCTTTCACGCGGGGCTGTCAGTGTACGAACTGTGCTTGCTCAGCGGGGATCGCTCCATTGATCCCCACTGAGCCAGTGGACGACAGGTCTGGACCTTTCAGATCTCCGCTATGGGGATCGGATGAAAACAGACTGCCTGTCAGTTTCCATCCATCTGGATTCAGCAGATTGGAGCGGATCAGATGTCAGTGGACATGACTGTTGCTCTATAGACCTGACACACGGTGGCTTGCCTGAGGAGAAGATGGCTGCTTAATTCCTCTGCTCCATCAGACATCGGCCTATTTCAACTTTTATTGGGGACTACAGTTGTTCGTTCGTACATTGACATGGGAACTTCATCCCGTGGTACCTCTGGATCCAGATCTCGTTCTCCGAGAGAACCGGGAGGTCACGTCAATGCAACTATTCCGGGTATGTTCCGGACTCACAGAGCTAATATGGCGGCGCTCTCCTCAGCATCCTCTCAGGGACATGACGACATCGTCTTATCTCCGACTACACCACCTCCTCCTCAAATGGCAATCACCTCACCGGATCATCAACAACCGAGTCTTAATTACCTCAGAACAGTGGCGGCAGATATTAAAGATACGTTATCTGCAGCCATCACTGATCTGCGCCATGAATTACAGGCCATTGCGGGGAGAGTTCGTGAGGTAGAAGAGGCGGCTGTACAACAACAAACAGAGATAACGACGGTTCGCCACACGACTGATAAACATACCATGCAACTCCGAGATTTACAGCGACATGTGGAAGAATTAGATAACCGAGGAAGACGCCATAACCTACGGGTACGTGGTCTTCCCGAAAGTGTCACCTCAGAACAGATTGTCCCCACAGTGACGGCCATATTTAATCAGATTCTTGACAAACCCCGCCAAACACCTATAGACATGGAACGTATACATAGAGCTCTAAGACCCAGAGGTAAAGATTCAGATCCACCTCGTGATATAATATGTTGCTTGACTGATTTTAAACTTAAAGAGGACATTCTCAGAAAAGCTCGGAACAAGTTGGATCTGGATCATGATGGCTGCGCCATTTATATATATCAGGATTTGTCGGCCATCACATTAAAACATCGCAGGGACCTCCGTCCTTTGTTAGAAGTCCTAAAGAGCAAGAACATCCAATATCGTTGGAAATTTCCCTTCGGCCTAACGGCGACTCATTTGGGACGTACCGCTTTATTGAGAGTACCCGAGGAAATGGAGGACTTCTGCCACACTTTGGATATTCCGTTGGTTGCAGTACCGAATTGGTATGCGGATTTTTCTATTGCCGGATCGGTCCGTCGGAGGGATAGAGAGGAACCTATGGAAGCTCTAAATACGCGTTTTCGCAGGAGACGCTCTCCTTCATCCTCTCGATTGATTTCTACTATGGTGTCCCAACATCAACCTCGTAGTCCTACTGTAGCGCCTTTGCCTCGTAGAGCTCGTCGGGACCGTTGAGATGTCCCTATGCTATATGCTTTTTACGGTTGGATAAGTTTGAAACTGTTTGTACTTTTTTCTTTATACCTGTTATGTTCTACATTACGTGCACCGCTTTTCATCGCTCCTTGCTATCCCGGATTGATGTATCAGAGGTTCTGAACGACCCAGCTCGTTCTTCTACACGCTCTTTGCATACTGTATCGTGAGGATATGTAAACCGCCAAGGGTTCTTTGTGACTCAATTCCTCTGTATGCTTCTCAGACTGAACCCGGGAATCGTAAACAATATACCTGCATTGGTAAGTATTCGCCGCATTGACACATCTGCTTCGGGACTTCAGGATTACTGAGACTATACAGTGACGTTTACAATTGCTTCTGCATAGACTATTTTACTCTCATCATCCCCAGAATTGGGGATCAGTGACATTATTGACTTTTGGTGTAAGTATCTCACGAGTTGTACTTCTGATCTTTGGATTACACGCCGGAGTTCTGTTGGACTGCACTGTACCTGTAGTTGTAGGGAGACCTCTCTGGCTTGCAGTGATATGTTTTATTTAAAAAAACAAAAACAAAAAAAAAACAATTTTTTAAATATATTAACGCTGCTATATGTGTTTTATTATTTGTTCCTATATGTTTTGTTTTTTGTGTCATACAGATTCCTGGAATGAGATGTTTCAGATGTGTTGTTTTGAACTTATATTTCACCCCTATCTGTCTCTACACTTTTGCTGATGACAGTTTTTTGAATTTAACATAGTGTGACTGAACTGTGGTCCTGCAGTGCCATCTAGTGACACGAGAAGGTCATTGACGTTCTTGTCTCCAGCCTGATACATTAGTGGCTACTAATCCATCACATATATGATATAGACTCCCATTTCCCTTTCACTTAAATTTGATGGTTGTACCAATTTTGCTATTATACCCTATACTTTTGGAATGCAATATTCTGACAAGATACTAGCGCACTCTCCTTATGTTCCCCTGTCTGTAGCTCATTTTCTTGGGACTAGTCTTCGCTAATTATACTATCAATATTTATTTGCATGATTGTTCGTTCTCTTGGCACACCTTCGACTCTCATTCCCTTAAAGTATTGTTGATGATTACAGGTTTTATTGTTACTGAATTGTCCTTAATGGGTTTTTCATTATTCAGTTATTATTTTATTGTTTCCTTTTATCAACTTGTATTGCTTTAAGGGATTTTCAAATGGCGTGGGTCATATGCTTGTTTTCCGTTCTTACTTTCTCAATTCATATGCAGATTCTTACACAAGCCTGGTACCCCATGAATTCATATTATATGCCCTTTTTCCCCTCATGTTTCCAAATATGCCATTTTCAGGCCATTTGTCTGATGGTTTTTGTACATTACATCTTCTTTTCTGGCAAGATCTCATCCCACACAGTGGCTGTGATATATATCATATATTACTAAGTGACAAATCTTTTCAGTTGCCACTGAATACCGTCCGGTTTTTGCTCACCTCCCTATTTGGACAGGTGAGCGGGTTCTCTATTGTCTCCGGAATCCCCCTTTCTTTCCCTTAACCCGTTTTTATACACTCTCACCTTTGCCCCTTATATATTTATCATTTCCTCTCCACTTTCCTGTACACCCTTTCTTCCCCTGTTTACCAGTATCTGCTTCATCGTTCTGACATTTATATCAAGGATTCAAGACCCTTCTCAGTTTTAAAAGACCCATTCTACGGTAGCAATAATGTCCTCTACACCACCAAAGACTGGCACACACCACCTTAAGCTCCTTTCTCTAAATGCAAAGGGACTTAATGTACCGGAGAAACGTTCCCAATTACTTCTTTATATGCATAGACATAAGATAGATATATTGTTTTTACAGGAAACACATTTCAGTACAGATGCAACGCCGAAATTACACAATTACTACTTTCCGACTGCTCACCATTCTACTAACCCGCTCTCCAAATCTAAGGGGGTTTCTATTTTATTAGCTAAGCAATGTCCTTTCCACCTCATTGACACTCTCACAGATGACGAAGGTAGATTTATTTTCTTAAAAGGCACCTACATGGGTAAAACATTTACCCTAGCGAATGTATATGCCCCAAATTCGGGACAAGTTACCTTCTTCCGTAATATTGTGAAGGCCCTAGCAACGTTTCAGGAGGGTACTCTTATTTTGGGGGGTGACTTTAATGTCCCTCTAAATCCGCTTCTTGATACCTCTAATGGCAAGTCTATCCTTCCATATGCGGCTCTCCGAGCTATTAAGGCTCAGCTCCAAATACTGTTATTACATGACACATGGCGTACGTTGAACCCTAACGTTAAAGACTTCACCTTTTTCTCTGCCCCACATAACAAATATTCAAGAATTGACTATTTTTTCATTTCACAGAATGATCTTCCCATTCTACAACGTACCTCTATAGAGTCCATGTTCCTCTCAGATCATCACCCTGTCTCTATGACTATATCATTCCCTGATGTGCCTACCCATTCACAGTCATGGAGATTAGACCCATCTCTGCTCACGGACCCATCCATTTCTGCTGAAGTTGAACTTCACATCAAACAATATTTTATGGAAAACAATCCCAATGATACTTCCCCGCTTATTAATTGGGAAGCACACAAATGTGTGATACGTGGTGTTCTTATTGCAGCGGCGGTTAAAAGAAAAAAAGACAGACAGAAACACTTTAATGACCTAGCTTGCAAGATCCGTCAACTTGAAAGAGTACATAAACAAACTCAAGCCATAGACACCTTGAACTCTCTGATTCAATACAGAAATGAGATGCTAGATTTATTGGGCAAACAAGTGAGACGCAGATATATTCTCTCTCGAAAGACTTTCTACGAATACGGTAACAAAGCAAGTAAGTTACTTGCTAGAGCGCTACAGGTCAGGAAAGCTTCTACAACGGTACATTCGCTGACAGATTCGGCGGGTCATAAACTAACATCGACACCTGACATAGCAAATCAGTTTGTCTTGTATTATTCACAACTATATAATCTACCCCAAATGACTACGAGTACCAATGACATTAGGAGGAAACAACTGATCAAAGACTTCCTAAACTTACATGGTCCCACTCCTATCTCGGAATCCTCTTTTCGTGCTCTAGACAAGCCCCTGACTAAAGAAGAAGCCGATATTGCTCTGAAGCAAATGAAAACAGGTAAAAGCCCGGGACCTGACGGACTGACTGCAGGTTATTATAAAACATACTCGGATATTCTAACCCCTATTTTTATATCGGCCTTTGATGCCTGTGCGTCGCCAGTCAGGCCCCCACGAGATTTATTGACAGCCCACATTGCCGTGATCCCTAAACCTGGTAAAGATTTATCACTTGTTTCGAACTACAGACCCATCTCGTTGTTGAACGTAGACCTCAAGTGGTATGCAAAAATTTTGGCGAATCGAATCTTTCCCCTACTTCCTGATCTTATACATCTTGATCAAGTCGGTTTTATCCCGGGTAGGGAAGCTAGGGATAACACCCTTAAGGCGCTCAACATTCACCATTGGCTTACGTCCACCGATCGTCAGGGTTTTCTGCAGTCCCTCGATGCCGAGAAGGCATTCGACAGAGTGGCTTGGGATTATATGACTGAAACTTTGAATTGTATGGGCTTTCCTCCCCGTTTGATAAATTATATCCTCACACTCTACTCGACTCCCTCTGCGAGGGTCAGGGTCAATGGCCACCTGTCGGATGCCTTCTCTGTCTCAAACGGTACCCGCCAAGGTTGCCCACTATCCCCTTTAATCTTCGTACTTACGTTAGAACCATTACTTAGATGTCTTAGAGCTAATCCTGATATAAGAGGCATAGAAGTTAAACGCACTTACAAAGTTGCGGCCTATGCGGACGACATACTCCTTTTTTTAACGAATCCATTGACGACTATTCCAAACTTACTTAAGGACCTCGACCATTTTAAATTGCTATCAAACCTCCAAATAAACTTTTCAAAATCAAACGCCCTAAACATTTCACTGCCTCAAGAATTGTGTACACAGTGTCAACATAATTTCCCGTTTCATTGGAACAGCAAAGCACTTACATATCTGGGTATACAAATACCTGTTTCCCTATCTGATCTGTACTCTACTAATCACTTACCTTTGCTACAAAAAGTAATACTGGACTTGAAGTGGTCCGTAGGACTTTTTTCTTGGTTTGGAAGGGCAGCCATCATCAAAATGAACATTCTGCCTAAATTATTGTACTTACTACAAACAGTCCCTGTTAAACTTCCTCCATCTTTTTTCTCAGCTTATAGAAAAGCGTGTACTGATTTTATTTGGGGTGCATTGAGACCTAGAATTAGTTATTCCAGACTCACTGCCCCTAAACTCAAAGGAGGTGTGGGCTTGCCAGATCTGAAAAAATACCAACAAGCTTGCCATTTGACTAGAATCATTGATTGGAACGTCCACTCTGATACTAAAGATTGGGTCCAATTGGAGTCTTCAATGGCTCCTGTCCCTTTGGCACATTCTCCATGGATGGCTCAACATCTTATTCCCTTGACAGTCCGTTCTAATCCTTTAATACAACCTACACTAACCTCCTTCAGAGATGCGTGTACCAAGCACAAGATTTCGTCGATCCTAGGTCCTATGACTGCGCTACGACTGAATCCTGCCTTTACTCCTGGAATGCAAAGGAACTTCTTGGGGGATGTTTGGCCACATTCACATGCAAGAGCTGCGCACTTCTTTGAAGGTGACCAATTTATCTCTTACAATAATTTAGCTGCTAAAATGTTGACGGGTACGTTCCCGTTTTGGTCATATGTACAAGTTCGACACTTTTTTCAGGCTCTAAAACCTACACCGGATTGGGCAAGACAATACACACCTTTTGAAACGCAGTGTTTAAAAACTGAACCACAACAACATCTTATTTCTTGCACATATGCTCTATTATTCTCAGAACATACTTCTGAAGATAATTGGACTTGTCGTAGGTGGGAAGAAGACCTTTCTACAAAACTCACTGAGAGTGATTGGGAAACCATTTATAATCATATTCATAAGGGTACTCTGAACACCTATGCACAAGAAAATGCTTTTAAAATAGCTTTGAGATGGTACAGAACCCCCCTCAAGCTTCACCATATGTACCCAACTCTTTCTCCGCTATGCTGGAGATGTGGTTTGGAGACTGGTTCGCTCTTACATATTTGGTGGACGTGCCCTAAAATCCAACCCTTTTGGTTGGAGGTCCATAGATACATTAAGAGAATAACCACCTACAATTTAGAATATACACCAGTTCAATTTCTGTTGCATCTCCCCTCGATTCCAAAAAAGGTGCATTTTCGCTCTTTGCCTATGCATATGGTGAACGCTGCTAAAATGTGTATTCCTACTAAATGGCGCTCCCCTAACCCTCCGTCCATGGCAGAGTGGTTCCAACGTATTGGTAAAATTGCAGAACTGGAAGATCTCATCCACCAGGCAAGAGATACGCCTTCCAAATTCACCCATATTTGGTCTTGCTGGATACATTTCACTAATACAGATGAATACAAACGGGTTATTGCATGATAGATCATTAAGATTGATAAAGAGACATTTATGACTGGTAATTTCCCTCCCTCACCTTTTTAACCCCTCTTGCTTTTATTGATACTCCATTTCCCTTTTTCTTTATGCTGAAATATCTGAACACTTTTATTGTATCTATATGACTCTTCTAGCTATATATACACACTTACGTTGTTCTTCTAATCTCAGTTAGAAGGCGATTCCTTCTTTTTCATCTCGACACAAATTTTTTATTTTTTATCTTAATATTCCTATAGTTTTGTTATATATTTGAGATTCTTTTAATTCTAGGGATTAAGTCCTATAGGGTACAATTCTCACTGATATTTTATCACTATCTTATTGATGTACCCGTTTATGTGGTTTAGTTTTCTTAGATGTGAAGTTATTTTATTTTTCTACTTCCTCACATTTGAACTTATCTTTGAGGCTGTAAAAAATTACTTCTGTATTTTATGTGGCGGCTGCACACACACACACACACACACACACACCTTAAATAGTCCACCTGTGTGAAAGGGGCCTAAGGCAATGAAAACCAACACAGCACCTCCAGATTTTGTAAAGGTGGCCTGTTTTTGCATACCTTCCATTTTGACCATTTTTTTTAAGACAAAATGGTTAAACATTCATTAAACACTGTTTACTTTAGATTTAGTAAGGCAAGTTGTGCATTAGTGATTTTAGTATTTCATAAAAAAAAGTTTGATAAACTATATGGAATGTAGGAAAAAGTTGGTTTAGGCAACCCTGTCAAGTATACTAGTTTTTTTCAACCGAGACTTTGTTTAGCTTGACCTGCATTGTAAATGAATGAGTGACTTGTATAGCGCTCGCATGCGAACTGAATCGCCTCTAGGCGCTTTTTGCAGCCAGTGTCTGCTTGGCTGGTGCGGTCATTTTACCCCGTAGGTATATATATATATATATATATATATATATACATATACATACATATACATATATACATATATACATATATACACACACACACACACACACACACACAGGGCCAATTTGGACTAGATCCAATTAACCTACCAGCATGTCATTGGAGTGTGGGAGGAAACCGGAGTACTCGGAGGAAACCTACGCAGACACAGGGAGAACATGCAAACTCCAGGCAGATGGTGTTGTGGTCAGGATTTGAACCAGTGACCCTTTTGCTGCTAGGTGAAAGTGCTAACCACTACACCACTGGGCAAAGACCCCCCCCATTAAGTGGAGAAACCCGGTATAAAGAATGGATACAAACCATAAACTTGGTTTAACAAAAACATGTTTATTACATCTGCTGCACGAGGCCAGAAGACAATCAAGTCCAAACTCCCAGAGAGAATTAGCATGTCAGTCCTTGATGCTAGGTTGACACAATACAGGGACTGCCAGAAGCACACATGCACAAGTGAATATCATGTATTCCCAGACTTGTCATCTGTCAGATCTTATGGCCAGGTTGTTATACACTGAATGGATCCACATGGGAGTGCTGTCTTCAGCTGGCAGATCTCAGGTGCAGCAGAAGTTTACTTGGACCTCTGCCTCATCTTTCGCCTTTTACGCTTCAGTCTACAATAAAAAAAAAAAAAAAAAAAAAAAAGTCATTAAAAAAACAGACTCCATATAGTACAATTTTAGTAAACTGCTTGGAAGGTACACAATAACTACCTACTCAAATTGCTTCACAGCCCATTCACACCTGAATATTTGCTGCATTGCATGAACTTGAGTCAAGCATGCTGCGTTAGAGTTTATAAATGGGCTACAACACCACATAATGGTGTAGCTCCTGCTGTCAATCGAGAGGCTAGCTAATACTTAACCAGTCTTCGCCTGGAGAATGAGAACTGCACCCTGCAACAGTTAATACCCCTCTGGCAGGTGGAAAGTTTTAGAACAGTCTTCAAGCAACCTGTTCAAAATTTGACACAGCCAGAATTTTATAATGCTTGTGTCCCACCAGCCCCTGTGTAGGTAGGGACCAAGGATGAGCTCCGGCGTGTTCACATTGAACATGTGCAGAGCCCGCCAGGAAGTTGGCACCGCGCTGCACCAATCACAGCCAGAGAGACATTTCCCGATCTCTGCAGCCGAGCATCGGGACAATGTCTCCCTGCCGGAGATTAGCGCGGTGCTGACTTCCTGGCGGGCTATGCACGTGTTCAATGTGAACACGCCGGAGCTCATCCTTAGTAGGGACAAGGAACACTGGCATTTGATACCCCAGGAAGTGTCACCATTAAAAGACTGCCAGTAGCTGCCAAAAAGTAATCATCTTTGCAGGGTGGAATTATTGGAGAAAGTCACCAACAGGATCCAAAATGCACAACAGTTACGGTATATACTCGATACTATAAGCCGACCCGAATATAAGCCGAGGCACCCAATTTTACCACGAAAAAAAAAAAAAAAAAAAAAAAGGTATTGACTCGAGTATAAGCCTAGGGTGTCCATCTGCATGCCTCACTGTGCCCAATCTCCTGCGCTGTGTGACTAGACTGACATTTAACATTGGAGTCTATGGAAGGGGTGCCCGGCTTTTTAAAATAAAAACTTGTAGATGAAGAGTGGGGCTACATGTGTGCCAAGTTTGGGGTCCAGGGGACCTACGGCTGGCCGGGATCAGGTGCACAAAGGTGAAGATGGACACAGACTTAAATATAAGCCAAGGGGGGGGGGGGGGGGGGGGGGGCATTTTCAGCACAAAAAAAAAAAAAATATATTATATAAAAAAAAAAAAGTGCTGAAAAACTCAGCTTATACGGTACATGTATGTTTGCAACTGGTCACAAAAATAAAATAAAAAAAAAATAAAAACCCCTGCCTAGCTGAGGCAAAAAGGATTATAATCCTGTGTCAGTTTTCTCTACAGCTGTACCATTGGGGAGATTTTTCCTTCACTTTCTGTCCAAAAAAAAAAAATCCCTTCAAAGTCAGGAATCCCTGCTGTCCCCACTGGAAGATTTCCTGTTCTGGTAGAACCCAAAATTTGTTTCACTTTGAAGGATTGTTCATACAGCACAGTGACTGGCGTTTTCCTGTACTGGATAAAAGCAGTCACCCCTAGAGAACAAAAATATTTCGAATGCCGCGTACACACGGCCGGACTTTCCATTGGGCAAACCTCTGTCGGAATTTGACGGAAAAATAGAGACCCTGCTCTCTAAGTCCGCCGGAAATTCCAACAAAAAGTTTGATGGGGCATACACACGGTTGGAATATCTGACGAAAAGCTCCCATCTGACTTTGTCAGAAATTCCGACCGTGTGTACACAGCATAAGTGTGCGGCATAACTGTGCTGATCACACTGCAATGCAGCAGTGCTGTGAGGGCATCCAATGTCAAAAGCAGTAGACTGAAATTAATGTTACACCACCCCCCTAATGCAGTCCAAAACAGACATCAATAAAAACCTGACCGTTCTAATCAATTCACACTATACAAAGCTAAAAAGTTTAGTACAATGTACAGCAACTTCAGAGTTTCAGGCTCCAATACAATGTGAAATACATACAATGCTCGTTTAAGGTGCTCATCCCACCAATCCAGGTTCAGCAGTAGTGATGAGCCGAACACCCCCGGGTTCGGTTCGCACCAGAACCCGCGAATGGACCGAAAGTTCGTACGAACATTGGAACCCTATTAAATACAATGGATGCGAACGTTCGAATTCTAAAGTGCTAATTATAACAACTATTATGCATGTTATTGTCCTAAAAAGGGTTTGGGAACCCGGGTTCTGCACCAGGGGACATGTATCAATGCAAAAAGAAGTTTTAAAAACGGTTGTTTTTCGGGAGCAGTCATTTTAATGATGCATAAAGTGAAAAAAAAAAAGTCAAATATTCCTTTAAATATCGTACCTGGGGGGTGTCTAAAGTATGCCTGTGAAGTGCCACGTGTTTCCCGTGTTTAGAACTGTCCCTGCACAAAATGACACTTCTAAAGGAAAAAAAAGCCATTTAAAACTGCTTGCGGCTTTAATGTAATGTCTGGTCCCGGTAATATGGATGAAAATCTTTAAGAAAAATGGCATAAAATGGCATAGCTACCCCATGACCGCCCCCCCCCCCTACCCCAGCCCATTACCAGCCCCTTTGGGTCTTGTATGGATATTAAGGGGAACCCCGCACATAAAATAAAAAAGGCCCTATATACTCTGAACAGCCGTATACAGGCGGTGCATACAAGACAGGGACTGTAGGTTTGTTCTTATGTAGAATCTGTTTGTAATTTTGAACAGGTACATTGTTTAAGTGTAGCTCCAGCCCAAAAATCTATTTTTAAACTTTTTGGAAAACATAGGTAAGGGTTATCACCCCTGTAACATTTGTTTTGCTGTCTGTGCCCCTGTTCAGAACATTTCACCTCACTTTCCGTCCCAATGACAACTGTTTTTGAAATGTGGTGTTTTTCTTGAAACAAGGATTGCTGATAAAGCATCAGTACAGAGGAGACACCTTTCTCCCATATTCTTACAGGAGAGAATTTTCCTTCCTAGGGGTAGATTTCCTCTCACTTCCTGTTGTCTTCTTGCGTTTGCAAGTAGGAGTTGTTTGTAAGTTGGATGTTTGAAAGTAGGGACCTGCTGTAGATACTCTGCAGAAATAGGCCCCTTAGTTGTTGGTGTTGGCACAACACTGTAAGCACTCACAGTTACTCTTGGTTGGTGCTGGAACACCCTGCTGTCAACTATTATATCAGGAATTGTAATTACATATAATTGTTGAACAGTGGTAGTAAAAATTGGGCCTTTGATGGTGGTGCTGGTGCCACAACACTGTAAGCCCTGACAGTTACTCTTGGTGGGTGCAGGAATGGGCCCTGCTGTGAATTATTAGATCAAGAATTGTAATTACATGCCCCTGTTGAACAGGGGCTGAAAAAATTGGGCCTTAGGCACTGGTGGCACAACACTACAACCCCTCACAGATACTGTACTTGGAGCACAGCAATGAGCCCTGTTGCAAAGTATTGCTTCAAAAATTGTAATGACACGCCCCTGTAAAACAGGGGCTGAAAAATTGGGCCTTAGCCACTGGTGGCAGCACCCATAAACAAAAATGATCTTCCAAGCTATCATCATCATCAATCGTATCATTGAGGACTCGGAGGAGGAGGATAGCCAGTCAACATAACAGCACAGACACTCAGCATCAGCCTTGAAGGGATGTGACATGTTAAAATCAATTAGTCTGTTATATCAGCATCAGGTGTGTGGTAGCTGGTGGTGATCCAAGACTGGTTCATCTTGATGAAAGTCAGCCGATCAACCGAGTCGGTGGACAGGCGCACCCTGTGATCCGTGACAAATCCTCCAGCAGCACTGAATGTGCGTTCCGAAAGAACGCTGGATGCAGGACAGGCCAGTAGCTCAATTGCATACTGTGCAAGCTCTGGCCAGTGATCCATCCTCAAGACCCAGTAAGCCAGAGGATTTTCAGTGGGGAAGGTGTCCAAGTCTGACCTTGCCCCTAGATATTCCTGCACCATGTTTATCAGACGCTGGCGATGGTTGCTGGAACCAATCATACTTTGGGGCTGCGGACTAAAGAATTGTCTGAACGCATCGGTCAGACGGCCACCTTCCCCACCGCTCCTTCTTTGACTGGCCGAAGCCTCAGCAACTCGTTGTCCAGGACCAGGAGTTTGTAACCTCCCAGTCTCTGGGAACTCCTCCTCCTCCTCCTCCTCCTCCTCCTCCTCCTCCTCCTCCTCCTCCTCCTCCTCCTCCTCCTCCTCCTCCTCCTCCTCCTCCTCCTCCTCCTCCTCCTCCTCCTCCTCCTCCTCCTCCTCCTCCTCCTCCTCCTCCTCCTCCTCCTCCTCCTCCTCCTCCTCCTCCTCCTCCTCCTCCTCCTCCTCCTCCTCCTCCTCCTCCTCCTCCTCCTCCTCCTCCTCCTCCTCCTCCTCCTCCTCCTCCTCCTCCTCCTCCTCCTCCTCCTCCTCCTCCTCCTCCTCCTCCTCCTCCTCCTCCTCCTCCTCCTCCTCCTCCTCCTCCTCCTCCTCCTCCTCCTCCTCCTCCTCCTCCTCCTCCTCCTCCTCCTCCTCCTCCTCCTCCTCCTCCTCCTCCTCCTCCTCCTCCTCCTCCTCCTCCTCCTCCTCCTCCTCCTCCTCCTCCTCCTCCTCCTCCTCCTCCTCCTCCTCCTCCTCCTCCTCCTCCTCCTCCTCCTCCTCCTCCTCCTCCTCCTCCTCCTCCTCCTCCTCCTCCTCCTCCTCCTCCTCCTCCTCCTCCTCCTCCTCCTCCTCCTCCTCCTCCTCCTCCTCCTCCTCCTCCTCCTCCTCCTCCTCCTCCTCCTCCTCCTCCTCCTCCTCCTCCTCCTCCTCCTCCTCCTCCTCCTCCTCCTCCTCCTCCTCCTCCTCCTCCTCCTCCTCCTCCTCCTCCTCCTCCTCCATTATTCCACACAGCGTGTGCTCCAACAGGTGGACAAGAGGTAGTGTCACTGATGCATGCACTGTCACTGCTCACCATCCTCGTGGCCTCCTCAAATGGTGCCAGACAGTGCATGCATCCCTGATCATGCCCCACTGGCGTGGAGAAAAAACCAAGCTCCCTGTCCTGGTGCCGTAGTCGCACAGGTACTCATTGATGGCCCTCTGCTGCGTGTGCAGCCGCTGCAGCATGGCCAACGTTGAGTTCCACCTGGTGGGCATGTCACATATAAGGCGGTTCTTGGGCAGGTTCAACTCCTTTTGCAGCTCAGCCAGGCAAGCACTGGCATTATAAGATCTGCGGAAATGCACAGACTTTCCTGGCCTGCCTCAGGACATCCTGTAAGCCCGGGTACCTGCCCAAGAACCGCTGCACCACCAGGTTAAGGACGTGAGCCACACAGGGCACATAGGTCAGTTGTCCCTGTCGGAGGGCAGAGAGGAGGTTGGTGCCATTGTCGCAAACCACCATTCCTGGCTTAAGCTGGCGTGGCGTCAACCACCTCTCGGCCTGGCCCTGCAGAGCAGACAGGACCTCTGCCCCAGTGTGGCTTCTGTCCCCCAAACACACCAGCGCAAGCACGGCATGGCATCTTTTTGCCTGCGTACTTGCGTAGCCCCGTGAACGGCTACGGAGCACCGCTGGATCATAGGACAAACCACAGGAAGAGGCCATGGAGGAAGAAGAAGAGGAGGGGGTGGAGGAGAGAGGTGTGTCACAACCAGTAGTAGCATTTTGGAGGCATGGCAGTGGGACAACCTCCAACACTACTGCACCTTGTCCTGCATCCTTCCCAGCTGCCAAAAGAGTGACCCAATGGGCCGTGAAAGAAAGGTAACGTCCCTGTCCATGCCTGCTGGACCATGAGTCAGCGGTAATATGCACCTTACCGCTGACCGCCCTGTCCAGCGAGGCCAAGACATTGCCTTCCACATGCCGGTAGAGAGCCGGAATAGCCTTCCGTGAGAAAAAGTGGCGTTTGGGAACCTGCCACTGAGGAACCGCACATTGCACAAACTCACGGAAGGGGGCCGAGTCTACCAACTGAAAAGGCAGCAGTTGAAGCGCTAGCAATTTAGCCAAGCTAGCATTCAACCGCTGGGCATGTGGATGGCTGGGAGTGAACTTCTTTCGACGGTCCAGCAGCTGGGGCAGGGAAATTTGCCTGCTAGAATCGGACGTCGGTGTACTGCTAGCAGAGTGGCCGCAACTACTTGGCTGTGACACACCTAATTCTACACCTTCATTCCTCTCAGTGCATGTTTCAGAGAGGACTGAAGTTATAGTGGGGTTGGAGATCCCAGCTGATGCGGTGCAAGGAGAGGTCCGCTTTGTTCTTTGGTGTGGGTCTTTGAGGTAGGCTTGCCAACGAGCTGCATGGCAGGTCAACATATGTCTGGTCAGGCATGTGGTACCCAAGCGGCTGATGTTTTGGCCACGCGATATACGCTTGAGACATATGTTGCAAACAGCAGCTGTGCGATCTGATGCACTAGCCTCAAAAAAAGGCCCACACCAAGGAACTTTTTGAATGACGGGCAGAGGCAGCGCCCTGCACAGGCGGAGCTCTGCGGTGTGATTCCGTCGGTGTACTGCCCTTACGCTGGCCACCAAAGGGCATCCTGTCTCGTTGGAGATGTGCCTCCTCCTCATCCTCCTCCTCCTCTCTCCTATTAGGCACCCACGTGGAGTCAGTGACCTCATCATCCCCTCCCTCCTCATCACTGGAGCCAATCTGGCAGTATGCTGCAGCTGCTGGAACATGACTGCCAGATTGGTGTCCTTCTTGAGCATCCCCTCTGTCTGCTCTCACCCTACTGCCTTCCTGTAGCTGGGTTTCATCATCAGACCCTTCGAAACACTGGGGCATCCTCCTGGAGCATGTACCCAACACTGTGCTCAAACAGTTCGGGGGACTCCTCAGGAGGAGGAGGAGGACATGGTGGGTCTAGGGAAGGAGTGACTGATGATGAGTCTGACATTGATACCAGGGAAGAGGACGCTTTGGCAGCTGCTTTGCCAGTACCCTGAGCCTGGGTGAGAGGATGAGGAGGAGGAGGAGGAGGAGGAGGAGGAGGAGGAGGGCTTGGTCATCCACTCTACCAAGTCTTCGGCATGATGTGGCTCAACATGTCCAGCTGCGGAAAAGAAGGACAAGCGTGTCCCATGGCCATGTGCTGATGACAATGCACCGCGTCCACGACCAGCACTGTTGCCCCCAGACACAGAGCCTGCTTGCCCTCTTTTATTGCCTCCTGACTGTCTGCCTCTCCTTGTTTGCCTTCCAGACATTCTAATAGATGGCCTGCAGGGAGATGGGAAAAAAGCAATAAGGGCTACCTTCAGGTGTCCTTCTCTGTCCCTTGAAACAAGGACTTACACAGTGAAAGAAACTGACACTCTCCCTACCTACAGTTTTCTGTCCCTAGAAAAAATGTTTTTTTTAAGCACAATATAGCACAAGGAGAATTCACTCACTGTCCTTCCAGGTCCCTAGAAACAAGGACTTACACAGTGAAAGAAACTGACTCTCCCTACCTACAGTTTTCTGTCCCTAGAAAAAATGTTTTTTTTAAGCACACTATAGCACAAGCACAAAACACACTGACACTCTCCCTACCTATCCTTCTCTTTCCCTAAACTAAAGGAATCCAGGTTAAGCAAGAAAGAAATAAAAGTCACTGTCCTGCCTATGCTGCTCTATCCCTGCTCCGGAACACACTACACTAGGCCGCCGTGCTGGCGGCCTTTTATAGTGTGGGGCGTGTACTAAACACCTCAGCAATAATTGGCCACAGGCATCCTGCCTGTGGCCAATCATTGCTCTCCTCGCTGCCGGCGCTGTGATTGGCCAAGCATGCGGGGTCACAGTGCATGCTTGGCCAATCACAGCGCCTGGATGACACTGCGATGGCGTAGTGCATTGTGGGCCGTTCGCGTCACTCGAATTTGGCGCGAACGGCCCAAATCGTTCGATCTTCGTCGAACGAGTCGAACAGCCGATGTTCGATTCGAACACGAAGCTCATCCCTATTCAGCAGATACTGGAGCCCCAGCCCTTAAAGCAAAGCTGGGCATCACATACAAATAGTTCATGCTTCCTGAAAGCAGGAACATTAGTGGGTTAAAGTTAATCAGTTTCTGTATGGGCAATGGACAGGTTCCCTTTAACCTGCACTATTATCCAGATCAAGCTCCCTATACAGGAGAGAAGAATCTTACTGCCCACAACTGTTGCTTACATGTGTTAACAAGCAAGTCAGAAAAAATAAAAAACAGAAATTTTTAACAAGGCAAACTACACCTACATTACAGCTAGCCCTCATTGCTTGGGTAAATATGAAGCTTGAAAAAATGACAATGTGCATACATGCCATTTTCCCCCCCCATGATTGACTATAGAGCCCAGATTTTACCCATCAGGTTACCAGTGAATTAATTTAGCCGAATCTGGTATGAACGAGGCTTAAAGTGGTTGTAAACCCACTTTTGGAAAAAAAAAAAAAAAAAACCTGCAAGAAAACGACATAAACGAACGAGTATGCTATGCACACTAGCTAATTTTGTGGCACTTACCTCCGATCGAAGCCTCCGCTGCGCTCCTCGTCCCCCTCCGCCACCATGTTCGCTCCGACCGTCTTCCTGATATCGCCGCTCCGGAGTTGTGTTTGGCCGGAGCGGCGATGATGTCACACGCATGCGCGTGGGGCCGTAATTCTCCATTGAGAGAACTGGCAACGATCAGTGCGCCGTAGACATCGGTGCAGGGTTTTCTGCAAATATCTCCTTAACAGTGTAGGTTAAGGAGATATTTCTTGCACTTACAGGTAAGCCTTAATCTAGGCTTACCTGTAGGTGCAAGTTCTGTGGTTGGTTTACAACCACTTTAAATCTCCTAAACATGCACCATCTCAAAGATCTACATTAGTAGCAGCTGGTGACATCACTAGCACATGCATTATGGATGGTACCATTCATTCAGAGCTATGCCAAGATGCTGTGACTACCGTGCAAATGCACTGGAGTGATGTCACCATGGTTCAGCCATTCAAATGGCTGGAGCCCACAAACCCAGAAGGAGGGCCGGGTAAATTTATGCACCCAAAATATTTAAGCTGGATTGTACCTATGGGTTACTGTATGTAGCGGTCTCTCCTCTCTATCAGCTCGTCTGTCTCTTGTCTAGAGGTATCTTAGAGGAGGAGAGAGCGGGGTCACCACGCCAAGCCTTCACCGCAGACAGTTGTGTGAGCAAAGTTTTTATTTTACCTTCGGGTTGGTGTTCTGCACCTGGAGACCTCCTCCTGGTTTTCTCGAACAGAGTCTGCCAGAAAATGAGCCCCACACCATTAACCACTTAAGCCCCGGACCATTTGGTAGCTAAAGGACCAGAGGTGAATTCAGAATTTTGCACTGCGCTGCTTTAACTGATTTTCGGTGGGGAAGGTGTCCAAGTCTGACCTTGCCCCTAGATATTCCTGCACCATGTTTATCAGACGCTGGCGATGGTTGCTGGAACCAATCATACTTTGGGGCTGCGGACTAAAGAATTGTCTGAACGCATCGGTCAGACGGCCACCTTCCCCACCGCTCCTTCTTTGACTGGCCGAAGCCTCAGCAACTCGTTGTCCAGGACCAGGAGTTTGTAACCTCCCAGTCTCTGGGAACGCATTGCACAGACCTTTCTGCAAGGCCTCCCAGAGTTGTCTCATCCTCTGCTCCCTCTGCAACGGTAACATAAGGTCCGCAACCTTACCCTTGTACCATGGATCAAGGAGAGTGGCCAGCCAGTAATAGTCCCTCTCCTTGATCCGAAGATCCTTCCGCAGACTTTGCAGGATCAGGGAGGCCATGCAGCGTAGGTCCTCCTCCTCCAAACAAAATTTGCGTCCTTTTCTTCCCACAAATAGAGCTTTTTTAATGGTATTTGATTGCCTCTGCGATTTTTATTTTTTGCGATATAAACGGAAAAAGACCGAAAATTTTGAAAAAAAAATGATATTTTCTACTTTTTGTTATAAGAAAAATCGAATAAACTCAATTTTAGTCATACATTTAGGCCAAAATGTATTCAGCCACATGTCTTTAGTAAAAAAAACGTCAAAAAGTGTATATTTATCGGTTTGCGCAAAAGTTATAGCGTTTACAAACTAGGGTACATTTTCTGGAATTTACACAGCTTTAAATTTATGACTGCCTATCTCATTTCTTGAGGTGCTAAAATGGCAGGGCAGTACAAAACCCCCCCAAATGACCCCATTTTGGAAAGTAGACACCCCAAGGAAATTGCTGAGAGGCATGTTGAGCCCATTGAATATTTTTTTTTGTCCCAAGTGATTGAATAATGACAAAAAAAAAAAAAAAAAAAAAAAATTACAAAAAGTTGTCACTAAATGATATATTGCTCACACATGCCATGGTTCTATGTGGAATTGCACCCCAAAATACATTTTGCTGCTTCTCCTGAGTACGGGGATACCACATGTGTGGGACTTTTTAGGAGCCTAGCCGCGTACGGGACCCCGAAAACCAATCACCGCCTTCAGGATTTCTAGGCACAAATTTTTGATTTCACTCCTCACTACCTATCACAGTTTCGAAGGCCATAAAATGCCAAAATAGCACAAAACCCCCCCAAATGACCCCATTTTGGAAAGTAGACACCCCAAGCTGTTTACCGAGAGGCATGGTGAATATTTTACAGCTCTCATTTGTTTTTGAAAATGAAGAAAGAATTTTTTTTTTTCCCCTCTTTTTTTTCAATTTTCAAAACTTTGTGACAAAAAGCGAGATCTGCAAAATACTCACAATACCTCTCAGCAAATAGCTTGGGGTGTCTACTTTCCAAAATGGGGTCATTTGGGGGGGTTTGTGCCATCTGGGCATTCCATGGCCTCCGAAACTGTGATAGGCAGTGAGAAGTGAAATCAAAAATTTACACCCTTAGAAAGCCTGAAGGCGGTGATTGGTTTTTGGGGTCCCGTACGCGGCTAGGCTCCCAAAAAGTCTCACATGTGGTATCCCTGTACTCAGGAGAAGCAACAGAATGTATTTTGGGGTGTAATTCCACATATGCCCATGGCATGTTTGAGCAATATATCATTTAGTGACAACTTTGTGCAAAAAAAAAAAAAAAAAAAGTCTTTTTTCCGCAACTTGTGTCAACATATAAGATATTCCATGGACTTGACATGCCTCTCAGTATATAGCTTGGGGTGTCTACTTTCCAAAATGGGGTCATTTGGGGGGGTTTTGAACTGTTCTGGCATTTTATACACAACATTAGGAAGCTTACATCCACTCTAACCACTTGAAGACAAAGCCCTTTGACACTTTGTTTACATGAAAACATTTTTTTTTTTTGCAGGAAAATTATGTTGAACCCCCAAACATATATTTTTAAAGCAAAGGCCCTACAGAATAAAATGGTGGGTGTTGCATTTTTTTTTTCTGCACAGTATTTGCGCAGCGATTTTTCAAACACATTTTTTGGGGAAAAAAATACACTTTTATTTTAATGCACTAAAACACACTATATTGCCCAAATGTTTGATGAAATAAAAAAGATGATCTTAGGCCGAGTACATAGAGACCAAACACGACATGCTTTAAAATTTCGCACAAACGCGCATTGGCGACAAACTACATACATTTTTAAAAGCCTTTACAGGTTACCCCGTTAGATTTACAGAGGAGGTCTACTGCTAAAATTACTGCCCTCGATCTGACCTTCGCGGTGATACCTCACATGCATGGTGCAATTGCTGTTTACATATGACGCCAGACCGACGCTTGCGTTCTGCCCTGCTCTTGCCCAATGGCGGACAGGGGTGCTTCTTTTTTTTTTTATTATTAATTTTGCTTTTTTATTTTTTTTTTAAATTGTTCCTGCCATGTTTTTTTTTTTTTTTTATAATTTTTATTGTTATCTCAGGGAATGTAAATATCCCCTATGATAGTAATAGGTAGTGACAGGTACTCTTTTTGAAAAAACTGGGGTCTAGACCCTAGATCTTTCCTCTGCCCTCAAAGCATCTGACCACACCAAGATCGGTGTGATAAAATGCTTTCCCAATGGCACTTTTTATATCCGGGGGGGGGGGGGGAACATTCCCTCCCACTGCTTGTAAAAGCAGTCCAGAGGCTAATTAGCCACTAGGGTTGCTTTTACATTAAAGCCGGCCGCTGGCTGAAAAGAATGATACCAAGATGATACCTAAACCCGCAGGCATCAATCTGGTAGAACCAAAGTCCAGCAACATACCAGTACGTTGCTGGTCCTTGTTGGACATGTATTGTAATCTTTTTTTTTCCATGCAGCCAGGTGGCTGAACGAAAAAAGAGATTGATCGGTGGGTATGCCCACCATTAGAATACCGCCCTTCATCCACCCACTTCTAATGATGGGCATACATGCACCATTTATATATGCCGAAGCATGGGGGCATCCTCCCGCAAAAAAGTTATGCCGCACACACGGTCGGACTTTTCCACGGGCAAGCCTCCGTCGGAATTTCGACCGTATGTACGCGGCATTAGGAGCAAAATCACTCCTCCGCCCCTGCTGCCCCAATGCTTCGGCATATTTGCTTCTTTTTTTTTAACTGTGGTGGTGAAATCACCTCCTACAGCACTGGAGTCGCAGGGATCAGGCCTGTCTCTGCGAACGCTGCAGTTATGTGTGTTGTGTTTTGTAAGTGACAGTGATCGATCGATACTGCACTTGGGTGGCCTGGGCTGGGCGGAGGGGCAAAACGCAGGTGCTAGCAGGTATCTGGGCTGATCCCGCTAACACTGCGTTTTTGGGAACCCTAAACTGCTGGGGACGCTAGTATAGATCTGATCAGATATTGATCTGTTCAGATACTATACCACTAAGGGAGGTGTATGCTTCACGCGTGGGTGTTAGCGTTACTGGCACTAACCTGACGCTGCCTGGGGTGTGACGCAGACCCTCTCTGACGCTAAAACCTAATTGATATCACCCGCCGGGCGATCAGGGGGTTAAACCTTTATTGGGTTATATACGGCGGGTGCCCTGACACTATAAAAAGCAAAACTAACTAACCAGCGTCACCCGTAACACTTATATGATGATTACTGGTGAAAGGGTTAACTAGGGGCAATTAGGGGGTTAAAACCTTTATTAGATAATATATGGGGGTACCTGACGCTATAAAAACCTGCAGCGAACCTAAAAAAAAAAAAAAAAAATACTGGCTACCGATCTGCATCACCGACGCTAAGACATCGATCAGAAAAATGATCGCCAAGCGACGGCGGTGCTAGGGGGTGAAAGGGTTATCTGGGGGGTGATCAAGGGGTTAAACCTTTATTAGGGGGGGTTAGGGGGCTACACTGGACCTAAAACTAAATGTAGTGACACTTTTACAGTCACAAATGTCACTGATTGCAGTGACCATTTATTTAGTGATCACTGCAATCAGTGACACTGGCTGGGGGCTGATTTATGTGCCTATGTGTGCTGGTGTTAGTGTAGTGTTAGTGCACTGACCTGTGTGTCTTCTCTTGTACGACGCTCGGTATATGTGAGCGCCGCACAGGAGATGACATCACTTCATCCTGCTTTATCTGTGTAAACAGTACACAGACAGAGGGGGCATTTCTATTCGCCGGGAGCGATCGCGGGGGGGGGGGGTGGTCGGAATCGAACGCCCGCCCCCCCATCTCGGAACGCTCCCAGACGAATTCCGACCGCTCACTGTACAGAAGGGGGGTCCGATCGGACCCCCCAACTGTACAAAGGCAATCACGTATGCTCTACGTGATTGTGCCTGTCGGTGCCATTGTGCCGACGTATATATACAGTGAGCGGTCGTTAAGTGGTTAAAGTCCAACACTCCTTTATTCTTCCGATGACAGAGTGAGTAATGCACAGACAGGGGGTGTGGATGCGAGTAGGCCCAGACACAATGAACTCTCCACTACGCGGTCTCCGATGGAAGGCTCACCTGTCACTGGCAATATGCGGCACCAGGTCTTCAAGCAAGTGTCTTCCACCGGTCCATTACGCCCTCCGGATTCGGGTACCCACTCCCGGGGTCCCCTAGGATCTCCTTCCCTCGCGGAACTCAGTGTTGGGCACTGAGCTCCAGACCTCCATCTGGAGTACCTTACCCCAGGCTACAGGTGCCTGGGATGGAACACGACCTCCGAACGTCCTCTAGGCCTAGAGGACTGACACGAACCACCGCCCACAGGCTGAAGGTGCCTGGGACTCCACCCCCTGACAAAGATGGCCGGGCCCTTTATACCCTCTTCCAGCAAGCACAGCAGGTTCCCCGCCCCACCATACTGCTGCCGAGGGAGGACAAAAAGGGAGCCCAGCACACAGCAATGGTTCAACCCCAGCCCAAGGCGACAGCGCCACCCGCTGGGAACTGTACAACACCTGAAGGTTCATCACATTCACACGGCTGCACCATTGAAAGTACCTTCACACTCAAACATTGACCATTTAAGCTATATGCTGCTAGCATTAATAGGAAAGTAAAGCAAATTTATTTTAATTTTTTTACACGTGTTACTTCCTGGTTTCTTGCCTAGGCAAACTACACACCCCCCCCCCCCCGGAGTCTTCAGAAGGTTAGGAAGAGATTCTCCGCTAAGCACACCTTCATGCCCGATCTAAAGCTGGCCATACGTTATACCAGTGTTTCTCAACTCTAGTCCTCAAGGCGCCCCAACAGGTCATGTTTTCAGGATTTTCCTCATGAAATAGCTGTGGTAATTACCAAGGCCGTGAAACTGATCAGATCACCTGTGCAAAATAATGGAAAGCCTGAAAACATGACCTGTTGGGGCGCCTTGAGAAACCCTGCGTTATACAATTTTCCTTTAGTTATACCACACTTTCAATTTGTATGCGATCAGGAAGGCCCTTACACTACAAAGCTGAAATTGTATAGCCAGCCTAAGGTCAGATGGATGCCAGGAAGCAAATGCTACATAAATCTGCTACAAGGGCCCCTTCACACTGCTCTGTAGCAAAATTGTGGTTAAAAATAAAAAAAACCCACACATGCTGCAGTGTTTCAGATGCATTTTTTGGGTTGCCTGCACCTGCGACCAAAAAAAAAAACAAAAAAAAACACGCGATTCAAAAAAATGCACCAAAAACCCAAAGCAGTGCGTTTTTAAACCACAATTTCCATTCATTTCTATGGGAAGCTGCAGTTTTCAAAACTGCAAAGATACAGCATGCAGGGCTTTTCAAAATGCACCCCACCCACAGCACAGAGGTGTGAAGTCCCATAGGATTTAAAGGGAAACACTTTTCTTGCAAGGTAAAAACAGTGTGAAAGGGGCCTTACGCAAGATAGCCACTTGGAAAAACAACCCCCTTGCATTTATAACTAATTTCTCAGCAAAATAAAGCATGGACACATGGAAGGTTCCTTTGAATATTGAATTCAATTTTTGGTGCAGTGCAGCTTTATAACAAAAGGACATTTAGAAAAGATTACATACCTGCGCATACGCTTCTTCCTCCACTAGAAAAAAAAAAAAAAAAAAAAAAATTATACATCCATTATCAAGCACAATAAATAAGATAGGTGTAGTAGGACATAGCCAAGGCTAGCCATACATTATACAGTTTTCCTTTAGATGCACTAAAGCATAAGGTCAAACCTTTCAATTTATATGCAATCAGGCAGACCCTTGCACACATGTAGTTGAAGGTAAATCTGAAGGAAATTGAAAACGTTAGAATGTATGGCCAGCCTAAGGCTCAGTTACAATCTGCAATGTATGACCATTGAACGCTACAATGCATTTTTCTAAAAGGGCATCAAAGATGGGGCAAGTAAGATTTGTGTAATGCACAGGTGTGAACGGAGCCTACCACTACCCAGGAGTACTAGGGGACCCCCATGCATGCCAATCATGGGCACTCTGCATGTAGTCCTATTGTTTGCAGTCACTAATCTAAGAGAGAAGGCCATGCTGCATTGTAAGCAATGAGTCAGGAAGTATTATACCCCTTAATATAATGCGGTGTATAGAAATGGATGAAATGTTTAGTCACAGCCAGCAGGAGAACATTATACAGAGGAGGACCACCCATTGCTGTGAATGGCCCCCGTGTAGACCACTACAGGTCACCATTAAGGATGAGCTCCGGTGTGTACGCACACCCCACGTGCAGAGCCTGCCAGGAAGTCGGCACTGCGCTATCACAGGCAGTGAGACATTGTCCCAATGGACGTCTGCAGAGATTGGGAAATGTCTCACTACCTGTGATTAGCGCAGTGCAGCACCGACTTTCTGGCGAGCTCTGCACGTGAGCTCACCCTTACTTAGGAGCCCAATACAATACACTCCAGTTGGATTAATTCTCTTCCATAACCTGTACATGTAGAACATGAGCCCAGGCAGACAAGCAGCCCCACCATACACACGTATACAGAGACAAGCATGGCCGGCATTGTGCATACTCGCAGCACATGAGGTGGTGAAGAGACACACAGCCCACTAACCCGACACCACCCGCTGCGACACACAAGGAATAGGCTCAGAAGATGGCCGCAGCCAGCACAGCCCGCCCAAACCCCTCCACCTCGCTTCTTACCTTGGCTCTCATCTTGAGAAGATAAACCTGTAAAGAGAGAACACACTGGCATTAGTGATAATATTGGATGTTCGGTCAGAACAGAGGATGGACACGGATTGTCTATAGGCCAGACACTAGCGCCGTTCCTTCAGCTCCTACCTTCCTAAGATGGCCCAATGACTAGTGCTGTCCAGTTCATAAACAATTCATCTGACTGCACTGATCCATTTGAAATCGTTCACTATGGAGTCAATAGCATAGCAGAGCAGGCCTGGAAATATACTAGAGCGAGAGAGCTCAGCCCCTCCCTGCAACCAATCAGCCCAATCACAGCACACTGACACTCAAGAACTGGATACAAACTTAAAACAGTTCTGAGTTAGGAGTACCCAGTACACAGAGTTAAAGAATCACACAAGTTACTGAGTCCTAGAATAATATATGAGTTACTGAGTCAAAGAATCATATGAGTTGTTAGAACACAGTACACTGAAAGAATCGTGAGTCACCACCAGTAGAACAATACACTAAATCAATGATCAGGTAGCAGCAGTGATAAGGTACAGACAGCCTGAGGCCCCTTTCACACTTGTGCGACTTGGGACTGCAAAGTCACATGACAAGTCGGAACCACTTTATTTCCAATGAGTTTCATTCATATCTGTGCAACTTCAAGTTGCAATGACTTCAAAGTAGTCCCTGTACTACTTTTGTCCGACTTTGATGCGACTTGAGGCAGAGTCCTCAAGAATACACAGGTAACATAAATGCCACCTATGTTGCCATAACTATGGTAACATGTAAACAAAATGATTCCCCACTGTAAATTTCCTAATTACACAAGATGGCGGTGCGGAAGACAGAAGGGGCTTGGAAAGTTCAAGAAAATACAAGATAAGGTAAACTCGCATGGAAAGGTATTTTAAAATTGACATTTAGTCATATTTCTAACAGTTTTTCACATGTGAAGCCTCGTACACACGGCCGAGAATCTCGTCAAGAAAAAACACGTTGTTTTACTTGACGAGATTCTTGGACAAGAAACTTGTCCCGGCCGAGTGTACACACGATCCATTCAAAAAACCCGCGGTTCTTTGAATGGAGCGAACACGGTGACGTCATCGAGTACGACGAGCGTGCGCTCGTCACATTCGATGCCGTCGCCGCCATCTTGCTACACCCTACCTATGCCTAGGAAGCTACCGCGCATGCGTCAAAGTCATTTCGAGCATGCGCGGGTTTCCACGGCGAAAGGTAAGTGTACACACACACTCTTTTCTCGTCGAGAAACATGCTGACAAGAATCTCGACGAGAAAATAGAGAGCAGGTTCTCTATTTTTCTCATTGAGATTCTTGTCGGTTTTCTTGACGAGAAACCTGATAGCCGCGTACACACGACCGATAGGGTTGTCCCGATACCGATACTAGTATCGGTATCGGGACCGATACCGAGCATTTGCGTGAGTACTTGTACTCGCGCAAATGCTACCGATGCTTCACCCGATACTTATTTTTTTCTTTCAGTGTAGAGTGGCCGGAGAGGGCGGGAGGAGTCAGTGGCTGGGGAGGGCTGGGGAGTGCGGGCGGAGTCTGGCTGGAGAGGGCGGACAGAGCCTGTGGACAGAGAGTGCAGGCGGAGTTTGGCTGGAGATGGGGCGGGCAGAGTCTTTGAAGGAAATGCGGGCGGAGTCTGGCTGGGGTGGGCGGAGTCTGGCTGGGGAGGGCGGGCACAGTCAGTGGACCGAGTCGGCGGGGGGAGAGCGAGTCCCTCACCTGAAGTTGAACGTGGTAAGCTGGCAGGGGTGCAGGGCATAGTCGCCTCAGGATCGGTGACCGGTGCTGTCACATTCGGTCACCGTCAGCGGCTGAACGTCCATCTTGGTACACCCTGCACTCGGCTGCAGTAAGCAGCAGCAGACATCTTGTTACACTCAGCCCGAGCTATATGGACTGGGTGTAACAAGATGTCCGCTGCTGCTTACTGCAGCCGAGTGCAGAGTGTACCAAGATGGACGTTGCAGCAGATTTTTTTTTTTTTATAAATCCTGTGTCATTTTTTGCAGCATTTCAGTGCCAGCCACCTATCAGTGCCCACAAGTGCTACCTATCAGTGCCATTTACCAGTGCCACCTATCAGGTGGCACTGGTAGATGGCACTAATTGCACTGATAGGTGGCACTTATGGGTACTGATAGGTGGCACTGATTGCACTGAAAGGTGGCACTTTTGGGCACTGATAGATGGCACTGATTGCACTAATGGTGCAATCAGTGCCATCTATCAGTGCCCACAAGTGCCACCTATCAGTGCAATCAGTGCCATCTTTCAGTGCCCACAAGTGCCACCTTTCAGTGCTATAAGTGCCACCTTTCAGTGCTATAAGTGCCACCTATCAGTGCCATCTATCAGTGCCCACAAGTGCCATCTATCAGTGCCACCTATCAGGGCCCACAAGTGCCATCTATCAGTGCCATCTATCAGTGCCCACAAGTGCCACCTATCGGTGCAATCAGTGCCCACAAGTGCCACCTATCAGTGCAATCAGTGCCACCTATCAGTGCCCACAAGTGCCACCTATTAGTGCTACCAGTGCCCATAAGTGCCACCTATCAGTGCCATCTATCAGTGCCCATAAGTGCCACCTATCAATGCCATCTACCATTGCCATCTATCAGTGCCCATAAGTGCCACCTATTAGTGCCATCTATCAGTGCCATCCACCTATTAGTGCCCATCAGCGCCAGTCACCAGTCAGTGCCCATAAGTGCCGCCTATCAGTGCCAGCCACCTGTCAGTGCCACCTATCAGTCCCCATCTTTCAAACTGTCACATGACATTGAAAAAAAGTATTGGTAATCGGTATCGGCGAGTACTTGGAAAAAAGTATCGGTACTCGGTCTTAAAAAAAAAGTGGTATCGGGACAACCCTAACGACCGAGTTACTCGGCAAGAAGGCACTGCCAGCAAGTTTCTTGCTGGTTCTTGCCGAGAAACTCGGTCGTGTGTACGAGGCTTTAGGATTTGGGTGAAGTTCTTCTTTCATAACATAAACAGAAAAAAGGTAGACGACGAAAAGGGGGTCAGATTTGTTACAACACCCAGCACCCACACACCATTGCCTCGTGCTACTTAAAGTGGTTGTAAATCCTTCCACGGCCCCGGAAGGAAGAGGGGTGAAGATGAATGCGGCCACCAGGACCTTGGGGACATTGCGGACTTCGTTTGCACGTAAGTGCAACATAATGGGCTAGCCCATTATGCTTTTACTTTGCAGGGGAAAAAAAAGGAAGTAAAACCCATCAGGGTTTACTTCCTCTTTAACCACTTCAGAGCCGCGCTATAGATGAAAGACATCTGCAATGCAGCTCTCATCTGCCAGGCGAGCGTCCCTGGACGTCCTGCTGTTTACTTCCGCAATGCGCGCCGCCACGGGTGCGCATCGGGGAAAAAATGTGCCCGCCAGGTCACGCGGGGTGCCGATGCGCGTGCCTGGCGGCCGCGATGTCCGCCAGGTACCTGCGATCGGCATTTACAGAGCCAGGGATGTAGATCTCTGTGTGTAAACACAGAGATCCACGTCCAGACAGGTAGAGGAGACCGATGGTGTGTCCCTTGTATATAGGGACAACCATCGGTCACCTCCCCAGTCAGTCCCCTCCCCCCACAGTAAGAATCACTCCCAGGGAACACATTACCCCTTCCTCGCCCCCTAGTGTTAACCCCTTCCCTGCCAGTCACATTTATACAAAAATTGCAGATCGCCGTCATTACTAGTAAAAAAAAAAAAATGCCATAAATCTATCCACTATTTTGTAGACGCTATAACTTTTGCGCAAACCAATCAATAAACGCTTATTGCGATTTTTTTTTACCAAAAATATGTAAAAGAATACATATCAGCCTAAACTGAGGAAAAAAATAGTTAAAAAAAAAAAAATTGGGATATTTATTATAGCAAAAAGTGAAAAATAGTGGGGGTGATTTACTATAAACGGTGCGCTGCGCCGGTTCATACCTTAATAAGTGCGCTGGATAAATCCTTCATTGAGCGCAGGAACCGGCGGCGCACTGCTATAGTAAATAAAAATTTGAGCGGCGCTTTATTCAAAATGAATGGTTCCCTATGGGAGCCCATTGATTTGAATAGAGGTCGCCCGGGAAGTCGGATGAAGACGATCCGACTCGCGGGGCGACTCGTGTGCTGGCTGACACAGGGACAGCGCGACTTTGCGAGGCAACTTGGACACGACTTGAGCGTGAAGCAGCCGCTCAAGTCGTGTCCTAGAGGCGACTACCTGGCCGAGAATGTCTCCAGCACGATGCCATCGTGTTTGGTATGAATCATGAAGGGGAACTCCACGCCAAATTTTTATTAAAAACAGCATGGGTTCTTCTACAGGGGCATACCAGGCCCTTAGGTCTGGTATGGATTTTAAGGGAAACCCCCTATGCCGAAAAATGGCGTGGGGGACCCCCCCAAAATCCATACCAGAACCTTATCCGAGCACGCAGCCCGGCAGGTCAGGAAAGGGGGGGCGAGCGCGCCCCCCCTCCTGAACCGTACCAGGCCGCATGCCCTCAACATGGGGGGTTGGGTGCTTTGGGGCAGGGGGCGCCCTGCGCCCCCGCCACCCCAAAGCACCCTGCTCCCATGTTGATGGGGACAAGGGCCTCTTCCCGACAACCCTGGCCGTTGGTTGTCGGGGTCTGCGGGCGGCGGGCTTTTCGGAATCCGGGAGCCCCCTTTAATAAGGGGGCCCCCAGATCCCGGCCCCCCCACCCTATGTGAATGAGTACGGGGTACATCGTACCCCTACCCATTCACCTGGTGGCAAAAAAAGTCAATAAAAAACACAAAAATATAAAAGTGAAAAAATGCAGCGCTAAACCCAAGAGCTCAGCCAAGTAAGTATCTGTGAAAATAAATTTGCAAATAAGTACATGAACGTGACACCACCCAAACGTACAAATTAGTGTTGGTGAAAAAAACATGCGTTATACATGATAAAACGTGAAAATCTATGTCCCAATAGTGCACCTAATTGAATAGGCCACACGCTGGAGTGTCCTATAACACAAATCAAGAAAATAAAGTCTATGTTATTCTGTGATTCATGTTGAATCCACTGTGAAGTAGGAGATGTTCACTTTGGAGATGTGTTGTATCAAAAACACCCAAGATGGATATAGGGGTATGTTCCAGCATCCACAGTAGAATGGTAGGTAATGCAGGGCTCGACAAACCTCGGGCGCCAGGTCGCCATTGCGACTAGAATTAGCGACCTGGCGCCTGGGGCAGCACAGCTGGGGTATCCTGTGTCTCCGTGCCCCCCCCTCCGCGCCGCATAATTGAGGCCGCGGCTTTGCGGCCTTCTGCAGGCCTATGCTTCCTTCTGTGAACTAGCGCCATCTTGTGGTGGCAGTTGGTATGACAACCAGCAATGCTAATGGAGTTTCCCTGTCTGTTTTCCCTGCCATCTCCTTCTCTCTAATTAGAACCCCCAAACATTATATATATTTTTTATTCTAACACCCTAGAGAATAAAATGGCGGTCGTTGCAATACTTTCTGTCACACCGTATTTGCGCAGCGGTCTTACAAGCGCACTTTTTTGGGAAAAAATACACTCTTTTTTTAAATAAAAAAAATAAGACAACAGTAAAGTTAGGCCAATTTTTTTTTATATTGTGAAAGATAATGTTACGCTGAGTAAATTGATACCCAACATGTCACGCTTCAAAATTGCGTCCGCTCGTGGAATGGCGACTAACTTTTACCCTTTAAAATCTCCATAGGCGACGTTTAAAAAATTCTACAGGTTGCATGTTTTGAGTTACAGAGGAGGTCTAGGGCTAGAATTATTGCTCTCGCTCTACCGATCGCGGCGATACCTCACGTGTGGTTTGAACACCGCTTTCATATGCGGGAGCTACTCACGTATGCGTTCGCTTCTGCGCGCAAGCTCGGCGGGACAGGGCGCGTTCCTGGCTCCTAACTTTTTTAGCTGGCTCCTAGATTCCAAGCAAATTTGTCAAGCCCTGAGGTAATGAATACACTTACCGTGACTCTGATGTAAATAAGCATGGACGGGCACTCCGGGATAGATGCTCCAATATGGATGTCTCAAATCCAACTTCCAGACGATAACGACACTGCGATAACAGGATGTTCACCCGATGGTTTTTACATGAAAGATGTATCTCTCTGTAAGTTGTTTCCGTTAGGGATATCACTTTAAAGCAGGATGTCATAAAGGAAGAAAAAAGATGGCTCCATATGGTGTAAGTAAATCCAGGATGTTATATAGAAAATATAGCCTTTAATGGCATAAAAAATGGCATTACATGCAACATTAATAGATGCAAAATAAAAATAGTATCCTCGAGGTAAAAATGGTAATAGTGCGTGATGGCAAAAAATGGCAGCAGACTAAAAATCCGACATGTTTCGAGCAATGGCCGCTGTTTTTTTTCAAGATTTTTTTTTTTAGAGCCGGCAATGTTTATTTATTTTACATTTCCTTTAACAACCAGCTATAAACAGGTTAAAAAAGAAATAAAAAATTGCCGCAAAATCGCGGTACTTGCGTTTTGGATGCGGGTCCATTGAATTCTATTACATCCAAAACACTGTTTTTGGGGGCGTGGCTACGGCATGCACGAGTGAGGACGTGCTCTCCCTGAGCTCCGTGAGACCCGCGCTCTAACCGTTACAATCGGCGGCTTCTAGTGGGGGAAATACATCGCTGCTCGGATGCCTCCAAAGCGCAAACCATCCCCGCACTCACAGCGGACACCCCGGGGCCGGTCCGGATCGCTAGACAACTTTTTCGGGACCCGCAGCAGAACGGCAGGTACAGCCAAGATGGCTGCTATGAAGGTCGTGTCACACAACGTTCGTGACCTGGGCTCCCCGTCGAAACGCAGTAAGTTGTGGCTTGAGATGAAACACATGGGGGCACACATCCTTTTTTTGCAGGAAACGCACTTCCGACCTGACTCGGTCCCCCGCCTTCCCACCCATTTATATAGCTCCTGGTATCTTAGCAACTCCCCCCGCCCCAAATCGGGAGGAGTGGCTATAGCCGTACACAAAAATTGCCCTTTTGTGATAACGGACCAATTGCTCGACCCGGAGGATCCGCTTGTGTTTGTCAAAGGCACCATATATGCCTGCATGTTCACCTTTGCAGCTGTGTACGCCCCGAATAGCAAACAGCTTACCTTCCTGGACTCGGTCCTGGAGTCCCTGTCCACCTTCCCGGAGGGACAGCTCATCCTGGGGGGGGGGACTTTAATGTTAGCCCTGACCCACACGTGGATACGTCCTCGGGCCACTCGACTCACTTCTTTGCCTTCCTGAAACACTTTAGAAAGTCCCTACAAGAGCACCATTTGGTCGACTGCTGGAGACTTCTCCACCCTACAGATAGGGACTATAGCTACTTCTCTGCCACACATAGTGTATATACCCGCATTGACCTTCTGGTGATGGACCAGTACTCGTTTGACTCTCTTGCTAACGCCTCCATTGGGTCCATTACTATTTCGGACCACGCGCCGGTCTCCATCTCCCTGCGTCCTCTGTCACTGGAGGCACGGACGTGGAGCTGGCATCTGAATGATGGCATCTTAGATGATGCGGTTGCTCAGAAGCGAGTGTCGGATACCATTTCCCTGTATTTCTCAGAGAACAAACCGGGTGAAGTTAGCATGGGCTCTGTATGGGAGGGGCATAAGGCCGTGATTCGGGGGGAGCTGATATCTCAGGGAGCGAGACTGAAACGGGCCAGGGAAGGGGAACTGCAAGCCCTCTTGGCCAAAATACATGCAGCTGAACTGCTGCATAAACAGAAACTCACCTCGGACTTGGCGTCTGAACTACAATCCCTGCGACAGGAGTTAGCTGCACTGTTAGACACCAAAATTAAGGCGCGCATTCGACACATTGCACACAAACTCTATGAATTTGGTAATAAATGTGGGAGGTTGCTGGCTAGGGCCCTTAAAAGCCGACGTGCCTCAGGACATGTCCACAAGCTTGCCTCCTCGACGGGACTTCCGGTCGTCCACTCCTCAAAAATTGCTAATGTCTTTCGGGACTTTTATGCCCGCTTGTATCATCTCCCTAATACTTTACATGGCGCGACAGAATCCCAACGGGTTGACCGCATTCATCAATACCTCACGGAGGCCAAGTTCCTGCAGCTGGGGGCCTCGGTGTGTAAGCAGCTGGACTCGCCCATCACTACTGCTGAAATTCAGAAGGTGGTGAAGGACCTGCCCAATGGGAAAAGTCCTGGCCCTGATGGTTACACGAATGCCTACTACAAAAAAAACTCTGAGGTGCTCTCTGGTCCCATGTGTGCCTATTTCACGGCGCTGGCTTCCGGCACGGCGATACCCCCTGAGGCACTGATGGCACACATTGCAGTCCTCCCAAAGGACGGTAAGGATCATACCTTACCGGGCAGCTATAGGCCTATTTTGCTTCTTAACACAGATGTCAAGATTTTGGCCAAAATCTTGGCTAACAGACTTATGCTGATACTCCCAACGGTCGTCCACCCTGACCAGACGGGGTTCATCATGGGCAGGGAGGCCAGGGATAACTCCAAAAGAGCACTCCAGCTGATTCACTGGGTGGGGTCGCCGATGGAGTCTCGCCCCTGTCTCTGCTTTCCACCGATGCGGAGAAGGCATTTGACAGGGTAGACTGGACTTATATGCGAACAGTTCTGGCCAGGCTTGGCCTGGGCTCAAACATGTTGGTGTGGATATCCTCCCTCTATAGCTCTCCGACTGCCAGGGTGAAGGTGAATGGGCTACTGTCCGAGCCCTTCCCGATCGGCAATGGGTCACGCCAGGGATGCCCATTGTCCCCTCTCATTTTCGCTCTGACCCTCGAACCACTGCTTAATAAAATTCGCCTTAACAATGACATCAATGGTTTCACGGTCGGTCCGACGGAACACAAATTATTGGCTTACGCAGACGATGTCCTAGTTTATGTTTCCAACCCCTTGATATCGCTGCCTAACATCCTGGCGGAGCTGAAGGACTTTGGCCTGCTGTCTAACTTTAAAATCAACTATGATAAGTCAGAAATCCTGTCATTGAATGTCCCTGCGGGTTTGCGTACACAGCTGCAATCAGCGTTTCCATTTACCTGGTGCCCAACCTCCTTGAAATACTTGGGGATATATTTGCCCGCAAAGTGTTCGATGCTTTATGACTGTAACTTTGCTCCGTTGCTTTCCACTGTCAGAATAGACCTGAAGCGATGGGACAGGGCTGCGTTTTCGTGGATGGACCGAGTCAGTGTACTTAAAATAAATGTGCTACCCCGTATCCTGTTTTTCCTGCAGATGGTGCCGATCACTTTGCCTAAGACGTTCTTCTCAACCCTCAATAGCCTGTTCGTACAATATATTTGGGGTGGGAAATGCCCCAGGTTAGCCCTTCGCACTATCCAGCGCCCTAAGAATAGGGGAGGTATGGGGGTTCCAGTAATCTGCAGGTACTATGAAGCAATAGCCCTTCAGCGTGTTCTAGACTGGTACCACAATGTCCGGTACAAACTCTGGGTACCCCTAGACAAATTTTTAGCGGGTCGCAACCTGTCACACGCCCCATGGGTTCCTCGGGAGGATAGGGGTCTCTCGGCACTGGTCTCCCCGTTTGCTACTCACGCCCTGGCGACCTGGGACAGGTTGAATAAACTGGGGCTGCTTGCACCCCCTGTTTCTCCTCTGGCGCCCCTGGAAGGCTTCCCCTGGTTCGCTCCGGGGGAACACCCTTCCTTCTTTCGGACGTGGGCGGCGGATGGTGAGTCCAGATGCGGCAGATTTGTTCAGGACCATGGCCTATTGCCACTGGCCACTCTACGGGACCAATACGGCCCCTTCCCCATGGATGAGTGGCGTTACAGGCAGCTCCAGCATTTTGTCGCTAGCTTGCCCCAGGGGGTTAGGTCCCCCACTTCGGCTTCTCCCTTTGAACGCTTATGCATGTCTAACTCCGCTGTTCCCCATGCCATTTCGGTGCTATATGACTTGCTGCAATCCATGCATACTGAAGGGAAACCGGGATTTATTGGTGAGTGGGAGAGAGACCTCCAGCACACCTTTACTGAGCCTCAGCTAGAGCACCTGTATAGTTTAACACACTCGAGCACAGTGGATACTAAGATGCAGGAGAATAGCTACAAGGTTCTGTCCAGGTGGTATAGGGTGCCATCCAAACTTGCTAAGATTCACCCCTCTCTCTCAGATGATTGTTGGAGAGGTTGTGGCCTCAGAGGCTCGTTCCTTCACATCTGGTGGGAATGCCCTAAACTGAAGCCCTTCTGGCTGGATATCCATGCACAGATCAAATTGATCTTGGATCTGGAGCTACCCGATTCCCCGTTGGAATCCTTGTTGCACTTTCCCACCATTCCCCTCAGCCAATATAGAAAATCCATCCTGCCCTATTAGCTTAATGCGGCTCGGCGGCTGATACCGATTCACTGGAAGACACCTCGGGTACCTTCCCGTGCGGAATAGGTAAATTTAGTGAATAATATCATGGCTGCTGAGGAATGGATGGCTAAGTGTAAAGATCGGTACGAGAAATTCTATTCCATATGGGCCACTTGGATAAACTATGCAAGCCCGTCTGTTTTGTGTGTCCCGGGTCCCTCTCCGGCCGCGGCCCGGCCCCCGTAGTGGGGCTGGGTCGGGGGGCACGGAGGCTGCAGGTCGGTCACTGAAGAGACAGATGAGCTTTCACAAACCAACAGAAGCTTGAAGTGATGTACTACTTTGGTTGGTGTTACTTTTTCCCCTGGTTTTCTGTTTTCTGTTTTTGTTTCTTTGCCTCACCCTCCACCCCCCTTTTCGGTTTGTTTTTTTGTTGTTTTTTTTTTTTTAAATGAGTTTATTGCCCCTAGGCTTTGGGCCTGTCAACTGTGGACCCAGTCTTCCCCATAATTTTTGGGAGTGGGATGGCACCCTTGACAGTTATATACCGGACGGGGTTGAATGGGGTGATCCATGTATGTTTGAATTCATATCACGCTGCTCAAATGTTGATTATTATTCCCCCAGATATGGTTGCTGAACTGTATGCTTCCCTGATTGACTTTATAATTGACTGTTTGTCCATGGTGGAGGGCTCCTCCTATATTGCTGTATCTTGCAAACCTTTCTACTTTGTCTATTGTTTCTCTGTTTGTCCTTTGAATATATCTTTTTAAATAAAGATTACATAAAAAAAAAAAAAAAAGGTTTGGCCTTGAAAAAAAAATCTGCAGTTGCGTTTAACCTCGTTTTTCACAAAGTCTTAAAATGCCTTCAGACGCCAAATATTTCCACGTTTCAGACGCGGTACCGGTGTTTAGCCGCATTTTAGTTTAGAAGCGTTTTTAAAGGTGACCTATTTTTTTACATTGATAAACTCAAAAATTATGGCGAATGAGGAAAAACCATTAAAAAATATATATATATATATATATATATATAAAAAAAATGAAATTGCTTCCATTGCATTGTGGACAATCCACAACTTGGGGCAGGTGAAGTGGCAAGTGGACAATTCACAACTTGGGGCCGGTGACGTGGCAAGTGTACAATCCACAACTTGGGGCAGCTGACGTGGCAAGTGGACAATCCACAACTTGTAGCAAGTGATGTGGCAAGTGACACACTAAATACAACTACACTGCTGCTCTCTCAGCTGCTGATACTCACTCTGGTCTCACAAAATAGCTGAAATGGTTAATAATACTGTTTTTGGAGCTTAGGGCGGCTCCTTATCATGTTTCCTAACTAAACGCATATAGACGCAAATGTGGTAAAACGCGGCATGCAAACGCCACAAAGCGTGCCTTTCTAAACGCCCCTTTCAACCTTAGTTCTGAAGACTTTGCACCAGCGTCCCGTGTAAATGGGGCCTAAAAACGCCTATGCCATTTACAGCTCAAAAACGCCATGGTGGCCATGAGGCCATAGGCTAACATGGAGAGACGTTTTTAAGCTGCAAAAAACGCTTAAACAAGCGGCTGGAAAAACGTCCGTGTGAATGTAGCCTTATATTAACCACTTGCGCACTGGTCACTTAAACCCCCTTCCTGCCCAGACCAATTTTCAAATTTAAACGCTGATGCACTTTGAATGACAATTGCGCGCTCATACAACACTGCAACCCAATGAAAATGTATATTTTTTTGGCACACAAATAGAGCTTTCTTTTGGTGCTATTTGACCACCTCTGCGTTTTTTTTTTTTTACTATAAATACAAAAGACCGACTTAAAAAAAAAATTGGATATTTTAACCACTTCAGCACTGGGCCTATTCTGGCACTTCTCTCCTTCATGTAAATCATAAATTTATGGCTATAAAATTACTTCAAAACCCCAAACATTATATATATATATATAACATTATATATGTTTTTTTTAGCAGACACCTTAGGGAATAAAATGGCGGCCATTGCAAATTTTTATCTAGCTCGGTATTTGCGCAATAAATTTGCAAACGCCTTTTTTTTGGAAAAAAAATGGTTTCATGAATTTAAAAAAATTACAAAACAGTAAAGTTAGCCCAATTTTTGGGGATAATGTGAAAGATGTTGTTATGCTGAGTAAATAGATACCTAACATGTCACGCTTTAAAATTGCGCACACTCATGGAATGACACCAAACTTCAGTACTTAAAAATCTCCCTAGGCGATGCTTTTAAAATTTTTTACACGTTAACATTTTCACATTACAGAGGAGGTCTAGTGCCAGAATTGTTGCACTCGTTCTAACGCACGCAGCAATACCTCACATGTGTGGTTTGAACGGCGTTTACATATGTGGGCGGGACTTACGTGTGTGTTCGCTTCTGAGCGCAAGCTACTGGGGACATGGGCGTTTTTTTTGTTTTTTACTTTTTTGTATTTCTTACTCTTTTTTTAACTTTTTTGTTTTTTTGATCACTTTTATTCCTATTACAAGGAATGTAAACATCCCCTGTAATAGGAATCTATTGTGACAGGTCCTCTTTATGGAGAGATGCAGGGTCAATAAGACCCCACATCTCTCCTCCAGGCTGGAACGCATGAGATCGGTCCAAAAAATTCACTGATCTCATGCTGACAGCCGAGATCACGGCTTTGTTTACATACGGGAACCCGCTGTGATGTCATAACATCGCGCCCGGGCCTCCGACGGTCATCTCTATGCTTCCCATCCGGCGCCGGCCAATTCGTTCTCCGAGCCCCAGATGGCACGGGAGAGCCCGGAGAAGCACCAGGGGGGGGGGGGGAACGTGAGGGGGGGGGGAACGTCCCCTCCCGCCGCCTGTAAGAACGATCAAGCGGCGGAACTGCCGCTATGATAGTTTTTATCGTGCACAGAATCGCCGGCTAAAAAGAATGATATCTGAATGATGCCTGCATCATTCAGATGTCACCGCACAAAGCCAAGGACGTCATTTGACAGTGGGCGGTGGGAAGGTGGTTAATATTTCGAAAATTTAGAAAAAAGGTAATTTTTCTCCTTCATTGATGTACACTGATGAGACTGCACTGATGGGCACCGATAAGGTGGCAAGGGTGGGCACTGAGAGGTGGCATTGCTAGTTGGCACTGGTGGGCATTGAGAAGTGGCACTGCTAGGTGGGAATGATAGTTGGCAGTGAGGGGCACTGATAGGCAGCACTGCTAGGTGGCACTGATTGGCACCAGTGGTGGGCATTGATAGGTGGCACTGGCAGGGGCTACTGATTGTCACAGATGACGCAGAATTGCCTCTTCCTCTTCAGGCCCGATGTCTCTTACACATAAGCCGGTGATTGCCTTTTTTTATGCTCACGCTGTCAGCACAAGGAGAAAACAAAAACCATTACCCAGCTTTTGTTTACATCACATGATCAGCTGTCATTGGCTGACAGCTGATCACATGGTAAAGGGCAGGGATTGGCCACTTACTCGGATCTGTCATCACCCGAGTCTCAGTGACTCGGTGACCACAGCGCGCGCGAAGGGGAGGACGTCTATTGACGGACTCCCGGGAATTGAGGACCGTGCTGTGGCCGTCGATCAGTTATAGCGCTGATCTCAAGTGATTAAAGAGGGTCTAAATGGGCCATTGACATGCATCTCAATTCAACTTAGGAATGTGTCTTTGCAAAGTTAAACTAAATGAAATCCTTTCTTATTTTTGCTTGGGGATAGAGTGCAGAGGGATTACAAGTCTAGACAGTTTTTGGGGATGTCTGCACCCCTGATAGGGTGAAGACAACTCCCAAATTTGGCCACTTTATCCTTCAAAATAATTCACTTCCTGTCATATAGCCACACAGGAAGTGAGGGTAAATCCCTACCAATGTCTTTCCTTGGGGACACACAGGTCAATCTAAATACTTTCCCCATTATGTACATTGCACTCCAGCATTTTGCGGGGTACACCCCAAATTATTCGGTATTTTGGACTTTGGGGTTTATTTACTAAAGGCAAATCTACTTTGCACTACAAGTGCACTTGCTAGATATCCGAGGGGGACATGCAAGCAAACAAAAAAAAACACCATCTTTGCTTTTACATGATTGGATGTTACAATCACCAGTGCTTCCCCTCAGATTTTCAGCAGCTACACTTTTACTGCAGAGTGGATTTGTCTTTACTAAACCCCAAACTATCCAATGATTTGGGGTGTACACAACAAAGTGCTAGAGTGCAATTTGCTTAATGGGGATACTAGTTAGATTGATCTGTGTGTGTCCCCAAGAAAAGACATTGGTAGGGTTTTACCTTCACTTCCTGTTTAGCTGTGTGACAGGAAGTGAAGCCAATTTTACTAAAAGGGGACACAAAGCCCAACCTAAAAAAAAAAAAAAAAAACTAGCAGGGGTTCTAACACTTACTTTGTTTCCCTCAAAATGCCCACAATTAGAATCGTATTGCCTTGAGCTATTTTTAAGTGCAGTGCTCTAAATCAGTGCTTCTCAAGTACCCCCAACAGGCCATGTTTGCAGGTTTTCCTTCATCTTGCACATGTGCTTTAAATCACAGTCAATGGTTTTGTATTTTGGACAGCAATTCTCGATAAGATAAATTCACAAAACATGTCCTGTTGGGGGTACTTGAGGACTGAGGCTGAGAACCACTGCAGTAAAAAAGGAAAAATGAATACTTACCGCTCTGTATTTTTCATTTCCTGGTGATTATCCATGGCAGCACACAATACATGCATATGCTAGCATGAAGGCATTAGGGTAGACAAGTCACACCTGTTTTGTTTTGACATGCCAATCAGCTGTCACATTTGTTGCAAAGAAAACGCAAAACAAACCTCAAAACTTTGCATCAAATTTTATTGGTCAACAAAACAAAGGGAAGCCAAAATAAAAAACAGGGACAATTTGAAACATTAGTCACAGACTCACATCTTGAGAAAGATTTGGCAAAATAATGCAGCACAGACAATTAAATCAAAGTGAACAAACGACACACATTAACAACATCAAAATTATTTCAGGGGAACATTTCCCCCACACAAAAAAATACAATCCACAAAATTAAAACAAACACCTGTTTTGCAAAGACATAACAAATAAAATACATGTGGTACAAACTCGATAAGGACACCAAAATGTACTTTCCTGACGGCTCCATGTCAGCACAGCTGGGTGAGGCCCCGCCCACCCCCTACGTAATCAGGACTTTAACTATACATTTTTTGCTCTCCGCAGCCTCAGTGTTCCTTTTTCTTCCTCCTAGGTCAGGACTAGCGGTGTCTCCCCTCTTAGCTGGTATAAATTACTGGCGGTCCGTCCGGATGTGTCTGCTGCCGGATGCAGTCCCTGCGGTATAAGGTACCAACGGTAGCTTGGTCAGGGAACCCCGCTGCTGATCCTCGGGGTGGCTTTATGCAGCCTTAAATAGGCGGCTTGGGGGAGCTGGTGGTGTGGCCTGTCTCTCATCTTGGATATTCTTATGGTGCCTGTTAAGGGTGGGCCGCGCTCTCTCTCTGCATTTTATGTGGAAGCCGACTCTGAACATGTGCTCTCCCATTCAGCCAATCAGGAGTGGAGGGGTGGAGTAAGCTCTTAAAGAGCCAAATTTTGAAAGTCTGCTGTTCAGTTTAAACCTGGCTGTTGCAGTGTGCAGCGCTTTGTGTGCTAAGCTGCCTGCGTTGTACACACCCTCTCCTCAGGTACAGTATGACTTGTAAAGGACAGGATTCACTTCTACACACCACCTGCTTGAATATGGATGCTGGACATAACATATGTTGTATTTTTTCTACAGAACCAAAATGCCTACCCCCTCTAAAGATCAGCGATCACAAAGAAGGTAGGGGAGACACCGATGTTTATATGCATCTTTATAATGTTGCATCTAGCAGACTAATTTTTGCCTCACGCCTGTCTGTGCTGCTCCTCCAGCTCCTCAGGTCATGGTCATGGCTCTTCACGACGTTCATAGGATGAAATCTCAGGGAAATATAGAAGACGTTCGTCCTCACGGGAAGATCGACACTCTCGCTGTAGAAGAGAAGTGTCACGCTCTCACTCTCCTTCAAGACATCACCGATCTCCATCACATCACCGCCAGGATTCACATCATGATCAACCCAGGCCAGGAGGCTGCTGGGCCTGCCCCAAAAAGGCATTGGCCGGGAAGATGGCTTGTGCGGATTGCTTCAAGGAAGCGACAAAGGGCCATGAATTGGATAAAGCGGAGCTAGTGTCATTAATAAAAAATGCATTTGAGGATACACTGCAGACGTTTGCAACGCAGACGCAAGTGTCAACTGCCCCAGTTCCTTCCACCTCTCATTCCCTGTCACCCCAAGAACGTCCAACGGTTCAGAATATTCCAATGACTGAAGCTCAAGCACGAGCACAAGATTCGGATGCATCCTCTGCAGAAGAAGAGGATGACCAGTATGATGGGTTTGATTTCACCTTAGTTCCATCCTTGGTGAAAGAAGTTAGACAGGCCTTGCGGTGGCAAGATGAGGCAGTAGAACCTCAACAGAAACAAAGGAAGTTATTCGCCAACATGAAACGGGAGACGGTAAATTTTCCCTTTGTTGAGGAAATCCAAGACATAATCACTGGCGAATGGGAAAACTCAGACAAGAAAGGCTTTTACAAAAATCGATTTGCAAAAATTTACCCATTTCAGACAGAAAAGGTGAAGGTTCTGGAAGAGCCCCCTGTAGTGGACGCGGCGCTCATGCGCCTCGCTAGGCATGTGACCCTGCCACTGGACGACGTAGTAACCTTCAAAGACGTTCTAGACAGGAGGGTGGATATAGATCTTAAAAAGATCTACACTCTGGCCGGCGGAATATGTAAACCAACGATGGCTTTGGCCACCATCTCTAAGGCCATGGAGATCTGGGTGCAGATTGTCGAATGGGCGGTGGAAGATGACCTATGCAAAGCTGAGGTCTCAGCCCCGTTAGCAAATTTGAAGCTAACAGCTGCATTTATGGCTGAAGCATCCATTGACATAATCAAGATTCTGGCCAGAGTCATGCTAAATGCGGTGACGGCCAGAAGAGCCCTATGGCTGAGGCCCTGGGTGGCGGATCCTGCGTCCAAACAAGGATGGTGCAGAATACCTTTCGAAGGTCACTCCCTGTTTGGGAATAAGCTTGATACAGCTATCTCCAAAGCGACAGGTGGAAGATCGGGTTTCATCCCACAGGATCAGATTCTGCTTAAGAATAAAGCGACCTTCAGAGGCACAGCGAGACCCAGAGGCAGGGCCACCAGGTCCTACAAGCCAGGAAGGGAATTTGGCCGACGATGGCCAAACTCGGCGACAAGCCGCAAATCTGGAAGACCAGCCTCCTCCGCGGGACAACAGGCCCGGAAGTCTTTTTGACTATACACCGGCCAACACTTGCCGGGTAGGAGCCAGGCTGTTCAGGTTCCATCAACTGTGGGCAGAAAAGATAAAGGAGCCATGGGTGGTGTCGACCATCAAGTATGGACACAGTTGGAAATTCCTCAACTGACCCCAGAGAGTCTTTGTCTCAAAAAAAATGCCCCCAGAAAAATAAAAACGGGAAGTCTTTTGGAATTACATCCAGACCCTCCTGGATCAGGAGGCAATAATTGCAGTTCCTCAGCGGGAACGTTTTTCCGGAGTCTACTCGCCTCTATTCTTGGTTCAAAAAAAGTCGGGAACGTGGAGGCCAGTAATAGACCTCCGAGGTCTCAACAGATCCATCAAGAAGGAGCGGTTCAGGATGGAGTCGCTCCAGACAATTCTGAAAATTGTCCAACCAGGAGATTGATTGCTAGCAGTGGATCTCAAGGATGCGTACTTCCATGTGCCCGTAGCCCCGTACTACCAGAGATTCCTCCGGTTCGCAATTGGACAACTTCACTACCAATTTGTGTGCCTTCCCTTCGGGCTGACTACATCCCCCAGAGTATTCACTAAAATCCTGGTGGCACTGGTGGCACATCTTCGACTCCAAGGTATCCGCATACACCATTACTTGGACGATATCTTACTGCTGAGCCAAGACAGGAGCACGCTCCTAGTACACCGGAACATGACTTTGTTGACACTAGAAAACTTTGGATGGTTAATCAATCGAGAGAAGAGTCACCTTGGGCCGACTCAATCCCTGGTGTATCTAGGTGCGAAGATAGATACCAAGATGGCATCGGTAGCATTGCCCAGGGACAAGATGTCCGGCATACTGAAAGTAATGTCAGAAGCTCGGAAGCAGTCATACATGCCAACAGTAGATGGCATGCGACTCCTAGGCATAATGATCTCAACCATTCTGATGGTCAAGTGGGCGCAATGGAATTCACGCCTCTTCTAAATGGGTCTCTTGAGTCAATAGAGATCGGGGGATCTTGGTCAAAAAATCCAGATCACAGCCCAGATGAACGTCAACTTAGACTGGTGGGCAAGTCAACAGAATCTTACACGGTGCCACTCCCTACTCTCGGAGAGATGGCAAATCATCCAATCAGACGCCAGCGGCACGGGCTGGGGAGCCCTATACAAAGACCATTGGGCCCAAGGTCATTGGGCGTACCAGGCGACCGACATAGGCTCCAACATCCTGGAGCTGAGGGCGACCTTCCAGGCCCTCCTGGCCTTCAAGAATCAGATCCAGGGAGCGACTATCCTTCTGAAACTAGACAATGTGATGGCAGTGGCCTACATCCACAGGCAAGGGGGCACCCGCAGCAGTACCCTACTGAAGGAGGTAACCCCGATCATGAATTGGGCTCAGACCAATTTACATCTGCTAACGGCTGTGTATGTGCCTGGACGTCTGAACACGCAAGCAGACTACCTGTCCAGAGCGGATTTGAACAACAACGAATGGGCCCTGTCTCCGCAGGTCTCACGGAGCTTGGTGGCGTGGGCCTTCCTCCCAGAAGTAGACCTATTTGCCTCTGCCATCAACACCAAACTACCACGGTTCTTCACCCAGTTCAGTCACCCACAAGTGGCAGGAGTGGATGCTCTGACAGCAGAATGGAACTTCAGAACAGCATATGCCTTCCCTCCGATTCCGGTGATTCTCTGCTTCCTGCGGAGACTGCAACAAGAGAAAGTATCTGTCCTGGCAGTAATTCCAGACTGGCCCAAGAGACCTTGGTACCCTCTACTCTGCTCACTGAGCATCAGGAAGCCACGACCTCTACCAGTATCCTCAGACCTACTGAAACAGGGGCCAATCTGCCACCTGGCTCCGGAGAGCCTGAGATTGACGGCCTGGGTCTTAAGAGGGGTAGGTTAACTGATCTGGGTTGTTCAACTAGAGTCACGAACACTCTTATGAAGGCAAAGAAAAGCAGCACCAACTGGAATAAGTTTGTGGAATTTGCTCATAGACATGATTTTCTGCCCGACTCGCCAAAAGTCTGCCACATCCTGGAGTTCCTCCAAGCGGGCTTGGAACTTGGTCTCTCCACAAGCACGTTGAAGACTCACGTGTCTGCTATCTCTGCTTTTTCGGGTGTCCAATGGGCCACTGAAAAGTTGGTGATTCAATTCTTCAGAGCAACCATCCGCCTGAGACCGCCAAAGTTGCCAAGATTTCCAAAGTGGGACCTACCCTTAATCTTGGACTTCCTATCATCAAACACCTTTGCCTCTCCAGTCTCTCTGTGGCATCTCACTTTGAAAACTGCCTTTCTTGTGGCAGTAACCTCAGCCAGAAGATGTCCGAGATGGCCGCACTGGGGTTTAAGGAGCCCCCTTCCTCTCCTTCTTCCCGGATAGAGCGGTGCTCAGGCCAATGCTGGGGTTTGTCCCTAAGGTAGCCTCTACCTTCCATATGACACAGGAAATCACTCTCCCACTGTTGCTCGCAGAAAACTCTCAGGATCCAAATCCGCTTGACGTAGGAGCTTCCCTGAGAGCCTATGTGGACGCGACAGCCGAACTCAGGAAGTCGGACAATCTCTTCATTATACCAAATGGTGCCCGTAAAGGCCTGAAAGCTTCTAGCAGAGTGATCGCCACGTGGCTGGTTAAATTGATATCTTTAGCCTACAGAGACAAAGGTTTCCCGGTGCCTGAGGGGGTCACAGCGCATTCCACGAGAGGAGTCTCTGCCTCCTGGGCTGCGGTCGGACAGGTGTCCTTGGAGACGATATGCAAGGCAGCTACATGGACATCTATACATACCTTCATGACACACTACCCTGTGGAGCCAGTGGCTCTAACTACCATAGAGTTTGGCAGGAGGGTGCTAGCCTCCGCCTCCTATATGGATTAAAAAAAAAAAATTCGCAAGCATAACCCTCCCGTGTGTGGCTAGTTAATTCCCAGCTGTGCTGACATGGAGCCGTCAGGAAAACGGAAAATTTAATTCAAATGCTTACCGTAATTTTCCTTTCCTGACGAGCTCCATGTCAGCACAGAACCCGCCCAGTCAAGTAGTAATAGTTACGAAACACTGAGGCTGCGGTGAGCAAAAAATTTATAGTTAAAGTCCTGATTACGTGGGGGTGGGCGGGGCCTCATCCAGCTGTGCTGACATGGAGCTCGTCAGGAAAGGAAAATTACGGTAAGTATTTGAATTCAATTTTCCGTGTTTTGCCCCCCCCACACACACACACACACGCACGTGCCTCTTTTCAGGGCAAGGGAGAGGATGCTATCTGCAAGCTTTATATAACATAGGTTTGTGAGCTAATGAGGCAATTGAAAACACATGCACAGTCCATGAAACACCCAAAATGCAAGTTCACCCAATGTAGAGACTGAACTTCAAAGTGGGCACACCTGTTAAGGATGTCCTTCAATTACTAACCCATAAAAACACTCTCTGAGCATGCCCAGAAATATCCAGGTGCTGCTCACACACAAAAAGCACCAAAAAAAATCTAACTGCCTGGGCATGCTCAGAACAACACAAATGCAGCTAGCAGAAAATAACCCCCCCCCCCCCCCGTCCAAAATTAAGCACATCATCCAGCATGCTACAAAATTAGAGATGTCACAAACACCCCCCCACCAACAAATACCATTGCAGTCTATGGGAACTGACTTGTTAATTTTGCTAGTCCCCACTTGGCTGGCTTATCTTCTAGTTATTGGCCTTAAAATGGGGGCCCAGGTCCCACCCTAAGGGACATATATCAATGTCACCAATTTGGACAACACCAAAAACAAAACAAGGAGAAGTACCTTTAAATATGCCAAATTGCTTAAGGGCCATTTCACACCACATGCAGTCCACTGCGTTTTTTATGCATCAAAAATGCATGGAAAGTTGGTTATATGGTTCTAAATGGCAGTGTTTGTTCCAGTGCGTTCCAGTTCCATAAAAAAAGTAGAACATGCTGCATTTTACCTGCACTGGACTGTACTGGAACGCAGCAAAACGCATCATAAACGCACTGGAACACACCTAAATGCACCAAAAACGCACTGGAACACACTTGTCCTTATCTATGGTTAATAAAAAAGAGGGGTGAAAAAAAAGCACTGGACTGCATCAAAAACGTACCAAAAATGCACTGGAACGCATCAAAAACGTGCATGCAAAAAAACACCTGGAACGCATCTGGATTGCGTTTCTATGTTGTGAACTGGCCCTAGTTCACACCATAGAAATGCAGTCTGGATGCGTTCCAGGTGCTTTTCTGCATGCGCGTTTTTGACACGTTCCAGTGCATTTTTGATGCGTTTTTGATGCAGTCCAGTGTTTTTTTCCCCCTCTTTTCACTTAGGACAAGTGTGTTGCAGTGCGTCTTTGGTGCATTTAGGTGCATTCCGGTGCATTCCAGTGTGTTTTTAGTACGTTCCGTTGCGTTTTTGATGTGTTTTACTGCAGTCCAGTACAGTTCTGTACCTAAAAAATGCAGCATGACCAATTTTTTTTTCCTTTCTGAAACGCACTGGAACGGACTGCAGTGGTGTGAACTATGCCATTGGAATTAATGTGATCAACTTTCTTTGCGTTTTTCATGCATCCAAAAAACGCACTGCACTGCATCCGGTGTGAACTGGCCCTAAATATCATACCCGGGGGGGTGTCTATAGTATGCCTGTAAAGTAGCGCATGTTTTCCATGTTTATAACAGTTCGAGAGCAAAATTAAATTTCTAAAGTAAAATAATAGTAATTTAAAAGTACTCGCGGCTGTAATGAATTGCTGGTTCCCGTCAATACAGATAAAAGTCATTGAAAGTCTTTGAAAAAAAAAATGCGTGGGGGTCCCCCAAATTCCATTACCAGGCCCTTCAGGTCTGGTATGGATATTAAGGGGAACTCCGCGCCATTTTTTTTTTAAATGGCGTGGGGGTTCCCCACAAAATCCGTACCAGGCCCTTCAGGTCTGGTATGGATTTTAAGGGGACCCCCGCGCCAAACTAAAAAAAAAAATAGCGTGGGGGTCCCCCTAAAAATCCACACCAGACCCTTATCCGAGCACGCAACCTGGCAGGCCGCAGAAAAAGAGGGCCTCATCCCCACAACCCTTGCCCGGTGGTTGTGGGGGTCTGCGGCCGCTCCGTTTGAATTGGAGGTTTCCGCTGTGTGACGCTTCAGTTCTTCAGTTCTCCTCTTGGTCCACTGCCACCCCGTGACCCTGCCCCCCTCTGACACCACGGGGAAAGTCCCCGTGAAAACCATGTGCGTCAGAGGGGGGCGGGGTCACCGGGTGGCAGCGGACCCAGAGGAGAACTGAAGAACTGAAGCGTCACACAGTGGGAACCTCCAATTCAAACGGAGTGGCCGAAGAAAGAAGAAGGGAAAAAAAAGCCGGAGCAAGATGCGAACGAGAACACCGAAGGAAGAAGAAGATGAAGAGGGAGAGGAAGATGGAGAACAAGATGGAGGAAGAAACCCGCATGGAGAAAAGAAGATGGAAGAAGAAGATGGAAGAAGAAGATGGAGGAAGAAGATGGAAGAAAGGAGAAGACATTAATAAAGGAATTGTCAAAAACCGGCTATTGTCATTTTTTAATTTTTTGCCACTTTCTTTGTGAAATGGTAGGGGTACATTTGTAACCCATTACCATTTCACATGGGGGGGGCGGGATCTGGGGGTCCCCTTTGTTAAAGGGGGCTTCCAGATTCCGATAAGCCCCCCGCCTGCAGACCCCCACAACCACCGGGCAAGGGTTGTGGGGATGAGGCCCTTGTCCCCATCAACATGGGGACATCCTCCCCATGTTGAGGGCATGTGGCCTGGTACGGTTCAGGAGGGAGGGGGGCCGCTCTCTCGTCCCCCCTCTTTTCCTGTGGCCTGCCAGGTTGCGTGCTTGGATAAGGGTCTGGTGTGGATTTTTGGGGGGACTCCACGCCATTTTTTTTAAAATTTGGGGTGGAGTTCCCCTTAAAATCCATACCAGATCTGAAGGGCCTGGTATGGATATTTGGGGGAACTGCATGCATTTTTTTAAAAAGAATTGCGGCAGGGTTCCCCTTAATATCCATTCCAGACCTGAAGGGCCTGGTAATGGAATTTGGGGGGACCCCTACGCTTTTTTATTTTTTTATTTTTATCAAAGACTTTCAATGACTTTTCTCTATATTGCCGGGAGCCGACAATTCATTACAGCCGCGGGTGCTTTTAAATGCCTTTTTTTTTCCTTTAGAAATGTAATTTTGCTGGCGCACTGGCAAGTTCAGAGCTGCGCCTGTTCAACTTATGCAAATTGACTTACGTGACTTGACATTTACTAAGATTTTGCCGGCGCAGTGAACCGGCACGTTTGAACGAGTAAAATTCCCGCGCAGAGCTCAAAAAAACCTCTCGCAGTTCTAAACGTACTTGCCGGCACAGCGGGCTGGTTCTGAAAAAGTTACTTTCTCATTCTATTTTGGGCATTTTTTCATTCTATTTTGGGCATATTTGTTACTTGGCCAGGTGTCACTACACTTCCTCACATCACCCCACATCACCCCCATTATATTGGCACTTCCAGCTTCTTTATATTTAGATTTTAAGATGCCGTGCGCCAGGTCCATAGTGGCGCACTGAGTGCCTCCTCCCGTCCGCCGAGAACACTATAGTAAATGGGAAAGAGCGCTGCGCTACCGGCGCTAATGTTTTGTAAATACCAAAACAGCCGTTGCGCACGCAGATGCGCCGATACTCATGGCGCAAACGTTTCGTAAATCAGCCCCATTGTGTTTTTTTCAAAATTGTCGCTCTTTTTTTGTTTATAGCGCAAAAAATAAAAACCGCAGAGGTGATCAAATACCACCAAAAGAAAGGTCTATTTGTGGGAAAAAAAGGACGTCAATTTTGTTTGGGAGCCACGTCGCACGACCGCGCAATTGTCATTCAAATTGTGACAGCGCTGAAAGCTGAAAATTGGCCTGGGCAGGAGGGGGGTTTAAGTGCCCAGTAAGGAAGTGGTTAAAGCATTAGTAAACCGCTGAAAAAAAAAACCTGCAAGACAATAGCATAATGTGCTAGTATGCATCATACTAGCACATTATGAAATACTTATCTTAGACCTGTGAGTGGCCAAAGCCGTGATGACATCACTACTGCATGCGCACAGGAGCCCTCCGTTCTGGCAAGGATCTCTGAAGTTCCAGCACGATACGACCTTCGGAGAGCATGCGTCGCTGATGTCAGCAGCTGCATGCAGGGTGAATATTTCCTAAACCGTACAGGTTTAAGAGATATTAATTTTACCTACAGGTAAGCCTTATTACAGGCTTATCTGTATGTAAAAATCACCAAGGGGTTTATACAACTGCTTTAAAGTGGTTGTAAACCTACTTATGCAACTTGAACCTACAGTTAAGCCTAGATTAAGGCTTACCTGTAGGTGCAAGAAATATCTCCTAAACCTACAGAGATATTTGCTAAAAATGACATGCATCGATGTCTACGGCACATGCGCGCCGTAGACAACGGCGCATTCATAGGGTTAATCCCATTCACAAATCCGGCTTAGCCGGATTTGAGGGCTCCCGCACGCATGCGCGGAGTCACGTCTTTGCCGCTTCGGCCAATCACAGCGCCGAAGCGGCGCTGTGATTGGCTGGAGCAGCGATAGCCGGAAGTAACCTTCCAGCTATCGCCACAGCGATGGCTGAGGTTTAAGAGGGAGACAAGGACGGCTTCAGGGGCCCCGATCTAAGGTAAGTGATGCATAATGAGCTAGTATGCTAGTCATATTAGCTCATTATGCCTTTGTCTTGCAGGTTGTTTTTAAAAAAAAAAAAATTTTAACAGGGTTTGCAGAGGCACTTTGCCAGCGGTATAGCCGCAGTGTGCCATTGATTTCAATGGGCAGGAGCAGTGGAGGAGCTGGAAACTCACCGCTTCTTCACCGCTCCAAAGATGCTGCTAGCAAGACTTTTTTTTACCGTCCTGCTAGCGCACCGCACCAGTGTGAAAGCCCTCTGGAGCAACTGCTGTTTCAGGTCGGTTTGCAGGTGCTATTTTTAGCGCAATAGCGCCTGCAAACCGCCCCAGTGTGAAAGGGGTCTTAGACACTTACCTGTCCAGGGATCCTGTAGTGTCTT